>OY829913.1:195264158-196464158 GCA_963691935.1 Nephrotoma guestfalica | reverse complement strand
TTATTCAAGTTGTGGGTATATTTTTTGTTACCTTACATAAATAATTATCATAAGAACTATTCTTATTAAAAACAAAGTTAAATTGTTAACTTGTTGTTGCTATTTATAATAAAACAACATGTATAGTTTTATAGCGTGCTTACATTTTTAAAAATAATAGTAATTTAAATTTTTTTTTGTAAATTAGATGTTATTTCAGTTAAGTAAAATTGTTACTTACAAAGTTGGATTTGAGATAAGTAATAAATTGGAACAGGGTTCCTCCCGCCAAAAAGCCGGTGTGACGAACTTAACAAAATTTGTTATTTTAAAATTTACGCGAGTGTGCTTTCAATATTTTAACAGTGTAATTCAACAATAAGTTTAACGGAAATGATTGGAAATAGCATTAAAATAGTTAAAAGTAAACTCATTCTGTGTTGCTCAATATGTTTTACGAGTCCGATTATAGATAAGTCCACGCGTTTACTTTACATATATTAACCCTTTAACGGTCATAAAAATATGGGGTTAGTAGGTATAGTTTTTGCAAGAGTTTAACACTGGCCAAGACCAAATCTAATGTAATTTGCAACATTTTGACAAAAAAAATAATTACATTAGGAAATATGGTTAGTGACATAGATGTTCCTATGGCCAGAATTGGTAGAAAGTTTTATATTTAAAAATTAAATTTTAATTTTTTTAAAATATAGAATTGTAATTATTTCAAATGTATCACAAAATTGCAGATCACAAGAAATTATAAACTAAAAATAACAAAACATATTTAAATATTACCGAAAGAAGACTTCAATTAAATTTATGGTGCTCCCCAAAGCAATCTCTTTCCGTTATGCAACATAAATAAATCCATAGAAGTTTTAAATTTTTGGTTTGTTGCTTTCCGTTTTACAGTTTGGATCATCGTAGAAGAATGAGGTCTTTTTCGCAAAGTAAAATTTCCAATTAATTCACGCGCAACACTTTGGCGAAATTCCAAACTGCTTAAAACTTTATTTTTTTTTATTTTAATCCATGCAATCTTTTCTGGGGCCGAAGCACTCCCTGCGCTTTCGCGGTTGATTTTCCCGTCTTACTTTACGCATTTCCTGCCAAATCGAAGACGTATGGCTATAGGACCGATTTAAGTTACCATCTGCGCATTGCATAGCTCCATGCAAGCCTATAGTTCTGGGCATGGAAGATGGGTCGGCCCATGAGTTTTGCACGCCGATACGGGGTCGTAGTTGTGTTCCTTTTAATCACAGATCGTAATCTGTTGATGAAACTTTCCTTTTGCATCCTGCCCCTATCGGGATTCGAACTCGGTACCTCCCGATCCAAACGCCAAAGCTTTAACCACTGTGCTTTTAAATTTTGTTCATTCGAAGCCTCTATATCTAAAATACAGGATTTGTTAACGGCAATATCAATAAAATCGAAAAATATTCACAAATAAAATTTTATTTTTTGAACGGCGATCAATCTCGTACGATACTTTTTTTTGGTCCATAATGTCCACACCACCCATATTTTGGTTATACTGTATTATCACGGGTGTGAAGTATGTCCTAACTTTGTCCTAACCTTGACCGGACAAGTGGTGCAGTGGTTAAAGCTTCGGCACTTGGACCGGGAGGTGCTGGGTTCGAATCCCATCAGAGAGGCTAGATGCAAATCGAATTTTCATCATCGATTACGATCGGTGATGCTAATAAATACAACTAAGACCCTCTGATGGAGTGCAGAATTCCGTGTCACGCGCCGACCCACCTTCCATGTCAATGTACAGGTTAACATGGAGCTTGCAATGTGCAGGTGGTATACTGTAGTTGTGTGAGTAGGTGAAGTAGGTGGGTTAATGATGTGGAGTGAATGAGTGGTATCACAATGGGCCTAAAAATTGGCCTAAGTGTGCAGTAAGCAACCACTGAAACCTATATATATTGTCCTAACCTTAAGAAATGTGTATGTATGAGTTAAACTCTCGTTATAACGAATTTTAAAATTTAAAATTATTTTATATGTAAATTGGGTAGAAACGAATAGTTATAAAATCTTATATTACCTATTTAACTACCGAGAAATATTTAATGCACCAAGGGATGATATTGTACGTAAAATTAAAATAAAATACAAATAAATTTCGCGAATCAATTAATATAGAAAACTTGATATAGGCGAAAGAATAAGAACCTTTTAAAAATGAAATTTATAGCATTGCCAAAGGTTTCAAGCGAAATTCTAAGCCGTAATCTTTCCAACACTCAGAAAAATTTCACAATACTACTTATCGAAAATATCTCATTTTTGAGTAAAACCTTAGTGCGATTTACGAGTGGTGCTGATGTTATTGTTAAAAGCGATAAATGGCACCGTGACATATATCGTTAGATTCGATGGAGTGACTTCTATCACCCGACCAACATACCGAAAAATTCTATGACCTTTTACAGAAATATCTCATTTTCCGTATTACCTTCCATGCGATTAATCGCTTTTAACATTAATATTAGCACCAATAGCATGGAAGGTAATACGGAAAATGAGATATTTCCGTAAAAGGTAATAGAATGTTTCTGTATGTTGGTCGGGTGATAGAAAACACTCCAACGAATCTAACGATATACGTCACGGTATCATTAATCGCTTTTAACATTAATATCAGCACCAAGTGCAAGCCGTTCAATCTATACTCGTAAATCGCATACGGGTAAAAATATTTTTACTTTGGAATTTATCTACAAATCTGAAACTTATGTTTAGCCTTCGTTAGTTTTTACTTTGTCCCAGATGGCCATATTTCAGAACTTCTTCAAAAACCTGTTTATGAATCTCAGTTCCATCCAACAAACAAAATCCCATCATAGTCGGTTGAGAATTGGTCGCGTTCCGTTCCAGTAGTTTAATTCCAGAACTTCTTCTCAAAATCAATTGGGAATCCCATTTCCATCCAACATACCCAATCCGATCATAATCGGCTAAGAAATGGCTGAGTTCCATCCCAGGTGGCCATATTTCAGAATTTCTTCTCAAAATCAATTAAGAATCCCATTTCCATCCAACATAAACAATCCCATCATAATCTGTTAAGAATTGATCGAGTTCCGTCCAAAAAGACCATATTCCAGAATTCCTTCACAAAAACATTTAAGAATCCCATTTCCATCCAGAATATCCAATCCCATCATACTCAGTTAAGAATTGATCGAGTTCCGTCCTAAGTGGCCATATTTCAGAACTCCTTCCCAAAATCAATAACCCATTTCCATCCAGCATACCCAATCTGATCATAATCGGTTAAGAAATGGCTGAGTTCCGTCCCAGATGGCCATATTTTCAGAATTTCTTCTCAAAATCAATTAAGAATCCCATTTCCATCCAGCATTCCCAATCCCATCATAATCGTTTAAGAATTGATCGAGTTCGGTTCCTAGCGGCTATATTTCAGAATTCCTTCCAAAAATCATTTAAGAATCCCATTTTCATCCAACATACCCAATCCCATCATAATCTGTTAAGAATTGATCTAGTTCCGTCCAAAATGGCCATATTCCAGAATTCCTTCCCAAAAACATTTAAGAATCCCATTTCCATCCAGCATATCCAATCCCACCATAATCGGTTAAGAATTGATCTAGTTCCGTCCAAAGTGGCCATATTCCAGAATTCCTTCCCAAAAACATTTAAGAATCCCATTTCCATCCAGTATATCCAATCCGATCATAATCGGTTAAGAAATGGCTGAGTTCCGTCCCAGGTGGCCATATTCCAGAAGTTTTTCCCAAAATCGATTAAGAATCTCATTTCCATCCAGCATATATCCAATCCCATCATAATCGGTTAAGAAATGGCTGAGTTTCGTCCCTAGTGGCCATATTCCAGAACTTTTTCCCAAAATCAATTAAGAATCCCATTTTTAACCAACATTCCCAACCCCATCATAATCGGCTGAGAAATGGCTGAGCTCCGTCCCAGATTAAATTCGATCGAATCGATTAAATTAAAAAACATTCGGATTTAACGGACACCCCAAATTAGTCCATTAAATCGAGCGTTTACTGTACGTATGTTAAATATTACAAATATTATAATTCATTATAACGAGAGATTAACTAATACATACTCATCATAAAATAGGCAGGACAATTTTAGGACAAACTTCACGCTCGTGGACACACGCGTGAAGTTTGTCCTAAATTGGTCCTAAATTTTGTTTTTGTAATTTTAGGACAAAGTTAGGACAAACTTCACGGGAATGTATTATCATATGTGGACAAGGAACAATTAGTATTTCGTTGCTTCCCTGAATTCTTCTTTTGACTGAAGATTTTAATATAGGCGACACTCGATATCACCTCTTTTCATTTTGTTTGAAGATTAAATGTGCATTTGCTTTCAGTTTTTACGGACTGTACCCCAAGCCTTTATATTACGACGAAATAATGCATTTTGTAAGTTCGGTGAATTAAAAAAATTGTCAAAATAAAAGTCAATATCCATGCCAGACAAGCCCTTGGTCAGTTCGTTAACTACCATTTCACCTAACAAATCATTTGATTTTTCCTTTTTCTTTCCTGTGTAGATATCGAACTGGTATAAATATCCATTCTTCGAAGCACATCTGCACCACAATTTAAACCCCCATCTAATGAGTTTCCCTGAAAATACAATTTGCTACGTTAAGAAAAATCAATAATTTTCTTTAATATTTATGTATCTTTCACATATTGTTTCAATGTACTCGTATTATGTCCTTTAAATTTTATCATGTGCTCATCTATTGGTTGGGTTTTTGCATTTGAATAAGCCGTTTGAAGTGCTGCATTAAAATGTGAATTAAGCGGAAGAACTGTATATGCACGATCATAATGAGGGTCCGATATGACATGACATTTGATACAAATGGCACAATCATATCGGGTTGCGTTGCCCAATAATCTCTTAAAGCAGGCAAAACATGATAGTTCATTACTAAATTTAATCGTAAGAAGGCTTTCATTTCCTCATCCTCAATATTAAATTGAATTCCTTTTTGAACACAATATATTTTGCTCTGTTCTATGATTAATGAAATCAGAACATCCAAGTTGGTAACTGGTTTAAAAAACGAATGGACTAGGAAAATCGTCCTTCGAAATATTTTGTGGCAGTAAAACTTTAGAAAATTCAATCGTGTTCGTTATAGGGAAAATATTCGCTTGATATTGGTTCGTCCATTTGAAAACGTGAGGCGCAGAATTTTCTTCCTGATTAACAGTGTTTTCAACTAATTCGCTCGTCAAGGCCGTACCATCAGCAGTTAAACAATTATTATTTAAATGAGCTTCAATAACTACTTCGCCTCTATCCATAACATCGAGGTCATCTTCTAAGAATTGATGATCTTCTTGGTCGATTTGTTGATCATCTTCATTGTCGCTGTTATCGGGCCATACCATTTGAATTAATTCATCCTCGGTGTTATCAGAAATCGACGGTTATTTTCAGAGTAATAAATTTATCAATAAAATAAAATAAATAAAACTGACTGGCACATATATGCCCCAAAAACGTTAAAGGGTTAAATAGTTTAACTGATATGTTTTCAAAATGATAAGATTAATGGCTAACGACTCATTCGATTTGTTGTCTAAATTTTATATACGGAGCTGATCCTCCGCGGTTTTATTATATACGTTAAATCACCTAACTAATAGGCTTTCAAACTAGGGCTAGGGAGATGCACTATGAATTAACATGCTTTCAATGGGAAATTTTAACTCATTCATTTTTTTGTGTTGGCCCCAATGTGTAGTTCGATATACGGGGCCGATCCTGGAGATTTTCTCGCGGTTTCATTATATACGTTAAATTGTCTAACTAATAGGCTTTCAAATATCATTTAATACTTATTTTATTTATTTTTTAATGAAATAATTTTGTTTAGGGGATTTTGGCTTTGATTTATATCTTTGTTTGATTTATGTTTTTATGTAAAAGAGCACTACGTGGTTTATTTTTAAGTTTGTTGTGGTTTCCATCGGTATTGGAAGCAGATCATCGTGGATCAGCCATATTCCATTAATTCTTTTTATGTATGCTTGGTAATGTCCTACGCCCAATTTTGAAGATGGTTTAATAAAGTTTACGATTGACTTCAATTCAAAATTTTGATTACTAAGACAGGTGGTTCATTGAATTTGTTGTACATGTATATTACGAAACACGTTTGGGTCATGATTTTGTACATCTACCATTACTATCTAATACCATTACTAATCTACCATTACTATAGCAAACAGCAAACCGGTGCCAACACAAAAAATTGAATGAGTCGCTATCCCTTACTCTTGTCATTGTATTTTGAAAGTCTATTAGTTAAACTATTTAATTTATTTATTTATTTTTTATTTTACAATAATTATAATCCACAGGATAAAAATCCCTAATGATTATTACAACGTCAAAATTAAAAACTAAAATTACACAATAAAAAATAAATTAATCACAAGTCGATTGCATAAAATCACAAAATTTACATTATTATATCTGTATTACATAAAGTTATGGAAATCTCATTAAAACTAACGAAGATTAAGTCAATTCAAACAAAGAAACTTTAAAGTTATGTTTCAGTTTATTTTTGAAACAAGCTTTAGTCATTCCGAAATCAAAAATATCACAGAAATCGTTAAATTTCGCAACCATAAAATTAATTGATTCGTGTACTGAGTAATTGGAACGATGAAAATCTGGAAACAATGAAGACCTTGTTCTAAGTTGTCTTATTGGAGCATAAATATTCAAACGCGAAAGTATAAATGGACAATCAATCCTTGCTTCCAAAACATCAGCCACAAATAAAGCCGCAGCAAAACAACGTCTGATTGACAAGGGTTCTAAATTTAAAACGAAACATCTCGTATTGTAACTAGGTATATTAAGAAGATTATCTAAATAAGTCAGTCGTCTGTCCATGTTAAAGAGATTAAATTTAAAAAAGATCTGCCGAGTAAATTTTCTTTGAATTTTTTCTATTCGTTCAATATGTACATTATAATAAGGAGCCCACACGACTATAGCATATTCTAAATTTGACCGAACCATTGATGAATATAAGATTTGAAGAGTCGTCTTTTCTTTAAAATCTTTAGAGATACGCTGTATAAAACCCAACAAAGATGTCGATTTTGCTATTAGTTTATCAATATGCGGAATAAAAGTCAAAGTAGGGTCAAACGTTACACCCAAGTCTGTGATTTGGGTAACCCGAGCTAATGTTTCACTATTAATATTATAATCAAAATTTATCAGAGTTTTTTTCCTTGAAAAAGACATTACAGCACACTTCTTGATATTTAACTTTAAATGATTCCTGCTACACCACAAGTATACCGAATCCAGGTCAGATTGTAATTTAGTGGCATCCGAAGGGTCAACAATGCGACAAAGAAGTTTGAGATCACCTGCATACATAAGTCCCTTAGAGTAACGCAATACATCCATCAAATCATTTACAAATATTGTAAATAATAGAGGACCAAGGTGTGAGCCCTGCCGAACACCGGAAAGTACGTTTATTTTATCTGATTTGACACGATTTAACTTAACATATTGAACGTGATCAGATAGATATGACCCTACCCAATTAACGAATTTTTCAGAAAGTCCAAACAACTTGAGTTTATGTATGATAATTTGGTGTTGAACAGAGTCAAACGCTTTTGTGAGATCAACAAAGCCGACATCCAGTTGACTCTGCGACTCAAATGTATCAACAATTTCACGTTGAAACTCATTAAGATTGGTTGTTGTGGATCTAACTTTGAAAAAACCGTGTTGAGATGTGGAAATACTATTCTTTATGTTAAAAAAAATTTATCTTGTCAGTATGGCCTCAAAGAGCTTAGGGATTGATGATAAAATAGAGATACCTCTGTAATTGGCTATATTAGAACGATCACCTGCCTTAAAGATTGGAGTAATTGAAGATATTTTCCATCTCAGTGGAAAAACAGAAGTATTTAAAGATTTATCAAATAATAATTTCAAGGGATAACAATGTTGATATTTTAACAATTTCAAAATATACATGGAAATCCCGTCCGGACCACAACCGTTTTTGAAAGAGTTCAATACATTAATAATTTCAGATTCGGACCGGGATATTTAAAATACAAGTTAGATTTAAAGTTAGAACAGTCAATAAATTTGTATACACTTTGAAAAAAGTTCCTAAAATAATCAACAATTTCGTTTAAATCAGAACTACTTTTTTGATCAAAATACATAGTTGTAGGCAGCTCAGATGTTTTACATTTGGAATTAAAAAATTTCCAAAAACATTTAGGATCGTAATATATTTTACATTCAATAACCCGTAAATACTCATTATAAGCCTATTTGTTTTTGTTAACGAACTGTTTATGTGATTCCAATTTTCTAGTTTCATTATATAAGGACGGATTACTCTTAAATTTCACGCGACATCTATTTTTATAGTTGCGTAACTTAATCAACTCGTTAGTGAAATGAGGTGGATAATTTGGTAACGATTTAAAACTTTTCTTAGGTACAAATTCATCAATTCTAGCGAATAAAATTTCATAAAACTTATCAATATTAGTATTAATATCATCATCACCAAAAAGTAACCACCAATCAATGTTAGATAAAGATTCACTTAAACCGGGAATATTACCATTCCTGTAGTCATAATATATAATTTTTTCGAAAATAGGAATATTAGAAGTATAATAATTTCTAATTGAGATTTCAATAGCTTTATGATCAACACAATTAACAAATGGAAAAAAGCATTCAGTAATATAAATATTATCATGAAAATTTGAAAAAACTAAATCTAAATACCGATCTCTATAATTTTTTATACAATTAATTTGATTTAAACCACACATGGATATAGCGTCTACAAAATTATGCTCAATAGCTGATGTTACGTTAGTTGGTAATAAGAAATCATGCTCATCATCAGGAACCCATATAATATTTGGTAGGTTGAAATCTCCAGTTACGATAAAATTTGTGCTCACCTTATCAAATTTACACATTAGATTGTACATAAATGCCTTAAATATTGAATAAATTTCCAAACTAGTTCGCGGTGGTATGTAGATGGTAGCGTATATAGTTGTTTGACGGAATATGTTAAGTTGAACAGCTACACATTCTAATGAAGGTGGAGTATCCAATGCTTGACTAGGAATTTTTTTATCAACTGCAATTAAAACGCCTCCTCCTGAACCTGATGTTTTTGAACTATTATAAGAAGACCGGTCACAGCGATAAACCACAAAATTTGACGGAAAAAACTCAACATTATTAATGGATTCATGGAACTTAGTTTCCGTAATTGTATAAATATCATATTCAGTACTAATAACGTAATTATAAAAACAAGCTGACTTCGATGACATTCCACCAACATTTTGATAAAATATAGTTAGATTATCATGGGATACTGAAGTAGTTTTGGCATTCATAGTTAATCCAGGAATTGAGCTCGATTTTGATGCCGAAAATTTCCACGACGAGCCTGGTACTCTTTAACGAGAATATTTTGTGGCCAGGATGACGGTGAGAGTAAATTCTCCAAATCAGTTGCATCAACGGCGATTTTGTACGAAATGTAATCTCTGACAAAATGTTCATTAGGCCTTGGCCTCAATTCTGTGGCAGTTGGAATTCGAAATTTTGAATTTTCGATTAACAAAATTTTTAAACTGATCATCAGTAGTAGTAGTTGATATTCTGGATACAAATAACCATTTCTTCGGAGTTACAGCGGATATAATTACGCTAGGATCAGAATCGACAGGAGCAGTCCCAATAACAATATCCGTTCCAATCGGCTGCGTTGTTTGGCTTCTTGAGAGAACTGGTTGACGGTCAATTTTAATACGTTGGTCAATGTTCTGGCATAAATTCTCAATAAGCTTGCGATGAGAAGCAATCTCCTGTTCTAAGCGCACAAACTTATCCTCAATAATATTTTGAACCGATACTCCTCCTTTTTTAGTAATACTGGCCAACAAAATCCTACAATTATTACACATCCATAACATATTTTTATTTTTTGTTGAGATATTTGCAGTTGCACGATCAACAGCTGCACAGTCGTGATGAAAGACCAGGTCAC
Organism: Nephrotoma guestfalica; assembly: GCA_963691935.1. Classification (NCBI taxonomy): domain Eukaryota; kingdom Metazoa; phylum Arthropoda; class Insecta; order Diptera; family Tipulidae; genus Nephrotoma; species Nephrotoma guestfalica. The sequence goes on along the minus strand of OY829913.1, from coordinate 196,454,035 downwards.
AAAATCCATTACAAGATATGGTAGGTGTAGTCGCTCCAATTGATTTATCACACTTACCACAATTCGACATTATAAATAACGATAGATGTCTCTAATCCAAGTGGTTTGTGAATTAGATAAATATAAATAGTCTCCAAAATTAAAAAAATATGTCTCCAAATAGTGTCTCGGATACAGTGTAGAGAAATTTTTGACAGCTCAATCACCAATAATTACAAATTCAATTTCCAAATTTCCAAAAAAGCACTGAACAATTCAAGTAGATAACAACTCCCGTAGTATTTATAGGTTTTAGCGATATAAAAAACATAAAACAATTGTAAACTTTTATTGCTATTATTTTAAACAGAATAAAATAATGATAAACTTTGACAATACGATCTTTATTTTAGCTAAGACACCTTTATTAATGTATGTAATATAAATGTGTGGGACTATCTATAAGCGGGTTCTAAAATATACCGATCAACACAAAAAATTGAATGAGTTTAGTTTTAAGTTTTTTCAAATTTTTGTTGAATTACACTGTTAAAATATTGAATGAACACTCGCGTAAATTATAAAATAACAAATTTTGTTAAGTTCGTCACACCGGTTGCCAAAAAAGGGTCGAGTTTTAGATCTATAGTGAAATGATGGTTCGCTCAGCTTATTTCAAAATTACGAAAGAAGCGACGGTTTAAAAAAAATATTTTATACTTTTAACCAACTTTATAAGGTGATTATGAATAGTATGATCATGATTATGAATTAAATTTTTTATGCTGCTGCTTTCGCGGTTCTTAACCGATAACATCACAAACACAAAGTAACTTTTTATATTTCCTCTAGATATTTAAAAGGAAGGACCCCGCGAGTACGGGCGAGGTAAAACCCTAGCTACTTGCTTTTAGGGGGAAATACCAATGGTAAATCCTGAAGCGTCTGTTCTCGGCAACTATAAAAAACCTGCAGTAGGTATAAAATGCTAAGGGAAGGAACCCAGAATCTAAAAACTCAACAATGGAAAACAACGATACGGTGCAGGGAATCGGATGCCCAGTACCGACGGCTCTCGGGAGTGAGCGAGCAGGTCTTCAGTAGTCCCCACACCGTCGCGGTATCCCCATCGGGGATAAGTTAATAGTGTTGTCTATATAACTTATCAAAACGATCTACCAAAGCAATTTAATACTGAAATCAAAGTTTTTATAAAGACTATACTACCCAGTTACTGTATTCTCCACTGTTACCTCTACGTGCACGGCAAAATATTGTGCGGGGATTTTAGTAGACCTGGGAGGGGAATCCAAACTATATTGACTATTTAAGTTAAATAGATCTTAGTAACAAGCATAAGCTAATTTAATTAGTGAAGTTATCCAGAGATATGGGTAAAGGGTGAAGGCGTGATCCCATTCAGTCTTCGGAAGAAGCTGTTGACCGAAGGGCACCTAAAAAGGTGAAATACGACAAGAATCTTAACGATTCAAACTCTGATGCCGAAAGACCCCATGAAAACCTGCTGATCGAAATCGTTTCTCTTGAAACGATGGTAGAGCAAACAAGAAACATGAAACTTACTGAGACTAAATTTCGTGAATTGACAAACCAAATCAAAACATAACAATTCATATTCTAGAGGTGGATCTAGTTGTTGGTAAACTGGAGGAAGCACGCAACCATAGATGCAAAACAGGAAAAGTTGCAACAAATTCAAATGAAAATGAAGAGAAATGGCAAATGGTCGGTAAAAAACACAAGATACGCAGAAACAGAAAGGAAAACGGATAATTATCTCAGCTAGAGATAATAATTCCAGCCTTAGTCGATAGGCAGAGATAACCAGGAAAATCAAGGAAATCATACGTCCTAGTGAATCAAACATTAAGATCCACTATGTAACAAACGCTGGTCCAAATGGTGTTGCGGTTACTGTTGATTCTTCCTCGGATTTGATGGTTTTCACGGAAAACACCAAGTCGGTAGGTTTGGGTCTAAAAGCCACCGAACCAGTACCTATCAAGTTATTACCTAAGGTAATTATCTTTGATGTCAGCTCTGAGCTTGATGGCGACATGGTCACAAACTGTTTAATAAATCAAAACTGACTGGATCGAAAAGATTTTAAGTTTCTATATAGAACTGGTACGAAAAATAACGAGGCCGTTACCTCACTGGGTGGTAGTAGAAGAACCAGCAACCAAAAACATGTTGCTAAAGCCTGGAAGACTGTACGTGGACTGGGCACGATGACATGTGAGAGAGTTTGTGACTCCGACTAGGTGCTTTAGGTGTCAGTAAATTCATATTGCAAATAACTGTAGGGCGCGCACAGAGACCTTTCGAGGAAATGCATAAATGAAATGACTACCAAGTAGGTCGCGTTTCATGAAACGCATACAAAAGTGCTTTGCGCCTGATATCAAACAGTATAAGCTTGATGATTAGTCATAATACCAGATATTGCAACAGCAAACTACGTATCGCCCACCTCAACATGCAAGGCGCTAAAATAGTTGAATCAGAGATATGTGAACACATCTCCACCCACGACATATGTAGATATATTATGTATGCAAGAACCACACTCGGCCAATGGTCAAATCAGCGGCGTGCCTGCTATAGCCAGAGTTGCAACTGGCTGCTCTGAGAATCCCAAGACTGCAATTAGTATTCATAGTGTCGTAGCAGCTAAGTTAGTTCTGTGATAGCCACTGCACATGTGTTGAAATATCAACGGAGGTTGGTTCATTCTACCTATTTTCAATATATGCCCAATACAATGAACTGATCGAGTACCATCTGCGCAAAATCGAAAACACAAAAAGGTAATGATAACCGGAGTCTTCAATGCTAGAAGTAAAATGTGGCATGACCGTTTTACCGATGAAAACGGATGAGAAGTAGAGGACTTCTTGTCCAGAAGCGACCTTTTCATAATGAACGAGCAGGGAAACCCGACGACGTTCTCGTCTAATGCGAACTCCAACAGTGACAACAATATTTAACGGAGCCTTGCTGGGCTCGATGGTTGGGTGGTGTGTAAGAGAAAGTTGTACCTTTAGTGACCATAGATTCATTACGTTTGAATTATCAAACGCGCCACAGAATATTCTGCTTGCAAGTAATAAAACTCCGAGATTTGCCATTAAGATAGCTGACTGGGGTCTATTTTCTAGACACTTGGTAGGCTCTTGGGGCAGTGTAGAAGCACTTCCAAAAGTTAATTCGATAGATTAAATTGATGCTCGCGTGGAGCTGATCTCAACACAGTTAACCAGTGTTTGCAACAAATCAATTCCAAGGAAGAGCTTAGCTAAGAAACAAAATACTCGTAGTTGGTGGAACTGTAATCTACGGAAATTTAGATGATCTATGCATAAGCTTATAAGAGCATATCAGACGGAAAGGGACCAACGAGCAAAAAAATTGAAATTCACTCTTCAGTGAAATGTGGTAAGAAATAAATACTTCCATGAAGTATTTAAAGCAAAGCAAAGTAGTTTCAAACGGTACGTCACGGAACATGGTAATAGAGACCCCTAGGGTCTTGTATACATATTTGCCGCCAGCAAAGCAAGACCGCTTGAAGTTTTGAATACCATTAGGAAGACAAATGGAGTCGTCACTGATACGTGGCATGATACACGCTTGGAGTTACTCAACTCACTTCTGCCAGATGAAATACTAGACAAAACTGAGCTTCAAGCAGAAATGCGCGGGATCGCCACCAACAGCAGTTGAACATACACAGATGCTGAAGACCCCCCATTTACGTAGGAGGAGGTCACAAGTGCTCTTATTTTCTTTAAGCGCAACAAGTCACCAGGACTTGACAACTTAATCGCTGAAATAATCCACCTGGCATGGCCCATCACAGGGCCTAGCATAGTAAAATTATTAAACTGCTGCCTAAAATGTGGTTACTTCCCCAAGGTATGGAACACGGGTGAAATGGTTGTAATCATGAAACCCGGCGATAGAGACTCACTTTCTTCGAATTCTTGTAGACCCATAATGTTACTACTGGCTATGGGGAAACTCATGGAAAGGTTACTAGCCATTCGCATTACACCGCGAATTGAAGAGAGCGGACTGTTCTTGAACAAACAATCCGGTTTCCGACGAAGCGCATGTCTACTGAAGATGCGATAGTCCGCCTAATCAACACTGTCAAAACCCAAAGTTCGAAATATGTTATGAATATATTCTTCGACATTAGCGGAGCATTTGATAACCTTACGTGGCCTAGTGTCATCGCTATAGCTTATCGGTCTACAATCTTCCTAAAAACACTATGAATGTTTTTAGGAGCTACTTCAGTAACTGATCCGCAATAATCAGAGATATGTATGGTTCAGTTTCTAAACAAATTACAAAAGGATGTCCTCAGGGCTCTATCCTAGGTCCTCTAGCCTGGAATATCGTGTTTAACACAAGCATGATTGATGACTTGGCCGGAATTACATTCGCGGATGACAAAGTCATTCTGGTGCATGGCAACTCGAGACTCAAACTTCAGCGTCAGGGTCAAATCGCAATTAACAAATTGAACCAATGGTGTGGAAAAAATATAATGTCACTATCTGCTGAGAAAATAGTGATGCTGCACCTAAAAGGCAAATTAGACTTTTGTCGACTTCCAACAATATCTTTAAACGGTCGAAATATGAAAATGATCAATTCTGTGAGATATCTAGGAGTTGACTTAGATGAACGAATGGGCGTAACTTCTCACGTTCTAAGAGTCTGTGAAAACGCTAAGAAGCTATTCCACTCTTTGGCGAGAGTGCCAAGAGAGGGATGGGGACTGAATCACAAAACACTTGTAGTAATCTCCAAAGGTGTGGCGAAGGCGCTATTCACGTATGCCGCGGCTGGTTGGTATGACAGGTTAAATTGTCACCATGTCAGATCATTGCAAAATGCTCAGAGGAATATCTTGCTAGGAGTAACAATGGCCTGTCGAACAGTGTCTAAAGATGCTGTTGTGGTTCTGGCCGGCGTACTCCCGGTAGATATCCTAATCCAAAAGCGAGCGCACTTGTACTACCTAAAAAGACGTGCCCAAAATGAAATAGGTGTCCATGTGCTACCATGCTACCATGTGCATGAGTCTATGTGCATGAGCCAAGTTATCTCTGGACATGGTAAGTTTAAAGCCTTTCTACAGAAATTCAAAATAATAGACTATTGTCAATTTTCATGCAGATCGGAAGTAGAAGATGTTAAACACCTACCTTTTTACTGTAACGAGGTGACTGTTATGTCACTAAAACATAAGTGGCTGGGTAATACAAAAATACAAGAATTTCCACTTCCAGCATTAGTTTGCGACGAAGTTCTTTCCAAGTTCCGACAATATTGCGCTGAACTGATCAAAGTCTTAAAAGACGGCTATGTAAACTGATATTAATTTAAAAATTATTCTTAGTTTTAGATTATACCTAGGTATAAGAATTAATGTTAAACTTTCCTGGAATGTTAACTATGGTTAATAACTGACCATATATATCTACAAGCAATATCTTTGAGTTTGGTGGGTGGTTTATCCAGTGCGGCTGACGGAAGAACAAACACCATTACGGAATTGAACAATCCTTTCTTAAAAAGAGGTACAGTGACAAGATCGCCTATAAAACCGTCCGCCACAAGTATTGTCACACGATTAATTTCAACGTCAATGTTGAACATGAAGCCAGAAGTGGTAGATGACCCGATGACTGAACTCCTCGAAAAGGACAGGAGCGACACGAGCCTTTAAAAGCGCACTAAACGTATAATATACATATGGCACAAACAGGCATCGATCGCTATATTACTGTGAAACGGAGAAAAGATAGTCCAAAAACAGAAAAATTACTGATAAATAAGAAATTGTCGAAAAATTCAAAATACCACTAAAAACCGATTTGAAACGTTCGCCGAAAAGAATGCGGAAGGAGAAGATGACCTAAGCTTTTAGAAAAACCACCAAAAGTATTGGTTACTAATGGAAGTTTTTGAGATATTGGCCATAAACTGAAAATAAATTAATAAAAAATTTTAAATTTTCAAAAGGATTGGTTATGAAATGGCCATGTTTAGTCCAGCATGAACAGATCCTAGAATTTTGTCCAAAACTTACTTCAATTTCATCGTCATTCTTAGAAAATGCCGGAAAGACGGAATATTGCTAAATTTCAAGATTTCATTTACCGACTTTCTTTATTTCGGAGATCAATCAATTTGTCATTTTAAGGATCACTTTTAATATTTTATTCCGCTCGAATGTCTTATTTAATGGAAAAAGAGATACAAAATGAATAAAAAAAATGCCCCTGTTATTATATAACAAAATGAATTCTCTTTTGTGATGCTGCTGTCACTTGCGGCGAGTAGCGAAATCTCTTATTTTCCGCTGACAAATTTCCGCTATCTTATACAGCATGAAATTGGGCGAATCTGTGATATTAGTGTGTCTGTTGTGAACCGGACTTGGCATCGATATTTAAAAACAGGCAGTGTGAGTCGGCGTGAAGGATCTGGTCGACCAAGAAAAACTACACCAAGGTAAGATCAAGCTATCACACGTTATGCTATAAAAAACAAAGCAAGTAGTGTCAAGACATTAAAAGTAATGTACCAGTACAAAACCAGATATCAAAACAAATGACAATAACTCGATTGAAAGCTTATTGATTCAGATCACGTCGACCTGTTAGAGTTCCGTGTCTGACTGATAATCATCGTCGCAACGAAGAAATTATGCATTGCAGTATAGTAACTGGACTCATAGGGTCAGGGGTAATGTCCTTTCTTCAGATGAATTGCGGTTCAATTTGTATGCATTAGACGGCCGATACAGAATTTGTCGTTCACCATAGGACAAATATTAAACCATAATTGCGTGATCTCAGTCTTAGCATTTCATGGAGGTTCGGTGTAAGTAAACCACATTCAGATTTAAAATCAATACGATATGTGGCAGAAATGTTAAGGCTTCATATGCTTTCCATGAAAAGGCAAATTGGGTGTCGATTTTTTATACATGACAATACCTGGCCGCACACAGCTCTAAACAAATTCCAATTTCTGTAATAGTACCGCATTAATTTAATAAACCATCCCCCTCATATTTAAACGCTATAGAGCACGTCTGGAATATGTTACAACGACGTTTAAGAAAACGAACAAGGCAACCAATAAATTTTCAGGAACTCCGAGATGCTTTACAAGAAGAATGACCATTAAATCACCATGCAACAAATACACAATGTTTTACATATGCCACGGCGTATTTATGAGGTAATGCGGGCTAGAGGAGGTAGCACGCGATATGGGAAATTCCATTTTGTTCGTAGATTTTAATTTTATTACGTTTTAATAAAGTTTAAAAGCTTTTGTTGCAATATACCTTTTGAAATAAATCACATTTTAAGTGTAAGAACTTATTTTCTCCTCGATCTTGAACCACCAAAATTAAGCCTGATATGCGTGACTCATTTTTAGTCGTTTCTCTCTAAAATTTTAATAAATCAACAGGAAGTCGCGGTACAGAAATTTCCACAGCATCATTGAACATGGTTTCAGGTTTCTAAATTCTCTATAAAATAGTTAATTTGGATTTGGGATATCGAACAAGTTCATTTACAGTCTCAAACAGCAGCAAAAAATCAAAATAAAATAAAACGGGTTCCATTATCGAAAAGAAGGCAAAAATCCTTCAAATAGAAGCAACATTTATTTTTCACCAAGATACAAGCGTTCAAATCTGGGTATTTTCTCGAAAAAAAATTCGGTTCCCTTTTTTTGGCACAATGTACTTAAGCATTTCAGAGTTTATAATTAGTTGTTGGGCTGAGTTATCATTTGAGCAGTAGCATATGTTCGAGCCTTTATTAAACGAGAGTATAGTCTATCGTTATAGTCACTGAAAAATATCAAAATGATTATGTGTGTCATGAAATTGCTATTATAGCATTGCGGTTTGGTCAAGTTAACCCTTGTGCTTCATACCTTTGTGAAGTTAGCCCAGAATTTCATCCCAGAAAAATAAAAAAATATCATCGGGTAACACTGCAATGATATACCAGCCCAGAATTTAATATGGTAATTTCATTCAATCTCGAAATTTTATTCTAGCCCAGAATTTTTTTTTTCAATTTTTAATTTAAAACCAAAATTAAAAATTAAGTAAAAATAATTAAAGTTTAAATTAAAGAAATTTAATTGATTTAGCACTGAGGGTCAAGCTCGCTGATACTCGGTAATAACTAAAATTATTCTACAGTACATTTTTATTGTGTATCAGAGGCCAGTAACGGAACGTATTCTATTCGACACGGCATAACATTATCTAGGTCTAGTTTTAATTTCAAACCGATTTGCATGTGCGAACCGAGCTATATAATAATTTGTGTCAGTATTACATCAGTATTATACGCCTCCGTGTCGAATATAATACATTCCGTTACTGGCCTTTGATACACTAAGACATACCAGGCCGAATCCCTTTAGATATTATATGGGCGCGATACCATACTAACCAATATATATATAGCTCCGTTCACAACATGCAAATCGGTTTGAAATTAAAACTAGACCTAGATAATACGCCCCCGTGTCGAATAGAATACATTCCGTTACTGGCCTTTGATACACTAAGACATACCAGGCCGAATCCCTTTGGATATTATATGGACGCGATACCATACTGACCAAAATATATATAGCTCCGTTCACAACATGCAAATCGGTTTGAAATTAAAACTAGGCCTAGATAATACGCCCCGTGTCGAATAGAATACATTCCGTTACTGGCCTTTGATACACTAAGACATACCAGGCCGAATCCCTTTGAATATTATATAGACGCGATACTATACTGACACAAATTATTATAAATCTCGGTTCGCAACATGCAAATCGGTTTGAAATTAAACTAGACCTAGATAATGATATGCCGTGTCGAATAGAATACGTTCCGTTACTAGCTTCTGATACACAATAAAAATGTACTGTAGAATATTTTTAGTTATTACCGAGTATCAACGAGCTTGACCCTCAGTGCTAAATCAATTAAATTTCTTTAATTTAAACTTTAATTATTTTTACTTAATTTTTAATTTTGGTTTTAAATTAAAAATTGAAAAAAAAATTCTGGGCTAGAATAAAATTTCGAGATTGAATGAAATAACCATATTAAATTCTGGGCTGGGATATCATTGCAGTTTTAGTGTTACCCGATGATATTTTTTATTTTTCTGGGATGAAATTCTGGGCTAACTTCACATACATGTGCTTCATGGTTAGTCATGACTTTACTTGTTTCAGGGAGATTAATTGTTTATCAGCTGTGGAAAGGTTATTTCAAGAAGAATGTTAAGAAAATTCAACTGTCAATTGTTACGTAATATGTACGCTTAAGGAGATAAAACAGATTTTATTTACAATTAAATGAACCAAACACAGCATTACACATCCAACCGACTTTCATAACCTAATAATAAAATTTATTACATTTCCATTGGAATTAAATTGTATATTCGATCAATAAATATATCGTTATATTTAAATATGTAAATTAAAATACAAAACAATATTTTTCGTGGAAAACAGAAAATTCTTTTACACCAAGATTGTTTACGAGTAAATGCGCCCACGAATGATTTTAATAAATGATACGAAAAATATTGAACTCTATATAAATACAAAATTATATAAACAAATAATTTATTGTTAATCAATAATCATAATGTAGTATTTGAGGTATAATAAACAATATGTAAATATTGAATTATTTATAGAAATAACAATGCTCATTAGGGTTGTTTAAGTAGTTTTTTGTATTTACTGCATAGTAAGTCTACTAAAAAGCTCAATCTCCACTATTTCCTGTTAAATTATGTACGATTAATTTTCGTTTTATTATACGTTCAAAGACGTTTGATTTTTGTTAGGCCGCTACGAAAATGTATGTTTTGATAACTATTAAGCGCACGCAAAGTTTTCATTTGAATATTAATGATTTTTCATATTGTAATTTCACGAGAACACAATTTATGTTATTGATAATCATTGCATAGTTTTAGGCGATGGAGCTCAGTCTGGAACCATTTCAAATTAATTTTGAATTATTTACAATACTCATATGAAAACAAATATTTCGATCAATAAATTGTAGTCCAAACGCCGCATCCATCCTGCCAGCCAGCGGAAATAAAGGTATACTTGGCTGACACTTAAGAAAGTTTTAACGTCAAACATTACAGAAAGAAAATTCGTATTAAACAAGAACAAGCATACTCAGAAATGTAAGTGATCAAAACTGGAGTGCCACAAAAGAGAATTTTAGGACTAGTCCTATGTCTTCTGTTCATTAGCGGTATTTTACTAACCGATAATATAGCAATGGATACATTTGCCGATGGCACAGCTCTCGTGTCAGTAAGTAACACCATCGCGGAAGCTACTAATAAACTTTTACACTTTAAAACTACTCAAACATAAAAAATGTCTTTCGGGAAGGAACACCCTGCTTTTGAGTAGATATTAAAGCCCGTATGGACATATTGAAATGTGATAATGTACTAAACCGAATGAACTGAACAACATTCAGTGATTCCAAAACCAAGTAACGAAGGATATTGTTAATGCTTCTTGGTACGTATGTAATAAAACTTCCATAAGAACCTTCTTTCACATTTTAAACGATGGAGAGAGTAAATTTTTAAAGAGTAAATATTTTGTGAAGTGCGCTGTAAGTGAGATGATTCCCTAATGCTTCCCAAGATAAGAAAACACCTAAATATTCAGTTAACGAAAACTGGTGTCCTCCAAGCCATTGTTACCGCCGCTAAAAATTCCTCATTTGTACGCGAATTATAATTAAGCCATTGGGAAATTATTACGGTTTAGTTGTTAGTTTAAAATGTTTACCCCAAGACGTTATCAACTCGCTGAATTGGTGACTGAGTCAACCGTGTTATGCGTAAAGATGAACAAATTTTGGGATATCTACATCATGATTCAAGACATAAGGCAACATTTATGTCACAGTAAAAATTATCTAGGCAATTTACATTCACAACGTGTAGAACGCAAACATGTTTCCGAATGTGTCGAACAAAGAGTAAATCGACGTTAGACGATTCAGGGATTAGTTTAACATTGATGGAAAATCAAACACAATTGGATCTTATCGTGCTATGCAATATTACGGTGTTGAATTAGATGAGAGTTAAATACCGGCTCCACCAACATATATCTCGTCAATCAACTCGTACGCTACCGTGCCTACCAATTTTCCAATATATGCTTTTTGCATTAATTTTGCGGATATTTTGTTTGCTGCACTATTCGCGCTTGCAGTGTTCGCAAATTATATGTGTTCGAATTATGTTTGTATAACTTTCGTAAATAATCGATTACTTGTTCTTGGATTAGTGTAAGTCGATCAGCATTGGACATATGGACTTCTCTATCATTTAGATTTTTCAAAATTTGTTGCAAGAGTATAATCTGACGCATGAGTAATGTGATATTGGCCAAAAAATATAAAATGTGGGGAGTAGCTTGTACTACTATGAATTACGTTTCGTGAAGCTGACCCAATTGAATGCAAATGTAAATCCCAATTAACATGATTTTCACTTACATATGACCTTATTGCAGCAATAATTGTTCTATTTACTCTTTCTGAGGTATTTGATTGTGGATGATATTTAGGTGTACGAATGTGTTTAACCATATTTGTCCAATAAATCCTTAAATATGTTACTTGTGAATTGTTTACCATTATCACTAAGCTAAACCTCAGGAACTGAATAAACATGAAAAATTCGATTTTCCAAAAATTGAATAACATTATTAGATGTAACATCTCGCATCGGCTCAGCCACCATAAATCGAGAAAATCGATCAAGAATTACAAAAATTTCTAGATCGTGGAAATGGTCCTATAAAATCGATAAATATCTATCGCCAATGTCTGTACACTTCATGATAATTTCCCATTGGAAGTCGAGTTAAACTGTTAGTAGCCTTACATTCTTTACAAACATCACAAAGATTAATAAAATTTTGTACATCTTGCACTAGACCTGGCCAATGGTAATACCTACGAGTAGTTTCTATACATTTCTCAATACCTGTATGAGCTGAACTCGAATGACAATGGTATTGTTTTATAATATTTGACCTTAATTAATCGAGTACGTACAATTTCCAGTTTGGAATATCCGTATTTAAATTCAACTGCCAGATGTGTTAATGAAAATTTTGTTACTTACAACTTTCAGATTTGTTTTAATTTCAAGATTATCAGAAAAATTTTGTAAAATGGATTATGATAATTTTGATCAGCAAAAGCATCAGAATCTAAATCTAAAATAAAATGACGTTGATTTAAAAGCTCATAATTGGTTTAATTTCATCTGCATTAATACGTGACAAAGCATCAGTCACGAGATTATATTTTCCTATGCAATATTCAATATTAAAATTGAAACCCTGCGGTTTTAGACTCCAGCGAGCGAGACGTCCTGAAAGATCCCTTTGTCCCATTAACCACTTCAAACTAGTCGCTAAACATTCTAATTCTGTAACACTATAATTGCACTATAATTTTAAATAATAAGGCGTTCATCGCCACTGGAAAATTTCTGAAATAAAACACCTCCTACACCTGTACATAAAACAGGACGACATAAAACAGGATGACATAAAACAGGAGCGGTTGACAATGCATATTTTAAATCATTAAATGATTTTTCAGCCCAATAATAGATTAGTCAATTGCTCTGCAATATCTGAATACTGTCGAACATTTTTAGGTTTTGAATATGATGCAATTGCCGACACCTTTTCGGGATTTGCTTTAATTACTCCATCACCAACTAAATAAAGATAAGATAAGCAATTTTTTTTAATAAAAATTTACTTTTCTCAACATTAATTGTTAGATTTGGTTTCTTTAAAAATCCAGCAACCTTATGCAACAAAGAAATGTGTTCATCGAAATTTTCAGGCGTTATCAAAAGATCGTCTAGGTAAACAAAGATTTGAGTATGCAATTCATGGGGTATCACTCGATGCATGAGCCGACACAATGTTTGCGAAACACTACAAAGGGCAAATGGCATAACTCTAAATTGATACAAAGGTCTGCCAGTAACAGTCAAAGCTGTCTTATTCCCTGATCTCTCAGCTAACGGAATTTGCCAGAACGCATCCTTTAAATCAGTGCTACTAATAAATTTGGTATTGCTAAGGCGTCCTTACAAACCATCAATTATGGGCAAGGGATAAGCATCCTTCACTGTCACCTCGTTCATGTTCCTTGCATCAAGACAAAGCCGAACTTTACCATTTGCCTTTGATACCATTGCAATCGGTGAACACCATGAACTGCTACTCTCTTCTATGACTCCTAACGACAACATTCTATCTAACTCCTGATACATCTTTTCCTGTGTAGCAGGTGATACCATGTAATGCTTTTGTTTAATTGGTTTTCAGCAGCTAAATCAATTGCATATGTGATAAATATGAAATTTTACCCAAACCTAAAATATTTGATGAAGGAAATTCTTTGATAACCTTATCTCTTACAATTTTCTGTCCCTCAGATAAATCATGCTGATTTGATTGATTGATTAAAGCGTTTTCTCTTACATCAAACAATTTAGAATTTGGATTAATTTTTGAATTATGATTGAATTCTATAGGCGATAATTTAGAAATTGATATTTTTAAGCTAAATTTCTGCCAAAAATCAACTCCTAAATATAAATGTTGACTTAAATTTGGTGCGACATGTAATGTTAATATAGACGCTTTGCCTGCAATCGAAACGGGTGTACGTATATGTCCTAGAATGGTTTCACATTTACCGTTTGCCGTTTTAACCACTAAAGGCATATGTCTAAACTTAATTTTTGAATTGAATCTTGCAAAAATTGTTCATTATGCGAAAAATTATTTATGTCCAAACAATGTTTATTATTTATCGGTAATTGAGTTGTTGTCGCGCTTGTAACTCCGGATCCGTGTTGCACACTACTTTCTCCGATTTGGTTAAAATTCTGGGGATGAAATTCATGGAATCCATACTTCTCTGAGAGTTTTCCGAATTTTTTGATTTGCATCTAAAACACCTCCATTATAACCACAACCGAAACAAAATTTTCTATTAATTGGATAAGTACATTCTTTAAAAATATGATCATTTCTGTTACAATTCCAACAAATAAGTTTTGATGGTAATTTTTGTACTGGAGACGACGATAAAATTGGTAAAGACTTCGTCTTGATCAATATTTATGGACGATTGATAATCCATTTCAATTATAAATTTCCGAGGTGGTTGACACAATAGTTCAGGAGATTACCTTGTTCATTTCCATGTGTCCTCCATAAGCCCATACAAGATCGTACTAATTCGCCTATACTATTGAAATTTATATTTGTTATTTTATCTTGAAGTCCTGCACGCATATTTTGTCTCATAAAATATATTAATTCGGAATCTGAAATAAGACACTCCATCTGCAACGCAATCGAAAGTACTACATTATAAAATGCTACAAAACTTTCTCCTAACTTTTGTTTTCGATTGTCAATTTGCCTGTGAATATCCATATCCGTACGCCTGTCCTGAAAACGCTTAATAAATTCTTCCTGCACTGCTTCCAAGCACCGTCCAACTAATACTCTAAAAAGTCCAATACCAATCAGATGCTATCTCTTTGAGCAAATAAATGAAATCCTGTACCAACTGAACATCAGAAATACAATTTGATTTTTGAATATGAATCATTTTGCTGGAACACTCCAATTAGATCCATCAAAAGAAATGTTTCATTTTGAAGGAACAACTTTACATAATTTAATATTTGACTGAGTAAAAGTTAAAGGCTGTTGTAAATTTGTAATTTGTAAATTGTTTTGATTTTGAGACAACACATCAGAAGCAAATTTATCAACACCATTACGAATTTTGAAATTTTTGTTTTTGATATAATTTTGATGAATTATTATATAAATTTATATTGGTATCAATTGGTGGCGAATCAGAATAATTTACAAATTTAGAAGATTCCATACCAACTCTATTAAAATTTACAAACCTACTTTGGGATACAGTTTCAAAAGAATCATTATAATCTTCAATTGACAGTTGCAATGTTTAAAACTGATCAATTAATACATTTAATACTTTATTATTAACGACGTCTTTATTACTGATTACATTTGGTTAGTGTATTCCTAGCTTCTTCAGGTTCAGGTTCTTCAGTCACCTTGGAATATTTTAGCTTAAGTAATCGACCCTGTAAATGAATTAATTGGCTTTGAAACTGCATTAATTCGTCAAGATTATTGCTTGTCAAAGCATGATCCAATAATTCACATACTCCTTGAAATTTATGAATAATTTTACTAATTTCTAATTTGGGATGTTTACGCGCGCCGTCATGAGCCTTATTTGGAAGTAAAGAAGTTTGTAATATTTCTAAACCAAACCGTTCCTTTAATTGTTTAATTTTTGACCCAAAGAATTACCTTCTATGTTTCGCACTAAACATTCCAATTCTACCTCTTCGAAATGTAAATGTTCCGGATTCATTATAACGATTAGATTAAACGAAAAGTTTAAATCGATTAAAACCAAAACTTATGAACGATACTGTGTGTTTAAAACACCTATACAGAACACCAGAGTTTATAAATATATAATAATAAATGACCGAAACACAAAAATATAAATAACAACAGAACTTTTATTGAAATGTAATTAATTATTTCAACAAAATAAATAAAAGTGCGATCCAAGACTTTAGACTAAAACGAATTGAATATTATTGTGTAGCTTTTCATTCGCAAGTTTTTTATAATTCAAATGATAAACTTCGTGTTCGTAAACTGTATAATCCAACACTATGTAAGTAGGCGCGAAAAAGGAAGGGTTTTTGTTTATTGCTGATTGAATCCACCATGGTTAAGAAACAGTGCTAGCAACATTAGTAGTGTGTAGGGAAAAAGGGAAAGTGTGACGAACTGTGAAACGGGGCATTCGTTGAAATAATTTGCTTGTCGTGCAAATTCCGCCCATTAGTAGTAGAATCTGTAGTATACGAGAAATTTTGTTCGAAGAGAGCAGTAGCCCGAAGCAGAAGAGTTTGTCCGGACCACCCTGCCATTTGGAAAACAGCCAGTAGAATTCAAGTGAGTTTTCATTTTTCCTATTTATTTTTTTTGTTCTCTTGTCCGTGATTGTTTTGGCGGTAAGACTACACCGCGTTGCTGTGGTGTGTTATACCTCGCCATTGTCGTCCTGCTCTCACGGGCTACTTGGGACGATGACGTGCTGATAGACTGGTGCTCAAATAAATAATAGGGCTTTGGAAAATAGTCTACCCAAGTCGTCGTCGTTCTAAACATTGTGAAGGCACGATACAAGTTCACTTAACAATCCACAACGACTTGGTTGGTTATGTTATTCGATGTCATTAAAAGTTACATTTATTTCGTCGTAAACCAATAAAATTTAGCTCTAGGGAAAAATACGCACATCTTATTTGAAAGATATAATGACGATTTAAAGGGACGCGTTTGAAGTTAGACCTAACTTAATCCTAACCAACAAAAACAAACGAAAATTTGTATGTATTGGTTAAAAGTAAAACAAGAATGTCATTTAGACGAAATATTAAATTTATGAATTAATTCCAATTGAAATTTATAATAAATAATTAGATTCAACATTTATTAAGATTGAATATAAGAATTTAATATTTTCTTAAGAAATTAAGTATTTGAATATTTCGAAACCTAATATGTTTATCAAGAATGTTATCATGTTTTTCTGATAGGTCTAGGTTAGGACTATCTATATTCGAAGCCATTTGAAAAGCTAATAATTTTTGCGCGATCAAATTAATTTTTTGTTAGACTTTACTAACCTGAGAAGTTAGGATTTTCTTAAGAAATTGAATATCTCGAGACCTAATATGTTTATCAAGAATGTTGTTATGTTTTTCTGATAGGTCTAGGTTAGGATCAAATTAATTTTTTGTTAGACTTTACTAACCTGAGAAGTTAGGATTTTCTTAAGAAATTGAATATCTCGAGACCTAATATGTTTATCAAGAATGTTGTTATGTTTTTCTGATAGGTCTAGGTTAGGACTATCTATATTCGAAGCCATTTGAAAAGCAAATAATTTTTGCGCGATCAAATTAATTTGTTCGTGCAAAAATTATTAGCTTGTCAAATGGCTTCGAATATAGATAGTCCTAATCTAGACCTATCCGAAAAATATAGTACCATTCTTGATAAACATATTCGGTCTCGAGATATTCAATTTCTTAAGAAAATAATGAATTCTTATATTTCATTCTAATAAATGTTGAACCTAACTATTTATTATAAACTGCAATTGGAATTAGTTCATAAATACAATATTTCGCCTAAATGACATTCTTGTTTTACAGTTTAACCAATACATACAAATTTTCGTTTGTTTTTGTTGGTTAGGATTAAGTTAGGTCTAACATCACGCGCGTATACAAGCGTGTGAAGTTTGTGCTAAACTAATCCTAAAGTTAGTTCTATACTGGTTAGGTCTAACTTCACATGCATTTTAAAGGGCACACCGAAATAATTACATGTAAATGTTTATATTATACAGAAAAAAAGAAAATCATATAACACCCTCTTATTTACAAAAATAGTCAAAACCGTAGTCAAAACATACTCTCAGCGAACTTAGTCCATCCAATCCTGAGTTTTATGAAGAGGTGTACTGACACTTGTTGGCCATACTAAGAAAAATTTCATAAATGGACATGAGTAAAAACTCAATAGATATGCCTTGAAAACACCTATATAAAAATAGAGCTCTGGATATCTTTTAAGGAGTCCTTAAAGTAGACATACCAAGGCTGTTGATTAGAAGAGAGCGAGAGCCCGCGGACTAACATTCGGGAGCTTTTGATCTATGCTTGAATCTCAAAAATTTACATTATTGAGAACAGCATCTGGGCACAGCCACAAAATTTACTCCAACACTACTACATAAGAACCGACTATGAACATTTATTTAGTGTCAAGAAATTATTAATTATTTATGAGAAATTGGAGAAAGCAA
The DNA here is from genome assembly GCA_963691935.1 of Nephrotoma guestfalica. Classification (NCBI taxonomy): domain Eukaryota; kingdom Metazoa; phylum Arthropoda; class Insecta; order Diptera; family Tipulidae; genus Nephrotoma; species Nephrotoma guestfalica. The sequence continues at coordinate 196,435,923 of OY829913.1, read as the reverse complement.
AGGTTGCTAGATTTATTTTGGTTTCAAAGTGAAGCATATCTATGCAGAGAAATTATTTATTTAGTTTTGTTTTTTGATCACCCAGTAAAATCAAAGGCCTGCTACAATATTTTGAAATTTATTGAAATTTTATTGATTTTTTAATCGATACAATTTGTGCGCACCCAGATCATTTTTTCAAAATTTAAAACAACAAAGCGTTTTTTTTTGTTGATAAAAATCTGTTTTTTGAACTGAGATTTTAATCAATTTTAATGTATTCAGATTTTACTATTAATCCTAAAGGGTTTTTCAATTTGGGCGCGTCCATATGGAAATGGAAGTAGGAAAGCCACCGTTCTAGAACGTTCGTCGTAAGTCGAGGAATATATTTATTTTATGGAATAAGTACTTACTTGTGATAAAATCAGCTCAGATAAGCAAATATTGTTACCCATTTTAGTAATTTAATTACTTATGTATTATTTATTGATCCAGAAAATTAGAAATAAGAATTTATTTTAGTAATAAGTATAACATAACACATAATTTCATAATAATAAAAAAAATATACACATATTACTGTTTTTTAAATTTGCGTTGAATCCAATTTTAAATAAAACTATTTTAATTGGCAGTTTTTACGTGATAGCTTTTCTTCCAAAATTTCTTGGTAAGGCACACGAGAATCGTTAACTGATCGGTTTATTTTTGCAAAACGTACTGCATCAAGATCCATATTTTGAAGCATGTTTATTGCATCATCAATATTTTTATATGCCGTCATCATTTATTTTGTGTTAAATTCTTTGGGAGGGCCTACTATGTCTACATTACAATCATCATTGCTCCAATTGTCAACAATCCCTTCTTGAATTTCCAACAGCTCGTCATTAGTTAAATCTTCCGTAACAGCATCAAAAACGTCCAAAAAATCTTTATTTCCTATGTCTAGATTAAGATGATGGACTATTTCAATGATTTCACTATATACTTAGTCAATGTTTCATCTGTCGATGATGAATCTCCCACATAACGATTGAACAGATTTCGCCAAACGCCGTTCATATACTTTGCTTACACTTCACTCCAGGCTGCTCCTAAGTTTTTTATTGCGCTATAAACATTGTAGTTTTTTCAGAACTGTAGTAAAGCCAAATTTTCATCTTTGCCCATCGCTGCAACAACATTTGATAAAATGTTTCGTAGATAGAATGCCTTCAAAGCGGAAATGGCGCCTTGATCCATTGGCTGAATAATTGAGGTAGTATTGGGAAGCAAATAAACCACTTTTACGTTATCATCCAACTGTGTAATACCAGGTGGGTGACTTGGCGCATTGTCCAAAAGTATCTTGAGCTAGCTTTTACTTCTGGTATGATATGTTTTCTGAACCATTATTCAAAAATTGTTCTTGTCATCCATGATTTATAATGTGAAAAACGGAAGCATGTGCTTGTTTACTGCTGTTTACTTCATAGCTCGAGGATTTTTCGAATTATGAATTAATAAGGGCTTCAACTTATATCCAGCCACATTGCCATTCAATAAAAGAGCCACGCGCAGGTTTCATCCGCATTAAATATTTATTCAGGCAAGTAATTCCCTTATTGGATTATTTGGTTTAAATCCTCTATAAATATTTTAGCTGCTTTGTCATCGGCACTGGCCATTTCTCCACTTATTTTAACATTATGGTATTTAGCCCTGCGCTTAAAATTCTGGAACCAACCATTGCTGGCAAAATCTTAATTTTCTGCATGTTCGCTGTTACCTTTCTTTATGGCATGAAAAAGGCTAAGCGCTTTCGCTTTAATTATAGCTAAGCTAAGTGGCATGTGTTTCTGAATAAGATCATCCTTCCAAATGATCAAAACTTTTTCCATTTCGTTAGTGGGCCTTTTTATTTTCTGGGATATTATTGTTGCATTTATTGATGTGCATTCTTTGACTGCTGATCGAATCTCATCCTCTTTTAATAAAATTGCTGAAATTGTCGCATGGCTGAATCCATAATCTCGAGCTATTGAAGTAACTGTTTCTACCTTTTCTTTATCTTTTATTATTATTAATTTGGTTTCTAAATTAATGACACTTCTCGACCGTTTGTAAATGATTTTACTCGGCCAAGGTTTATTTGACATATGCTATTTAAAGGAATGACAGTATCTATTGCTTATAAAAAATCAACTGGATCGAATCACTTATTGAACACTTAACAGATTTTGAATTTAAACTTAAAACGAACATAAAAATGTTAAACTATGATAGAACGTATGAAAAATTAACATTAGCTTCTTCGAATTTGGTTAAATGGAAATAAATTTGCTGATTTTTTGTATACTAATATAAAATTTTATTTTAACTAATAAAAAAGGGGAAATACACATGAAGATTAAATATCAGTAATTTTCGAAAAAATCGTGTTTTTGCGCCGTCGTAACTTCGAATTGTCGTAAATCGAACCGTCATAAGTCGAGGACAATTGTTTTTTGAAAGGTACGTAGCACTTATGAGAAACCGGTTACACACAAAAATATTGTCAATTAATTTTAAAACAGAATTATTTCAGATGATTTTTAAAATTTTACCGAAAATAATAAGTATGAGTTTAGCGAAAAAGCTTTGTTTTATAAAAATTCGTCATCGAGTCCAGGCGGATTGAAACTGGCATGAAATTTCATATTTAGACTTTTTCAATTAGTTAGGAGATCCTCGCCAAATTTGGTAGAAATCTGTGTACTATAAGTGGCAGCTTCCATAAGGGAGCTTTATTAATTTTTGCAATGATGTTGAAATGTTTAGTACTTTCAAAAAACGACAAAAAATTTAAAGTTTAAATTATCAATTCTGGAACAAGCTGTGTGTGAGGTATTGACGAAATTCTGATTTTATTTAAAAGGCCCATTTATGCCATTATTTACGGAATATAACATCGTTCAAATGTCCGCCGCGGCTTCTCACGGTGGCACGGATCCGAGTGGTCCAATTTTCGATGGTACTGGTTATGTTGGCTTTAGGATCATCGGTAAATTTCAGCTTATTGGCATAGACCTACGATTTGCGGAGACCACACCAGGAAAAGTCTAGTGGGGTCAAATCGAACGATCTTGGTGGTCAATTCACATCACCTCTGTGAGAGATAACCCTACCCTCAAATCGCTCATGCAGAATGTCCATCGTTAAGTCTGTTATGTGGCGCGTAGCCCCGTCCTGCTTAAAATACTTATCGTCCATCTCTATATCGACCAATTTGAGTCAAAAGAAATCGGTTAGCATCGTTCTGTAGCGATCGCCGTAGATGGTAATGGCCTAACCAAAAAGTACGAACCAATAATGTCGCCAACCCGAAATCCGCACCAAACAGTAACTGTTAGTGGATGCATTGCCATCTAGTAAACCTCGTATGGTTTGGCGTCGTCCCATATACAGCAATTGTGCTTCGCCAAGTTGAAGTCTGTGAAAGGCCGAGGATTGTACGGCGAAGTATTGACTGCCTCGGTTACTCCTGTATATGTTCTCGGCCGATCTGGTATTCATTTGACATGTGGCGGAGGGTCGACTTTGAAAGACTACCGGGTCTGCCGTAAAATGGGCGCGAAACACGCGCATCTTTTGTACTAAAGAACTCTCATTTTAAAAATAAAGTTTTTCCATTTGGGCGTGCTGCTCAATCGTGTAACTTGTCATTTTGTTTTGGCATCAGTGACTAAAATGCACCAGATTAGACAGACGCCATCAAATCAACATGGCAGCCACAGGCTGTCAACATCAACCCGCCCAAATTGAAAAACCCGTTACATAAATTTACTTTTTAAATTTGAATGCAATATACAATAACTTTTCAAGGCCGACTCCTTTTCGTGGGAGCAGAGCGATATAAATAATCATGAAAAATTTCGACCTCGAATTTTTTTAAAGTAAATTTCCGCCATTTATATTTTTTGTGCTAGATTATCATATGTTATTTGATAGATGACAAGTGCAAACGTTCCGGTTAGTTAAAATGGAGAAAATTTCGTTAGTAGACAAAATGTTCCGACAAACCCGTTTTATTAAACTTATCATTGTCGGGAATTCGTTAATTGGGCCAATGAAAAATAAGAAGAAAATTAAATTTTTTTCTAGCAAATTATCTTCACCGATGAATCTCATTTTGAAATTGGTTATGTCGTCTAAGAGATGATTAGAAACTTTTTGTGGAGTCAATAGATATTGTTGTGGAGAATATGTGGTTTCAACAGGACGGTGCAATATGCCACACAGCAACGAAATCAATCGATATTTTGAAAGAGAAGTTTAATAATCGAATAATTCCTCGAAGGACAGATGTGAACTGGCCACCAAGATCATGCGATTTAAAGCCAATGTACATCTTTCTTGAAGAGTAAAGTTTATGCGGATAATCCGAGTAAAGTTTATGCGGATAAATCGTTCAACACCTCAAAGACAACATCATCGAGCAAATACCACTGATTGAACCATACACTCAAAAAAAAATTTGGGTCAAAAGAAACAAAAATCTGAGTCTATTTTGCCAAAATCTTAGTGTTTTTCGATGAACAAAATCTCTTAGTTAAAAAAACAAACTAGATCTTTGTTGAATAAAATTTTAATTTTAAATAGCCAAATGGCGGTTATTTAGTTGTTAACTTAGTTAATAGAGCCAAAACGTATGGTTATTTTATTGGATAGAAGTGGAAAAAATTGGTAACAGTGCCCAGCTATTTTGTAAAATTAACTAAGGGAAAAATTATTTTACTAATGACTTGTTAATCCTACCAAATTTTCTTAGTAGATGTAACAAAAAAATGGCGGTTAATTTGTTTAAGATTTTTTTGCCTTTTCAGACAAAATATTATATTTAACGGCCTTACATACAATATTTACGACTTTTCTAGTCATAGAAAAACAAAGAGGCCATTTACTCACAATATATCTACCACAAAAAGTAGAAAAATTTACTCTCCCCCCATTCAAATCCTAGGGTTCTGGTGTAAAGATACACAAACCCTGTTACACAAACCCTCTTCTTGGCAGCTTGGTTTCGTATTGATAAAAAGTTGGTCTACTCATCAGGTTGCACTTGCAACGACCAAACTGCAAAAAATTCAACTCTTGCTTTGTACCGATAGTACAAAACAAAAACTTTTGGAAATTCTCACTATGTATTGTGTATTAAGATAAACGAAAACACTTTGTTAGCTATAACAATAATTTTGTTCACCTAACAAAATCTTTTTTGGTTAAATTAAACAAAACTACGTACCAACATCCTGGTAACTCAAATTTCATCCACTTTTTGTGGACATCATATACCAATCGAGGTTACAAGTTTTTTTTATAAATACAATGCATCTTCAATGCCGGAGAACTATTTTGAAAGTGACCAGTTCTATTTTTGTTGATTGTATATTGCTCAACGTTTCAATTCAATCTGGCTTTTTTATCGAAGCGCCTTCAAAATTTCAAAAGCGCCCCTCTCGTATCGAGACCAATGTCATTAGGGTTTTAGTGCTGTTTTAGTTGGTCAATATGCAGATATAAGATGAAAGAAATTTGATCTATCCACCATAAATCGTTGGTTTTAGGTTCTTTGCTCCAATTCTTCTTGAAGCAAAGCACTCTCGACTGGAATTTAGAATAGAAAATGTGATAAAGAAGCGTTCCAAATTATTTATTTATTGTTCGTGGTTTCTATTCTTTATAATGAGCAACGGGTCTCTACAAAGCCCAACTGGTAGCGAATTTATAGTTTTAATTTGTATAATCTTTGGTTTTAGAGGTGAAAATGCTTACGTTTCTGTTTCCATCTATATATTTATGGATTTTATGTAAACCGTTATAGCCTAGCCTTTCTGGAAGCGTCGCCCAATCCTTAGGACTCTGCTGAACCATTTATTTTAAATTATATCCACTTTGGAAGTGTAAATTCTTCCAGTAAAAGCAGTAGTTTATAAGTATGATAACGGAATTTTGTTTCTGAAAATGTCTCCTAACCAGAACTTTTTATGAATCTAGTTTTATGAGATTTGTATTTATTTATTACAAGACGAACGAAACGTTTGACGTTATCCGAAACAAATCTCGTTTATCAAGTGTTTGACGGTCCTCGGATACAATTTGATAATGCGCTTCGTTTTAAAGGGCGCCTTATGTCCAAAACATTTTGTTTATACAGTCGTGGTGATGCCGGTAATATTATCACATTCCGCAATCGTTATTCTTTAATTTTTTTAAGTGGTACAAAAAGAAGCACCAATTATGCGTTAACCAATGGAGAATTAGTTTTCCCCCATATAATAAACAAACAAGACGTACAATTCCACCCATTTATTTTAAAAGGTATATTGTGACCGTGAGTGAGACTCAATATAAACCCTATACCTTACAATAAAATTATGAAAAGTAATAAACCATTTTTTATTTTCTAATTTTAATTAAATGCCTACCGAAGTGTAACAAAATAATAATTTCTGAAATATCCATTTTGTTGTCTCATAATTATCCCCGAAATACGGCATATCGGTGGTATTTCTATTCAATTATCAAAGTAATTTTCATTTATTTTTACTATTTTTCTTGTTACAAATTACAGTTTTAATTTACATTTAATATTGTTAAATTGAGGAAGTTGATTGAAATAAAATGATATGTTAAGGCCATAATGATGATGGCTATTTTATAATTAACATTAAATGGCCGTTTGTTGGAAGATAATAAAATGTGTTTTAACCATATTGTAACGTTTGTTCTTTAGTTGTTCTGAGGTATATGACACAATAAGAGGAATACTTCTGTTAACATTGCATGCTGTATTTGTGAAAATTTTTATGACATCAATCCTCATATAACCTCATATATCATTTTAATTCAAAAACTAACAATTGCTCGTTTACGTAGGTTATAAACGGTTTCGTTTTGATATTAAAAAAACTAGAATTTTTTAAGAGAAAGCAATGAATGTTTATTTCATTGTAAAGAGGCAGGTATGCCATTAACATTTGAAAACGATATCAGGTAAATCATTAATCATAGCTCGGTGGGGCAATTCCTACACAGTAACAGTTGCATCAGACTCATTTTCGAATAAGTAAGGTCCAATCACACCGCCAGCCCAAAAACCGCACCAAACACGTGACACGTTGAGGATGGAGAGGCTTTTCAACAACCATTCTTGGATTTTCTGAGCCCCAAATGCGACAATTCTGCTTATTAACGTAGCCTCCGAGGTGAAAATTGGCCTCATCACTGAAGATGATTTTTCGATGAAAATCCGGTCCATTTTGATGCGTTTGAAGAACCCAATCAGCAAAAATATGACATGTATGGTGATCGAACGGCTTGAGTTCTTGTGTTAACTGAACTTTAAAAGCCTTAAGACCTAAGTCTGTATGCAAAATACGGTGTAATGTCGTTTGTGGAATGTCTAATTCCAAAGATCGATGAGGAATCGACAAACCCGGGTTTTCGTCAACCCTACGGGCTACAGCAGCATTATTCTCAGTTTTTATTGAGCGACGCACACGGTTTCGATTCTTTACATCACTAACTCGTCCCAACAGCTCAAATTTTTCCACCAGTTTCACTATTGCCGGCCGAGAAGGTGCTTCACGACGACCCAAAAATGTTTTAGTTTTGCCAACTGTGACTACAAAATTTTCACCATTTTTGTAGTGAATTTTAACAATATCAATGCGTTGTTGAAGCGTGTACCATTTTTAGTAATGGCGTAGTTTTTACATGTCAAAAAATGTCAAAATATGACAGCTTCAAAATTGACAGCTGCCCAAATAGCAGGCTATTCAAAATAAAACCTCTTATTGGAAAACTCTTTACAACTGCAACGCAGTACTTAGAATCCATAGTTGAATACTTAGGGTTTGGCAATATAAAAATTTCTGTCTCAACTGATGAAAACTTTGGTATATATTATTTAGTGCGTCATCCAGTGGCCAATACCCAACTTCCATTTACATTTAGATCTCGAATACAACTTACTTGAGTTCTAAAACGAAAATGTAAACTTACAGGAAGTTTGGTGAAAACTTACAGGAATTTTGGTAGAGATGAATTGAAGTGAGTTAGTTTTTCAAATTATCACTCGTCAATCGATCTAAATTTGTTTTTTTGAAATTTAATTTACAATCTTTTTGCTTTTAATCGTTTTATCGTAAATGCAATTGAATTTTAAAAATATTTGCAAAAAACAAAATAGCTTTTATATGGAAACTTTTACTTCCGGTGGACGACGGTAAAATGGTGTAGGTATAATTCAAAACTAAATCGAAATGCTCTACATCTCCCTCTCAGCAGTTGACAGACTATATAAGCAAAAATAAACTTTGATTCGAACTAATTTTCGTGTACGAGAAGTGTGTAATCGCTAAGCGGACCAAATAGTTCCGAATTCCGGTTTTATGCGGTCGATCGAAATAGTATAATTTTTATCTCTTATTGAGACAACGAATTATTTTTGTAGGTGACGTATCACTTTAAATGAACTTTCGTAGGGTAACCGTACGGATACAAAATCGCAATTTTCGGGCGATTTTGGAATGAATGCTTAAACTGGTGATTGCTTTAGATCTTTTTTTCACTGTTGCTCGGGTACTGCAAGCAGAACGATTGGGGCTTCGGTGGGCATCGAGCCCGGAGAGCAGCTTTCGAGGGATATCCGGTCGACTAATCCGCTCGCTCTAAATTGCGAGGTCAGGTGGTTTGGTACAATTTTGCATTTGCCAACTAGAATCTTCAAACGGCAGATTCCTATCACCCTAAAGATAATTACTTATATTCTTAAAGTGTTTTTCCTTCGTTTTACCGAGTGTGATTTTGTCAGGGATGAATTCGTCACAAGGAATCTATTTGTGACCACGAGGGATGTTGTTGGGTTGATTTAAATATAGAGGGAGCTCTTGTTTTATTGTTGTTGTTGGAATTAAATAACATTACGGCAAATTTGATTTCCCCAAGATCTAGAACAACTCTTATTTCCACTCTTTCCTCCTTCTGCCGGAATCTGAGGTATTGGATGTCTGTTTGAAATTGTATAGTTGAATTTGCATTTGTTTAGTAAATTACCGTTTCTTTTTTCCTGCTTTGTCATTGCGTCTTCCTTCTTGGTTATAGCTGTTTAGTTGGGGTTTCGCCTTATTCTTCACGTATATGGGTATCTGAGTGTCGGAAACAGGTGTTGAAACTTATTATATTGTTGTTTCGGGCTTTCGTTGCCGAGTGCTTAATACTACCTGCCATCGAATTTGTCATGAAATGGGCCTCGTTTATGGTATGGTGTTTTCAAGACACATCCATTGAGTTTTCACTCATGTTCATTTAAAAAAAATGTCTTAGTCTGACCAATAAGTGTTAGTACACCTCTTGATAAAACTCGGGATTGGATGGAATAAGTTCGCTGAGAGGTGTTAGTACGTTTTTGACTATCTTTCTAGTTAAGAGGGTGTTATATGATTTTACTCCTTTCTGTATAATATCCATGTAGTATTTCGGTGTACCCTTTAAATCGTCATTATATCTTTAAACTAAGATGTGCATACTTTTCCTTGGATCTAAATTGTAGTGGTTTACGACGCAAAAATTTAATTTTCAACGACGTCGGATATCTTAACCAAGTCGTAGCGGTTTGTTAAGCACCTCTGTGAACTAGTAACGTGCCTTCACCACAACATTCCATAGTCCTATGATTTTTTTTAACACCAGTCTACTAGAACGTCATCGTCTCAGGCGACAATAACGAGGTGTAACACGCCACAGCAAAAAATTAAAATACACTTGAATTTTGCTGGCTGCTTCCCAAGTAGCCCCTTCGAGCTACTGCTCTCTTAGAACACTTGCTCGTGTACTACACACTTTACCACTAATGCCCGTTGCTGAAACGGTATCGCACCCCGTTATTGTATGGAGCAACAAAATAGTATCCTCAACTACTGGCATATCCGACAAGCTCCGCGAAGAATATACTTCTTCAGGTTTATTGAGCCTTGCAGGTTTCCGTAAAAATATTTCTCTGTCAGCCGGGCAGAGTGCGGTCAGTAGTAACAGTAGCAACATCTGTATCTTCGGCGACTATGACTACTTTTTTGGTCAGGTCCTCGAAACGCGTTGGTAATCATCAAAAATAAGTGTCACGCGTTTGCCCATGATCGCCGAGAATTTTTGTCCGATAGTCCACTTGACTTTGTGAATCAGTAATCCTCCATTCAAAACAAAAAATGTCCTCTCAGGATCATAAATGTTCATGGGAGGTTTCACGAACAATGAATTCAAATCGAACTTTGTATTCTTCAGCATTCCAAAACAATTGAAGTATCCCTGAGGGAATGGAGACAACTCCCACTTTAGGTAGTCTGTCATTTCTTCCCCAACTTTTTTCAATGCCCATATTCTATGAAACAGAACGTCGGGGTCAATTTCTATCTCTTTGTCGTTGACTTTAATTTTAGAGTTGCAAGAGACGATAGTTTTAACGATTCTTGTTCGTGGCAATTTTAGATCATTGAAATTTGGTCCCGCAATATCTTGCATAACTTTAACACCTTCTTCAAAAGCATTGTGGCAATTGCTTTCTGGGCTTCCACTCATTCCATTAGCTATGTTTATGAGACATGATATGAATTCAGGGAATGAATCGTACTGCTGAACGAAGTTCTCAATCAATTCCAAAGATTTCAAATCTGCCTTTATCTTGGGACCTGTTGAATCCTTATGTTGGTAATTTTTAGCAGATTCACAGTTCGTGAAGGCCTCTATGCCCTCGGTAAGATCTTTGGTGAACAAGAAAGTTCTGATCCATTGATACGCAACACTTTCAGTTACACCTCTACGGAATCAGCCTCCTTTAAACTTCAGTAACCTCATAAGTGTTTGCTCAATAGTTTGGTCCGTAAAGATCCCACTAAACAATTTTTTGCTCCTGCGAATTGTCCAGTACCCTTCCGTGGTAAATTTTTTGTACTCAGACTCAACCATACGCTCTTTGAGGGCTTAATTATTCTTTATTAATTAATATTATTCCTTGGCTGATGTATAAATAAACAGTCACTGATAGGCACGAAAAATATCACTCACTGATATGACCAAAAACGTCACTCATTGATTTGCACGGAACAAAATCACTAACATAACTATTTGTAATAAATATATCTAGTGGCAACAAAAATGCTCACAAAACAAAAATCTAGAAAATAAACACGTGGTTCTCCTGACTATGGAGTTTTGGTAATGTATTTCGGTAACAGTTTTCTACTGCCGCCAGCTGCTCGTTCTACTCGTTGATGGGCGGGGCCTGGACCTAGGAGAAAGTCTTTTTGTATACTTATATACAGAAGCGTTGGGAGAAAAGTGAAAGGCCGCTCGGCAAAGTTCGTAGATCTAGCCGGAGATTATTCTCGTAATTCTCCTCGCTCTATTCAAACTCAGCGTTTTGAATTGTGAAATTATGAGATGATTTTCGGTTAGTCTTGTTCGATTGTGTTTGGAAAACGCTCGGAGACGACGTTCAGGCGCAGGTTCCGGTGCACCAGGTAGTGGGAGGGTCATTTTCGACGTGAAATTCTGATTCAGCGCCCCAGAAAACGCCCCTCGAATAATTTTCGGGTTGTTTTTCTCGATATTGTCAGGATTCTCGGGGATGACGTCCACATCCAGGTTCGCGCATACCAGGTGTCTGGAGGGTGTTCGACGATGCCATATTTGAATTCAGCGACCCGAAAACCCCCCGGGCACCGAGTTTTTCTCGTTCCCCACGTGATTTTCTGGAGAGTCCCACGGAGATGAGGTTCATCGGCGTTCCTAAGCTCCAGGTGTTCGGGGGGTCAATTTGAACATCATACTAGTGATCAGCGACCTCGAAAACCCCCGAGTACCCGATTTGAGCCAGTTCTGACTCTTATTTACAAAGTTTTTACATTTTCCAAAAGGCGTCTCAAAAGATGCATTTTTTGAATGCATTTTTGGCTGCAGCAATGCAATTTCCGATTTGTCAGAGGTACAAAGTAGGTGCATTGTTTACAAATAATTTTTGGAAGCGAATGCAAAAACCCGCATTTCAATCCGTCTTTATGGCAAAAATTCCGAACTTTTAACCTTTTTAGTGCTTCATTGCCTCGACTATAAATAGTTGCTGGGTAAATGTATTTCCCTATTTTTGAGTTTATGCTCACTCTTACTATGGACACAGTCACACTCCATCTGTGTGTGTCCTGATTCTAAATACTTTTGAATGACTTCAATATCATCACAACAGTTTTTTTTTTCTTCGACGCTAAGATTATTGCTTAGGTAGTCGATGATACAACTAGTAAAAGTTGATGCGCTTAGATTGTTGCATTGATCTTCAGAGAACCAATAACATTTTACATCTTTGGTGGCTAAGTTATAAAATGTAAAATTATGGCAGCATTTGTACTGTCTTATAACCAATAGCAAGCGATTGCAAAAGCATATTTCAACAAACCTGAACACGGTCTGTGCCATTGTGCATGAAGTAATCATAAGTTTTCGAACGTCTAGAGCTCGTTTCAACAGTCATTCTGGATGCATGTCTGCGTAAAACATTTGAGGCAATAAACTTTTTTCGTTGGTACCAATTACATTTATCCCAAAAATCATTGAAAATAGCTTGTCGTATTTCCGGTGTAAACGTGTGACAAAATCGGGTTTTTGGAGGAGGCTTTTATTTTTGTTGCGTTTCCCATTATCAGATTTAGATATCCTTTGTCGCCGCATGGAATTTACTCCAATCAGACCCGTTTCATCATTCTCTTCCGTTTCTAGGCTTTCAGGTACAAATAAATGATTATTTTCATCATTGCCCGCATCCGTAATATGAAGTTGTTCTTTACTACTGTTAGAATCATCAGTCATATCTCTCACATAGTCTGGATCGTCTTCATAAGCCTTACTTTCCATTTCTAGTCCGTTCTGCTTTGATATATTTTCAAAATTTAAATCCGTAACCATAATTGTATTCTCATTTGAATTATTGCTGGCGCTCGGAATGTAAACATCAGGTCCCATCGCTGATCCAATTCAAAAGAAAATATCACGTCAAAGTTCTCATTGGAATTACTGTTTCATTGCTGCTTAGGATCACGATTGCCTGTTGTAATTTTTCTCGTGCCATATCTAACATTCTTTGCTCACGTGACAATTTTGTAATGGAATTCCTAATTCGTTTAACTTAATAGATATTTATTTGAATGAATACCACCAAGTAGCATAATGGTTAGTCCGAAAAAGCGCATCGAGCCCTGAGAGCAGCTTTGAGCTATCGGGGGATATCCGGTCGACTAATCCGTTCGCTCTAAATTGTGAGGTCAGATTATTTGGTAAAATTTTGCATTTGCCAACCAGAATCTTCAAACGGCAGATTCCTATCATCCTAAAGATAAAAATTAAGTCGTTGCTGTCTTTTAAGCACCTCTGTGAACTATATACCGTTCGCTCTAAATTGTGAGGTCAGATGGTTTGGGACAATTTTGCAATTGCCAACTATAATCTTCAAACGGCAGATTCCTATCACCCTAAAGATAATAACTAAGTCGTTGCGGTTTTTTAAGCAGCTCTGTGAACTATAGTAACGTGCCTTCCCAATGTTTAGAACAACGGTTGCTTGGGTAGACCACTTTCCAAAGTCCTATGATATTTTTAACACCAGTCTACCCAGGCGACAATTGCGAGGTACAACATGCCACAGCAAAAAATTACAATTCACTTTAATTTTGCTGGCTGCTTCCTAAGCAGCCCCTTCCGAGCTACTGCTCTCTTAGAACACTTCCTCGTACCCCCTGCACACTACCGGTGGATTCAATCAGCAACAAACAAAAACCCACCCTTATTCACGCCTACTTAGTGTTGGATTACACAGTTTACGAATACGGAGTTTATCATTTGAATTATAAAAAAACTTGCGAATGAAAAGCAACACAATAATATTCAACTCGTCTTAGTCTATAGTCTTGGACCGCAGCTCTTAGACACCATGCGCACTACACATGGCCGCTGGACTAACTCATTGCCCAAGTTCGTATAGTTTTTTCAGTAGACAGCACAAAATACGGTACGTGAAAAACTTGCATTTTTGTACCGCATAACTTCTTAACAATCTTTCTTGTTTTCTTTGGTAATTGATTTGAACCATCCTGAATCGATTACCAACTTTCCGTCCTTCCCCCTTGCCACCGCACCCCCTAACAAAATTTTTCTGCTCTATTTATACTTTGTTTTAAGCCCCAGCTCGGCTGCCGCCTTTCTACTGCACTAGGTAATTTGATAGGTAATTCAGTTCGCCGCTGTTTGGCATCACGCCAATCTTGCACCAAAAAGTTTTGGTTGTGTTTTTCAGCAGTTTGATTCTTCGATATAGCATCATGTAAAAAAAAGTAAATATTCAAATGAGTTGCGTGGAACGTACGGTTGGATACTAGATTTTAGTATATTGGCGAATTTGGAACGGGATGTTCGCTCTGTCCATTCGCTTGGTAGAAGTCGCATCTTCAGTGGGAACCCTTAAAGACGTTAGATTCATGTGGTCTGTGCCGTTTCCTGTGTCATTTCTACTATTCCTGGGTCTTCTGAAGAGCATTTTTAAGTGTATATCACGAAAGTCTGTATCGAGTTTATATCCGTTCCAAGATGCTAAATTGCACCCTTATCAAATTTTATCTCAAACACTTCAAATATCAATGATTACATTTCGCATAACAATAATTTACCCTTTCATACTAAAATTATCTATATTATTGTTTATTGCTAACCCCAAGCATGCTGCACAGCAGCTCACACTGGCATGTACCATCAAAAAATATGATTTTGATAATCTGAAAAAATAATCATAAAATTTGTAAAAATATTTTTGGCAAATTTACGATGAATCCCAAATTGTTTCTAATATAAGGGATAAGGGGTTACAAAAAACAGACTCCCCAACTTGAGTAAAACGTAAAGGATCAAACAAAATAATATAAGGGTTCAAAATAAATGTATAATAAATAATCGTAATAATATTTTGACTGGTGTGAGCACGAGACGTGTACAAGGATGTATTGGAAAAAGCTCTGCTTTTTATGGTTTTCAACCAGAAACATTTTGTTGTGCGGGGGCCTATTAAATTTAATGGAATTTTAAATTTTTATCTCGTACCCAAATAGTTTACTTTCTTTAACATTATTAATAATTAATTTTAAGGATATTAACAGGAATATTAAAATTATTTTAAAATTTTATTAAATTAATAAATTTAAATCAATATTATACGTATAACAGTAAATTAATAGGTTTCGCAATTCTTACTACACTCTGTTTCATATAAACATGGTATCTTATCAATTAAGAAATAAATTTTAATCAAAACGCATCGTGTAATATAAAATCAAATTACACACAACATATCTTATACCACAACGACGCCTTTAGGGTATTTACAATAAATAGTTGCTACTGGAATTTTAAATTAATTTACGTTATTCGTTCCATGCATGTTGCATATGTAAGAAACGTCCGCGCTTCGCGTCTTATTTATTTGTTTACTTTAAAATTAAATTAATTTTTTTTTGTTCAAGATTATAAGATTTCAAAAGAATTTCGAATGGTCATTAAAATACGATTAAAAATATGTAGAGAGTGTGTGTGTGTGTATGTGTGTGCATCGTGCAAGAAAATATCAATGATAGAAGATAGAAGTACAACAATTTTATTCGCTTGCGTTGTTTTTTTTACCTGCCGACGGTACAGGCATATGAAGTGAGCCCTCGTCTTTTATCCCAGAAAAAAATAAAATTTCCTTAAACAACACATTTCACTCATCCCAGGTTTTTCTATTTAAACTCGTATAAGACGGAATATTTTTTAAGTTGAGAAAAAAACAACAAAATCCCAGATTATTCCATTTAATTGTTGTTTTTGTACTCTACGTATGAATAAATGATTATAAATAGTTTTTATTCCCGCAATATGATTTGCCGGAAAAGATTGATGTGGTTTTGAGTTGGTAATAGTAAGGGCTTACAATGACTAAGAGGGCAGTACCATCCGTATGGTAGTATTAGCGCAAATGGCCAAGTTCCATATGGGCCCATATAAGAATATGAGAAAAACGAGCCATTTTCCTAGAAATATGATTTGCCAATGAACCAATTTGCCATCACTGAGAAGATGGTGGTAGATGAAGACGGTGACTTTGTAAAAGTGGCAAATACGACGTTTGTTAAATCCCTACATGTGCTGCGAAAAGTACGCTTTGAAGCACTGAAAGCTGAAGATAACCACAGCAATGATGTAATGGATTTAACGAAAGAAATATATAAAAATAATAACTTGATACAAAAATTCTATATAAAGCCATTTACCCTAATTACATATGGGAAAACTCAGCTAGAAATGTTAAAATTGTTAACGAAAGAACAACCCAACAATTTAGTAGGTTATTTCGACGCTGCTGGAGGTTAAGTCAGAAACCCGTTAAAAACTCAAGCAAGGTACATATAAATGAACCAAACGATCCATTTCCTGCGACTGACATGGTATGTGCAAGTCATAATCTAGATGCTATTGGGGGTTTGTTAAGGTCTTAAAAACTCAACTTAAAAAAACAATACTCAACTTAAAAACATTTTCCGTCTTATACAAGTTTAAATAGAAAAAACTGGGATGAGATGAAATGTATTGTTTAAGGAAATTCTATTTTTTTCTGGGATGAAAAACGAGGGCTAACTTCATATTCCAGACGGTACATGGAAGCAAAAAATAAATATACCGGACATCGGAGCACATTTGCAAATATTCCTAAATGTGTTCATAGTAGTGTGGTTAGAGTAGATATAGTTTGTGTTTGGTTCCTGCAAAAGCACGGTACTTCCTTCATCCATAAATTGAATTTTATTCCAAAAGTGACTCTATTATGCGACTCTATAAATAATCAGCAATTAGTATCGCTGCTTACTCTTAACTAGAGGGAAGCATAGATTATCTTTTTTTTCCTTTGTTGGACTGAACGTTTCAGACACCCAGCGATCATACGGCACAAGACAACACAACTCCAATCTACTAGAAGAAAGGATATAGGTTAAATAGGTTTAATGGTTAACAATGGCATTGGTTCTCAACAATTGTCTCTTTAAATCAGCTAGCTAGCTCAAGAAACACAACTATAAGAAATACTAATTTAAGTCTAAATTAACCCCCTCAGTTAAATGATATTTCCTATTTGCCGCTCAAGGGTCATATTAGAATATTTGCAGATGATACTGCTTTATTTTATGAAGCCCATGATCCTGACAGTATATTGATTGTTATGAAACATGACCTTAGTTCACCTCTTCTTGAAGTTAGTAACATTAATATTGAGAGAGTTAGTTCATTCAAATATTTGGGAGTTGCACTTGACGAACATAGTCACAAGTAAGAAAATTGCTCCACTTGTTGGGTTACTCAGAAAATTATCTTTCTTTGTTCCTACTAGGGTATTGCTTATGATTTATTTTTCGTTTATTCATTCGCGACTTAGTTATGGCCTTATCTAATACGGAACAGCTACCTTAACCAGGCTGAAGAAATTGCAAGTTATGCAAAATAAAAGTGTAAAAGCAGTATACAGATTGCCAATTCTATTTTCTACTAGGTTATTATATAGCAAAGAAGATATTAGGATATTGCCCATACATGTCTTATATAAGTTTCAATTAACCCTTTATATGTACAAACGCTTAAATGTATCTTCATTTATGTCTAATATAAACTTTAATTACGCTCATCATGTGTATTCAACTCGAAATTGTAACAGAATTGATTCGCATCATATTAGAACTGAATTTGGAAGAAAATCGATCACGTTTATGGGCCCATTTATTTATAATCAAGTACCTGAATTTATAAAGGAATCTGAAACCTACTTACAATTTAAAAAAAATATTAAAAATTATTTTAAATCGAATATTCTATTATTTTGGAACTAAATCTCCGTTAACTTTAATTTTTATAATATTTATATATCTATGTAAATTTTGTAACTTTGTATAGTGATGTATAACAACTTGGATTATCCTTAAAGGAACATTAAATTCACTGGATAATAAAATAAGTAAAAATAATAAAATGTAATTAATGAATAATAAAATAAATAAATAGTCACCAGTATGACAATATTCGATTCACCCATTTAAATTACACAACCCACGAATTTTTTGATGACATTTTTTCCTCTGTTTCGTTACTCTTTATAATATTACTTACTCTATGGTTAATGTAACTTAAAACGGATGTGAAGTTCTTAATAAAACCACCAAATTAACAAAAATCATATTTGTCAAATTAACAAAAACAAACAGTCGGTAAAAGCAATGTTAACAATAGAAACCTGACAACAGACGGATTTCTTTTAATTTTAACTATTTTCTTTAAATAATCAAAACTTAATTTTGATTGATTGAAATAAAATAAAAATATTTACATAAGACAAACCATTTTATGTAATTTAATAATATTAATAAATTATAGTACACGCTATTAAATATTCAGTTATATGTACATTGGCATAGCAATCAAAACCAGTTGCATAAACGTATTTGTTAATGCGCTGGAAAATCGGATCGCATAGAATATTTTGACGATTTTTGGTTTACACTGTATTAATTATTGCCCAGATCACAGAGATTCTACCGAGTAGTGGCTAGTATCAAATGATGGCACAAGAGGTGCTCTTTGTAATAAAATTGGTCTCATCAAAAAACTACGAGATTTTCCCATTTGTAATTCGTTGGAAAATCGGATCGCATAGAACATTATGGTGATCTTTGGGTTACACTGTATTAATTATTGGCCAGATCACAGAGATTCTACCGAGTAGTGACTAATATCAAATGATGGCATAAGAGGTGCTCTTTGAAATAAAATTGGTCTCATCAATAAACTACGAGCTTTTCCCATTTGTAATTCGTTGGAAAATCGGATCGCATAGAATATTTTGCCGATTTTTGGGTTTCACTGTATTCGATTGTGTTGTATCCTGATTTCAGGAAAAATCGTATAAGGGCTTGTCTGGTGGGCCCCGGGTTTATTTTTATTTTATTTTTGGCTGAAATATTTTAAATGGAAACTGCTTGAAAGAGGTTTTCTAGTACCAGGAATCGATTGCGATGGATCCAGACTTCGTGAAAAGGCATGTAAGCCATTGTCTGGTGGGCCCCGGGTTCATTCTTAATTTTTTTTCTCCGCCCAAACGATTTAAATGAAAATTGCTTAAAGGCGGTTTTCGAGTGGGACTGCGGATTCATTTTTAATTTATTTTCTTAGCTCAAACGATTGTAATGGAAAATTGATTGTAGGAGGTTTTCTAGTTTCAGGAACGGAACCGATTGCAATGGATACTGATTTCGAGAAAAATCGTATAAGGGCATGTCTGGTGAGCCCGGGTTAATTTTTAATGGTTTTCTTAGCTCAAACGATTTAAATGAAAATTGCTTGCAAAAGGTTTTCTAGTTAGGGTGGGAACCGGTTGTGGTGGATCTTAAATTCGAGAAAAATCGTGTAAAGGGTTGCCTGTGGGTCCCGGGTTTAACAAATGGGAAAATCTCGTAGTTTTTTGATGAGACCAATTTTATTTCAAAGAGCACCTCTTATGCCATCAAATAATACCAGACACTACTCGGTAGAATCTCTGTGATCTGGGCAATAATTAATACAGTGTAAACCAAAAATCGTCAAAATATTCTATGCGATCCGATTTTCCAGCGCATTAACAAATACGTTTATGCAACTGGTTTTGATTGCTTTGCCACTGTACATATAACTGAATATTTAATAGCGTATACTATAATTTATTAATATTATTAAATTACATAAAATGGTTTGTCTTATGTAAATATTTTTAAATTGTAAATTTTTTTATTTTATTTCAATCAATCAAAATTAAGTTTTGATTATTTAAAGAAAATAGTTAAAATTAAAAGAAATCCGTCTGTTGTCAGGTTTCCATTGTTAACATTGCTTTTACCGACTGTTTGTTTTTGTTAATTTAACAAATATGATTTTTGTTGATTTGGTGGTTTTGTTAAGAACTTCACATCCGTAACTTAAATCAGTTTTTATGTTTCTTCTATTTATGCTAATTATATACGAGTATGTGTCCTGAAATGAAATAAATAAATAAAATTACAAGCACACTTACCCCTGAAATGCAAAATACTTATTTATCGAATGATCATTTCTCTCCTTTTGATATCTGTGGTGCCCTATTCACTCCCCACGAAATCAACCTATTTCGTTTAATTTCAAACTAATAATATTATGTGTTGATTCTCACCCAAACATTTGCATTTACAAACTAATCATTTTGATGAGCAAGCAATAAAACCTTGTAGAAGGATATCAATTTCCTGAATAATTTAAAGTTCATATCACTTAAATTTTTTAGTACAAAGTGTATGCATAGAAAAGGATATAAAAATATGCAACACACATAAAAATAATATTACACGTAATAATAGTAATTACTATCAATTTTACCTCGGCATGATGTACCTACTCCATATTATGTAATGCCATCATCATTTTGCACTCAATTTTATTTCTGTATTTTCTGCTTTTTATGAGCCATGCTTGCATATTTTTATTTTTATTGCTGATATTACTTGGTTTTATGTTTATTTATTTATTTATTTTTTTGTGTTACTCTAAAAGACAAAAATAGAGAAGAGAAATTACAAAAAATGTAAATAGACATTTTAAAAATTTCACTTGTCATTTTGCATATTATATAAAATAAAATAAAAGTTGCTAACTTCATACCGCAAGTTATGTGTTTTATTTTAAAATATCGCATCACATTTTGTGAAATGTAAAAAAGCACAGGGAGGAAAGTTACAACTTTTTTGGTTAGGTTGTTTCTTTGTATAAAATGTAGATATAATAAAAACTTTTTTTTACGATATCATTTTTTATGTACATAAAAATGTATGCTTAAAAAATGATAAAGCATATGCCAATCGAGTATATATATACCGAGGTAATGCTTAGACGAAAGAAAATCGTTGGAAAACGGAAGGAAACTACATTTTGTTTATACGTGTATTTATTATTTGATTTAAGTTGTTTTGGATCGGTTCTTTTAAAATTCAAGTTGAGTGTTTTGATATGGGTTTGGGATTTATTTAAATTTTATGTATATTATCTTATATATCATCATATTTAATGTGAGGGAAATAAACTCAAATATAACTTGGTATTTTTTTCATTTGCAGCCGCATTTCCAATTGCCCGCCGAATTGGTCATCCGTATCAAAATCGCACGCCACCAAAACGGAAAAAACCACGAACATCTTTTACGCGGATACAAGTAGCCGAATTAGAAAAACGTTTTCATAAACAAAAGTACCTGGCGTCAGCGGAGCGGGCGGCATTAGCACGAGGATTAAAAATGACCGATGCACAGGTGAAAACGTGGTTTCAAAATAGGCGAACAAAATGGAGGTATGTTAATTTACTAGAAATTTATTTTATTAAAATGTCGAATGTTCATTTTCTATATTTCGATTATAATCAGCAGAGCCATCGGATATGAAATTATTTGGCTTTTTAAGATTACTAATTCTTTTAAATACAATTCTAAGCCGTGCACAAATTGTTATTAGATAAATTTGATCAAATACCAGTTAATCATGTTTTCTAGTTTAATAAGTTTTTTTATTATAATTGTGCCATCTCTTGACACATCTCCAAATTATGAGTATATTGCGGAAAATTGACCTTGTAATTTAATTCTGATATTTATTTGTTAAAAAATCAACAAATTTTTTTTATAAGTCACAAGTTGTTTTAAAATCCTACAAGGTAATTAAACGAGCAAAATTTTTAAGTGTTAACCTATGTATGCATGTGATATGCAATATTTGGTTTGTTGTTTATATGAATTAGTTAGCTAGATCTTAGGAATGTTTTCTTTTAAGGCGCTGATTTCTAGGCCTCCATAATATTTCTCGAGCTGTTTTGCATCTGCCAATATTTCGATGTCGAGATCACGGTGTATGTTTGTGCTACGCATGTACCAAGGTTCGTTTACCATTCTTTATAGTATTTTTGATTGTACACGTTGCAATTTTATTATATTTGAGGCCCAGGCTGAGCCCCACAATTGTATTCCGCAAGTCCAAATTGGTTTTAGTACCATTTTATACAACAAGACTTTATAGTCTAGAGTTAATTTAGAATGTTTTCCGATTAACCAATTTATTTGATCATTTTTGATATTGGTTTGTTGTCACTTTGTTTCGGTATGCTTCTTCCGTGTCGATGTAGACCTAGGTATTTAATGGTTTCGCATTGGGGTAGATTGATGTTATTTAACTTCACCGGAGGGCAAGGTTTGTTTACGAAGAGTGAATGTAATGTGTGTTGATTTCTGCTCGTTTGCTTTTATTTTCAATTTTGAAAGCCACTTAGCGATTTCTTCTAAGTGTTCTTGCAGGACTCTTGATTCTATTTGATGGTTTTCATGTGTCTCTAATAATGCTGTATCATCTACAAATGTTGAAACTGTTATATAGAGTTTTCCAATCGGAATGATATGATTTTTAAGTGACGTTTCGGCCATTTGTAATATGTCATGATCTGTAATTTTCTGTTTCATTATATTCAGTAACGTTTACAATTTCATCATGGTGAGATATACGCAAGAACAACGTTTACAAATTATTCAGTTTAATTATCAAAATAATCGTTCTCCAATTGTAACTTTTCGTGCGCTTTTGCCATTTTATAGTCGTAATAATCGTCCAAGTGTGCTCGCTATTCACCGAATTGTTGAAAATTTTGAGTGTACAGTTTCTTTACATAATGTTGAAGTGCCAATAAGACAAAGATTCGCTCAAAGTAATGCAAATATTGCTGCCGTTCAGGCAAGTGTTGCTGAAACCCACAATTTGTCGATTCCAAGAGGTTCTCAAGAATTGGGACTGTCTCAAACCACAACCTGCCGGATTTTGAGAAAGGATTTGGGTTTGCATCCGAAGAAAATCCACAAATTATTCATGAAAAACCAATACATTCACCTAAATTGACAGTTTGGTGTGGTTTTTGGTCTGGTGGAATCATCGGTCCGTATTTTTTTCGAAATGAAGTTGGTAACACCGTTACTGTCAATGGAGATCGGTATAGATCGATGATAACTAACTTTTTATGGCCGAAATTGAAGGAAGTTGATCTTGACAACATTTGGTTCCAAAAAGACGCACAACACGCGCAACAAGACACAGCAAGTGCAACAATTTTTTTTAAAGAAATCATATCACTCTTATTGGAAAACCCTATATAATTTGAAGTAGGAAGGTTCGCTGTGTAAATTAGATATAACACTGGACCCATTACATTGCCTTGTGGAACCTCTGCGCGTATTTAATTTAAATTGGAAGATGCATTATTATATTTCACCAAGAATTATTTTCCGATTAAACGGTAATTTTTAGTGACCTCATGATAGTTTGATGGTAGCTGGGCCTTAATTTTATGTACAACTTGTTCTATGGTTCCATGATTTTCTCTAAATCCAAACTGGGGATCCGGTACAATACTTTGATCTTGCAGAATTGGTTTAAGCTTTTTAAGAAGCATTCTTTCAAAGAGTTTTACAGAGTTTGCAGTAAACTGATTGGACGCTACAAGTCTACTTTTGTTGCATTTTTACCTGGTTTACGAGTATGTATCATTATGACTTGTCAAATTTTCTAAGTTTCAGGAAAATACCCAGTTTTCACTACAGCATTGAAAATGTATGTTATTATTTTGATACAGATATCTGGAAGTTCTATAAGTATTGTACCTTTAATAAGATCATGACCGTGGGTCTTTTTCGGGTTTATGTGTTCGCTGACCATTGTTTTTACTTTACGCAATTTATATTTAATTGGATGAAATTCTAAAGCTTCAACTTCTTCAAGTAGCAATTCCGGGTGTCCATTATTTTCGTTCGGGGTAAATACTTTAACTAAATGTTGGGCGAATACATTTGCTCTTTCTGCATCGCTTCTTGTCCAGTTTCAATCGGTAAGGCGAATTGGAGGACATGATTGCGTAGGCCGTTTCAGGTTTCTTGTGGCTTTCCACAGTGAGTCATCCGTTGCTTCTAATGCCTGTAAGTTTACTTAGTTAATATTGAATCTCCTCATCATGTTCTTTTGTTAGTGCTGCTTACAGGTTTTTGATAGCTTTATTTAATTTTGATTTAAGTCCAGGTGATCTATGTAACTGCCATTGCCTGCACAGTATGCGTTTGCTCTTTAAGAGCTGTTGAATATTCTGTGATGCTTGGTGCATATTCACTTTAGAACGCAGAAGTCGGTTAAATCGGGAATTTTTCGTCTATCGGTTGGCCAATATGTTGGTCTGCCGCCAGAAACATGATCTAGTTTCCTTTTCTGCATACATTCCCACAGCTGCTTGTATTATCGTGATGTTAATCGAGAGCGCCACTGGATGTGTTTGAAGTGAAAATCTCTTCCTTCAAGAAATTTATTTCCCAAGGTTTTGAAATAATTTGCAAATTGTTGCTTTTCAATTGAATATTTCGGTGGACAGTAAGCTGCAGATATTGTGCATGTACCGAGCCATTCTTCTAAGCAGATGCTAGTTGCCTGTATATGTTCCTCGCGATGCAGTTCATGCTGTCTTATTCTAACTCTAATAATAATTGCTGATCCCCCACGAGGTTCCCCGTTAGGGTGCTGGGTGTAGTAAATTTTATAACCAATAAATTTTACAGAGCTCAATTGTGTAAAATGTGTCTCAGAGACCATCATGATGTCAATGTTGTGTTCATTAAGAAAATGTTGTGCTTCTAATTTATGTTGCGCTAGCCCTTCGGCATTCCATAAGGCTAATTTAAGTTAAATCATCTTATATGTTGATTGTTCGTTAACAGTTGCATCAGGGTAGTCATGTTTTGCAGCATGAGTCCCATATTTGTTTCCATAATTTTCATAAATTTGGTCATTGTTTCGTTGAGGGTACTTATCAGTTTGTAGATTCTCTGATCATCATTCTGAGATTTATTTGCCTTATTTCGCAAGTTACCCGCAACCACCCTGCTTCCACCTAGCCCTTAACTCCTTATGCACAATACATTCTCTGTAATTACCAGTTATGGGTTTCCCCACAATTGCTGCAGTTCTTTACTTTAGGTTTGGTTTTATCTAAATCACACTCGCCAGTTTTGTGCATGTTGCAAAAGTATTTATTAGTTGCTTATAAGTAGCAATAATTTTGCGAAATGCTTCGATGCTCAAGGCTTGAATTCTAGTTTCACGGATATTGTCTTGTTTAATTGGAGCAATGAAAAACCCTACACCTATTTTTTTTTTCAGATCAGCTACTAATTGTTGAGCCGGCGCTTCTCGAAGATATATTGATAATGCTCGCTCTTTTGGTGCTCCTCGCCTCTTCTCGAGTTTCTTCTTCGATATTACTTTTATTTCCACACAGAGGTTGGAAACAGTTACCAGTTGTTATCCTTGCTCCTAGGTTTAGAGTTTTTGTCGCAGTTTTCACTGGAGGACTTGGGATTACGTTTACGTTTGGATGTTACCGTACCACGGATGGGTCTTCCCATAAGAAAACTTTTTGTAATATTGGCCTTTATTATTATGTAAGCCTTTATTCTACCTTAAATATTACACTTTATTTTTTAATCTAGTTTAAACTGCTGGCGAAATAATGTAGTGTACATTTTCTTCAAGCGGACTCATGTAGTGTACATTTTCTTTCTGTTCCGAGGTTAATCTATTTTACTACTGGCAATCTGTTTAAGTCTAGATAAAATTAAATTTGTATATCACTTATTCCTCATGGTTCAATGAAGGTTTTGGATTTGTGATAAAAATTGTCTTGTAAAACCAAAAATTATTATTCCTGCATAAATTTCAGAAACGCAAAAGGTCAACTCTAGTTAAAAATTTAATGGTTGATTGCAAGCATTGAAAAATGCTCCTAGGGGGGAAGCCACCACTTCTGTTACGCAGATCGCCACCACACTTCGCTTAGCTCTCATAATTTCTGGAAGAAGCTTTTGTATAAATTTTTCCCGAATGGTTAATCTGCCTGTGACCTACTCTGGCTTTCCATTAAAAAAGGGATTAAAAATATCATTTTCTGGCCTACTGTGAAATCATGTTTGATCTAGGGAAGGAAAATTATTCCTAATTTAGTATGTCAGAAAAAGCTAGTTTTAACAAAAATGCTATGTACATATTGTTCCTAATACTTTATCACTAGGGAAAGCCAAAATAGTGCCACTGGTCTGTATAAATGCCGAATTTTTTTAAAAATATTTTGTTTATCAAAACTGTTTTTTTCGGTGAAATTTAAAATAAGATATGTACAAGATTTATGTAATCAATCCGTTCTGGATGTACTGGACAGAATTTTTGTTAAAAAACTTTTTTTGTCAAAAATCGTCATTTCCGTTTAAATTTTGGAAAAATTTTTTGGACCGATTTTAAAATTTAATTTAGAATCTATTACTTCTTACACGTTTCTCTCGAAAATTCTATAATTTTCAAAACCGAACAAGACGTGAATCGAGAGCTACCGAATTATGGAAAAGTTTAGGTATGCAGTTTCACTCAGATCATTTACTCCGCCTGATCTATACTCCGCCTGAGCTGTATCGATCTTCGTGATTTCACCACTCTTATTGTTTCAAGGTCATTTTTTGAAACAATGGGACATGTTTGATACAGTATTCTGATTAAGAAAGAGATACTGCTGCTTCTACACTAGTTTCGTTTCGTGTTGATTGTGTCTCAAAAGTTGGGCTCGAATTTGGCACTGGTACTGGTAAACAAACTACAGTCATTCCTGATGCAGATGGCGATATATTTCTCATAGTGGATATTTTGTCATCTATAGTATTTATTTATTTGTTATTCTGGACAAAAACTTCATGTTCATGTTGAGTAGGTGGTGTAACATGTGCAATTGATTTGATTTATTAGCGAGTGACAGGTCGGATAGTAATAGACGACACGGGTAATTAGTTTGATTTATTTACCGGAGCCTCTTCTGCTGTTGTTTGCTTCATTGCAGAATTACGAAACTTTTGCATACTGCTGGTACACCATCGAACAGATTTTTCATACATTTGTTTATGTCCTAGGAATATGTTCTCGAATGTTTTCTCGATTTAGCTGCTGCACAGTTGTATCCGAGCACTTTGTCACACATGAAGTACACATATAGATTCCAAAAAATTAAATTAAATACACAGCACTATTTTTATAACACTCAAAATTGTCATTTAATCGTCCTATTTAATTTTGAAAAATTAATCTGGACCGATATTGTTAAAAATTAATTAAGAATTTGTTAGTTTATAACTGTTTTTCACATGAATGGTATACTTTTGAACTGAAGCTGTCACTTACGGGGGAAAACGAAAAAGCTCCTATGGAACCATTCGCTTCCGGTGAACCGATCTCGGTGAAAATTCATTTGGATCTCCCAATTTGTGGAAAAAGCTTGGTATGAATTTCATCACGAACAATCAGTTCATCTTTTCTTGTCAAAAATCTTAATTTCCTCTTAAATTTTGGAAAACTGATCTAGAACGGTATTTTTATATTTGCAAAAAACGAAAAACTCCTAAAACACCAAAAACCGTGGGATCTCCCAATTTATAAAATAAGCTTGTATTTATATGAAGTTTCACTGATCAAATAAACCGCCTGAGCTGTAAAGATCACACAGTAAATTAGCACACACGCATACAAAGAGATTTTTTAAAAAGTATTTTTTGACTTCGGTGAATGGTAAATCTGCAAAACTCTCGAGGCTAAAATTGTTCATGATTGCTGTACTTTATTTAATAGCTAAAAGAAAAGAAAAAACTGGTACTTTATTTAATAGCTAAAAGAAAAGAAAAAACTGATCTTTCCTCTTAAGATTTGGAAAATTGATCTGCACCTATCTTGTTGCAAAAATTCCGGTGGAACTGTTTTGGCCAAAATTCACATGGATCTGCCAATTTATGGAAAAAGCTTAATAATGAATTTTCATTTTGAATTCAATCTGTCTGCGCTGTACAAAGCGCCAGTTTTTGTTTAGAAACGGGTCCGATTACATTTTGGATAAAAGATCTGGGCCTGAATTGTTTGCTAATTTATTAGTTTATAATTGTTTTTCCCGTAAATGCTATACTTTTCAAAATAATTACAATAAACTATAAAGCTCTTATGAAAGCTGCCACTTTTGGTGGGCCGGTTGAGGCTAGATATCACTGGGATCACTAAAGTATGAAGTATTATTCCGATCAATTAATCTGTGGGTTATACGGAGGCCAAATTTTTGTACGTTCCTTTAAAAAGATTTTGGAAAATCTTCAAAAGCTCCTTTGGAAACTGCACTTCTGGTGCACCGATTTCGGCCAACCTATCCAAAATGGCCTTTTATTAGAGTAAAGCTGAATATTTTCATAATACCGAAAGAGATCCATCCAAGTCGTTTGAGAAGTGGCTTAATTTCAAAGAAATTATTTAATTGTTTTCAAGAAATTCCATTGGTTCTCAACGGATTCTAATTTCTAATTTCAACATACGAACAGAGTTTTGCCAAAATCAGTTAAAAAGGCGGCTTAGTTCAATTCAAATTTGCAATTTGCTGAAGTCATGTGCAAAATTTATAATTGATTCCCATCAGATATGGGAGGTTACGTGTAAAATTGACACCAACATTACATTGGAGTGCATCTACAACCTGATGGCTAATTTGACCAGTTCTACTCTGTAAATTTCTGCATTCATACTCATCTCGAACAAGTTCATTCAATGAACATCCAACATCCTCATTTTAAAACTAGTATTTAACAATTCACCATTTTTACCCCACCAAAAAATGGAATTTTAACTGTTGAGTGTCCTTTTACTTGAAGAATTAAACAGCAAGTTTCGTTTTTCTGGTCTTTATCCGTTATTGTAATCTTAAATTAGATCTGTGTGCTGTTGTAGAACCGCATTGCTTGTTTGGTAAGTTAAAGATTTTACCGTAATCGCAACAATTATTATTTCTGATCCTGGAACTTGGGACTGGAAAGAGTATATGGTATAGCCTCAAAATCATTTCCACACTTTGAACTTCTTTTGGCTCTACCACTCAGGTGGTTAAGTTCCAATGGAATATCGCCTATTCTGCTAGATTAACACTTAAATTCTCGCTATTAAAACTGCTATACAAATTTTAGTTCTCCGCATATTTGTGCTAGGAGCAAAAATTTATTAGTCATTAATCTCTTAGTTATCATTTTGGCTAGAGCAGGTCTTTTAATATACCTCCTTATTCCTACTACAAGATTTTGAAAGGAAAGTTACTAAATTTAGTAATCGTTTAAATAACTACCAGGCCGACCAAATTACTGGGCTTCGTCGAGTTCAACTCGTTGGATGATGGATGGTTAATATAAGGTGACGTAAAATAAGTAGAAATAATGAAAAGTTGAATTTTTAATAGCATTTCCGAGGTTGTCGATGTTGTCTACATTGTCGACGACAGCGACGCAAGAATCGCTATGTTGTAACCTATCAACAGATTACGTGTTGGCAACCGCGTAGATTACAATGCGTAATCTATCTCGCTCATCCCTGATTCCCGTTTTTACAGTCATAGTCGTCAGCATCTTTATAATCGGTTGAGAAATGACTTAGTTTTATTCAAATAGGCCATTCCCAGGCCATGGCCATTTTCTATAACATCGACCGGATGATCATTTTTTTTAATTTTTTGAGAAATGCATCACTAAAATGGGCTCCTTTGCAAAACCACAATGTAAACTTATATTGAAATCTAATTTTCATAATGAAAGTTCTTGCAAATTGACAATTTTCTAGAACCAAATTATGAACTCACATTTAGAAGACTTTTCATAATATAGACCGAGGTTCTTTTTAATCTGATTGAAAGTAGCCCAGTTTAGATGTGTATCCAGAACAGATTTTTATCCAGAACAGTTTAAAATGGCTCAGTTCTATTTTATGTAGCGCTAGTGGTTGTCTCATGCTAATTTGCTATTCTTCAGACTAAATTTCGCAGCTCATTTTGTAATCCCAGTTTCCTGCTCATGAATAGTCGAATAGTACAGCATTATTCAAATTGAGCGATATCATTTTACTGGTTTTCGAATTCTCATAAAATGAATGACTTCCTTCACTTAATCACTAAATACAACGGAACAACAATAAAACTTGAAAAACGAACAAAAGAAACCTTGGTCACTTAAACATATTTTTATCAACACCATTTGAGCCCTTTGCGAAACCCTTGGCAACTCACCAAAGAATCCAAGATTGTCCAGCCACTTTGCAAAAGTTTCATTAAAAACCGTAATAAACAGATTACAGATCTTTATATTAAGAACTTCCTTCAAAAATTCATTTAGAATCTCATTTCCATCCACCATTGCAATCGTTTCAGGGAACTCGAAACCCGTTCACCTCCATCATTTTGCAAAAATTGTTGAAGTTGGGAAACATTTAAGAAAAGGAAGAAAAACTAAGAATCGAAAACTCGAACTCGACAATCTCACCTCAATTTTTATCAAAACCTTTCGAGCCGAAAATTAAAATAAGAAACGCGGGATAAACCGCGAGACCCTATAAAACAATTTTTTCAAAATTCGGAATCACTAAAATTGATGCCTGGCAATAGAAATCCCTTTCCTCCTCATCAATTTATTCGAAATTTTTTCAAAAGAAAATATTACACCGGACGACCCCATAAACGAATTTGTCCGAAATTAGGACTCATAACAATCGATTCCTGAAACTAATAAATCGGAACCCGGGCTCTATCGTAGGACCTCTAAACAAATTATCTCGAATTCACTACAAATCTCATTTGAACTAAAAAAAATACTTACTAAACCCGGGCCTGACTGGCAGACACCTTAAACGAATTTTTCCGAAACTGAGACTCATCGTAGATGATTTATAACGGGTGTTTTTTTAGGAGGTTTGTTTTTCCGATAGATGTCGTTTTATTTTATGACAGTTGTTTTGACAGCTCAAAGTGGCATTTCTACTCAGTATTGTTTGGCAAATCATTATGAATAGGTTAACTCCAGAACAACGTTTTCAAATCGTGGAAATTTATTTTCAAAATCAGTGTTCAATTAAAAATGTTTATAGAGCACTTCGTGAATTTTATGGTGCACATAATCGTCCGTCAGAGACCACCATAAAGAACGTAATTACCAAATTTCGGTCTACATTCACTCTTTTGGATGCCAAGCCACCGACAAGAATGAGAAGAGTTCGTACAGAAGAAAATATTGCTGTCGTTGAGGCCAGTGTCGAAGAAAACGACAATTTATCGATTCGTCGTCGTGCTCAGCAAATTGGACTTTGTCCATCGACTTTATGGAAAATTTTACGTAAAGATTTGGGTTTGGTGCCATACAAAATTCAATTGGTGCAAGAATTAAAGCCACACGACCATCGTTTGCGCCGTGAATTCAGTGATTGGTCGTTAAATCAATTGAACGAAGATCCATTTTTTTACCGTAAAATTCTCTTCAGTGATGAGGCGCATTTTTGGTTAAATGGATACGTCAACAAACAAAATTGTCGCATTTGGAGCAAAGATAATCCACACGCCGTTCTAGAATTACCAATGCATCCTGATAAATGTACTGTTTGGTGCGGTCTACTTGCTGGTGGGATCATCGGTCCATATTTCTTTAAAAATGAGGAAGGACGACGCGTTACCGTGAATGGAAATCGATACAGAACCATGTTAAATGAGTTTTTGTTGTCAAATCTTGAAGATATGGATATGAATGAAATGTGGTTTCAACAAGATGGTGCCACTTGCCATACAGCACGTGAAACAATCGACTTATTGAAAGAAACTTTCAACGACAACATTATTTCGAGAAATGGTCCGGTGAATTGGCCTCCGCGTTCGTGCGATTTGACGCCACTCGATTACTTTTTGTGGGGATACGTGAAGTCATTGGTTTATGTGGATAAACCTCAATCGATTGACGCTTTGGAAACCAATATTCAACGTGTCATTGCTGACATACGCCCTCAAATGCTTGAAAAAGTGCTGGAAAATTGGACCTCCAGAATGACATTTGTGAAAAATAGTCGTGGTAGCCATATGCCAGAAATTGTGTTTAAATGTTAAATGCCAAAAAATTATCTACCAAATAAAAAAAAATTTTGGTCATTTCATAATTTTATATGTGTTTTATTCAAAAAAAAAATCGGCAACCTCTTAAAAAAACACCCTTTATTACTCGACAACCCTCAAGATGCAATAGACTACCATTTTCCAAAGTTTATGTAGTAATGTGTAGAGCGCTGGTTTTAATTAATGACCCGGAATCTAGAACTTACAGTTAATTTGAAACCTGACGATTTTCATATGTTCCAATTCAATTGCAATTCTATATAAAAAATTGTAGATTTTAATTAAATATCGACCATTAACCTGTCAATGTGAAACTTGCAATTGGGCATGTTTAAATCCGAGGCTTCGAATATCTTTACAAATGTTTATTTAAATTATAATAATTCGCTAAGTCATGATGTTTAAATTTAGGGTATATACTGGGGGTAAATTTTTTCACAAATTCATTTACACAACTAATACTTAAATAAATTAAACTTACTCTAAACAATTGAAGAAACAAATTTAAGTCATACTACACCCAACATGTTATCATGAAATAAATTTTCACCGGCGGTTTTACAACATCAAGACTCGAAACGGTTTAGTAACGTTATCATCTTTTCCTCGTTACCTTCAAACCAATTTTATATTATTATCAATCTCATTATAATGGCAGACACGAACATATCATTATTCAGCAAAAACCGCACAATATTAACAAAATTTGACTTTATGTCAAAATTAATTTCACAATAAAATGAATGAAAAACGTCTACCTCCCTTCAGATGAAAAATAATGTAGAACAAAAAATCGAAATCAGACTAACAGTTTTAATTTATCATGCTCTTATGTGCTAAAATCGATAAGCAAAAAACCAAAATTCTTATTATTCTAATGTCAAGCTTATGTAAATGTTTTGTGTCGCCAAAACACGAGTTCAATAATTTTTATTTTCTTCGTGAAAAATGAAAAGTTATTTACAAAATTTCCACTTTTCTCGTTCTTCTCTATACTAATTCTTTCAAGTGGTATTTCGGTTCTGGTTGGCTGATCAAATATTTATGTTCTGTATAATGGAGGGGGCCTTTTAAAATGTCAAATTTCTTTATATACTACCAACCACTGTTTTCTTGCTTATATCACATTATTTTAGAATATAAATAGAAAAAAATCGCTTTTGGTTTTTCGTTTCCATTTTTTTTAAAAATAAAATACTTGCTATAAATTTTTAATGCCCTGTTTTAAAATAATGCTAAAGTTATTTTAAATGTATATACTGTTTAAAGTCTCGCGACATCATTCTACGAACAAACACATTTTAAAAAGACGTCGACATTTTGTTTCTCGTTTATTAATATTGATTCCCGACGATTAAAGAGGGTTGATAAGGACTCATATAGAATACTTATGATATAAAATAAGGTGAAATTTTTTCATTCAAGCAACCATTAAAAATTTGGGGGTGGATTGAATAAGGGTGAACAAGGTGTTTACAAAACATAGAGGTATTATTCAAAATAAAATACATGAAAATGGTAATTGAAAATTTTTCTCATTTTTTTATTTTTATAAAACGAGGGGGAGGATATAGCCCGTTAAATTATATATAAGTAAAACGAACCATTATTGTTGTTGCTCTACTTTTAAATTAAAAAGAATAAGATTGAATTGTGTTGTTATAATTTTGATGAGCTTTTTGCTACCTGCCAGCTATTCTTTTCGCTTTTTAATCAGCACACGAAAAAAGATAAAATATTTCGACTCGAGTAAAATTACAATTTGGTGGAAGTAGGATTTTGCAGGATTTCATTAGGTTATTTTAAACGAATGAGATTTTTGTGCCTTTTTGTTACGTTCGTTTTAAATTAAATCCTAATGAATTTAAGAGTTTCACTTGAAGAGATTGGGATTAATCATAATAAGGTATATTTGTGGAAAAACGAAATGGTTTTCATCATCTCGTGAGTTCTGATCAGATTATTTAAAAGGATTTTTGTCTGAATATTTAGACAAAAGAAGGCGGTTATAAGATGCGATAACTAATAGGATCGATACGCTAATTGGTTCGGACCGACTTTTATATATCTCACCCGCCCCTCTCCCGCCTTCCTATAAAGTATCAATTCAAAATATTTTCAAAAAAAAACAATAACGTTTATTACAACGTGTAGCCAACATGTTGGCTTTCACAATTAGGTCTAATAGTGATCGGTCTAAACTATAAACTTAAAGGAACTTCTTAAAGTATTATTTCAAAATATCAATGGTAAGCGGCATTGGGGCCAATATTCGGTATATCATCTTATGTTTTCGACATTTTTGGAGAGATAGGTAGAATATTTCTGAATACGACTGACAAGATTAACGAGAATTTTAAGGTCTCCTTGCTAATCGGCTTCACTGAAAAGGACAATCTTTTATGTTGCATTCTATTAACAGTTTTAAATTTTAAAAGGTCACGACTTAAGGCTGTATGAGAAAAACTAATTTATTTTAGTATCGATATTTAAATGCCCCGAAATGTATGTAGTGGTTTGTTTCTTTAATAAGTTTAAATAACATAATTTCGTTTAATTTGCTTACCAAACTTTACTTATATTGTTTAGATGTGTCAAAATAACTAATAAATTTATTATTTTTCATTACTTCTGATGTATACATTGCATATTATAAGAATTTCATGACCACTTATCTTGGACACACTTTTTATTTCGTAATTTGCCACTTAGTGACAGATAGTGATAGTAGATAGTGATAGTGATTTTAGTGATTTTTCAATCGATAAAAATCGAAATTTTTAATATTTTTAAACTAAATTTTACATTTCTACGTCATTCCAAGACTATTCTTAATAATCATGTATTAATCCCTCGATTTTATGTTCTTAACACCTTGATGCAATTTTTCGCTGTTTAGAGGGAAAATATTGAGAAAATTTATTTGTATACGTTTCAAAAAAACTATAAACTTTGAATTTTAACCACAGACAAACTAACCATTTAATCTGGACAATCAGGTATTACTCCCTCAATTATACATATACTCGTAAGTTCATGCCAATGAAAGAATTAGGTCAATTGCTAATAGTTTGTGGTCAAAAAATGATTTTTACTGAACATCGTGTTTAACAATTTCAGTACCATACAGCGTTAAATTAGGACTACGCTCGATTGATTTTAACAAATAAACAAATTTTTTTGTAAAACTCGCTTGTATAACTAAACATAAAACGCATTAATTTTTAAGCTAAGAGAAGCTATGTATACGGGATTTGTAATTTTTTCGAAACTTCCTATGTAGTATCAAATCCTAGTGGCTCTATTTAGGCTGTTCCGGCCGGTGAAACAGGAATTATAAAACTATTTCCAGTTCTGAAAAGTATATTTATTGTTGTTTCCTAAGCACTAGAAAATACCTCCAGTAGCCTCCCCCTATAGACGGATAAGTCACCTTTAAGACCAAAAATCATTAAATCGACAAATATTAAATTTGGTTGGATTTTATGAAACCGATCGTGTTGAAGTCTGCCAAAAGTTTTTATTGTTTCAAAAAATATGGAACATACGACGATCTTTAAAATCCCGCGGTTAGTAAAATAATTTGTAACATTTGAAAAATAAATTTGACGCATAAGACTATAAGGCCATTCCTTGTTAATCACACAAAGAGCGACCTAGGACATTTTTCTTCCTTTTGATAGCTCGCTGCTTTCCACCAGTGGTGTGCCGTATTATCTACACCGCGTAGATAATTGATATGCTGCACGTGTAGACAATGTATGTAGGAAATTAAAAGGGGTGCGTCGCCAATGTAGAGAATGTAGGCAATGTCGAAAATTATTATTTATCTTAGCAATAATCAAAATTCTATGATTTTTTCTAATGGAACCGTTTCAATATGGACAACACAATAAAGACTTTTAACACATTTAGAGACTTGAACCAAAGATTTTCTTTTGGTAATGAAGCACATTTTTGATACTTTTAACACACACACCCAAGAAAGCAATAGGAATTGATCATTTAAAAAGCCCGCTTAAAGGTATTGCAATTTTTTTTGTCGCTAAGTTAGCTCAACTGTCATCTATCTTGACGTAAAGTTTGAGCGTGATACGTCAGTAAGTTTGTTTACAGTGCTCTATTTTGTCAGTTCATCTTAAGACTGTTTCCCGATTTTTATAATGAAGGAAAATATCGAACAAAGAATTTGTCTCAAATTTTCAATTGCAATTAGAATTTCGTGTGCCGAATCGCGGAAAATGTTATTTGTGGTGAATCGACTTTATCAAAAACCAGCGTATATGAGTAGTACAGTGCATTCAAAAGCGATCGAGATGTAGTGGAAGATTTGCCTCGATCTGGTCGTCTTTGACTGAAGTAACATCAATATAGTGAAGGAAATGGTCAAGGAAAATCGTCATTTGGATTTGCGAGAGATAGCCACCGAACTTTCTGTGTCTCATGATTAATTGTACCATTGTACACGATTGTTTGGGCCCGCTCTACTAGTTCCGAAAGACCTGAATTTTCTCCCAAAACTCAATCTGAAGACACATTCAAATAACGCATGGACACTGGTGATTAGACATTGGTTTACAAGTTTGACATGCAAACCAGTCAACAAGCTTCGGAAAGGCGCCTTCCAACTGAGCCGAAACCGAAAAAACAAATTAAAGTCGATTAAAAGTTAAGGTAATGTTGACTATTTTCTTCGATTATCACGCGTTGTTGTGCACTTAGAATTCCTATCAGAAGGTCAGACGGTAAATAAAAAATATTATCTGGGCGTTATGCGGCATTTGAGAGATTTAATTTGTCGAAAAGACCCGGTTTGTGGAAATAAAACTCTTGGCTTTTGCACCACGACAAAGCACCATCTCACAAGACTATCATTATGAACGAATTTCTGGTCAAAAACTCAACAAATATCATCGAACAACCACCGTATTCACATGATATGGATCCGGCTGACTTTTTTCTTTTTCTCTTTCTCTTTTCTTTGTTCGATTGAGATGAATTAACAAAATAGAGCACTGTAAATAAACTAACAGACAGGTCGCGCTCAAACTTCAAGTCAAGATAGAGGACAGTTGTGCCAACTTAACGACAAAATCAAATTTTGTAATACCTTTAAGCGGGCTTTTTAAATGACCAGTTCCCGTTACTTTCTTGAGAGTATATATGTTACGGTTAAAGAGCAAATTCGTTAATCGTTAAACGATTAAAAATTTATCGTAAATGAGGTCTATGCTACCGACAAATTTACTGACCTTCACTTAAACACTCGTAATATTGTTTATTCACCTTGAAAGGATTAAATGGTAGAAAGGAGGTGCATCAACTTGCCGCGTGCCTGTGACAGTTATGTTAGTCTACATATTCGACTTGGAAAGTGATTATTGTCAAAATAGTAACATCAAAACAGTAGTTGCCTACTGGAAACGTTTATTTTAATTGAGTTATAGATACTTCCGATGCGTCGATTAGGCCCAGCTAGTAGTTCTAGCGTTACGAAGTTCTAAGTCTTCCACTTACATCCAGTAAGACATTGTGGTTGTTGCTGTATATTTACGTGATACGATAGATCATGGTCATGTATACCCATCCAGCTTTCCAGATCAAGTAGTGTATAAAGTTCTTTTTAACTTTCTCAATATCTCAATACTTTTGATATGTTCTTCATAGAACGGACACCACATATTTACAGCATATTCTAGCTGGGATCAAACGTAAGGATCATACACAATTAGATTGTATCCAAGTCAAAAATGTCACCCGTCCAATGTTTGATAAACCTTAGCATGAAGTTCGCTCTACCGATGCATAGCATCGGAGCTTGTAGAGCGAAAGTAACCCCTAGGTCTTTAGCTTCAAGTACTACCTGAAGAAGTTCAATATTTATCTTGCAGTCTTACAGGGTTGGCTTTTCGGTGAAATTATAGATATTTGCTCTTTTCAATGTTGAGATTAGAGAGCTAAACTCGCACAATATCGCTAGATTGCCTTTATTAAATAAAATCTAATTAATATTAAATTATTAAATATTAAATCTAATAAATTCCATTAGTTTCAAAGTTACAGCTGGTCGTCCGACTTTCCATTCCAGAGACCTTCTTGCTATGCCATTCTGGGACTTCCTCAGTATATAGCCAATCCATCTCCACTTGTGCTTTCGTATTTCGATGCCGATGACTGATTGACCATTTTGCCTATAAAGATTTCAACATTTGTTAATTTGTTGGTCCAGAAGCACCTTAGCTTGGTGTTGCGGGATAGGACAGTTGTATTCCACAGTTTGTGTAACATGCTGAATGTTGTTCTGCCTTTATTTATTCGTTTCTTTAAATCTACATCTAATCCACTTCTTTGCGCTAGAGTACATACAAATTAATTGACCGTTTAGCCTAATCGTCTTTGTTTTCCTGATATTTATTTTGACGCCAATTACTTGATAGCTGATAGCTTCTGTACCTTATGTTACATTCCGGCGCGTTTGTGTATTTAGCAGGCATTTATCATCTTCCTCCATCCTGAGCTAGACTACTTAATTATGATGCGCGATGTGTTAATATGATCGGTGCCGCCTCGCGCTGGCCGGGAGCCAGCTTGTCCTTTTCTTATTTTCGAATTGATTATCTGTGAAGTTCTATCTAAGATGAAAATTACTAATATCTTTATGTTTGTGTTGAGGAGGAACATACCCCACAAATGTTTGCATTCTCTCAGGTTATCTTTTTTGGTAATCGTTATAGGCAAGCCTACTTTCCATTTTCGCGGTATTCTACCGGAAGTCCATACTTCTGTTATTACTACAGTTGGAGTCATTGCAGTTGTTGTTTTGTCTCCTTTGAATATTTGAGTTGTGTTGTTAAGGTTTGACCAGCTACATCCCTTATTGGTAGGATATTGGCAAATTTTCCACTTGCCCATCGTACACGTTTATGTAGTGGCGCATGGTTCGGGTTCTTGATTTCACTTCACGTATTGACGTTTCAGCTCCGACGTATTTTGTTGGCACATTTGCAACTTAAGTTGCGGGCGTTCTTCAATGTTCTTCCAAGTTTTATCACTGATCCAGAGATTGCGTTTGTATTCTTGCTACGAGTATATACTCGAGTTTGTTGATAGTTGCTTCTTCATTGGTTTGTAAGCTGAGCTTGAGCGCTTAATGTATTATTTGTGTCGACACCTTTAAATCTGTCGGTGTTAAATTTTTTTCGATTTGAATTGACGCAACTTACAGGTTTAATTTTGAATTGTGGTATTACCAGTTGATGGTCACTCACTGTAAATGTCTGCACCTCTTATTTCCTCGACATCTTGTAATGGCGTGAGAAATTTATTTCTAATCATTTTGTGATCGGTTTGGTTTCTTGTTCTCCCATCAATTTTGTTCATAAAACTCATCCATAGTTGTTTCATCTGCTGGGACATAGCACTGTATGTTTTCGTATTTTGGAATGGACTCTTGCTAAGATTATTTGGTTTTTAACTGGGTTCCATCCCATTAGTGCCTTCTTTGCTTTAGCTGTTGTTAATACATATATCATCGCGTCCAGAGGGAATTTCCATCACCTGTGTTTATTTTGCACTGTTTTTCCTTTTCACTTCCCTGAGACCATGAATTTCGATTTTATAATGATTTACCTCAATCTCTCGAAGAAATGGAATTCTCAGCTGACCTGAACAAAATGGATATCGCACAATCAAAAACTTTTTTTTATTGTACCAGAAAATTATGAGAAATGTAAATGAAACTCCTTTTTTACGTCCACTCCCTTTGACCTACAAAACTAAACCGAGGTTTAACATACAGAAGATGGGCAGGGAGGTGCTAGGTTCGAATCCCACCAGAGGCTGAATGTAAAGCGAATTTTCGTCATCGATTACGATCGGTGATGTTAATAAACACAACTAAGGCCCTCTGTTGGAGTGTAGAATTCAGCGCCGACCCACGTCCATGTCAATGTACACGTTGACATGGAATGGATGGTGTGTGCATGAATGAAAAGAAGGTATTAATTGACCTTCAAAGGACATTAAATCCATTGGACAGGTAATACTTTCTTTTTAAACAAAAATACTATAAGGAATGTACAAGATCATTAGAAATATTGGAAAATAGATGCACGAATCTTACCCTCGATTACCCGATCTTTCCGTACACTATTTTCCGCGGCCATATTCCTAAATTTATGAATCTCGGACGACTTTATTCATAGTTTTACATCTCACGATTTCATTATAGTTTATACGCTGAGGTCAGATAGAGTCGACGTCCTAGCAGTGCAAGCAATCACTGCTAAAAGTATACTTGTGCTTACCGTTTAAGTTTTGCTGAGTGTTTATGACAGCCCAACGGTCGGTAAAATATAAAATAGTTCACAGCCTTAAATTTCAAGATAATGTCAATTTAAAATTTCAATTAGCAGTCAATGTAGATTGGCTAATACTAACTGAGACGTACAAAATAGAAACCAATTTTGTTACCAAATTTCAATTAAACTTCAAAAATTTTCCGCTATTGAAGATATTTTACTGACATCTATTAAAAAAAATATTAAAGTAGAGTAAATTCGAAAGTGTTCAAAATGTACGCACTTAAATTTTATTAGTTTTGTTTTCATAAAATCTGGTTAAATGTCAATTGGCGATTGAAAATGTAGAGAAAGAAACTCCATACATAAAATGATCACCAACGCTGAAAAAGCGACTGAATATGGTATAGCGGTAAATTTTAAAGTTGTGGTTCCACATAAAAATTGTCGGACCCCAATCGTCAATAAAATTTAATTTTGTAAAATATTAGAACTTGTCCAAAGTTTTAACAGATGGAATTTTAGGTTTAAATAGAATCGTTAAATGCAGATAACTCAAAAAAGCAATATTCTACATTGTTTACATATTGTCTACATAGTCCACCACTTGTCGACACTTTCTATTATCGGCACCATCATGTAGACAATTCCGAAATACGCGTATTCATACAACACTGCATTTAACGATGTACAGGATGACTTTCATGTAAGTACAATAAAATCGGGCGGTGATGCCATCTTTTCTAAGGTCGTCTTTCGCGGTTCATTTTCCCGACTTACTTTACGCAATTACTGCCATAAATGAAAGACGTACGGGGTGAGCCATAAGTCACTGAACATTGTATTTTTGAAATAACTTTTTTATTTTTTATTGAAATTTAATAATTTTGATAACAAAAGATAGTTATAATCATGAAGAGTTTTAAAAAAAATTTAATTTTAAAAATAATATCTGTTAGATGCCTGCCATCAGCCTTTTCGTAGCTGCTGCTCTTTGCTTACCTGGTCCATCACTGAAGCCAAAACTGGTTCATCAATCGCAATAATTTCATGTATTATGTTGTCGTTTAGTTGTTGCAGTCCTTGCGATTTGCTTGTGTATCCACGATCTTTCAAATATCCCCACAGAAAGAAATCTGGTGGTTTTAAGTCGGGTTATCGTGTCGTGATGGTCAATTAACGTCTTCAAATCGTGAAACGATACGGTTACCAAAAACCGTTCGTAGCAAATTCATTGTTTCCCTTGCAGTAGCTCCGTCTTGTTGAAACCACATTTCTTGAGTATTATCAAGTTCAGGAACCAATAAGTTTTGTAACATAGCCATGTAACGCTCACCATTTACAGTCAATGCATTGCCATCTTCGTCTTGGCAGATGTACGGGCCGTAAAGATCTATGCTGATATTCCGCACAAAACTGTGACTCTAAGTGGATTCAATGGACACTGTTGAATCACCGTTGGATTATTAGTGCTTCAGATTCTAAAATTTTGGAAATGGTCATTATAATTTTTTTCATCAAATCAGGATCATCCATTAATAATTCGTGCAAGTT
Source organism: Nephrotoma guestfalica (assembly GCA_963691935.1). Classification (NCBI taxonomy): domain Eukaryota; kingdom Metazoa; phylum Arthropoda; class Insecta; order Diptera; family Tipulidae; genus Nephrotoma; species Nephrotoma guestfalica. Next base: position 196,393,906 of record OY829913.1, on the reverse strand, counting down.
TGCACAAAATCTTAAGCGGGTTGCATAGTCTTGCGCAAAATTTCATATACCATTTATATCTTGTACGGAAAAAGCAGTAAATTTGTTTTATTCTACGCATATTATTCTACGCAGTGAAGTTCTGGACAGTTAAAGCTGAGTGGCACGTTTACGGGTCGATGTTTCAGGGTTCTCATTTACGCTCTCCCGAACTCGTTCGATATTATCTTGGCTTCGTGCTTCAAGCGGTTTTCCACTCCGAGATAAATCACTAACAGATCCCCGATGACTGAAAACGAGCGATTAGATTTCGTACTTGATTTCGTGATGGTGTTTTCCTGGGTTAAAAAAATTGAAACTAGCAAAATAAAACTCAACAATTTTTGCTCGCTCCTCAATCGTATACATGGCTACTGAATTTCCCAAACATTGTTTCTAATACTGAAATAGAAAAAAAAGAAATACAAAATATGTAAATAAATTATATCAAAAAAATACAATGTTCAGTGACTTATGGCCCACCCTGTACATAGGATTTAAGTTACCATCTGTGCGTTGCATAGCTCCATGCCAGCCTAAAGCTATAGTACTGGACATGGAAGATGGATCGGCCCATAAGTTTTGCACGCCGATCTGGGGTCGTAGTTGTGTTCCTTTTAATCACAGATCGTAATCTGTTGATCAGAATTTTCTTTTGCATCGTACTCAAACGCCAAAGCTATTACTACTGTGCCACGTGGTTGGTAAAATATTTCGTTATTAATGCACTTTTTATAGAAATATTGAAAAAATAAAAGATTTCACACCTTTTTTAGTATGAAGTGTACTGTCTATCAATTCACCTTATTATTGGTCCTATGTTTGATAAATTTATTAATTTTCGATAAGCAAACATTTATTTGGGATATTTGTGAGTGGAAGTTTTTAAGTTATGAGTGAAATTCAAAGTGACTAACTTTACAGTCAAACCTTGATTATCTCTATATCGGTTACAGATAGGATATGTGCTGTCATACAATATTTTGTTCAGATTAGTGTCCTCCATCACCTCCCGAATTTATTGTACTTACTTGAAAAGTCACCATATTGACCCATCGTGATAGAGCCCCTAGGCACATACATGGTGACTGTAATCTATTTCCTGAAACCCGAGAGATTTCAAAACCGCAATCCCTCAAGGCGGAAGTGTCAATTCACGATTACGATTACTTTTAAATGTTATATTTCAATTAACATCTACGAGTAGGCACCCTACAAAATTACTAAATTCCAACATACGATAGTTCATTATAAACTTCCTCACACAAATGCATTACCCTATTACCTTAATTATTTGTTAAAAGTTAAATGAAATTAATGAAATACAAAAAGCACACAAAAACCACTTAAATTCAATATCGCTTGAAAATGAGTGCAATCGACTAATTATCCAAATCATGGCATAATTAAATATTAAAATAAATTTCCTTAAATATACAGAGAGAATGGCTGATAATGGCACAGAGTAGCTAAAACTAGATGTGAAAATTCAATTAAGTTGAACAACAAATTGACAACAACAATTATCTATGTATAATCGACTGCAGGCAACCGCAAAATCTAATCAAATTACATTATTTCGTTTGGTAAAGTGACACACGAAACGTAACAAAACGATTTTCATTCAAAAGCTTATACCTTTATATAATCTTATTGTTAAGATAACGTAAATGGACCGAAGACATGAGGACGAAGTAAAACGTTTCTTCCTGTACATAACGGAACCCAGTAGTCTAATGTTGATAATGTTAAATCGCATGATACACAACAAATAACAAGACGATATTATATAAAATATTTTGTACCTCCTTACATTTGTACATACGAGGTAAGTATATAAAGGAATGGTAGATGGATACATAAGTGTTTCGAATGAAGATGAATGATAAAATAAAACTAAGCAAACAGATGAAAAAGACTTGTAATGAACAACCATAATGAAATAGCTTCGAGTTATTTAAGCAGAACATCCTTTTATTTCTTATGAATGCATACACGACACAAGATTCACATATAAGATGAAGAAGGAGGTGAGTTCATTTTATGATAAATAAAAATACAAATCTACATGAATAAAATATAAGTAGCAGTCCATAAAATGAACGAGATCATTTTCTTCTAATATTGGTAAAACATTTTCACCGATTCGGTGAATATAGACGGTAAATTGGTATCATAAAACTGAAACGCTATGGTGTCAATTTATATATTTGTTTTTAGTGTATATGGGGTCGACGTAGCACAGATAGTGAAATCGGTGACAATTTTCATTTTATTTTTATTTATCATCAAATATTGAAGTTTTACCAAATTTTGTACAGGTTGAGAATATTGAATTTTTACGAATGTGTTTCATTTTAATATCGAACCAAATCAAATGTAATTTAAAGCAACAACCAAAACAAATTGAATGTATAATGTTCTCGATTTCTATCGAATGTATATGCAGCAGTTGGTTTCTGTTCTTAGCTAACGTTGACAGAGTAGTCGTGTGCCTCATTTTCTTATCTTGATCAACAAAAAAATGTTGTAATTATTTCCATAGAAATTTTTTTCGCGATGACCACAAGTAGTTTTCGGAAAATAAGTTAAAATTTTGATTTTAATATTTTCCCCAAAATATATTACTAAATTAATTAATAAATTTAAAGTGTTATCGATCCTTTCCTTGTGGAGATAGTGAATATAGTGATATCCTCCTTCCTGGAATATATTAGATTCGTCGAACAAGTAAATAACGTCTATTTCAAAGCTAGCATTCATTTCTTAGCGTACACTGGTAGGTCCCGTACATTTAATATCAACCGTTTACACGATCCTTTAATATTTGCTGATTGCAGTATTAATTCTAATGAAAGTTTAGTTTAAACGAAATTACTGTGCCAATGAAATTCTCTATGGGGATCTCTCTATGGGGACTTTTTAATGTAAGCGATATCCATTTGGTTCAGGTTAGCTGAGAATTATATTTGTTCGAGAGATTCAACAATTGATTATCAATCAACGTTTATGTTTTCTGGTTATTTTCACTTGAGTTATATTACATGAAATGGGGAACAAGTGGCAGAGATAGACTGAGAAGAAGAGAACTGCTTCACCAACGTCAAGCAACCATTGCTTGGGTTATGTCTAACCATTGCCAGTATGCCTTGATCAGCAGCCCTAGGAGATCAGCAGCCCTAGGAAATATAACAAACCAGTAAACACAATCGTCGACCCGCGGCTGTCGTAGACGGAAATTGACATATCAGAACTTTAACAGAAGCATTAGGTCTAGCACAATTAGAGAATGAAATGAAGCGTTACAAACGCGATGATATATTTGCCACTATCGTAATGGAACCCAGTTAAAAGCCCAATTATCTTAGCAAGAGTCCATTCAAAAATATGAAACACAACCAAAAATTAAGCCTGTAAAATGCATTAATTTAAATCGGAAGAAACGCCGACAGATTAAGCGATGTCGACACAAGAAATACATTCTGTGAAACGCTCAAGCTCAGTTTTTAAACCAATGAAAAAGTAGCTACCGACACACTCGGGTACCAAGAATACAGACGCAAACTCTGAATCAGTGTTAAAACTTGGAAGTAAAAAACGTCAATACAAAAAATATTGCTCGAGAAAGCAAAAAAATTGGAAGGACTGGTCGTGGGCAATTCAGTACTGACAACATTCTCAAGGTAGCTGACTCAAAACATGCGTCACTACATCAACGCATACGACGGGCAAGTGGAAAATGTATCAATATCCAACCAATAAGCGATGCAATCTTAACAACAGTTGAAGCACATTTGAAGAGATGGAAAAAAATGTTTCGAAGACAACAATATCTGAAATATTCGAAAGAGACGTAACGGCAACTGCAACAACTCTAACACTGCAAGTAATAACAGAAGTATGAACATTTGATTGAATATCGCGAAAATGAAAGATAGCCTTAACTATAACGATTACCATAAAAGGTAGGCTCCTGGTCACGAGAGAATGCAAAAATTTGCTAGGTATATTACTCCTCCGCAAAAGCATAAAGATATTAGCAATTTTCATCCTAGACACAACGTCACAGATAATCAAGTCGAAAATAAAAAGGGGACAAGCTGGCTCCAGACCAGGATGAAGTTGCACCAATCATATTAGCACAACACGCATCATAATTTAACTGTCTAACGAATGGCATTCATCACTGCACCTACGTGAATTTCGAACGTGTAGTCGTTAGAATACACTGTAACGCAAAATTGAAGGCACTTTGAGAAATGGACATGCCAAACAAATTAATCAAATTCATACAAAATGAGCGGAAATAGATAATTTCATGATAAAATTAGATAGCACGTTCCCCAACGGCATCCAGTGAGGAAAAACGCAAAAACTAAATGGTCGTAAACAATGATCGCAACGATGGTTACTCAGACGACATAAACCTGCTAACATACAAACACGACGGAATGCAACATAAACAAAAGCTATCAGATCTAGCAAAAGTATAATAAGGACGATGAGGCTAAACACCCCAATATTCACATCAATTTATATCAACCAAGATGGATCAGATGAATGTTTAAAGAAACGAACCAACAAAGACAGAACCAGAATCAACAAGGTACACAAACTGCGGAACGCATCTGCCTTATCCCGCAACATAGAGTAACCAGCCAAAATTCCTAAATTAGGGTACTCTTAAATTACAGTTTTACTTTCAAAATTAATCCAAAAAATTGGTTAAAAATCACAGAAATTGCCATAGTGGACAATTATTGGATTAGTTTTAATAAGAAGTTCTTTCTTTTAACGGGTGGTAGGAGTAAGTGTGGAAATGTGAGCTCGCGGTTTTCGGTATGGTGTCTGTATATGTGTCGGTCTGTGTTCTCTCTGCAGCCCAAATAGATTGACTTATGTTAATGAAGCTTCATACTTAGGCATTTTCATGTGTCGAGGTCCAAGTGGGGTTTTGGCGGAGGTCGGGCCTCCGGATGTGACAACTTATCTTATTTTATCGTGGCTTCCTCGTGCTTTCTCGTTTTTTTATGTTTTTTGAATTATTTTGGAAAGTAACATCTTTGATGGAATCGTTTGAGCGTGACAGGAATTTGGATTGAATGTGATATAGGGGCTGGCCACGATCATTTTCCAAAATTTGGGCGGAAGTGACGATTTTGGTAGTAAACTGTTATTTCGACATAGTTCAGTTGCTCTGCATCCCATGTGGGTTGACTGCTCAGGATAGAACTCCATACTTGGAGGTTTTTGTTAGGTTGGGGGAGGTGACAACTTCTTTTGGCGCATTTTCGTTTTTGGCAGTATTTTGGTATAGCATTTGCGAGGGAGTCGGTTAGGAATGTGTCGATTCTGGGTTGGAGTTGTGGCAAGGCTGGTTCTGATCATTTTCCGTAAATGACTAATTTTAATAGAAACCGTTTTTTGTGTGAGCTTGTTCTTGTTTGAATGTTTGATATGCTTTGGAAGATGCAGGCTTTGCAAAAGACAGGTGCGGGAATGTTCTGGATTAAATTTGGAAGAGGAATGGTTTCTTTTAATTTTCTGCGTAGGAACTTTCTTGTTTTTTGCTAGTGTTTCGTATTGTATGGAATTTACGAAGAGGTCAGGCGGATTCTAAATTAACTTGGCGTTTTAATTGGTCCAGTACATTTTTCTGGAATTTGGTCGGAAGTGAAGAATTTATATAAAAAACTGGTTTTCGCCAAAATTCGCCTAAGTTCTCGGCGTAATAAACTTTTTTTTTGGTTTTATTATTTTCAAGACGAACCGACAACTAGGTTTGAGATTATGTAAATGCGCAGCTTACACACACAAATACAATACTTGACGTTTTTTCGTTAGCTGGAGAGAACAGAGAAAGCAATGCGATATCAGAGGTAAAGAGGTCGGTATGAAAATGTTGTACGGGGTTTTGGCATGTGAGCTTTATAAGAGTCAGATGGTGGGATTGTTAAAATTCTTTGGTTACCTTTAGCCGCCGTAATGTTCAAGTGTTGTGATTAACGTATATTCGAGTTAGGGGAGGGTCGGATGTTGGTCAGATCATCAATGAAGAATTTTTTTTACTAAGCGACAAAAGATACTTTTTGTCATGCTAGAAGCAACGTTCTAAGCTTGAATCATAACATTACGTAGCAAATCCTTGTATTGCGGATAAAAAAGTCGCAGATTTCAAAAATTTATTTAATATCGCATATCGTTCGGAGTGGCCAAGAAAACTGAATGAGCTTTTTTAAATGCTTCGTAAATTTAAATGTACAAAAGCATAGAACTGTAAATATTGGTCGTTTTGGAGTATTTTTTCGTACCCCATTTCATATTTGAATTAGGGTATTTTGCAAATTGGTTGTGAGTAAAAGGGTATACTGCCCCAGAAAGAGGTACGTCTGGCCACACTACTGCAACACCATGCTAAGATTATTCATTTCATGTGTGAAATGCGTACATAAATACCTTAGAAGAATACTAAGGTGCTTCTGGACCATCAAAATAATAAAAGTTGAAATTTTTAAAGGCACAGCTGGAGATGGGTTGACAATACACTGAGAAAGCCTCAAGATGACATAACAAGTAAGTCTCTGGAATTGAAAGTCGAAAGTCATCAGAATTAGACGGTCCAGCCTAATAGGCCTAATATTTGGAAAAAAAAATTACTTACCCCTTCGGTCTTATTTTGGCAATTATTAGATTTATTATTTAATATTAGATTTTATTTAACAAAGACAATCTAGCAATATGGTGCGAGTTTTGTTCTCTGAATCTCAACATTGAAAAGTGCGCCGTGAACTTCTTCAGGCAATACTTGCAACTAAAGACTTAGGGGTTACTTTCACTCTATAAGCTCATTGAGCTATGCATCGCTAAAGCGAACTTCATGTTCGAGTTTATCAAACGTTGGACGGGTGTCATTCTTGATCTGGAGACTATTAAGATCCTATTAATTTCGCTGTAGTGAGGCAAATTGTGAGAGATAATCCGAAACAATCAACAACGCGTCGATCACTTGAATTGGGCATTTCAAGGACCAGTTTATTGCGAATTATGCAGGCAAGGACTTGAAGTTACACCCCCATACAAAATCAAATTAACACAAGAGATCAAGCTAATTGGCCATCATAAACGTCGTGTGTGCGCCCATTGGCTCACTGCAATTGCCATACTACGCTTGAGAAGCATTTTTGTTGTTAACCAAAGATAATTTTATCCAATAAAAATTTTTATTAAAACTGTTCAAAAATACATTGGCATCTTCAACATAACGATAATAAAATAATGACTGAATTTAATACTAAACACTTCAAATTTTCCATTACCAAATTTGCTAGTATCGGACTTATGAGAGAACTGAGATTGATAAACTAAATACAAAAAGACCACTTCCAAACGACCATAAAAATAACGGGTGATTTTTTAAGAGCTTGAGAACTTTTTTTTAAAAAAAAACGCATAAAATTTGCAAAATCTCATCGTTTCTTTATTTGAAACGTTAGATTGGTCCATGACATTTACTTTTTGAAGATAATTTCATTTAAATGTTGACCGCGGCTGCGTCTTAGGTGGTCCATTCGGAAAGTCCAATTTTGGGCAACTTTTTCGAGCATTTCGGCCGGAATAGCCCGAATTTCTTCGGAAATGTTGTCTTCCAAAACTGGAATAGTTGCTGGCTTATTTCTGTAGACTTTAGACTTGACGTAGCCCCACAAAAAATAGTCTAAAGGCGTCAAATCGCATGATCTTGGTGCCCAACTTACCGGGCCATTTCTTGAGATGAATTGTTCTCCGAAGTTTTCCCTCAAAATGGCCATAGAATCGCGAGCTGTGTGGCATGTAGCGCCATCTTGTTGAAACCACATGTCAACTAAGTTCAGTTCTTCCATTTTTGGCAACAAAAAGTTTGTTAGCATCGAACGATAGCGATCGCCATTCACCGTAACGTTGCGTCCAACAGCATCTTTGAAAAAATACGGTCCAATGATTCCACCAGCGTACAAACCACACCAAACAGTGCATTTTTCGGGATGCATGGGCAGTTCTTGAACGGCTTCTGGTTGCTCTTCACTCCAAATGCGGCAATTTTGCTTATTTACGTAGCCATTCAACCAGAAATGAGCCTCATCGCTGAACAAAATTTGTCGATAAAAAAGCGGATTTTTTGCCAACTTTTCTAGGGCCCATTCACTGAAAATTCGACGTTGTGGCAGATCGTTCGGCTTCAGTTCTTGCAGGAGCTGTATTTTATACGGTTTTACACCAAGATCTTTGCGTAAAATCTTCCATGTCGTCGAATAACACAAACCCAATTGCTGCGAACGGCGACGAATCGACATTTCACGGTCTTCAGCAACACTCTCAGAAACAGACGCAATATTCTCTTCTGTACGCACTGTACGCATTCGTGTGGTTGGTTTAATGTCCAATAAAGTAAACTGAGTGCGAAACTTGGTCACAATCGCATTAATTGTTTGCTCACTTGGTCGATTATGTAGACCATAAATCGGACGTAAATCGCGAAACACTTTTCGAACCGAACACTGATTTTTGTAATATAATTCAATTATTTGCAAGCGTTGCTCGTTAGTAAGTCTATTCATTATGAAATGTCAAAGCATACTGAGCATCTTTCTCTTTGACACCTTGTCTGAAATCCCGCGTGATCTGTCAAATACTAATGCATGAAAATCCTAACCACAAAAAAATCACCCTTTATATTCCCATCATACAACTTTTCGACCATTAGCTTTAATAGTTTTTAATCGAACCATATTATCTTAAACGCATCACATATTTCACTATAAAACGAGATTGAAACCGTTTATACACCATTTTAATTAGCGCGACTCATAACAATTTTTCATCCTAACTTCCGCTCCCCGATCACGTTACACATTCGCGTATAATTAAATTCAAAAGCCATTATAGATATAAACGAAAAATTTATAATAAATTCTATCCAATTTTTATATTTCAATATTAATGTGTTCTGGCTTTTGTATAAAGACAACGTCGACGCCGCCGCACCAAAACGAAAAAAATTTAACAAACCATAACGAAATAATTAAAATCTAATTATGTATTGTATTTATGTATACAAAATATATAAATATGTAATACTCGTGTAATATTTATTTTTGCATGACATAAACCACATATCTCGAGATTATTATTAATGTGGTGTAATTTAATTAAATGTAATTAATATTTTTCTTGATGGTGATGTGGGATATGCTCGTTATATAAATCGTCAATTTTATATATGAGCTTGTGCGTTATGAATATTCATTCATACTCGGTAATATTAATTACCTTTTCAAATCCCTCTTTAGTATAGCTCTTAAAATATATCTTAAATATTATGATGTTGAGACTATATTTGATACTTGAGAGGGGTGAATATTAAATTTTATTACATCTGTGTTAACTCGTATCTACTCCCAAAATCTAAAATGAAAGTAGTTCATAAAATGTTCTTCGAAGTAATACTAATATCTTCAATTAGACATAAAAATTTTGTGCATAATTTTGAATATCATCGTACAGTGAATTCACTTAAAGCGAACTCGGATATAACGACCATCCGGTTATAGCACCGAAGTGTCAAAGTCCCGATTAAATGTACTTACGTAACTGAAGTTATCTCCGGATTCTTCAGGCAACACTAACATAATTATATCCCACTAACTCTTGTGTGAAGTTAGCCCCGCCCCATTTCATATTATTATCATTTCGTGTTTTTTATTCCAAATACACTTTATATGTGAAGTTAGCCCCGAATTTTATTATATGAAAACTAAAAATGTTTATTAAAATTATTTTAATTCGCAAAACACCCGACAATCATTACTAACATATGCTATGGAAATTACAAAAAAAAATGTGTAGATTTTTAAATTGGCTCATACATTTGCCAGATTATGATAATTTAATATCTCACATTTAAGAAAAACCGAAAACATCATACCGTTGCAACCTTGCGAAATTAGGCTCCGAGCAAAGTATTTACAGTTAATTCATCTTTGACCAACATTGACATATATTAATTTGACATGCACAAGGTATTAATTTGTCGGATCAGAGCTATATAATTTTGAGATAGCCAGACCCATACATCACTTTTGTCAAAATACGAACAAAAGTGATGTACGGGTCTTAAAACCGTACTCTGATCAGAGATCAACACTTTTTACATGTCAAATTAAAATGTCAATTGGTCAGGGATGAATTAACTGGAAATATTTTGCTCGGAACCTAATTTCGGTAGGTTCATATTTTTCGGGTACGGGTATTCGGGTATCTCAAAACGATATAGCTTTGATCCGATGATAATGAAGTATTTCCTAAACTTTCCTAAAAATTTAAATCCGCCATTCCTATTTCAATGTATGCGTAAAACTGAGCCCGTGAAGTTTCTAACAAAAAATAACACGTCTACGTAAACGGCTCCAATTCCGAAAACATATCGTAAACCTAATTCTTATTGGATTCAAATAGATTCCAACACCCGCCATATTGAATTGTTTTAGTGTTGATGATTTGCACTGCTGATATTTTATAAATGCAAATTAGTAAAAATTTTTTTAAAAATTCTTATTATATTAGATAAATTCATAATTTACATAATAAAATATGAAAAAGACAATAAATACAAAAGATATTAAAGAAATATTTAAATAATAAAATTAAAGCTTTAACAAAAAAATATCAAATATGTTAATGAAAATTTTCACTCAAAATATTGAGTATTTTATCAATCTCGGCCAATAAGAAGCCATTTCCAGAGATTAGAGCAAGATACCTTTATATAGCGCAAATTGGCCTATATATAGAGAACATTTTTCAGTATAAGGTTTTTCCCAGCGGAGAAAATGTAACCTAGTTAATAGCAATTTTCCATCGTAAATCTTCAGTATTTTACCAATCTGGGCCAATAACAAGCCACTTCCAGAGATTAGGGCAAGAAACCACTATATAGGTTGAATTGGCGTTTTCCCAGCGGAGAAAATGTAACCTTGTTAATAGCAATTTTCCTTCGTAAATTTTGAGTATTTTATCAATCTGGGCCGATAACAAGCCACTTCCAGAGATTAGGGATACCACTATATATAGGTAATTTACTCGAGCTTTTACGCATAAATTGAAATAGAAATGGCGGAGTTAAATTTTTAGGAAAGTTTAGGAAATACTTCACTATCATCGGATCAGAGCTATATGGTTTTGAGATAACTTCACTCTCGTCACTTTTGACAAAATATGAACAAAATCGTACCGTTGCACGGTACGGTTCATATTTTGTCAAAAGTGATGTATGGGTCTGGCTATCTCAAAATTATATAGCTCTGATTCGAAAAATTAATACCTTTTACATGTCAAATTAAAATGTCAATGTTGGTCAAAGATGAATTAACTGGAAATATTTTGCTCGGAGCCTAATTTCGCTAGGTTGAACCGTTATGATTTTTTCGGTTTTTCTTAAATGTGAGATATTAGATTATCATAATCTGACAGCCAATTTAAAAATTATTTTGCTTTATTTGATTAAATTATTACATTTTTTTTATAACTTTCATAGCATATGTTAGTAATAATTGTCGTGTGTTTTGCGAGTTAAAATATTTTTAATAAACATTTTTATTTTTCATATAATAAAATTCGGAGCTAGCTTCTCATATGAAGTGTATTTAGAATAAAAAATAATATGAAATGGGGCGGGGCTAACTTCACACAAGAGTTAGTCGGATATAATTATGTTAGTTTTGCCTGATTATTTGTTTTTAATTTCGGGGACAGAATCCAGGGATAACTTCACATACGTAATTTACTTTACTTCTTATGTGAAGTGCGTTCCCGTAGAACGATTACAGATAAAATGTCAATTTGCCTATAATAATATGTTCCAAAAATTTTAAAAAAATATTTTAAATTGACAAAAAATCACACAAAGGAAGTATTTTTGAAAGTTTTTGTTAAAATACGTTTACATTAAACTAATTTCATTAATTCGTCGAAGTTGTTTCTAATGTGTAATCGTATATTGTGCAATAGATCCATTATGGGAACTATAAATTGCTCAACGTTCAATTTCAATGCTTTTTATCACCCTTCGTAAGGACGAATTATTTATGCTAAATATATTTGCACGATATGTTACTCAACAATGTTAACCCTGTCAGAACTAGAGGACTATGACGAGGAATTAATATTCTAGCTCTGTAATTGAACATATAGGTTCCTTAGCCCAAAAACGGAAAACATTTACAATTCAGGTAAAATCTGAAATCATTTGGCGTTTAGAAGCGAAGACAATCAAATACAAAGCTGGCGTCTAAGTTTTAAGTGCAACACTCTATGATATATCTACCATGTGGGATATTTGTGAATTTCTCCTATATTGAATGAGCTTTGTTGGAGTATTTACACATTACATGCACGTGAACATTTTCATAAATCTATCCTAAAAACAAAAACAAAAAAATAGGAATAGTTTCGACTTAATTGAAACATTAAAAAACAGTATTTTATTTAAGTTTTTTATTACATCTCACTATAACAGAGTTTTAACTTAAAACTAAAAACAAAAATTATCTCTAAACTATTCTAAAATAACAAAATGCCTACTTTGCTAAAAGTTGAAACGTTGTTTCCCACGTTTTGTTGGTGGTTATCAACATTCTTGATTGATCTTAGTTCAGTTCTTGGGATTTGCTATTCAACAATATTACTTGACACCTTACATGTGCGGTAATATGTTATGCTGAATCAGTGGATCACACGAGCATAACTCTAACTATTATGCCAGCTTTCGTCAACAACTCCGAATATGATGTGGTTTGGCTTGTTTTCTGTGTTTCCGGATTTGAGAGGCTATAGATTTCTTTATTTTTATTGTAGTAGTTCACCTATTGATGACAATATAACCGATTAACATGAGCAATTGACTGATGAGAAAGACACACCTCCAGACAGTGTCCAGATCCAACTCTGGTGATCCACCTGCTTCAAATGTACATTTCTGATATAATCCTAATCTGGATGTTTTCCTTCTTAATTACCTTCATATTTCTCTATATCCACGTGAAGTGTTATCTGTTCGTTCATGGAAATGCAATTCGTTATTTATTGTGGGCACTCTGCTAAGTGCATCTGCCACTACGTTTGATCTACCCTCTTTGTAGACTACGTCATAATCGTACTTCTCTAGTTCGAGCTTACAGTGTAGGGTTTTGGAGTTTTTCTCTGATTATTTAATGAAGGTTAGAGGCTTATGGTCGGTTACCAACGTGAATTTGTTACCGAATAGGTACGGTTGGTACTTTTTTGCGGCTCATATTATGGTCAATGCCTCTTTTTCATTTCAATTGGTATTTCGATATTATTCTGAATTTGGAAGAGTACTGCACCCAGCGCGAATTCTAGTGCATCCGTTGTCAGAATAAATTGATCGCAGTCAGGCTATGCCAGGATTTGGTCCATAGCCAGTATCGTTTTAAGAGCCGCGAATGCCCTTATTTAGTCAGTATTTTAGATATTGAGATCTCTGTCCTTTATTAGATATTTTGACATGGGTTTCGTAATCTTGAAGTAATCCTTTATAAACCGTCTATAATAACCCGAAAATCCCAGAAATTGTGTAATTTCTTTCGGTGTTTTAGGTAGTGGTCAGTCCAGTATTTTCTGGATTTCTCGTCCAGTGGAATTTGGTGTAAACCGGATTTTAAATCCAACGTTGAAAACCGACTTTCCTAAACTACCCAATATTTGTTCGATCTGAGGAATTGGAAACTTAACGACTACCGTTTTCTCATTTAGTTTACGATAGTCGATTACAACTCTAATTTTTCGTACTTTCTTTTGACAAGTTACGGATTATTCCGCTATCCAACATTTCCTGTATCTGTTCCTCAACATCTTTCTTAAAATGATGTGGCTATCTGTACGTTATACCGGTGTGAAGTTTTCAACATTTATCAAAAGTGTAGCTACACCAATTACCAAAAAACAAAAATGTAGTTCCCCAATTTAACAAAAAGTGTAGAATTACATAAAAAAATTATGGTAGGATTGAATTTGTTATAATTTCTACTAAATATAATCTAATCTAATCTGCTGCATATCACTGCGACCTTCGGGGAATTTCTTTTTGTTTAGTGCAAATGGAAATAATGATATGAAAAGTGTAAACCGGGTCTTGCGGGTGTTTAAGGGCCATTAACACTTAATTCTAGAGATGACACTGCAAATCTGAGTATACTGGCATTTCGGGGACACTCTCTACAATTTATAGTGATATGCGGCATATCACTGCGACCTTCGGGGATTTTTTTGTTTAGTGTAAATGGAAATAATAATATGAAAAGTGTAAACCGGGTCTTGTGTGTGTTTAAGTGTTAATAGCCCTTAAACACCCAAAAATTCACCAAAGGAAGCAGTGATATGCCGCGGATTAGATTAGATTATATTTAGTAGAAATTATAACAAATTCAATCCTACCATAATTTTTTTATGTAATTCTACACTTTTTGTTAAATTGGGGAACTACATTTTTGTTTTTTGGTAATTGGTGTAGCTACACTTTTGATAAATGTTGAAAACTTCACACCGGTATACGTTATAGTAAATACAGGGTTTCGTCTTTCGTAATAATTTTATGCTTAATAATTGTGGTTGATGACAGTTTCTCATCCTGTCTCAATAATACGTTTTGATTTTTTCCCCCTTTATCGTTTAGGTGTTCCATTCGGACTAGACTCTTAACGGTTTTCCTATCGGTTATTTGAGGGGGAGACGGGGAGGGGGTGGAATGGTTATATCTTTGTTCAATTTTGCAAACCCTGAGACTAACCAGTTGCCGTTTTGTGAGGTATCTATGGTAACAATGTGATTATAAAAAGTCTCTTCCGAATAGTATCTTTCGAACTTATAAATGTGATTATTTAGAAAAATTGAATTCGATTTATAATCAATTTTAGCGTTCATTTGTGCCATTGGTTCCGAGCCCAGTATTCTATCAAAAAAATTGTGAAAATTTATTTCAAAATAAATTTGAGTTGGTAGATTGTTATCTAACAAATTACTTTCAAAATTTTTATCGATTTTGTGAGTGCCTAAAATGTTTTTACAAATGCTTATTTGTTAGATGATGGTTTCTATTAAACTTTGAGGTATGATTTCTGGCTTAATGATGGTTTTGTTAGCGCCAGTTTTGATTAAACATGTTATTGTGCGCTTTAATTGTTCGCTTTGACACTTTAAATAGGGGAGGAAATTCAATCCTCTGTGTCGGAGTTCAGGTTTATCTGAAAATTTTCGTTCTGATCCTCCTGTGAGTACTCATTATCCACGGGTGATGGCGGAGGTTCCTCAGCCTCTTGCGTGAAATCGAAGTATTTTTAGATCTCATTGAAGTGTCCACATCCATTGGAATGGGTTTTTCCTTCACTGAGTACGTTCTTCTAACGTTTGTCTGGTTGAATTGATTGTTTCTCGATTGGTTTATGTTTCTACTTATTTGTTTTTGTGGCCCGAATTGAGTATATCTTTGATTGTATTTTGTTTTCGAGTTATGGGAAATTAAATCGTTGCAATTAAACTTGTACAGGAAAGCATACGGCTTGAGGATACCAAAAGTACGGCTTTCTCAAGCCCGAAATAAAGGTGGCTAATGCATTCTCATCTATGAATGCATTTATATATCACATTTTATTTAATGATGGTTAACTCTGTTGTGGTTCTTACTTCCAATTGTAGACCGGTCCTTTCTAAAGCTTTCCTTCTAAATATTTTGGTTTTGCACCTTAGATTGCGGCCGTGCCCCGCATGATATTAAACAATTTATTTCGGCCCAAAAACCGTTGTGACGTTGGAGAAACACATTTTTCAATCCTAGTGTTGTGTACCTAAACGTATTTAAGGACTGTCGGCAAGTTGGTGTCGAAAACAAAGTAGATAATTGATTTTCACGTAGATAATGTCGACAATTGGTAGAATATATAGACAATATAGGTTACTGCCTTCTAGTCGATTTTTTCCATTAGTTTTCAAGTTAAAATTAGGGCTTGCCAATAGAAGTTAATTATGTAAGTTAAAATTCAATTTTTACAAAACAAATAGGTGGGAGTAGTGCGTTTAAAATAGTTGAAGAAATTTCAAATTATTTTCGTATTCTTAAGTCGTATTATTATCTGTTTTAATCATTGACAAAACCCTAGCTCCACAAATTACCTCTTAAATTGTTCTAACTAAACTGTTAAAATTTTATTTTTGTTCACCTCTCCAGTAACTGAATTTAATGTTAGCATCGATGTGCTAGTTTGAAATTTTCATTCATCATTATGTTTTAAAATTAGTTTTAGGCCGTAGATTGTGCATCTGCACCAGGCTGAAATGATCACCGTTGATTTGATTAAACTTTCATCCAGCGATATCGAGCGGTTACCGAAAGTATCGTGGGTATCGCTACACGGGTGTAATTATTGGACTAAGAATCCGGAAAATAGAGGTATCTTGCAAAGATAAAATTTCTGTAGAGTAAAAGAGATCGAATGAAGTGTCGATGTGTAATGTATTTTTATGAGTTTAATCGATAACCGTAACACTGTGCAATATGTCGGCTACCAGAAACATTAACGTCGGCCACATGGCCAATCTATACCAAAGGATTAGATTTTTGAGCTAAAAAGCTGATTACAAAATTGTGTTTTTCCAAGGCCTTAGATGAATGGAAATGATGTGCCATACAATTACATGGGATTAATAAAAATTGTAGCAGCTTCCAACGCCAGAACAGTAAGTTTGAGTACTAAGGTGATCCGAAAAATTTACGGAGGTCTTTAGGACCTGTTCAGTTATATACGACAACTACATATTCTATAAAAAATTTAAAATTAGGTACCAGCCCTAAAACGGTGGATTTACATATGAACATGGACCATCAAAACGTCGCGGCAATGGTCAATTTTCATCATTTTATTTGGTCTCAGGCCGAAGTTAATATAAACGATTGGAAACACTGTTGAAAACTTCTGCTTTTAAAGATTTATTGGTTAGTTTGGGTTAAATTACCGCTTACGAAATACCGAATGAAAAATTGATAAACATGTTACGGTTGTATACGGTTAGCCATTATTGGAGAGTGAAACTCTTCAACTAATAAATTAACGGTTCCATTTTTCAGGACTTTACCATCCTAATAATATAACAGTTATGCATGATTGATATCGTGACATTTTCGAACACTTTATTGTTCTAAAATTTGATATAGCCCATAAAATACGTGATTTCAACGGATGGTGAAGCCAGCGTCACACATAGCTAGTAGGTTCGCTATAAATTTAGCAAGATATAGAGTGATTCTCTGAATATGTATGTAATTTCAGCACTTTTCTGCGGTCGAACATACCTTCGAATGTAAATAGAATGATAAAGTTCGGTGACTCCTGTCTCATAAACCAAATCTATGCAACCTAGACACTTGAGCCATAAGGGAAATTGAAAACTACATCAAATTTATCATTAATCAATTCAGTTTTTCCCGAGGTTATATCAAGGAGACCAACTGTATAAGTGTCCACAGCTTTCATTCAATCGGATTCAAACTTTGAATAGGAATTTATACAAAAATTAGCAAGATATCGTTATATTTTTGAAGCGGTCGGCTTCGTTGGTCTCAGTGTTCCGAATATTTTCTTCAGAAGTGTCTGAGCGTTTCAGCTGCTCAAACAACCGCCATGAAGTTTTTACCATGTATAAGTTTCATCTCCAAAACCAACCATATGATATTTTTGAAGGGTCCGTACTCTAGAGACTAGAGGCCCCGGTACAATTTTTTTGGAAAATTACATTTTTTTAAGTTTGTTCACAGGAAATGCTCGTAGTTGACATGCTCGAATCCGAGGGATCCGTTCTCTGGATCAAGGGGTCTTTCCTTATAAGGTTCTACAATATTAATACAATCGGACTCAAACTTTGGTTAGGAATTTTATACCACAATGAGCAGGTTTTCATATTATTTTTGAAGGGATTGGCCTCCTAGGACTAGGTGCTCCTATACATTTAATTGTTTAACAAAATGACGATATTTTGAAAATTTAGCACAAAAATTCCTTCATAATTTGATTGTTCGTTACTCCACTTCTATCTAAAATATATTTGGCCGATATAAACGATGAAGTATATATAGTATGTGCAAAAATGATATCAAAGAGAGTGGATCAGAAGATAATACTCTTGACTCTGAAATAGTGTACGAGACGAATTGCGTTATCAATCAATTGAATCGATCCATCGAAAAGAACGCCTTCTTCCAGAGCTGAAATAAAATCAGTTAGCAGCATTCAATTACAATAGAGACTATGAATATAGAGCACTTCAGTGTTTCAATTGGGAAAATAGATAACATTTGTTTGCCTGGAATGTGTTGTTCGAATGGAAAAATCAGTTTGCCTCCTTTGCGTAATTCTCTTGAATATCAGGTGGATCACTTCTTCTTCTTCCTGTCAACGATTCCAATTTTTACAAATTTGTTTTATGGGCATCGACTAGAAAGAGGCTAATCAACGTTTTGCTATTAGTCCAGAAACAAACGTGAAATAATATCAAGTTTACAGATTTTATTCAATGAATGCAATCATCTGATAAATTTATCGAAACTGCATGATCAACTGCTTGAACAAGAAAGCCGCTTCAATGCTCCATCGATCAAATAAGCCAAGCTATTGTCATGTCTCAAATTATTATCCTTAGGCGAAATGAAAGTCTACAGTGTGTTACTGAAACACACACATCGCATGATGCTCTTCAATACCCAATACTCTTTTGGCAAGGAGAAGGCAGATATCATTTTTAACGTGATGCACCCGAATACCGCATTAAGTGCGACGATGACGAACAGGGTTTATTGCATGAATTGCTATGCCTATCGTATTGTAGTTAGAATACTCATTTAAATAACTTCGCAGAAGTGCCGTGAGAGAGAGCAAACATTGTATAAAAATTAATAATGAAGGTTTATAAGAAGAGTTTAAATATTTTAAAATGTGTAAAAATGCCAAAAGTAATGAAAATTTCTCCACAAATTGGATGTCAAATGATATCATTAGAGAATGTTCTATAATATTCCCGGCCTCGCCTGTAAGGAGGCATTGACTTATTGCCAGGGAAATGCCTTTCAAGAAAATGTCAATATGTGGTCACTTTTCTGAAATACTGGGTAGGTGGTGCTTCCCTAACTGAATATCCGAAATTCAAAATAATTCTAATTTCTCTCGTGAAACGCCGGGGTAATTCAGCTAGATATATTTGTATTTATAAAATGAAGTGCTTGTCCGCCTGTTCGCATTTTTTTGCCCGGATGGATTGGATTTATATATTAATTCGCATGTAATCACATTTATTGGCCTACATTTCAGTGTTCACTTCAATTTGTAAATTTTTGAAATCTTCTGAACCGAACACTATCTGCAACAATCAACTCAAATCATTTCGTAACTTAGAACCAAATTTCATTTCTGAAATCTTTATCAGTATACAAAAAATGTTTAAGTCGATCTACTTGCAGAGAATTTATTTGTTTATCTGTTTATGATTAATCTAAGCTTGAGTAGGGGGGATGCTTACATCCCAAAAGCCTGACGGTTGCCGAACGAGTGTGAACTAGCTTTACAATTTCCAAAATTATTCTGACTTCATTAAATTATGATAGAAATTTAACTTTAATTAAATAAAAAACATGGTTAAAAACTGATAATTTGATAACATAAAACAAAATACAAAAATTATGTTATCTAAAAGCGAACGATATACTCGTACCATTTATAAATGGTACCTACAGATAGCAAAACTTTTTTTTTTATGTAAAAGTTTTATTTCATTTTTAATTAAATTAATTTCGAAAAAACATTGAAAAGTAACGATGTAAAAAAATTAAATCCAATTCAAATTTATTTTCACGGAGAGCAAAGAGATAAAAAAAAAATTTCAATTCAATTGAACTACAACACAATATGAATAAAATATTAAGTTAAAATCGCGAATATAATTTAAAAATAACAGAAAGCCACTACTTGTCATTCTACTCGTTTGTACTTATATATCTATAAAGGTATAACGCGAAAAGACAACAACCGGAATGAAGTAAAAAATGTATAAATTTGCTTGCCTCCCCGAATCTAGATGTTGTAACCAAAACGAAATAAAAAAATAATTCTCGAACACGGATTTACACTATCGCCGGCTGATTAAATATTCAAAATGCAATTTTGTTGAACATGGTCCCCATTGGTGGTATCTACCGGCGCTATATGTACATAGGCAGACATAACATTGTATGATTTTTTATTAAATATCCAATTCAATTTGTAGTTTTACTTTGTGTACTGGTCTAATCGTTCCGCTCGTAAACTTTTCTACCTTTACATACTTTACTATATATTGATTTCTCCAAAACTTAATAAAATGAAAGTCGATTTGTTTACACGGTTTGCAAGTCTTATAAATTTTAGAATTAACAAACATCAATATAATATACAATATATTTTAACCACAAACTCGATTTATTATACCCCGTCGGATGAGTGTTAAATATATGAATCATTTAGTTTATGTATATGTGGCTTAACAACATAAAAGCGTTCAATCTAGCGAACGTGTTAAAATTATCACACCTACAGAACTTAAAAAAAAAATTTAACCAACCTTCTGTACTAATATAATTCCAGAACTGATTAAATATTAATAAATTTATTGCCATTTTTACTCTATACCTACAAACACACAACCAAAGTTAATCCATTCGAATATGTTAAATAGCAATAAATCAAAAGCTTTTTAACAACAAATTACGAAAACCCCGAACCAACAACAAAAAACGTATATCTGATTAAAATTTGAATCAACAACAACAAAAACTTTCAATGTGATTAATATTTTTCCAACAGAAAATTAAAATTAATCCCATAAATCAAATGTTACAAAAAAAATTTATAAAAGTATGAAACACTCAACTCAAACCCAAATTAAGTACAAACCCCTAATTCTTTCTATCTTCATAAAATAAAAATAAAAATAATAAGACGTCGAATAACATAATACTCGTTCCTATATAAATATACGGGAAAACAGAGAAGAAAACACTTTGCTTTTCATCTTAATTAAATTAATTGTGAGCAATTATAATAATCGTTTTAGACAACAACCATACAATCCATTTTATTCCGGTTGCTTTTATCTTCCTGCGCGCTGTCTTAAATACATAAAAGCTTTTTTTCCTTAATATCACACAAAATTTGTTTTATTTATAGCAAAGAAAATTATCAACAACCTTCATTAAGGGAGCATATTCTCCACCCGTGCCGAAAATTCCCCCCAAGGTAAAATCCGGATAATATCATTTAACATAAATTTTCTTTAATTTTTATGTTGTCTTTGGGTTGGATAATGGTGGTTTTAAAAGGTGATTTTTACATTGTTTTGTGCTTATTAATTTTATTGCTTTATGTTTTTGTGATGAGAATGGGTTCGTGCAAAGTTAATTTTATTTCAATTTAGTTTTTAAAAGCTGTGATAATGGGAGGAGTATAATTTTGAATGTTTATCTAGTCCAGATTCAAAGTTAAACCGTAGGCGATTTATAAATTGTATGATGTGTTGACAAAACTAATAATTTAAATTTTATGTGTTTTCTAGTGCATAAATATTAATTTTCTGCACCGCAAGTGATATGACATGCGAAAAATAATTTACCTAGTTTGCGGTGTCAAGAGAATTTTTAGAAATAATTGTCGGTTTTAATAGTGTGAAGAAACTCGATTGAAGAATTTACCGAAGACCAGGGGTACTAAATGAAAGCAATAAACGACGTTTACTCCCGAGCTATATAAGGTCTTTCTACGTCACGTAGTACTTTCCTACATAAAATATACCGATGAGAAATTTGTATGTGACCAAAAAGTAATTTTTGTGCTGAAAAGCCTATAGTGGTTTTGGAAAGGATATATTGAAATTTTTCCGTTCAACGTATGACATGGGGTGGTTTTTGTCTTATTTGAACCTGTTATTGCCAAGAAAATTTCTTCAAACTGTTTGAGCTTCTTAAACTTATCAAATATGATCTAAAAATATTAGTCTCATCTATTGCCAAGAGCCTATAGTGGTTTCTGGAACCTCATAATGATTTTTGTCTTATTTGAATCTGTTATTGCCAAGAGAATTTAGTCAAACTTTATGTGCTTCTTGGATGAGCCAAACATGAGCCAAAGTAGTAGTCTCATCTATGGCCAAGAGACTATAGTGGTTTCCAGAACGGATATATTGAAATTTTTCCGTTCAACACAGGACATGGGGTGGTTTTTTTCTATTTGAACCTGTTATAGCAAAGAGAATTTCTTCAAACTGTGGGTGCTTCTTGAATGAGCCAAGCAAGATCTAAATATGGTAGTCTCATCTATGGCCAAGAGACAATAGTGGTATCTGGAACGGATATATTGAAATTGTTCCGTTCAACATATGACATGTTGTGGTTTTTGTCTTATTTGAACCAGTTATCGCCACGAAAGTTTCTTCAAACTTTGTGTGCTTCTTGAATGGACCAATCATGATCTACAAATATTAGTCTCATCTATGGCCAAGAGCCTATAGTGGTTTCTGGAACGGATATATTGAAATTTTTCCGTTCAACACATTGCACGAGATGTTTTTTCTCTTATTCAAACCTGTTATCGCAAGGAGAATTGTTCAAACTCTTTGTGATTCTTGAATGGACCAATCATGATCTAAAAATACTAGTCTCATCTATAACCAAGAGCCTATAGTGGTTTCTGGAACGGATATATTGAAATTTTTTCGTTCAACACATTGCATGGGATGGTTTTTCTCTTATTCAAACCTGTTATCGCAAGGAGAATTGTTCAAACGCTTTGTGCTTCTTGAATGGACCAATCATGATCTAAAATATTAGTTTCTGGAACGGATATATCGAAATGTTTCCGTTCAAAATACGGCATGGGGTGCTTTTTCTTCAAACTTTCTTCAAACAAGAGAATTTCTTCAAACTGTGTGAGCATCTTAAACTTATCAAACATGATCTTAAAACATTAGTCTCTTCTATAGCCAAAGCCTATAGATAGTGCTTTTTGGAACGGATATATTGAAATTTTTTCATTCAATACATGACATGGGATGGTTTTTGTCTTATTTGAATCTGTTATCGACAAGAGAATTTAGTCAAACTGTGTGTGCTTCTTGAATGAGCCAACCGTTATCTAAAAATATTAGCCTCATCTATAGCCAAGAGCCTATAGTGGTTTCTGGAACGGATTTATTGAAATTGTTCCGCTCAACACATGACATGGGGTGGTTTTTGTCTTATTTGAACCCTAAGAGAATTTGTTCAAACTGTGTTCGTGCTTCTTGAATGAAACAAACATAATTTAAAAATATTAGTCTAATCTATGACCAAGAACCTATAGTGGTTTCTGGAACGGATATATTGAAATCTTTCCGTTCAACACAAGACATGGGGTTGTTTTTTCTATTTGAACCTGTTATAGCAAAGATAATTTCTTCAAACTATGTGTGCTTCTTGAATAGCCAAGATCTACAAATGTAGTCTCATTTATGGCCGAGAGCACATAGTGGTTTCTGTAGCGAATATATTGAGTGTTTTCTGTTCAACATAGGACATGTTGTGGTTTTTCTCTAATTTGAACCTGTTATCGCAACGAGAATTTCTTCAAACTTTGTGTGCTTCTTAAATTTACTAAACATGATCTAAAAATAGTAGTCTCATCTGTGACCTGGAACGGTGGTTTCTGGAACGGATATATTGAAATAATTCCGTTCAACATATGGCAGTGGGGTGTTTTTGTCTTATTTGAACCTGTTATCGCCACGAAAATTTCTTCAAATTTTGTGGCTTCTTGGATGAGCCAAACATGATCCAAAAATATTAGTCTCATCTATGGCCAAGAGCCTATAGTGGTTTCTGGAACGGATATATTGAAATGTTTCCGTTCAACACATTACATGCGATGGTTTTTCTCTTATTCAAACCTGTTATCGCAAGGAGAATTGTTCAAACTCTTTGTGCTTCTTGAATGGACCAATCATGATCTAAAAATATTAGTCTCATCTAAGACCAAGAGCCTACAGTGCTTTCTGGAACGAATATATTGAAATTTTTCCGTTCAATACATGACATGGGATGGTTTTTGTCTTATTTGAATCTGTTATCGCCAAGAGAATTTAGTCAAACTGTGTGTGCTTCTTGAATGAGCCAAACATGAGTTAAAAGCATTAGCCTCATCTATGACCAAGAGCCTATAGTAGTTTCTGGAACGGATATATTGAAGTTGTTCCGCTCAACACATGACATGAGGTGGTTTTTGTCTTATTTGAACCCTAAGAGAATTTGTTCAAACTGTGTTCGTGCTTCTTGAATGAAACAAACATAATTTAAAAATAGTAGGCTTATCTATGACCAAGAGCCTATAGTGGTTTCTGGAACGGATATATTGAAAATTTTCCGTTCAACACAGGGCATGGGGTGGTTTTTTCCTATTTGAACCTGTTATAGCAAAGATAATTTCTTCAAACTGTGTGTGCTTCTTGAATAGCCAAGATCTACAAATGTAGTCTCATTTCCTGTTCAACATTGGATATGTTGTGGTTTTTCTCTAATTTGAACCTGTTATCGCAACGAGATATTCTTCAAACTTTGTGTGCTTCTTAAATTTACCAAACATGATCTAAAAATAGTAGTCTCATCTGTGACCTGGAACGGTGGTTTCTGGAACGGATATATTGAAATAATTCCGTTCAACATATGACATTGGAATGTTTTTTGTCTTATTTGAACCTGTTATCGCCAAGAGAATGTGTTCAAACTGTGTGTGCTTCTTGATTGCACCAACCGTTATCTAAAAATATTAGCCTCATCTATAGCCAA
The DNA here is from genome assembly GCA_963691935.1 of Nephrotoma guestfalica. NCBI lineage: Eukaryota > Metazoa > Arthropoda > Insecta > Diptera > Tipulidae > Nephrotoma > Nephrotoma guestfalica. Next base: position 196,368,951 of record OY829913.1, on the reverse strand, counting down.
GAGCCTATAGTGGTTTCTGGAACGGATATATTGAAATGTTTCTGTTCAACATGTGACATGGGGTGGTTTTTGAACCTGTTTATTGCCAAGACAATTTCTTCAAACTATGTGTGCATCTTGAATGGACCAAACATGGTCTAAAAATATTAGTCTCATCTATGGCCAAAAGAATTTTCTGTTGGGGATTACGGGGATAAATGGAAAACGAGGAATACTAAACACTGACTCTATTAAAATTAGTCGAAAGTTTTCCGCCAAAAGTTGGTAATGCAGGTCAGATAATAAAATTAAAACAAAGTGTTTTTTTTACTTAAGCTACTATCCATCTATGTAAAGACTTGCAACTAAAAAAAACTTTCAACAAAACTTTTGTAAAAGTTATACGTAAAATGGTTCTGGACCATAAATTAAATACAGTAAAATGAAAATATAAATTTATATACATACATAAGCAGGGTGATAGGGGAGCACATTTTCAACAAAAACAGCCAAGTAAATTGTTTGCGAATTGTTGATGGTGTAAAAGTTATTCCACTTTTAGTGTTTTTTAAATTTTAAAAAAACCAAGAGTTCTTATGTTTAACTTTCTTTTTTTATGAGATCTACAAGAGTGTGCCTCACGTAAAGTCTTTTTGTTTCTCAAAAATGTGTTTTGATCTTTAAGTGTCGCCAGCAGGAAAATAATGTACTACAGAAAGTTGACCCAATATCAGAAAAATATGCGACACTAATGCAAATTTTAAAATGGTATAACGCACCGGGCCATATTCACAACAGAATTTTTTTTAACAATTTTTTTCATATTAAAAAATGCACTTAACAAAATTTCGATTTCTAAATTCGATGCTTAGTCTGTAATTAAACAAAATGATGAACACAATGGTAAACTAAAGTATAACAATTTGTTTAAGCACATCTAGTAGCCCGAATTAAACAATATTTTTTGTATAAAAACATTTTGTAATTCATGTTAGTAGTTCCATACATACATACTCTGACGTTTATAATTAAAATGTCAATAAGCTATGTGGCTTAAACCCACTGCGAAAATGCAGAAATGCATTTCATTTATGGCTTATGTAATGGCAACGCCCGAGCAGCATTGCACATTGCATCGTATTTTAAAAATAAATCAGTTGCACCCTTATCATGTGTACCGTGTACAAGACCGTTTACCTGCTGACCATGAAAAAGGGTGCAATTTTGCCACGAAATGTTGCGTCGATGCCAAGAAAATTAGCAGTTTTTTAACAACATTTTATTGAGTGACGAGCATGCCACCGCGGTCTGTTGATCTAAGCCCTTTAGACTTTTTTCTATGGGGTTATTATAAAGAGCTGGTTTATGAAAGAGTAAACCAGACTATGCGACTAAACAAGAGATGCGGCAACGTATAATCGAAGCGTCGAATATTATTAAAAGTAACGTGCCTTCTAATCATCACGTCGGGACCACCAGATATTATGTTTCAATAATTTTTATTTAATTAATTATTTAATTTAATTTATTAAAGTATTAATTTAATTATTTATTCTAATAAATTTAATTAATTGCCATGTACAATGGCCATCCATAAGCGATCCGAGGGCAAGTGATTTAGCGACTTGCTTGAGCGGCGTACGATCTAGCTGAATGTAAAATTTATTTGTTTAAGAAAAATTTGTTCGGTTTGCTTTGTTTATATTGGTCGTGTCGCTTTTTTGTTTAAGTTTTGGAATAGTCGTCGTATTCTTCCCGTAATTTTCTTGTTTGTTCATTCTGGTAAACATGTTAACATGTTTACCAAGAATTGTGATAAACAACATGAGTGGCGATTTTAAAACGGGACACATTTTATCAGTTACATGTGGTGAAACTTTCGATTAGAATATTTGGTTGCAATATTCTAATCGTTACAGGCTCAAACGATGTGTAATAACCAAAGTTCACCAACCATAAGGGTTGGATTTTTGGTACTCAAAAACCTCTCGTCTCATAAACAAATTCTTAACACAGCAAATTTGCTCTATTTTGAATCTTCCTCTACGACGCACACTGGCTGGTTGTTATTACTGTGGGGACCTTGTAACGTGATAAATTCAATTATACCGCTTAACTTTAATTGGAGCAAACATGTAACGAATGGTCTTCTTTTCGAAGGTAGATAACAATCTACATGCGTTAGAGGTCAGTGTTGCGTCTCGGAGGTCTTCCTCTAATAGTATTTCGCGCCGCATTAGTTATGGTTAAATAGCGTGCCATTGCTCCTGGATGCTACGAGGCGTTTCTTCTATGTTACTATGCCAGCCTAAATAGTCATTGGCATCTCATTGGTAACTCTGCAGTGATGCTTGTTCTTTTAAATCGCCATGCTTGTCTCTTGAAGCTTGATGATAGTTTGCGCTTATATTTGAATATGGCAAGCAGACAATTGTTGTCCATGTCTACACCTCTGTCAGATCTGGCGTCGGCTATGTTGGTCGATTGTACCTTATACATCATAATGTGATCGATTTTTTTCCCGTTCTTCCATCATTCAGTCTCCACATAACTTGAGTGGATTCTCTTATGTGAAAAAATCCGAAGGGGTTTAGCAGACTGAAAGGTAGAACATTGAAAATGTTGCATGGTTTAAAAAAATAATTTGAATTAATTTTTTTATTTTTTATACATCAATCACCGCAATTATAGGATCAAGATAACTAACATATTTCATAAATAGACACACGTAATATTCTTTGTGGTCGATAAAAATTTGGCCTAACAAAGATCAATCTCTAAAGTATTTTTCATGAAATTCGCAAACTCTTCGTTTTCTGGCTTTTTAATATCTAAATTAAAATCTGCTAGTGTGATATCCGGAAATACTTCTGCACACTTTCTTGTATAAGCACCCAAATTTTTAGCTTTTATAATCGAAACCATCCATATCGACAACTTCATCATCGCCCATCCAAGTTTCAGTACAAAGAATGTTCGAAACTTTATTTAACACTTTATCCGTTGATATATCTTTGGATTCTTTTGACTTTCATCTGTTTGTTTCGCGATGTATAATCGTCCTGCTACGTTTAATAATGGACATCCTCGAATTTTTAAATTTAAATTCTTGAATATATGCTTTATATTTCAATATGACGAAGGTGTCCCATAGCACCATTTGCTACACCATCGACCACATCAATATTTGTTTGACCATATATGGTTTCGCGATTAATAATTTTAAATAATACGGCAAACCACCCGTTTCATAATATGACATTTTATGAACTTTTACACGAAATTCATTAATTCGTGCCGTATTAATGTAATTAATATAATTATCAATAGCGACATATTCAATCGTACTTTGGAAACTAGTTCTGATATCTGAAGTGGCATCAGAATTACGAAAGAATAGACGTATGCCATCTGAACAAATATTTTGAATTTCCTCAAGATTGATGAATCTGCTCTCAATAACATTCAACCCATCATCGGTAAAGATATCACCATTACCGATTTTTGTTAGTATCGAACTAAACAAAACTTCGCTTTGATATATCCTCCAAATATCATCCTTGGACGCCCATATATCGTCGTGGCGCTCCCAGGTGGCAACTGCCTAAAATCACTACAAAATGGATGGTTTGCCCACCATGGCTTCGGCGGCTTTACCAGTAAGCATACACATGCTACACATGCATTTAAATGAAATAATACTACGAATATGTTTCCATCAAAACCTTCAACGTGAACGTCTTTCCACATCCAGCAGATCCACTAAAAACTATTTGTATCGGATCACTTTCGGGATCGCGCACACGATATATCGCTTCTAAAACTAATTCACGTTGCTCTGTGTTTATTATCCATCTGTATATGTTATAAATATCAGCATCATTTTTATCATTTTGTACCATATCTTCATCAACTAGACCATGTATGCCTTCACATTATCAACTACATCGGACGTTAAAATTTTGTCATTATTTAGATCCATTTCTCGACAAACTTTAAAAGTGACGGCAATATCGATAATGGATCAATTTAATTTCTTTCAATCCAATAGACGCTGCTCTTGATAGATTAAAGATTATCTTGATATTTGTTTATACTTTTTGCCACTCAACAAATCGTGACCTTCATTTCGAAATGAATGAAATAACAAAACCATCTCGAGACTATTCCAAATCGATATGAAATTAATTAACGATACAGTTTCGATATTATCTGGCCGCTTTTCATATTTTTCGGTAATGGTTTCTCTCCATATACAACTAGATTCCTGAGCAATCATCTCTTGACCCAATTGCACTTTAGTTTTTTTCACTTTTATTTTTGCTTGTGGCCAAGCCGTAGTAATAATTTCAATCTTTCTGCTTGGTTTATTCTTTAGTAATCATAACACAAAGCAAGAGGCCTCTTGGTCTGTACCAAGTTTCTATGCAAATTACTAATACCATGATACGTTTTATTTACATAATCTGCCACATATGCAGCACACGAATATTCCTCCAATATATACTGTAAATTACAAGTCCATATATGTTTACGTCTTGCGCAGGAAACGCCATGGCCCTCGACAATTCAGACTGTATGATAGAATAATACTGTTCTTCGGTCGATATTCCAGTTTTATGAAAAAGTTGCTCCATATTCTCATAAGTTCCGGACTCTAAAGTTTGCCTTAATTAAGTAAATTTTCGTTTTAAATCTTTACGGTGTCCATCATTCGCTGCGAATCATAGCACTCAATTCTTGCACACTTTCCGATTCTTTAGGATATTTCAATCGGTATAATAACGATATTAACTCATCCCATTTAACTTCCGATGCACTCAATGTTAAAAACAACAAAACTGTCACTCTCGGTGGAAAAACGAAAAAGCTCAAGCTTCCTCTTCAGGTTACATATTTTGCCAAAAATTCACTGGGATCTCTCAATTTGCGGAAATAACTTAGATATGAAGATCGCGATCAATCAGTCGTACTCGTACATCAGAGTACATGGGCCTTACTTAAATTTTGGAAAAATTATCTTGACCGGTATTATTGCAAATTTAATTTAGAATCTGCCACTTCCAGTAGACCGATTTCAGCCAAAAGCCACTAGTGTCTCGCAATATACATATGAGAAAAGCTTAAGTATGAAGTTTCACCCCGATCAGTCAATCCACCATCACACACACAGAGATTCTCTAAATATTTTTTTTTGACTTGGGTAAATAGCGAATGGTAAATCTGCAAAATTGCCGAGATGAAAATTTTTCATGGTTACTATGCTTTCGTGATACAAGGTTAATCGAATTCTCTCGGCCAATGCTTGATGAAATCTAGCACAGAGTTTGCTTCATTGATAATACAATTACTTGATGCGATGTCTGAAATTCAATTCGCTGTCCCAACTCTCGAACAGAACTCGCTCTGGCAACGGCATTGGTGTTAACATAATAGTCACGAGAAATGAAATGTGCACGTTTCCGAGATTAGATGTTATTTGCCCATATTTAGCTCATGGTAGATTTTTCCATACCATGTCGAGAAGTTGTTTAGGTTGGATTGTAATAGGCTCTTGTCGTTGGTCTCTTAAGTCCGTTTGTTCCGTTTCAACCTTCATGTCATCAGTATAATCGATAAGGATAGATTTTTAATCAAACATTCAATGTCGTTGATAGATAGAATGAAAAAATCGGACTCAGATGATGCTGATGGATGCTGAACAGCACATGATATATATGGTATTTTAGAAAAGAGCCAGCCAACGGGGAATTTTGGATTGGAAGCCAAGAGATTTAGGCTTAAACAAACTAACGTCATGAGATATCCTGTAAAACGCTAAAATCGGTGAAAATAACATCAGCCACATTCCCTGCCTCCATGGTATTAAATCTTTGTGAACTGAATTCAGTAAGGTTTGTGGTCGTGTCAGATAACAACGGTTTACAATAAAAGTACTGTGAACCATATACGACATTTGCAGATAGCTTAGAAATACAATACTATTTTCCAATTGGTCTGTGATTACAAATTATTGATTTGTAGCCGTTCTTGGTATCGGAACTATAGAACAACTTTTCCAACTGGATGGAAAAATTCCAAGCGAAAGCGAACTGTCACTATGGTTCTTTAAGACAATAGAGGATAGATGGATTCATAATTGGTTTGAATGGGAGTCAAGGTTATTTGAACGTATTGATTCATGTATAGGGTGTCTCTGCAAGATCGCCGGATTTAAATTTGCCACCATTTTGTTAATACGAGTTGTAAGGTGATTTTTTGTTTTACAGTTGTCACGTACAGACCACGCGATTTGAGAATATGGGGAAGTATTCAAACCCACAACGTTTAATTATTGTAAAAACACATTACAAAAATGGTGAAAGTTTTTCCCATAAATGTGGCTGTATTTCACCAATAACGCGCCGTATTTCCTCTTTAAGATGTTCAACTGTTTCGGGCTTATTCGCATACACCTTTTCCTTCACATAACCACAAAGAAACAAGCCCATCGGTGTTAGATTGCACGATTTTGGTGGCCAATGTTGGTCGCCAAATCGAGAAATGACACGCTCGTCTTGTTGGAAAAACATCTCCTCCACATCAATTACATCCAATTCGGGCCACAAAAACTCCTTTAGCATTTCGCGATACCGCACTCCCAAGTTCCTGGATTTCCTTACTGTGGCTATATTTTCGAGTGACCGACAAAGACGACGACGAACAATAACCTTCTGAGTCATCAGCGTAAATTTGGTATCAAATTTTGTAATTAAACGCCTCACTGCCGATTCATTTGGCACACCAAAAACTTGACGTAATGAGCAAACTGTTTTCGCAAAACTTTCATCATTTTCGTAATGTGTTTTTACAATAATTTTACGAATCGCGTGGCCTGTACGTGACAACTGTCAAGAAAAAATCACCGTAAAACTCGTATTAACAAAATGGCGGCAAATTTAAATCCGGCGCTCTTGCTGAGACACCCTATATATGATAATCTTCATCACATTCAGAATCGTTGATTGCGAAAGCAAAACTGAAATATTTAGCAAACTGATTTGTTATGACTTTAATATCATTAGAAGAATGATCTTTATGGAGAGTGGATTTTTTTTTCAAATTAAAAAATCGCCAGAAAGTCTTAGTATCAGCCAGACAAGATTAGATTATATGAGTCTGACATAATTCCATAAAGCCCGTGAGACAAACAACTGGAATCATTATAAGTGAAAGTAATCATAGTCTGATTTAATTTTTAGAAAACTTTGTCAACGTTTTCTTCTACGGTTACGGAACGTCTGCCATTCACAATTTTAACATGGAACTGATGGCTCTATATTTTGGCGAGTAGCCTCTTGGCATAACAATAACATAGAAACTTAAATTGTTAACTTCTACTCTGATAAAAATAACGGGACTTTTACAAAGAGGTTGTTGGAACAAATTTTAATTAACAAATTTATTCAACAAATTTCAAAAGATTGACATGTGGGTAGGTTTTCTAGAACGCTCGTGATACGTTCTCTTAAAGGGACAAATGAATTGAACGATTCCTGGACTCGGCAATATAAATAACGGGTCTTTTACACAGGAATTGTTGCAACAACTTTCAATTAAGAAATATTTATGACATTACCGAAAAACCCAATCCATCAAAGTCGAAGGGTAGTATCATATTAAGTTGCTCATAAAGCTTAAGTTTGTTGGATAATTTAAACTTAACATATAAATGCCATAATGGGCAGCAAGACTCATACCTCGACGAGGTGCTACCTGGGTAATTCTAAATAAATCAGGCAATGCAGCATGAGCGACTACCTTTTACTGCAAAACACCGAATCGTGCGTCTATACAAACTCAATTTTAAAACATGTATCTCAATAACAGTGTAAGTCAAAAACAGTTAATTAAAAACTGTCAAGCAAATTATTTGTCGCATATCTCAATCTTTAAATTTTTTTTTAACTTTATATTTATAAACAAAGTATTAGTAAACATCGAAATTATGTATTAAAAACTTCTACGAGTATTTACAACCTGGCCAAAGAGGAGTTGCGAAACCTGCATCAACATTAGTTTAACAGTATTAGCAAGATAGCTTATCTTAATACAACATTTTGAAAATTTATTGAATAGAAGTATCACTATGTATACAGCCCGATATTTATATCACCAACCCCAGGAATCGTACGAATCACCTTTTCCGCTAAAATAAAGTACCACAAGCGTAGCGTTCTAGAAAACCTACCCACTCTTCAATCTATTGAAATTTGTTGAACAAATTTGTGAATAAATTTGTTGGAACAACCCTTTTGTAAAAGACCCGTTATTTATATTGCCGACTCCACTAACCGTTCAATTCATTTGTCCCGTTAAGAGAACGTATCACGAGCGTTCCAGAAAACCTATCCACTTGCCAATCTTTTAAAATTTGTTAAACAAATTGGTTAATTGAAACTTGTTGCAAAAACCTATTGATTGTGCAACGTTTATTGCATGCAACAAATTTGGGATTTTTTGGGACATGTTTCACTTGGGTTAAATCGAACTGGTCTGTTATCGATCTAAATAGTCCAGAGTTTAACATATTATCAGTGAATAAAGTTTCTTTAGCGAATAGTGTTTTCGAAGCAAACTAATGCGTGCTATCCTCTAAATGAACCAATTTCAAGCTGGAGGGATTGAAATGACCCCCCACCAAAATATCATCTTGATTATTAATCAAATTTAAGACGAAGTCAACAGCATCTGTAGAAAAGCAAATATCTATAATATTTTTAAGGTTTAAGGTCTACAAAAAGTTTGAAAAATGATCAAAGTTAGTCGTGCAATATTTTCCAAAATATTGCACGGCTAACTTTGATCACTTTTCAAACCTTTTCATATTGTTGGATTTCATAATAACATTCCTAAATTCTGAACAATATCCTGAATAGCAAGGGGCTTGATCATATATTCACGTCGATTATAGAATCCGCGGGAGCGAATCGATTGTGGATTGGAAACTGTATGTAAAAAAAACAAAACAAAATTTTAAATCACGATATCATAGAAATTTCTATGGATTGTCGTACAATTTGTAAAGTAAAATTTGTTTTAGAACGCAACAATTTTTTTGCATTTGTACGAGAAATCAGAAAACCCGATTTGTATCGAAAACAATACAAATTTTCTTGGCTACTTTGATTTATAGCAATTGTTTTCCATTTTATTTATATGCATTTTCCAATCTGCATTCGATTCGCTCCCGCGGATTCTATAATCGGGGTGATTTTTGCATAGAAGAACTCACAGAAGCTGGCCTAAAAATCATTAAAAGAATTATTATTCAATCCCAGAAAAATTAACGTAATAAATTAAATTTGATTAACACATTTATTCAATAAAAATTTATTACTCTTTATCTCTCTTGAGAACAGCATTCAGCGGTATATCTTGTTTCCCGTCGCGTTATCACTTTTCGTTTATCTTTAAAAATCTATGTTTTTACAACAACTATGTTTAAATTCAACAAAACTGTTAGCTTAGGCGCCTATATGTATTTATTGCAATTTTATTAATTTATTATACGAATTGATTATTTTTGCTAAACATTTTGTTTTGCTATCGCCGCGAACAATAAATTGATAAGTAATTTATTATACAGCATTTCAGTTTTACCGTGAAACTTTCACTTGGTATCAAGATTACAACATTTTTGTTGTATACTGTTGACAATTATAATAAGTGGCTCAATGGTCTAGGGGTATGATTCTCGCTTTGGGTGCGAGAGGTCCCGGGTTCAAATCCCGGTTGAGCCCGATTCTTTTTACACAAAAGTCGGCATATATATATATGGACATTGTCTATAGACATTGATGTGGTATGATATGATATGATATGACATATTTACAAAACAGGGCAGCTGTTAGTCTATAACATACTATAGATGCAATTTACTATGTCCATGTCCATAGTTGAAGCATTCCTTTGATCAAGCGGCAATTGAATGACTTCTGCATTCGATTATCACTTAAATACCCAAGATATTTAACTGAAGGCAAAGTTCAATTATTGTCATATTTTCTTCGGTGTTGTTGTCTGGGCTTAAGTTCGTTGAAATTATCTGTGCGATTTGTTCTCTTCTACTGTCGAGTTTATTTGTTATGAGTTGGTACTGTAACTCCTCCGTTACTGTTTCCATTATTGGTTCTACGTCCACTGTTAGTGTGTTAGCTATAAGTATCTTCGCTTTGTAATTTGTTGGTTGCATTAGTTAGTGAGGGATGAATATAGCGGGGCCGATTGATAATTGGTTATTTGGAGTTGACATTTCTATAACAGTTTCACTTCTTCTGGGTAAGGAGATTTTTTTGTTTAGTTTGTTTGAGAATGGTATTACGTGACGTTGAATTTTTACCGGGTTTATACTGTATGAAATATCGGCTTTGAACTTATCGAGAAAGTCTGTGCCTATTATTCCGTATTCGGTAATTGGGAAGTGGTCTGAGACAACGTGGAATTTATGTGAGATGTGGCAGTTATTACTGAGTTGTAGATTGAGATTTAGGGATCCAAGTGTCTTAATGGTCTGTTTGTAATTGCTTTACAAAGCTTTCTTTCGTTATGCATAAGTCGGCTCCCGAATCAATTAGTAGGTGCACTCTATTTTGATTTATGACAAGCGAGATTGTATCTCGTGTTAGTTTATACTTAGTTGCTAGGTTTATTGTGTAGATACGCAGTCTGGGTATAGTAGGTTTTTTAGTACGTCCGGTTCTGTTTCATCGAGGTCTAGTATATTATGTGTTTGGAGCTTTACTATTTTCGGAATTTGCTCTGCTGTATTAATGTCGATTTTGCTTTCGAGCGTATTTTTTATTCGAGGGGTCTTATTATTGTCCTTGTGTTTTGCTATGATTTGGCATAAGTCGTACGTTTTTTGTAATAGGTTCTGTTTTAGATCGGATGACAATTTTTGCGTGTTTGTTTCAAGGGTATTCTGTATTTTAGTGATTGGTTTTCGTGCGTACTTTTTAAATATCGAAACGTTTACAGAAACTTTACTTTGCCCTGGCTCAGTGGTGGTAGCTTTGTTCTGAATTTTAATTACTTGTGGATTTATGGTTTGTGGGTTTATGTTTTGTGTGAGGATTGTAGCGATTGTGTTCGATTTTTGATTGTTTATTTGAGAGTTTGTATTTTGCACCGGAATTTTAGCGGTGGTTTTTGACTGTTGACTGATTGCTTGTGAACTTAAGTTGTGCACCGGAATTATTAATTCCATTTCGGTACCTTAGGGTTATGATCCTCAATTATAAAACGTGAACCAAACACGAATAAAATATTCTAGAATCCTATTCAGAGTTATGTTGTTCTCATACTACATGCTTACTGTTTGTTTGTCATTGCCAATCTTGTTATGAGATGGATGCCAAGGCTCAATTTTTGCAGTAAACCTGTGGCTTAGAACCAGAAGAGCCTCTTTGTCAGGTTCTCTGAGTCGGCTTTGTTGAAATTAACCTGGTTCTCTCAGGACTACCACTACGTCACGCAACCAATAGCAGTGTGCTGGCGTTTACACTAAAACGTTACCTCTTTCTCTGCAGCTTCCACTGTATAAACAAATTGTATGTTCTTGAAGTGTGAAATTACTTTAGTTAGCAGGATAAATAAATGTTTGTGTGGTTTTGGAGGTTGCCTACTCTGGATTTACCCGCACAGACTGCATTCCAATTTTTCAAAATGGAGTTGCAATACGATTTCTTTATTCTCTTTGACACCTCATGGATTCTTTATTACCGGAATGTAAGGGGACTACGAACAAAATCCCGTCAAGTATTTTTGCAAACACATACTCGTACACTTTTTATAATATTTTTGCAATCACCGAAACAAACCAGTGACTTCAACAGTAATATATATTTTACGCCAAATTATAATTTTGCCCGCAAGGATGGATCAGTTTCTGATTGTGTATTAAACGGTAGAGGCATTATAAACATATTTATGTTCTGGGTTGCTATTTACACTCTAATAGTCATGTGGACACCTACCAGCTCCTCGTAAATGCTATCGATTTGGTTTTGGATAAGACGGATATTTTAGACCACCTTTTGTCTTGGCGATTTTAACCGCCCGAATTTGGTTCACAGTACATCAGTTGATGTATATCATCCATCTATTTTAATCACATGTAGAGTTAACTTTAACTGCGAAACTTGACCTAGTTTAAATTTTCGTAAGGCCGATTAAAAAACTATTCTTGACACTAATAACAACCTGCAAACCCAAACATGCCAATTCATAAACTCCTTGAAGAAATCAGATGAATATCCTTCAATATGATGAAGCTCAGTGTTCATTGCCCTGGTTACTCCAGAACCATTACTAACCCGTTCGCAGATTTTTGTTATACGGCCTTCTAAAACACTGTTTTTGAGCTCGAAACAAACTAATTCCGTGCTGTGGTTAGGAGGATTATCAAGCTGAAAAAAAATTCAATATAATTTGCATGTTGTGATTAGCGTTATGGTCCTAAACGTGGATGCGCCTTTGGCTAAATTTACTTAATACTTTTATTAACAAAAAAAATATTCGGAACCATGAACATCGGAGTGGAGTGTTCTCTACTTGGGATAATGTCTAGAATCAGTAAAAGAAATTCTAAGACGAGTAGCGAGTTGTGATTGGCGATATGGTCCTACACGCCTAAGCGCCTTTGGGGGTCAAATTGACTAAATTATTTTTTTAATTCAAAAGTCTTCGGATCCATGAGCGCTGATTGTGGAGTTTAGTGTTCTCTACTTAGGATGATATCAAGAATTAGTAGAAAAAATTCTAACACAATTTGCATGTTGCTATTGGCGATATAGTCCTACAAGGAAGCGTCTTTGGGGGCCAAATTGACTTAACTCTTTTATGAATTCAAAAAATCATTGGAACTATGAGTGCCGATCGAGGAATTTTGTGTTCTCAACTTGAAATTGTGTCTGAAACTTGTAAAACAAATTTCAATACAATTTGATTGTTGTGATTAGCGATATGGTTCTACACGTGGAAGCGTCTTTGGGGGCCAAATTAGGGTTTGCAAACCGATAAAAACCGGTTTCTAAAAACCGAGATTTTCAATGAAAAACAAAAACCTTAAAATCCGGTTTTGCTGGTAAAATAACCGGGTAATTTTTTAAATTGCATTTGAAACGATTTTACATAAATTTTACACAAGAAGACAAACTACTAATTCTCAATTATTACTTAAGTTTTGTTTGTACTAAAACTTCGTATCAAAATAAAATAAAAACTTTAGTGTTTATTGTGCACACGGATTCTAATTAGATTCAGGATTTTGCTAGAAAAATTGAAAGTGAACTTAAGAAAAAATAAAAACAAAACAATTCCATAAATTATCATCGACTTTTGATGAGTGGACAAGCTTACGGGCCAGAAGGTACCTGAGTCTGAATCTTGTTAATTCCGATTTATAATTTATAAATTGGATTTAATCCGCATACACGGAAGTTGTGATTCATATAAAATGAGGGAACTAATTGATCATCGACTTAACAAATTTGGATTGGTTTTGATAAATGATGTTGTGGCCACAACATGTGACGGGGCGTCAGTAAAAATTAAATTTGGTAAAGAATCAGAAGCTGAAATTATTATATGTACTAACCAAGGGTTACATCTTGGCGTTACAGACATTTTATATAAAAAAAATCACCCCGATAAGTGGAAGCAACAATTGACATAAATGAATTCGACGAATCTGATCGTGATATCCAATGATGAACTCGAAAATGAACAATATTATGAAGTTGAATGTTCTGACATTTCATTCGATGTACGCATTAATTCAGTTCGCAATGTTACCCAATTTTTCAAGCGTTCCCCTGTACGCAATACTTTTTTACAGTAATATATGTTAAGTAAACGTTCAATGTCAAGATTGGACTAATTTTAGATTCGAAAACTCTAAGCCTTTCTACCCGTACAAACCATAATCACATTCATGTTGAATAAAATTGATCAGCTAAATATAGGAATCAGCAAAAGTTTAAGAGTAGTAAAAATATTAGTTTATTACCTTTGGTGAAGTATTTGAAAGATCCAAATACAAAAACGAAATCACTAACTCAACCGAGAGTTTATCAGCCATATTCGTCATAAACGGAAATGCTTAATTTTGGCAAGCGATTTTTGGAAAGATTGTTTCCAATAGAAGCAGAACCAGAAAATTTGGTGGATGGTGGTGAGGTAGTGAGATTAACATAACAAATGTGAATAATGCTGTTGAAATGTCGCTTAATGATGATCTTAACATGGCTATTGAAAAAGTGTGCGTGCAAAAGTCACAAGAAGCCGTTAATGTCAATACGTTTAGAAAAGAATGTCATTTTTTCGCAGCAACATGGAAAAGAACAAACAACTTTAACGTGCAGTTAAACCAACTTCAACCGACTCAGAAAGAACCTTTTCTGTATCAGGGAGTTTTGTCAATAAAATTAGAACTCGGCTTGGTGATGAGACGATAAACGCTCGAGTATTTCTAAAATATTATTTTCTTTTGAAAAAAGAGTAAAATTTTTCATTAAAATTTTTTTTTTACTTAACTATATTTTTGCCATTTTATTAAATTTTACCTGGTTTTATTAATTTTTGTAATACAAAAATGAATTTTTGTGTCTGAATTGAAATTAAAAATAAAAACTATGAAAAATTTGTATTTGGTGGCGTTTTTGAGCAAAGTAATACAATAAGGGCGGTGCTATTATAAATTTAATTTTTTACAATCTAAAACACGGTTAACCTGTTAAACCCGGGTTTTTTGATTGGAAAAACACGTAAAACCGCTTTTATAAGAAATACGGGTTTTTGCAAATTCAAAAAATCATTGGATCAAGAGTGCCAATCGTGAAATTTAGTGTTTTCAACTTGAGATGGTGTATGAAATTTGTAAAAAAATTCTAAAGCAGCTTACATGTTCTGATTGGTGATAAGGCCCTACGCGTGGAGGCGTCTTTGGCCAAATTTACTTAATTATTTTATTAATATAAAAGATTTTTAGAACTATGAGCGCAGAGTGTCGAGTTTAGTGTTCTATACTTTTAAGTTATGTCTAGAATTAGCAAAAAAAAATTCTTAAACAATTTGCATGTTGTGATTGGCTATTAAACTCTACACGAGGAGGCTTTTTTGATGCCCAAGTTGACTTAATTCAGAAAATCATCTGGCCAATAAGTGCCGAGTGTAAAATTTTGTGTTCTGTACTTGTGACGATGCCTAGAACTAGTAGAAAAAATGTTAAGACAACTCACATGTTGTGATTTGCGATATGGCTCTACACATGCAAGTGTCTTTGGGGGCCAAATTGACTTAATTCTTTCGTTAATTCAAAACATCATCGGAACATGAGTGCCGAGTGTGGAATTTAGTGTTCTCAACTTATGTTGTGTCTGAAATTGAAAAACTATGTCTAACAATTCGGTTTTTCCTTTATTAATTACAACTCAGACTGTGCTCATCTAGCAATTTGCCTTTCAAAACTTTACAAATTTTACATTTCTTAAACAATTCTGATTTTTTGGGGTGAAACCTAATAGTTAGTCGCAAAATTAATTAAACCTATTTAAAATATAATTTTAATTTGGTATGTTTACTAGGTCAAGTGGCCTCGTTCTTTGAATAAATCTTCTTTCAACGACAGGGTTATCTATCATATGGCGAATATAGGAGTTTCCGTGTTTGGCGGCATGCTTTTTTGTTTCATCTTTGATGTATTCCACCTGTAAGTCCCAGTAAAGGTCTTCATTTTTTGTGTACCACGAAGCATTTACGATGCTACGGAGAACCTTGTTTTGAAACGTCTGTATCATTTTGGCGTTTGTTTGCTTAGAACATTTCCAGGGTTTGATACCGTAGGTTCATATCAGTTTCAGTATTTGCCGATATAGCAGCAGCTTCTTGTGTATTGTAAGCTCATAGCGTCTACCTATGAGCCAATACATTTTTCTGAACATAATATTAAGTTCTTCTTTTTTCTTTTTGACGTGCTCGCTCCACTTGAGCTTGGCATCGAGTGTCATGCCAAGATATTTAGCTTTGTTTGCATATGGCACCAATCGTCAGTTAATTTCTATCGGTAGATGGGAAGCCTTTTGATATGTAAAGTTAATATGCGTAGATTTCGTCTCATTAAGCTTGAGTCTCCATCGCTTAGTCCAGTTACAAACCGCATTGGTAATCTTCTGGAGTTTGTTCGTTGCATCAGCAACAATACTTCCAATCGCCATAATTGCTGTGTCATTTGCAAAGGTGGCTATGGTTCCTTCATCTGTTGTTGGAATATCCCTTGTATATTATAAATACAGGACTGGTCCAAAACACTCTCCTGTGGGACACCGGCAGAGATTTTCTTTGGTTCGGAGTATTCATCCTCATATTTCACACGAAAATGTCTATTGGATAAATAAGATCCTTAGTATGGCATAGAATTGCCTCGGCAGATCCCTATACAGCTTGAATTCCAGTCCACTGTGCCAGACTTTATCGAATGCTTGGGCGGCGTCCAGAAATTTGCTGGATCATTCTTTTACATTCTAACGTTCTTTCAATAATGTTGATGGTATATGCTATACACCTGTTCAATTGTGGAGTGCTTATCGGTCTTCAATTATTGGTTTAAGTCTTTTTAGTAATATTTTTCAAAGAGTTTTGAGATAATTGGCAGCAACGAAATAGGCCTGTATAATTTTTTATCGTTAGGTGGTTTATCAGGTCTTGCTATTATGATTACTTCTGGTATTTTCCATTGCCACGGAACATAATTTAACAAGCAAGCTGAAGTTGCATTGATTATGTGTAGTAGCTTACAAAATTCTTTGGTAGAGCCTTGATTATTCGAAAAGTAATCAATTCATACCCTGGGGCTTTTTTAACATTGCTGTCGATTTTTACTTCTTCTTTTAATTTTTTGAGAGTTACTGGGCGTAGATCAAAATCATCTAGCTTGTGGATTGACATTATATTTTCATTGGCCGTTTGTCTTGGCTCTTTAGGACCTCTTGTCCAGGTTCCATCCTCCTTTTTAAGTGAAGGCACTTACATTTTGCGTCTTTTGAGCCCCTTCGTCGCCTTACACAGAGAATAATCAGAATTTTTTTCATCGGTTAGGCTTACTAGATATCTGTTAATTGATACATTTTTTACTTCTTTAAGAAGAGATTTGAGACTTTTGCATAACTTGTTAAGAATTATTTTGTTCTCTGGTGTTCTAGATGTTTGTCAGTTTTTACGTGCCCTTTGTTCTCTCTTACCAACTCTCTAAGTTCCATTGGGTAGGATATGTTAAGCTTCTTCTTATTTTGTATAATGGAGGTGCTTGCCAAAGCAGCATAGTGAATTGCTTCATTGAGTTGTTCTAATTCATCTTCCAACTGGTTAGAATTTCTTATCGGTACCTGAAGATTGATTTTTTTCTCCATTACTTCTCGAAAGAGATCCCCATGGTAACCACTGACTGACCGTCATGATAACCAGGGAATCATCCGATACTAGAGAATTACTGTCACCAATGTGAATGTAGTTCTGAGGTATACCTCTTGCTACCTAAAAGTCTATTAAGTCAGGTATCTTCGTCAATGGGCCAGTATGTTGGGGAACCACCAGAGTAAAATTCACATTTTGATGTCTAATTTGATTGTAGAGGTTATGGTAATGAAATTGTTGTGTAACCAAAATATATTTTTTCAATTCTATTCTGTTGATAGAAATTTCGTTATATACAAGTGTTGTTGTACGATTATGTATGTACCAGTTGTTATGTAAAGTATTTGTATATTATTTAAACTAATTCTGTGCTTGGAGAATTATCCGGTTACAAAGAATTATGTGAACGGAGGATAGTCCGTTGAGAATAATTGTACAGAGTTTCTCATAGTGAAAGAAACTACCCGCTACAAGTGTCATGGCTCAATGCAGTTTATTTTGACAGCTCTGTCAAATTAAGCCAGCTAAATTATATCTATGCTGATTTCTAACAGGAACAATAATTTTTGACATTGTCTACATTATCTACATTGACGACGTCATTTTTTTAATTATCTACATACATTCTCTACACAAGTAGAATATTAATTATCTACGCGGTGTAGAGAATACGGTACAACACTGAGCCTAAGTCGAGAACACTAAATTCCAATCTTGGCACTTATGGTTCCGAAGATTTTCTGAAATAAAAAGACTTTAATTTTCTTTAATAATTTTTGTTAAACCGCGTGTTTCGAATTCCATACTTTTTTTCTACTACACTTTTTGATAATTTGTGTATCTACACTTTTCATTAAAATGTGTAGCTACACTTTTTGTTAATGTTTTAAGCTGTACTCCGGTGGCTTAACCACTTACGACTCTGCACCGAAACTCAATCTTGCACGATATATTTCCATCAATATGGAACGACTCTATTATAGCTCCGATCCATAATTGCGAAACTTTCCAGTGTCCCTGTTATTAGAAATTATTGTATACGATTCTCTTTACTTTCAATGTAAAACGTTGTTTTCAGCCAATCAGCATTCTTAGAGGACGATCTACGACAACAAATTCAGCATATACAGACATAATAAATTAAATATGTATTGTTAGTACGGGGGTGATATAAACATAAATACTAATTGCACATACAATAAATATTAGAAACAAACTTAATTTATTTAATAAATTTAAACCCCCTATGATTACGACATAATATATTTACTAATTTATATGATACCCATCCTCTTGTATCCTCAAATGTATCAACATTTCACAAAAATATTTTATGATAAAATTTAACAGATAAAATATATTCAGACTATAATATAGTGATAACAATGAGATGATAATACTATAAATAATAAATGAACTATATTTTGTACATATGATATATATGCTTATATTTTAGTTTTTAATTAAAAATATATTTAAAATATTATGTAATATCACACACAGACAGACACATGTATATTTATTGTTTTCGTTTGGTTTTGATCCTTTCGTTCCAGAAGACAAACAGCCGAGGAACGTGAAGCGGAACGCCAAGCAGCAAATCGATTAATGCTCTCCTTGCAAGCGGAAGCGTTAAGTAAAGGATTTTCTACGGGACCACCACCATCCAGCATGTCGAGTAATCAACAAACGCCGGGTGGACAACCATTAGCCGCACTACATGGCCTTCAGCCGTGGGCCGAACCACACACAGCTGGCTGCTGAAATACTGCTATTGTGATATAATACTATTTTTTTACGTACATATTTTATTCCAAATTTTATTTTATTTATTTGTGATACAGCAACTACTAATAGTATTGTCTTAAGTGCAAACAATAGTTATTTTGTTTAAAATGGATTATTAATTTTAAGACTCTTTACATTGAGTACAGTATTTGATTTCCTTTGTATAAATAAAACACTCAGATTGTAGGTTTTAGCACTCTCTTGTACTTAACTTAATTTAACTAACTAACAAAGTTTATGTTACGCTTCTATCGCTGGAAATAATAGATAAATCAGATATTGGACCGAATAGACTTGACCTTATAAACGGTTTTTGGAATCAAACTCAATCAAAATTGAATTCATAAATGTATATTTCAGTTGCATTCAACTGGTTCATCAGCAATAGTTGCTTGTCATTAGAAAACTTGTTATAAAGCTTACTAAAGCACAATGAATTTTGCTTCCACTCCATAGTCAGAACTAAATATTCACGTCCTAAGTGAGAGAAACCAGCTTAATTACATAATTTTGATCTGTTCAAAATAATCACCTGAAGCACCCAAATTGTACCTTTTTCGTTTTTAAGTTTAAATATTTTTACTTTTTAAATTAGCGGAATTTAGCTACAAATCTGA
Organism: Nephrotoma guestfalica; assembly: GCA_963691935.1. NCBI lineage: Eukaryota > Metazoa > Arthropoda > Insecta > Diptera > Tipulidae > Nephrotoma > Nephrotoma guestfalica. The sequence goes on along the minus strand of OY829913.1, from coordinate 196,349,116 downwards.
AACTTATGTTTAGCCTTCATTGGTTTTTTTCTTAATCAGAATTTGGCTTTTTTGGAAATCTTGTGGAAGAAAAATAAGAAGAAGCAACAATAAAATGAAAAATACCCCTTAAACCGGCGGCAGGGTTACATTTGCATTTCAACTAAAAAATATTTACTTTTCTATGTATTTCTAATTAGATACAAATAAGGATCCTATATTACAAAAATAATAATCTAATAATCACCGTTATTTTGGATTAGTTAGGTTTACTAATATTTTCGCTGTTATTTTCTTCTTATTTTTCTTCCACAAGATTTCCAAAAAAACCAAATACTGATATAGGAAAGGGTGATTGATTGAGTGATTGATTGGACTTTAGGAACGACCCGGTTTCAGACACCTAGTGATCGCACGGAACAACACAATTCTAATCTACTTCTAATCTACTAGACGAAGGATAAAGGCTTAATAGGTTTAATGGTTAACGATGGTATCGGTCTTCAACAATTGCTTCTCTAAATCAGCAACCTGGGAAAAAATATTATTTCACGTGTATCTGTAGATTTCCTGATATTGAATTCTAAATTAATATTTTTCAGCTTCCTAAATAATGTAAGCATTTGTTAATTTAATCCACCTGCAATTCCACAACTTACAATCGAACTTCCTGAAACTTTATTAGTTGTAACGAACTACGGCCTTGGCTTTTTCTTCATCGCTTTTCGCCAATTTCCAGTTGGCAGTCTCCGTGGATTTGACTTTTTAGGCCTTTTTAGGTTTTTTGTTGCCTTCCACAAAGAATAATCAGTCTTCTCTGTTGCCGCGAGTTCACTTAAATAATTCTGGACACATTGGCTCTCTTCTTCCTGCAGTGCCAATTTCAGAGTTTTGATAGCTCGATTTAATTTACATTTACGTCGATTTTTCCGCTTTTCCTGGATTAGTGACTTGGTATTATGTGATAATTTAACAATTTTTTCACAATTGTTGATAAAGGCTTCACCACCTTTTCAGCTGATATTTCCAGTACCTCTGTTAGCTTTTCTGCAGCCACATCAATATATGTAATCAATATCTTGTTCGACTAGTCTCCTATAATAATTCCAATCAGTTCGTTTGTTTGTCAGGCATTATCGGTGATAATGCCAGTCGACAGATCATAGCAATCGATGGCCTTAACATACGTTTAGATCAAGTACTTTCTTTTTAACCGTGGGCCATAAAGTAGGATGAACGGTAGATAAAAAATCCAGGGACTGTTTCTCTATAGCTTCATAATGTTATTTGCTTTTAGGCGTTGTAGTCTTGGGGTCCATTGAGTATGTTTGGCATTGTAATCACCCCCGCGAGAAATTTGTTACGCAGCTGACCAAAATAATCAATAAACTGCCATTTTTATAGCGTGTTTTGGAGGGCAGAACACTGCTGATATCCCACAATTTCCAGACCCTTCCTGCAGACAGATGCTCGTTGATTGGATGTGATCTTTCTCATATTTTTTAAGTTCTAGTAGCCACCTGCAAAAAACAGAAATACTTGCAGATAAAAACTGCCAGATTCACCTACTTCTGGTATTTCAAATTAAAACTAGTTTTAAAATGTTTTACGGTAAAATTTAATAGACTGTTTGACTTACAGTTTTCGGCATTTTCTTGTTTAACTAATGTTTCAATTGTTTTGGTAGGCTAATTTACATAGCGCATCTTACCGCATTCATTTACTTTCGATAACGGTCATTTGCACACAATTGCCGAGTTACGTCTTAATGTTTTAGTCTCCTCTTAATCAACACAGCAGTGTGACCGTGTGCTTTGTCATCCGGATGCTGCTTTCTATTTTAATCACAAAATTCAACTTAATTTATTTATTAACGTACGAAATAATTAATAAAACGGTTTTTGTTAATTAAATTGTAAATTTTGGCAACTCGAAAAAATTTGACACACTATCACAATGTATTCAAAATCTAGACTGTATTCTGACAATCTAAAAGTCAATTAAATGCCAATTTTGACCTTTTGATCAACGCCTACTCCGTTAAAATTCAAAACCAACCCATCCTTAACAAAGATATTTACTTTAACAAAGATACTACGGTTAACAAAGATACGTTAATAGTTTGGGGAATGCCTACTTAAGGAGTTCCCTAAGTTTTTATTGGGGGAGGGGCGAATAGCATGCAGTTGCTTTATAGTTAATTAAATTCGGATGGTCTTTGGAAGAACAGAAAATTCATGATACTATGTAGATGCCCTATACCTACATGCAGTTGTCGAGTGTGTTTACGCAGGCAGATAGTTTGCCACCAATATGTCGAACTTTTGCATAAATTTCCAAAACTTTTGTTTAAGAACTTCTCACATATTAAAACCATTAGGTATATCAGATTAGCTCAAGAACAAACAAAAATACCACGAGTTAAATAATTTTTGTAAATTAAATTTGCGGGGACCGCAAGTTTCTTTTAGAGAGACTCGTGACAAGAGAAAATTTGTAATATCCTAGAATTTATGGTGATGTTTTAATGGGCTCGCCCTTGCATACTTCATAAGTAAACCATTTTAAGTGGTTATACAACTTAAAGTTGCTACAAGGTATCATTTCAAATATGATACAAGAAAGCATAAAACCACAATTAAACGTATTCATTATATGCAAATGGTACTGAATATAATAACCACTTGTGCAAAAATGCAATTCGAATCGTGATATGTCGTGAGGCTATTGTAGATACATGACCAATGAAATCCTTCAGATTACTGTGTAAGGTTGAATATAACGTACATAACATGTACATTCGCAAGTACTCAAATTAAACATAATTACGTACCTGTAATCGTTATGCATGTACTCTGTACAGGTACAGCATACTTAATGCAACAATAACATTCAATGATTTCTTAGAATTTATTTCATTATGTACCTACTTATTTAAAGCACATTCATTTATTTATTTCCAGCGATTATTGCAAAACGTACCAATTTTAAGACAAAAAAATTAAAATAAAAACATTCCAATTAAATAACGTTAGCAATAATAATACCAAGTATAAATAACATACATAAAAAAATTTGAATAGTTTAATGATATATAATTAATTATAAAATAATCATAATTATAATTTTTAAGAACAAAAAAAAATATTTAAATTATATTTTACATTATAAATAAATAAAAAAACAAAAAATAATAATTTAATAATCCTAATCATATTATAAAATAAATAATTTACATAATTAATTGATTTTAAATTTAATAAATTTTGTAAATATTATTCAACGATTGCAAATTATTGTAAAATTAATATTAATTATGACATTATATTCTAATATAAATAAATTTAAAATAATTATAAAACGATAAATAGAAAATATTGATTATTCTGTAAATAAAAATACAAACTTTTATGAAGCATAAAAATGGCCGTTTTATTACCAACACATTTTCAGGTGGAGAATATTACTTTTGTTTCCTGTGTATAGACGGTAAGTGACAGGTAGGTGCACGTATAATTCTTAACTGACCGAAAATAACAGAAGCAATAACTGAAAAAAACACAAAGCAGCCATATTTTCTTCCAACAAATAATAAGGAACTAATAAACAGCAAAAAACCGATGCTGTATAAAATAAATCGGTTGTGATCTTCACTATTTGTTATATTCATCTTATTTCTGCTCGCCTGTTACTTCAAAAAAAATTCTTGATGGTTTTTCATATTTTTGAAATTCAGAAAATTTCCGATCAAAGTTTTTACGTTTGTAACAGGCGCCAAGACTTGAAAGAAGTGATAATTGGTATTATAACCTGATTATGTACATCTGTATGTTCATTTGACTCAAAAATTGATAATGTGTAAAACAATTCGGTTGTGATCTTCACTATTTGTTATATTCATCTTATTTCTGCTCGCCTGTTACTTCAAAAAAAATTCTTGTCGGTTTTTCATATTTTTGAAATTCAGGAAATTTCCGATCAAAGCTTTTACGTTTGTAACAGGCGCCAAGACTTGAAAGAAGTGATAATTGGTATTATAACCTGATTATGTACATCTGTATGTTCATTTGACTCAAAAATTGATAATGTGTAAAATAATTCGGTTGTGATCTTCACTATTTGTTATATTCATCTTATTTCTGCTCGCCTGTTATTTCAAAAAAAATTCTTGTCGGTTTTTCATATTTTTGAAATTCAGAAAATTTCCGATCAAAGTTTTTACGTTTGTAACAGGCGTCAAGACTTGAAAGAAGTGATAATTTGTATTATAACCGATTCTGTACATCTGTATGTTCATTTGACTCAAAAATTGATAATGTGTAAAATAATTCGGTTGTGATCTTCACTATTTGTTATATTCATCTTATTTCTGCTCGCCTGTTATTTCAAAAAAAATTCTTGTCGGTTTTTCATTTTTTTGAAATTCAGAAAATTTCCGATCAAAGTTTTTACGTTTGTAACAGGCGTCAAGAATTGAAAGAAGTAATAATTGGTATTATAACCGATTCTGTACATCTGTATGTTCATGTGAGTCAAAAATTGATAATGTGTAAAAGAATTCGGTTGTGATCTTCACTATTTGTTATATTCATCTTATTTCTGCTCGCCTGTTATTTCAAAAAAAAATTCTTGTCGGTTTTTCATATTTTTGAAATTCAGAAAATTTCCGATCAAAGTTTTTACGTTTGTAACAGGCGTCAAGACTTGAAAGAAGTGATAATTGGTATTATAACCTGATTATGTACATCTGTATGTTCATTTGACTCAAAAATTGATAATGTGTAAAACAATTCGGTTGTGATCTTCACTATTTGTTATATTCATCTTATTTCTGCTCGCCTGTTATTTCAAAAAAAATTCTTGTCGGTTTTTCATATTTTTGAAATTCAGAAAATTTCCGATCAAAGTTTTTACGTTTGTAACAGGCGTCAAGACTTGAAAGAAGTGATAATTTGTATTATAACCGATTCTGTACATCTGTATGTTCATTTGACTCAAAAATTGATAATGTGTAAAATAATTCGGTTGTGATCTTCACTATTTGTTATATTCATGTTATTTCTGCTCGCCTGTTATTTCAAAAAAAATTCTTGTCGGTTTTTCATATTTTTGAATTCCAAAAAGTATTCGATCCAACTTTTTACATTTGTAACAGGCGACAAGCCTTGAAAGAAGTAATAATTGGTATTATAACCGATTCTGTACATCTGTATGTTCATTTGACTCAAAAATTGATCATGTGTAAAACAATTCGGTTGTGGTCTTCACTATTTGTTATATTCATCTTATTTCTGCTCGCCTGTTACTTCAAAAAAAATTCTTGATGGTTTTTCATATTTTTGAAATTCAGAAAATTTCCGATCAAAGTTTTTACGTTTGTAACAGGCGCCAAGACTTGAAAGAAGTGATAATTGGTATTATAACCTGATTATGTACATCTGTATGTTCATTTGACTCAAAAATTGATAATGTGTAAAACAATTCGGTTGTGATCTTCACTATTTGTTATATTCATCTTATTTCTGCTCGCCTGTTATTTCAAAAAAAAATTCTTGTCGGTTTTTCATATTTTTGAAATTCAGAAAATTTCCGATCAAAGTTTTTACGTTTGTAACAGGCGACAAGACTTGAAAGAAGTGATAATTTGTATTATAACCGATTCTGTACATCTGTATGTTCATTTGACTCAAAAATTGATAATGTGTAAAATAATTTGGTTGTGATCTTCACTATTTGTTATATTCTTCTGCTTATTTCTGCTCGCCTGTTATTTCAAAAAAAATTCTTGTCGGTTTTTCATATTTTTGAAATTCAGAAATTTCCGAACAAAGTTTTTACGTTTGTAACAGGCGTCAAGACTTGAAAGAAGTGATAATTGGTATTATAATCGATTATGTACTTCTGTTCATGTGACTCAAAAATTGATAATGTGTAAAATAATTCGGTTGTGATCTTCACTATTTGTTATATTCATCTTATTTCTGCTCGCCTGTTATTTCAAAAAAAATTCTTGTCGGTTTTTCATTTTTTTGAAATTCGAGACGTCAAGACTTGAAAGAAGTGATAATTGGTATTATAACCTGATTATGTACATCTGTATGTTCATTTGACTCAAAAATTGATAATGTGTAAAATAATTCGGTTGTGATCTTCACTATTTGTTATATTCATCTTATTTCTGCTCGCCTGTTATTTCAAAAAAATTCTTGTCGGTTTTTCATTTTTTTGAAATTCAGAAAGTTTCCGATCCAAATTTTTTACGTTTGTAACAGGCGTCAAGACTTGAAAGAAGTAATAATTGGTATTATAACCGATTCTGTACATCTGTATGTTCATTTGACTCAAAAATAGATAATGTGTAAAACAATTCGGTTGTGATCTTCACTATTTGTTATATTCATCTTATTTCTGCTCGCCTGTTATTTCAAAAAAAATTCTTGATGGTTTTTCATATTTTTGAATTACAAAAAGTAATCGATCCAACTTTTTACGTTTGTAACAGGCGACAAGACTTGAAAGAAGTAACAATTGGTATTGTAACCTGATTATGTACATCTGTATGTTCATTTGACTCAAAAATTGATAATGTGTAAAATAATTCGGTTGTGATCTTCACTATTTGTTATATTCTTCTGCTTATTTCTGCTCGCCTGTTATTTCAAAACAAATTTTTGTCGGTTTTTCATTTTTTTGAAATTCAGAAAATTTCCGATCAAAGTTTTTACGTTTGTAACAGGCGTCAAGACTTGAAAGAAGTGATAATTGGTATTATAATCGATTATGAATGTACTTCTGTATGTTCATGTGACTCAAAAATTGATCATGTGTAAAATAATTCGGTTGTGATTAAAAAAAATAGGTAATGAAAATAGCAAGTTAATTAAGAAATTACCGGTTGGCTGCATATGGAAAGCTCGGTTATTGGAAATTTCGTATTTTGGAATCCGGTTATGTTATGTCATCGAACGTGGATTACAGGCGAATGAGGCGACATATTGCAACAAATTAAACGCAGATCTACTCAAATAGAATAGCAGATCTACTCATATAGAATCTGTGACAATAAATTTTATCCGTTCAAAATCAATAAGGCTAACCATCAGGGATTTTTGCAAAATATTGAAAATATTTTATTGTTGAAATTCCGGTTCAAAATGATTATATAAATTAAGTAAGAAATTACCGGTTGGCTGCATATGGAAAGCTCGGTTATTGGAAATTTCGTATTTTGGAATCCGGTTATGTTATGTCATCGAACCTGGATTACAGGCGAATGAGGCGACATATTGCAACAAATTAAACGCAGATCTTCTCAAAATTACATCATTAATCCAAAATAACCGATACATACAGAATCTGTGACAATAAATTTTATCCGTTCAAAATCAGTAAGGCTAACCATCAGGAATTTTTGCAAAATATTCAAAATATTTTATTGTTGAAATTCCGGTTCAAAATGATTATAGGTAATGAAAATAGCATGTTAAGTAAGAAATTACCGGTTTGGTGCATATGGAAAGCTCGGTTATTGCAAATTTCGTATTTTGGAATCCGGTTATGTTATGTCATCGAACGTGGATTATAGGCGAATGAGGCGACATATTGCAACAAATTAAACGCAGATCTTCTCAAAATTACATCATTAATCCAAAATAACCGATACATACAGAATCTGTGACAATAAATTTTATCCGTTCAAAATCAGTAAGGCTAACCATCAGGAATTTTTGCAAAATATTGAAAATATTTTATTGTTGAAATTCCGGTTCAAAAGGATTATGTAAATTAAGTAAGAAATTACCGGTTGGCTGCATATGAAAAGCTCGGTTATTGGAAATTTCGTATTTTGGAATCCGGTTATGTTATGTCATCGAACGTGGATTACAGGCGAATGAGGCGACATATTGCAACAAATTAAACGCAGATCTTCTCAAAATTACATCATTAATCCAAAATAACCGATACATACAGAATCTGTGACAATAAATTTTATCCGTTCAAAATCAGTAAGGCTAACCATCAGGAATTTTTGCAAAATATTGAAAATATTTTATTGTTGAAATTCCGGTTCAAAATGATTATAGGTAATGAAAATAGTAAATTAAGTAAGAAATTACCGGTTGGCTGCATATGGAAAGCTCGGTTATTGGAAATTTCGTATTTTGGAATCCGGTTATGTTATGTCATCGAACGTGGATTACAGGCCATCAGGAATTTTTGCAAAATATTGCAAATATTTTATTGTTGAAATTCCGGTTCAAAATGATTATAGGTAATGAAAGTAGCAAATTAATTAAGAAATTACCGGTTGGCTGCATATGGAAAGCTCGGTTATTGGAAATTTCGTATTTTGGAATCCGGTTATGTTATATCATAGAACGTGGATTACAGGCGAATGAGGCGACATATTGCAACAAATTAAACGCAGATCTTCTCAAAATTACATCATTAATCCAAAATAACCGATACATACAGAATCTGTGACAATCAATATTATCCATTCAAAATCAGTAAGGCTAACCATCAGGGATTTTTGCAAAATATTGAAAATATTTTATTGTTGAAATTCCGGTTCAAAATGATTATAGGTAATGAAAATAGCAAATTAATTAAGAAATTACCGTTTGGCTGCATATGGAAAGCTCGGTTATTGGAAATTTCGTATTTTGGAATCCGGTTATGTTATGTCATCGAACGTGGATTACAGGCGAATGAGGCGACATATTGCAACAAATTAAACGCAGATCTTCTCAAAATTACATCATTAATCCAAAATAACCGATACATACAGCATCTGTGACAATAAATATTATCCATTCAAAATCAGTAAGGCTAACCATCAGGGATTTTTGCAAAATATTGAAAATATTTTATTGTTGAAATTCCGGTTCAAAATGATTATAGGTAATGAAAATAGCATGTTAAGTAAGAAATTACCGGTTGGTTGCATATGGAAAGCTCGGTTATTGGAAATTTCGTATTTTGGAATCCGGTTATGTTATGTCACCGAACGTGGATTACAGGCGAATGAGGCGACATATTGCAACAAATTAAACGCAGATCTTCTCAAAATTACATCATTAATAAAAAATAACCGATACATACAGAATCTGTGACAATAAATTTTGTCCGTTCAAAATCAGTAAGGCTAACCATCAGGAATTTTTGCAAAATATTGAAAATATTTTATTGTTGATATTCCGGTTCAAAATGATTAAAGGTAATGAAAAAAGCATGTTAAGTAAGAAATTATCGGTTGGGTGAATATGGAAAGCTCGGCTATTGGAAATTTCGTATTTTGGAATCGGTTATGTTATGTCATCGAACGTGGATTACAGGCGAATGAGGCGACATATTGCAACAAATTAAACGCAGAACTTCTCAAAATTACATCATTAATCCAAAATAACCGATACATACAGAATCTGTGACAATAAATATTATCCATTCGAAATCAGTAAGGCTAACCATCAGGAAATTTTGCAAAATATTGAAATATTTTATTTTTGAAATTCCGGTTCAAAATGATTATATAAATTAAGTAAGAAATTACCGGTTGGCTGCATATGGAAAGCTCGGTTATTGGAAATTTCGTATTTTGGAAACCGGTTATGTTATGTCATCGAACGTGGATTACAGGCGAATGAGGCGACATATTGCAACAATGTAAACGCAGATCTTCTCAAAATTACATCATTAATCCAAAATAACCGATACATACAGAATCTGTGACAATAAAATTTATCCGTTCAAAATCAGTAAGGCTAACCATCAGGGATTTTTGCAAAATATTGAAAATATTTTATTGTTGAAATTCCGGTTCAAAATGTTTTTATAAATTAAGTAAGAAATTACCGGTTGACTGCATATGGAAAGCTCGGTTATTGGAAATTTCGTATTTTGGAATCCGGTTATGTTATGTCATCGAACGTGGATTACAGGCGAATGAGGCGACATATTGCAACAATGTAAACGCAGATCTTCTCAAAATTACATCATTAATCCAAAATAACCGATACATACAGAATCTGTGACAATAAATTTTGTCCGTTCAAAATCAGTAAGGCTAACCATCAGGGATTTTTGCAAAATATTGAAAATATTTTATTGTTGAAATTCCGGTTCAAAATGATTATAGGTAATGAAAAAAGCATGTTAAGTAAGAAATTACCGGTTGGCTGCATATGGAAAGCTCGGTTATTGGAAATTTCGTATTTTGGAATCCGGTTATGTTATGTCATCGAACGTGGATTACAGGCGAATGAGGCGACATATTGCAACAAATTAAACGCAGATCTTCTCAAAATTACATCATTAATCCAAAATAACCGATATATACAGAATCTGTGACAATAAATTTTGTCCGTTCAAAATCAGTAAGGCTTAACCATCAGGGATTTTTGCAAAATATTGAAAATATTTTATTTTTGAAATTCCGGTTCAAAATGATTATATAAATTAAGTAAGAAATTACCGGTTGGCTGCATATGGAAAGCTCAGTTATTGGAAATTTCGTATTTTGGAAACCGGTTATGTTATGTCATCGAACGTGGATTACAGGCGAATGAGGCGACATATTGCAACAATGTAAACGCAGATCTTCTCAAAATTATATCATTAATCCAAAATAACCGATACATACAGAATCTGTGACAATAAATTTTGTCCGTTCAAAATCAGTAAGGCTAACCATCAGGGATTTTTGCAAAATATTGAAAATATTTTATTGTTGAAATTCCGGTTCAAAATGATTATAGGTAATGAAAAAAGCATGTTAAGTAAGAAATTACCGTTTGGCTGCATATGGAAAGCTCGGTTATTGGAAATTTCGTATTTTGGAATCCGGTTATGTTATGTCATCGAACGTGGATTACAGGCGAATGAGGCGACATATTGCAACAAATTAAACGCAGATCTTCTCAAAATTACATCATTAATCCAAAATAACCGATACATACAGAATCTGTGACAATAAATTTTATCCGTTCAAAATCAGTAAGGCTAACCATCAGGAATTTTTGCAAAATATTTAAAATATTTTATTGTTGAAATTCCGGTTCAAAATGATTATATAAATTAAGTAAGAAATTACCGGTTGGCTGCATATGGAAAGCCCGGTTATTGGAAATTTCGTATTTTGGAAACCGGTTATGTTATGTCATCGAACGTGGATTACAGGCGAATGAGGCGACATATTGCAACAATGTAAACGCAGATCTTCTCAAAATTACATCATTAATCCAAAATAACCGATACATACAGAATCTGCGACAATAAATTTTATCCGTTCAAAATCAGTAAGGCTAACCATCAGGGATTTTTGCAAAATATTGAAAATATTTTATTGTTGAAATTCCGGTTCAAAATGATTATAGGTAATGAAAAAAGCATGTTAAGTAAGAAATTAGCGGTTGGCTGCATATGGAAAGCTCGGTTATTGGAAATTTCGTATTTTGGAATCCGGTTATGTTATGTCATCGAACGTGGATTACAGGCGAATGAGGCGACATATTGCAACAAATTAAACGCAGAACTTCTCAAAATTACACCATTAATCCAAAATAACCGATACATACAGAATCTGTGACAATAAATATTATCCATTCAAAATCAGTAAGGCTAACCATCAGGAAATTTTGCAAAATATTTAAAATATTTTATTGTTGAAATTCCGGTTCAAAATGATTATATAAATTAAGTAAGAAATTACCGGTTGGCTGCATATGGAAAGCTCGGTTATTGGAAATTTCGTATTTTGGAAACCGGTTATGTTATGTCATCGAACGTGGATTACAGGCGAATGAGGCGACATATTGCAACAATGTAAACGCAGATCTTCTCAAAATTACATCATTAATCCAAAATAACCGATACATACAGAATCTGTGACAATAAAATTTATCCGTTCAAAATCAGTAAGGCTAACCATCAGGGATTTTTGCAAAATATTGAAAATATTTTATTGTTGAAATTCCGGTTCAAAATGTTTTTATAAATTAAGTAAGAAATTACCGGTTGACTGCATATGGAAAGCTCGGTTATTGGAAATTTCGTATTTTGGAATCCGGTTATGTTATGTCATCGAACGTGGATTACAGGCGAATGAGGCGACATATTGCAACAAATTAAACGCAGAACTTCTCAAAATTACATCATTAATCCAAAATAACCGATACATACAGAATCTGTGACAATAAATATTATCCATTCGAAATCAGTAAGGCTAACCATCAGGAAATTTTGCAAAATATTGAAATATTTTATTTTTGAAATTCCGGTTCAAAATGATTATATAAATTAAGTAAGAAATTACCGGTTGGCTGCATATGGAAAGCTCGGTTATTGGAAATTTCGTATTTTGGAAACCGGTTATGTTATGTCATCGAACGTGGATTACAGGCGAATGAGGCGACATATTGCAACAATGTAAACGCAGATCTTCTCAAAATTACATCATTAATCCAAAATAACCGATACATACAGAATCTGTGACAATAAATTTTGTCCGTTCAAAATCAGTAAGGCTAACCATCAGGGATTTTTGCAAAATATTGAAAATATTTTATTGTTGAAATTCCGGTTCAAAATGATTATAGGTAATGAAAAAAGCATGTTAAGTAAGAAATTAGCGGTTGGCTGCATATGGAAAGCTCGGTTATTGGAAATTTCGTATTTTGGAATCCGGTTATGTTATGTCATCGAACGTGGATTACAGGCGAATGAGGCGACATATTGCAACAAATTAAACGCAGAACTTCTCAAAATTACATCATTAATCCAAAATAACCGATACATACAGAATCTGTGACAATAAATATTATCCATTCAAAATCAGTAAGGCTAACCATCAGGAAATTTTGCAAAATATTTAAAATATTTTATTGTTGAAATTCCGGTTCAAAATGATTATATAAATTAAGTAAGAAATTACCGGTTGGCTGCATATGGAAAGCTCGGTTATTGGAAATTTCGTATTTTGGAAACCGGTTATGTTATGTCATCGAACGTGGATTACAGGCGAATGAGGCGACATATTGCAACAATGTAAACGCAGATCTTCTCAAAATTACATCATTAATCCAAAATAACCGATACATACAGAATCTGTGACAATAAAATTTATCCGTTCAAAATCAGTAAGGCTAACCATCAGGGATTTTTGCAAAATATTGAAAATATTTTATTGTTGAAATTCCGGTTCAAAATGTTTTTATAAATTAAGTAAGAAATTACCGGTTGACTGCATATGGAAAGCTCGGTTATTGGAAATTTCGTATTTTGGAATCCGGTTATGTTATGTCATCGAACGTGGATTACAGGCGAATGAGGCGACATATTGCAACAAATTAAACGCAGAACTTCTCAAAATTACATCATTAATCCAAAATAACCGATACATACAGAATCTGTGACAATAAATATTATCCATTCGAAATCAGTAAGGCTAACCATCAGGAAATTTTGCAAAATATTTAAAATATTTTATTTTTGAAATTCCGGTTCAAAATGATTATATAAATTAAGTAAGAAATTACCGGTTGGCTGCATATGGAAAGCTCGGTTATTGGAAATTTCGTATTTTGGAAACCGGTTATGTTATGTCATCGAACGTGGATTACAGGCGAATGAGGCGACATATTGCAACAATGTAAACGCAGATCTTCTCAAAATTACATCATTAATCCAAAATAACCGATACATACAGAATCTGCGACAATAAATTTTATCCGTTCAAAATCAGTAAGGCTAACCATCAGGGATTTTTGCAAAATATTGAAAATATTTTATTGTTGAAATTCCGGTTCAAAATGATTATAGGTAATGAAAAAAGCATGTTAAGTAAGAAATTAGCGGTTGGCTGCATATGGAAAGCTCGGTTATTGGAAATTTCGTATTTTGGAATCCGGTTATGTTATGTCATCGAACGTGGATTACAGGCGAATGAGGCGACATATTGCAACAAATTAAACGCAGAACTTCTCAAAATTACATCATTAATCCAAAATAACCGATACATACAGAATCTGTGACAATAAATATTATCCATTCGAAATCAGTAAGGCTAACCATCAGGAAATTTTGCAAAATATTGAAATATTTTATTTTTGAAATTCCGGTTCAAAATGATTATATAAATTAAGTAAGAAATTACCGGTTGGCTGCATATGGAAAGCTCGGTTATTGGAAATTTCGTATTTTGGAAACCGGTTATGTTATGTCATCGAACGTGGATTACAGGCGAATGAGGCGACATATTGCAACAATGTAAACGCAGATCTTCTCAAAATTACATCATTAATCCAAAATAACCGATACATACAGAATCTGTGACAATAAATTTTGTCCGTTCAAAATCAGTAAGGCTAATCAGGGATTTTTGCAAAATATTGAAAATATTTTATTGTTGAAATTCCGGTTCAAAATGATTATAGGTAATGAAAAAAGCATGTTAAGTAAGAAATTACCGGTTGGCTGCATATGGAAAGCTCGGTTATTGGAAATTTCGTATTTTGGAATCCGGTTATGTTATGTCATCGAACGTGGATTACAGGCGAATGAGGCGACATATTGCAACAAATTAAACGCAGATCTTCTCAAAATTACATCATTAATCCAAAATAACCGATATATACAGAATCTGTGACAATAAATTTTGTCCGTTCAAAATCAGTAAGGCTAACCATCAGGGATTTTTGCAAAATATTGAAAATATTTTATTTTTGAAATTCCGGTTCAAAATGATTATATAAATTAAGTAAGAAATTACCGGTTGGCTGCATATGGAAAGCTCGGTTATTGGAAATTTCGTATTTTGGAAACCGGTTATGTTATGTCATCGAACGTGGATTACAGGCGAATGAGGCGACATATTGCAACAATGTAAACGCAGATCTTCTCAAAATTACATCATTAATCCAAAATAACCGATACATACAGAATCTGTGACAATAAATTTTGTCCGTTCAAAATCAGTAAGGCTAACCATCAGGGATTTTTGCAAAATATTGAAAATATTTTATTGTTGAAATTCCGGTTCAAAATGATTATAGGTAATGAAAAAAGCATGTTAAGTAAGAAATTACCGTTTGGCTGCATATGGAAAGCTCGGTTATTGGAAATTTCGTATTTTGGAATCCGGTTATGTTATGTCATCGAACGTGGATTACAGGCGAATGAGGCGACATATTGCAACAAATTAAACGCAGATCTTCTCAAAATTACATCATTAATCCAAAATAACCGATACATACAGAATCTGTGACAATAAATTTTATCCGTTCAAAATCAGTAAGGCTAACCATCAGGAATTTTTGCAAAATATTTAAAATATTTTATTGTTGAAATTCCGGTTCAAAATGATTATATAAATTAAGTAAGAAATTACCGGTTGGCTGCATATGGAAAGCCCGGTTATTGGAAATTTCGTATTTTGGAAACCGGTTATGTTATGTCATCGAACGTGGATTACAGGCGAATGAGGCGACATATTGCAACAATGTAAACGCAGATCTTCTCAAAATTACATCATTAATCCAAAATAACCGATACATACAGAATCTGCGACAATAAATTTTATCCGTTCAAAATCAGTAAGGCTAACCATCAGGGATTTTTGCAAAATATTGAAAATATTTTATTGTTGAAATTCCGGTTCAAAATGATTATAGGTAATGAAAAAAGCATGTTAAGTAAGAAATTAGCGGTTGGCTGCATATGGAAAGCTCGGTTATTGGAAATTTCGTATTTTGGAATCCGGTTATGTTATGTCATCGAACGTGGATTACAGGCGAATGAGGCGACATATTGCAACAAATTAAACGCAGAACTTCTCAAAATTACATCATTAATCCAAAATAACCGATACATACAGAATCTGTGACAATAAATATTATCCATTCAAAATCAGTAAGGCTAACCATCAGGGATTTTTGCAAAATATTGAAAATATTTTATTTTTGAAATTCCGGTTCAAAATGATTATATAAATTAAGTAAGAAATTACCGGTTGGCTGCATATGGAAAGCTCGGTTATTGGAAATTTCGTATTTTGGAAACCGGTTATGTTATGTCATCGAACGTGGATTACAGGCGAATGAGGCGACATATTGCAACAATGTAAACGCAGATCTTCTCAAAATTACATCATTAATCCAAAATAACCGATACATACAGAATCTGTGACAATAAATTTTATCCGTTCAAAATCAGTAAGGCTAACTATCCATCAGGGATTTTTGCACAATATTGAAAATATTTTATTGTTGAAATTCCGGTTCAAAATGTTTTTATAAATTAAGTAAGAAATTACCGGTTGGCTGCATATGGAAAGCTCGGTTATTGGAAATTTCGTATTTTGGAAACCGGTTATGTTATGTCATCGAACGTGGATTACAGGCGAATGAGGCGACATATTGCAACAAATTAAACGCAGAACTTCTCAAAAGTACATCATTAATCCAAAATAACCGATACATACAGAATCTGTGACAATAAATTTTATCCATTCAAAATCAGTAGGGCTAACCATCAGGAAATTTTGCAAAATATTGAAAATATTTTATTTTTGAAATTGCGGTTCAAAATGATTATATAAATAAAGTAAGAAATTACCGGTTGGCTGCATATGGAAAGCTCGGTTATTGGAAATTTCGTATTTTGGAATCCGGTTATGTTATGTCATCGAACGTGGATTACAGGCGAATGAGGCGACATATTGCAACAAATTAAACGCAGATCTTCTCAAAATTACATCATTAATCCAAAATAACCGATACATACAGAATCTGTGACAATAAATTTTATCCGTTCAAAATCAGTAAGGCTAACCATCAGGAATTTTTGCAAAATATTGAAAATATTTTATTGTTGAAATTCCGGTTCAAAATGATTATAGGTAATGAAAATAGCATGTTAAAAAAGAAATTACCGGTTGGCTGCATATGGAAAGCCCGGTTATTGGAAATTTCGTATTTTGGAATCCGGTTATGTTATGTCATCGAACGTGGATTACAGGCGAATGAGGCGACATATTGCAACAAATTAAACGCAGATCTTCTCAAAATTACATCATTAATCCAAAATAACCGACACATACAGAATCTGTGACAATAAATTGTATCCGTTCAAAATCAGTAAGGCTAACCATCAGGAATTTTTGCAAAATATTTAAAATATTTTATTGTTGAAATTCCGGTTCAAAATGATTATATAAATTAAGTAAGAAATTACCGGTTGGCTGCATATGGAAAGCCCGGTTATTGGAAATTTCGTATTTTGGAAACCGGTTATGTTATGTCATCGAACGTGGATTACAGGCGAATGAGGCGACATATTGCAACAATGTAAACGCAGATCTTCTCAAAATTACATCATTAATCCAAAATAACCGATACATACAGAATCTGTGACAATAAATTTTATCCGTTCAAAATCAGTAAGGCTAACCATCAGGGATTTTTGCAAAATATTGAAAATATTTTATTGTTGAAATTCCGGTTCAAAATGATTATATAAATTAAGTAAGAAATTACCGGTTGGCTGCATATGGAAAGCTCGGTTATTGAAAATTTCGTATTTTGGAAACCGGTTATGTTATGTCATCGAACGTGGATTACAGGCGAATGAGGCGACATATTGCAACAAATTAAACGCAGATCTTCTCAAAATTACATCATTAATCCAAAATAACCGATACATACAGAATCTGTGACAATAAATTTTGTCCGTTCAAAATAAGTAAGGCTAACCATCAGGGATTTTTGCAAAATATTGAAAATATTTTATTGTTGAAATTCCGGTTCAAAATGATTATAGGTAATGAAAAAAGCATGTTAAGTAAGAAATTACCGGTTGGCTGCATATGGAAAGCTCGGTTATTGGAAATTTCGTATTTTGGAATCCGGTTATGTTATGTCATCGAACGTGGATTACAGGCGAATGAGGCGACATATTGCAACAATGTAAACGCAGATCTTCTCAAAATTACATCATTAATCCAAAATAACCGATACATACAGAATCTGTGACAATAAATTTTGTCCGTTCAAAATAAGTAAGGCTAACCATCAGGAATTATTGCAAAATATTGAAAATATTTTATTGTTGAAATTCCGGTTCAAAATGATTATAGGTAATGAAAAAAGCATGTTAAGTAAGAAATTACCGGTTGGCTGCATATGGAAAGCTCGGTTATTGGAAATTTCGTATTTTGGAATCCGGTTATGTTATGTCATCGAACGTGGATTACAGGCGAATGAGGCGACATATTGCAACAATGTAAACGCAGATCTTCTCAAAATTACATCATTAATCCAAAATAACCGATACATACAGAATCTGTGACAATAAATAATATCCGTTCAAAATCAGTAAGGCTAACCATCAGGAATTTTTGCAAAATATTGAAAATATTTTATTGTTGAAATTCCGGTTCAAAATGATTATAGGTAATGAAAATGGAAAATAAGTAAGAAATTACCGGTTGGCTGCATATGGAAAGCTCGGTTATTGGAAATTTCGTATTTTGGAATCCGGTTATGTTATGTCACCGAACGTGGATTACAGGCGAATGAGGCGACATATTGCAACAAATTAAACGCAGATCTTCTCAAAATTACATCATTAATCCAAAATAACCGATACATACAGAATCTGTGACAATAAATAATATCCGTTCAAAATCAGTAAGGCTAACCATCAGGAATTTTTGCAAAATATTGAAAATATTTTATTGTTGAAATTCCGGTTCAAAATGATTATAGGTAATGAAAAAAGCATGTTAAGTAAGAAATTACCGGTTGGCTGCATATGGAAAGCTCGATTATTGGAAATTTCGTATTTTGGAATCCGGTTATGTTATGTCATCGAACGTGGATTACAGGCCATCAGGAAATTTTGCAAAATATTGCAAATATTTTATTGTTAAAATTCCGGTTCAAAATGATTATAGGTAATGAAAATAGCATGTTAAGTAAGAAATTACCGGTTGGCTGCATATGGAAAGCTCGGTTATTGGAAATTTCGTATTTTGGAAACCGGTTATGTTATGTCATCGAACGTGGATTACAGGCGAATGAGGCGACATATTGCAACAAATTAAACGCAGATCTTCTCAAAATTACATCATTAATCCAAAATAACCGATACATACAGAATCTGTGACAATAAATTTTATCCGTTCAAAATCAGTAAGGCTAACATCAGGGATTTTTGCAAAATATTGAAAATATTTTATTGTTGAAATTCCGGTTCAAAATGATTATATAAATTAAGTAAGAAATTACCGGTTGGCTGCATATGGAAAGCTCGGTTATTGGAAATTTCGTATTTTGGAATCCGGTTATGTTATGTCATCGAACGTGGATTACAGGCGAATGAGGCGACATATTGCAACAAATTAAACGTAGATCTTCTCAAAATTACATCTTTAATCCAAAATAACCGATACATACAGAATCTGTGACAATAAATTTTATCCGTTCAAAATCAGTAAGGCTAACTATCCATCAGGGATTTTTGCACAATATTGAAAATATTTTATTGTTGAAATTCCGGTTCAAAATGATTAAAGGTAATGAAAAAAGCATGTTAAGTAAGAAATTATCGGTTGGGTGAATATGGAAAGCTCGGTTATTGGAAATTTCGTATTTTGGAATCCGGTTATGTTATGTCATCGAAGGTGGATTACAGCCGAATGAGGCGACATATTGCAACAAATTAAACGCAGATCTTCTCAAAATTACATCATTAATCCAAAATAACCGATACATACAGAATCTGTGACAATAAATTTTATCCGTTCAAAATCAGTAAGGCTAACCATCAGGGATTTTTGCAAAATATTGAAAATATTTTATTGTTGAAATTCCGGTTCAAAATGATTATTTAAATTAAGTAAGAAATTACCGGTTGGCTGCATATGGAAAGCTCGGTTATTGGAAATTTCGTATTTTGGAATCCGGTTATGTTATGTCATCGAACGTGGATTACAGGCGAATGAGGCGACATATTGCAAAATTCTCAAATACATCATTAATCCAAAATAACCGATACATACAGAATCTGTGACAATAAATTTTATCCGTTCAAAATCAGTAAGGCTAACCAGGGATTTTTGCAAAATATTGAAAATATTTTATTGTTGAAATTCCGGTTCAAAATGATTATATAAATTAAGTAAGAAATTACCGGTTGGCTGCATATGGAAAGCTCGGTTATTGGAAATTTCGTATTTTGGAATCCGGTTATGTTATGTCATCGAACGTGGATTACAGGCGAATGAGGCGACATATTGCAACAAATTAAACGCAGATCTTCTCAAAACTACATCATTAATCCAAAATAACCGATACATACAGAATCTGTGACAATAAATTTTATCCGTTCAAAATCAGTAAGGCTAACCATCAGGGATTTTTGCAAAATATTGAAAATATTTTATTGTTGAAATTCCGGTTCAAAATGATTATATAAATTAAGTAAGAAATTACCGGTTGGCTGCATATGGAAAGCCCGGTTATTGGAAATTTCGTATTTTGGAAACCGGTTATGTTATGTCATCGAACGTGGATTACAGGCGAATGAGGCGACATATTGCAACAATGTAAACGCAGATCTTCTCAAAATTACATCATTAATCCAAAATAACCGATACATACAGAATCTGTGACAATAAATTTTATCCGTTCAAAATCAGTAAGGCTAACTAGTGCACCTATTTCTTTAAACAGGCGTCATTTAGCGTCACTGTTTTATCTTTCAAAAGTGTTTAAGTACGAAAGCCGTACATCTGGAGTTAGTTGTGGGTCTTTCAAGCGTATTAAAGGTCTTATAAAACCTTTCTAAGTTCTAATCAG
The DNA here is from genome assembly GCA_963691935.1 of Nephrotoma guestfalica. NCBI lineage: Eukaryota > Metazoa > Arthropoda > Insecta > Diptera > Tipulidae > Nephrotoma > Nephrotoma guestfalica. The sequence continues at coordinate 196,328,282 of OY829913.1, read as the reverse complement.
GTTTGCAATGCGGCGAGGTGTTGTTTGGAGTTTTACATAGATATAACAGAATATATTTTATCGGTGCTAAGGAAAATATTTCCAAATTAATTAACCTTTCCAATAATATCTCCAATTTTTTTCGAACTGAATAACTTTATTTCTCCAAATTCGCCTCACTTTGAAAGCATCTGAGAGGCAGCTATACTATTCACAAAATTTCCCGACTCTAAAATAAATGGGCACTCTCGTAGCAGAGGTAGTGATTATCTTGAATCTCAGGGCTCATGTAGCACCAGTGAAACAATTAATTAAACAAAAATCTTACAGCGGTAATCAATTTTAACTCTTGGGGAAAGAGTACATTATGCAACGCTTACAATAACAATATTTACTTAAAATAATATTTAAACGAAACTAAAATGTCGTTTGGTACAAAAAGTCAACTATTCTACCGTGCACAAGAGCATAAAACACTAAGTACATTTTAAGTAATATTCAATTTGATGATATTCCTCTATTTTTAGTGAATTTCTACCCCTAAGATGATTAAGTGCGCGCATGTATAAAAATAAGTTTTGCATTTTACCATTTTATTGTTGTAATCCCCGAGGAATTTAATGAGTTTTTGATATCAATTTAACAATTCACACAGACGTATTAAATATATTTAACATGAGCGGGGTGTATTTTCCACCCAGTCCAATGCTGCTTGCGTATTTTAATCGTTTTAGTTTTTTTCTCATGGATATTTGATAACAGGTTGATAGTATGTAATGGTTCTTTTAGAACGACGATTTTTATCATTAAATCGGAGTAAGAAAATCAACTTCTTATCAATTATAAATTTTGCATAATTCCCAATTTTCAGTACAATGAGAGTGGGACAGAGAGACATCCGAAAACTGTTATAATTCAATTAAGTTGTTTCCCAATTCAATAACATATTTTATCTATTTATCAAGAGACCAGCAAAAAATTATCAAACCCCTCACCATGAAAATATTTCATTCATGCACTTAATAATTTTCCTAGTTTCCGTATTGTTATTTAAGGGGTTTCTATGCATACACACATTTAACTTATCACTCTCTTGACAATATAATCCTCTTTATAATAATATTACATTTGTATACGGTAGTTAAGACAAGCTTTATATTTATATAGGATCAAACCCCTCCTGTTTCTGTATACACAAAAGGATATACACTACACAGAACATTATCCTGTTGTGTTTGTTTTTATTTTTGCACATTAGAAAATACAACACAAAACGTGTTTGTTTGAAAATCGGATAATTTTCCCTTGTGGCGTGCGTCATATGAATATCATGAAGGAATTATCCCTAGATATAAAATAAGAAGGATATATACAAATACATAAACATGAGTACGTTGCAGATTGCTTCTCATTAATATTCATTATATTTTACCATTTCCTGATTGTTTTATTAGGATAATTGGGCAGCGAAAAATTAATGATTAGGCATAGCATGATTCAATCATCTGGAAACCGCGTCTATGTACTCGAATCAATATTTGATTGAATTAATTTGACAAACTGTCGCAAGAACCATATTTAAACATTGACATGACAACTTTCGAAAAACTAGAAAATTTACAGCTGTAAAATTCGGAATCACTATAATCACACGTACACAAACATCAAACTAACGATGCGATGTTATACGAGCAGCTATAAAAAAAAACTAATAAAGTCGAACCCCTCGTTTTAACCATAAAGTTTTTTTTTTGTTTATAATTTGATTGATTATTCGAGAAAGACTGCGGACAGCCAAATCGTATTATCCCAATTGAATGAAATTCATTTTCAATTGAGTTTTTCTTTGGTAACAGGTTGAGTATTTTTTGCAGTAGAAAAATCTATAAAATTTCCCTATTTCCTATTTTCCCTATTTTCTTTTACCTATAAATTTGGTTTATGTGAATAGAATTTTGATTCATTTCAAATTTGTGCTGAGATTTCATGATATAAACTAATACATAATGAACCAAAAGACCAACCAATTTGTGAACTGACAATGAGATTACCAATTTCCATTTTCTACATTTAGGCTACATTTTAAATTTACCAATGTAATATTGTCCAATAACCAAAGTGTAGCAGTTTCTGGATATTACATTTGATTTAACTAATTAAATGACGACTTGTTCTGTAGTCGTGAACAACAAACAAATAGAACCAATCAACGGCGCAATAACTCTCAATTCTAACCATATCAACAACAATCTTGGCAAATTTATTGACAGCATGTGTAACGTGCGAATCTCATCAGAGTGACAAAACCGGTAGCTTGGGTAGACGAAAAAATGTTCTAGACCCTTTTGGGCGCCAGTCTACTTGAACGTTTCTTTTTCCCAGCGAAGCCCCTTGCTTGGGCCGATATATACTCGGACACTGGGAAACACAGTACATAAAGCTATCGTTTTTAATTTCAAAAAATCGATCGTAATTAAAATAACGAAAGAAAAAAATTTTATAGGTTACAAAATTCGTGACCTTAATCACACGCCGCGTAGTCCTACCACCAAAACGACAAACAAGGGAACTAACAAGTAAATAGTATGATGCTCAACTCATCTAAATATTGCGCCTATACCCTTTTTGTGGCGGCACGAATCCATTCACCACTTATCAACTTCTTTTTATGATGCACTTTTAACAGTGTTCTGTGCTTTTATTTCTCACTGGTGGTGTACACCACCACCCACTGCACTCAAACTGGTCTCACAATTTCCACACAACTGTAACATATGAATGTAACAATGTAATCATATGAGCACTACCTGCCATTGTTGATAGGGTTACCATGTCATGTGTTTATACATACTAATAAAAATAATCAGTTCTAACTTCACTCTCAACAAGTGTGTTTCAACTACCATCACATGGTGTCAGATGTGGGGTCAAAGCAACGTTGGATACAGGTGCACAGTGCAATGTATTACCGAAACATATAGTCGACAAGTTAAGAATCAAAATTGTCAAATCGAACACCCGACGAATAATAGGGATTGGAAACAATAACATAGATGTAATAGGCGTAATTGAGGTCGATTGTCAAGTGAGAAACAGAATGACAAGACTAATATTCAAAGTAGTCAATGCGGATGTCACACCAATATTAGGGAAAGAGGCATGTGAACGGGAAAAGCTAATCGTACGAGTAGAGGAACTGAGAATAAATAATAATATTTTCGACGGGTTAGGCTGCGTGAAGAATTATGAATATGACATAGATTTAGTGGAAAATCCGAAGTTCGAAATCAAACCAGTTCGGAAAGTCCCGTTAGCGATTAAGGACCAAGTCAAAGCCGAAATTGAAAATATGGTGAAAATGGGAGTTTTAGCCAAAGTTCAGGAAGTGACACCAGTCATATCACCCATGGTAGTGGTGAGGAAAGAAGGTAGACTGCGGGTATGTCTGGACCCTACTGATGTGAATAACAATATCATGAGAAGATATCATCCGTTAAAGACAATCGAGAAAATAGTAACCAGAATGAGAACAGCCAAGTTGTTTACAAAACTAGACTGTAAAAAAGGGTTCTGGCAGATAAAGGTATCAAGTCGTACAGAGAAATACTTGACAATGGGAACACCATGGGGCAGGTATTCATATAAGAGATTACCATTTGGATTGTCATAGGCTCCAGAGGTATTTCAAGATCTGATGAGCCAGATTTTAGGCGATTTAGAGAATGTACAATGCTACATGGACGATATTCTGATTCATGCTGAGAACAGAGACCAACTGGAAACAATCACAAATAAAGTACTGGCAAAAGTAGAAGAAGCTGGATTAAAATTGAACAAATGCGCATTTGGAGCTACGGAAGTCAAATTCTTGGGACATGTATTAAGTGCGAGTGGAGGACTATCAGCATACCATTTTTGATTTTTTCTGATCGTTGTTATTTTTTCCGTTATGTCCGGAACAACCTTTGGTTTTAACAATTCCGGCGACCCCACTATTGTCGTTCTTTTAGCTCTGCTCATTAACCTCTGATTTGGCGATGCTAAGCTTGATGATGTCGGTATATTTCGATAATTTAATAATGCTAGACATATACAGGGTGTCCGCCGGGAAGGTATACTAATTTGTTTGTTTATGATTTTTGATTATTATTTTTGATTTTATTTAATGTCGGCAATTATGTATGGAATACAATATCAGATAAATGTCCGCCTCTGTTAGCCTCACAAATGCGAGCCCTTTTGAGCACATTTTTCATTACATTCTCACACATTTCACGCGGTATTTCATTAATTTCATCACGAATATTTTGTTTGAGTTGCTCAAGCGTTTCTGGTTTGTTTGCACAAGCCTTGCTTTTTAGATATCCCCACAAAAAGAAGTCCGGAGCAGTGAAATCAGGCGCTAATCAACAGGCTAATCAACATCACCATTTTTTGAAATAACTTGTTGTGGAAAGAGTTCTCGCAGTAGTTCCATTGTAATCCTGGCTGTATGCGATGTGGCACCGTCTTGTTCATACCACATGTTAATCAAGCCCAAAGTATGCAACTGTGGCGTTAAAACGTTTTCAATCATATCACGATATCGCTCCCCATTCACAGTTACCGTTACGCCGTTTTCATTTTCAAAGAAGTAAGGTCCAATGATTTCTCCTGACCAAATTGCACACCAGACTGTCATTTTTAATGGATGTAAAGGTGACTGATGAATAATATGAGGGTTTTCCATTGCCCAGAACCGACTATTCTGTTTATTCACATATCCATTTAAATGAAAATGTGCTTCGTCACTCATTATGATTTTTTCATGAAAATCGGGGTTGTCATGGGCGAGCTGTAACATCCTATTGACATATGCACGGCGGCGTAAATGGTCTTGTGGAAGAATTTGCCACGTGTCTACTTCACGACTGTCAAGTATGAACTGTCAATACTAATATTCGCCTAAATGGCGGCAAAACAAAGTAGTATACCTTCCCGGCGGACACCCTGTACAAGAATTGTCTTTCTTGCATTTTTTGATCATTCCTTTCGCTGTTTGCACATAGCGTTCTACTAGGCCGTTGCCTTGTGGATGATTTGGACTGCTCGTCGTATGGTTGATCGACCAATCGCTCGCAAACTTCTTAATCTCTGTCGCTGAAAATTTTGGACCATTATCTGTCTCGAGCTTTGCTGGTATTCCATGCGTAGAGAAACAGACTTTCAAAATTTCGATAATTTCCTTTGCCGTACTCATTTTTAATTCCTTAAACTCGAAATAACCTGAGTAACTATCCACTACGAGTAAATAATTTTTATCGATGCAATGAAATAAATCGGCCCCCACTACTTCGATTGGAAGACTTGGGATATCCTTGTTAATAACTGGATCATTCACCTTTGATCTCTGCATCGACTGGCAAATTGAACAATTTTCAACATATAAGGTTATATCTGTTGTCATCCCTTTCCAATACAGAATTTCCCTTGCACGACTTAGGCATTTTTGAATTCCAAAATGCCCTCGATGTATGTTGTACAATATTTTCGGTATTTGTACCTTAGGTACCACCAGTTTCATCCCTTTGACTCACACTAAGCCATTGTAATAAGATATCTCATCTCTGAAAGTCTAATACGGTTTTATCCATTCATTGACCTCAACTTGATTATTCGGCCAACCTGACATTGTTATTTTAATCAGCTTTTGGATTTCCTTATCGTGCTTTGTGGCTTCTATCATTTCACGTTTCGCATCCTTTGTAAAATCAATCGCAACATATACTTGCAGCTCTTCTTCCTCTTCCGACTCGTTATTCATACAGTCTCTACTTAGGACATCTGCTATGTGTTGACTCCCCCCTTTTAAATACACTATCGTTGGCGAATATTGTTTTATATCAAACATAATACGTTGTAGTCTAAATGGTGCTGACTGTATTAATTTCTTTCCATAGACATATTCATGAAACTTCCCACAGGCCCATCTAATAAGATGGGCCTGTGGGAAGTTTCATGAATACCACTCTTTTGGTGGATAGTTCGAACGGAGAACGGAAATACATATAGCGCAACTCAGATCACATTACTAAAATAAGAGAACAAATGACATCAAACAAGAGGTTGAACAATTTTAATCGTACTACAGAGGCTGAACGTACTCCAGAAGTGATTAACGCTACTAACCATACTAAGGTGGAAAAAGAAATTAGCGGATCAACGCCAAGGAGTCACGTGAGTCACGAAATTGGGGAAGTTCCAACTGTTACAATTCATAAGAACACACAAGAAGGACCGTCGATGAAATCGATGGATGCGACGGGAAAGCCGGCCATGATTACCAGATCGGGCAGGCTGGTCAAACCAGTTGACAAATTGAATTTATAGAAATAAAAAAAATAATAATAAAATAAAAAAGGGGGGATGTAACATATGAATGTAACATTGTAATCATCAACTAACATCACAACAACCGTTAGTTCACAACAACAAAATAAAACTGTTCACGCCGTATCAGCGCAACAATTTTTAAACAACTTTATTATTGATTATCGGTCCGACATCGCTCCTGTCGAAATGACTTCTGCTCCTCGTTCAACAACGGCCTTTTAAAATTTCCTTTACCAACCTCTTTGACTTCCCAACGAATTTCCTCCAAAATTTAACAAGTCAACGGCTGGACAATTCACATTCAGTGGATCCGAAACGCCTCCCTTGGTTATTCTGATAAATACGGAATGTGGTATTCATCCTGATGCTTTGCTCCAGATGTTGATCTTCATGTATTAAAAGACACACTTTCACGCTCTATATAGTCGTTTCCGCTGAATGCGTCAATTGATTTAATACGATTGATCCTTTTACCACATTAACTCCACTTCCATTATATAATTTTCCAAAATTGCGTCCACATTATTGGAAAAGAAGAATAAATGACCAGGTTACAATTGTTTGGGAAGTTAGGAAGGAAATCAGGAATATTAATCGAATTTGCACTCTCCGGTGGACTTACAAAACACAAAAATTTCACGGTAGCCCTATGTGAAGGTGGTCAATAAGCTACCTGGAGAACATCACACTATACTTCTACTGAAATAACGAAAATTTTCTTCAAACAGCAATCTCGTTCAAAAAAAATTTTCGTTACGAAGAATCAAAATCATTCTGACGCATTCACCGCGGAGTGTGAAACAATTTCCAATATATAACTCATACGAGATTACATCTAGGTGAGGTTACCAAGACGTTGGAATGGAAGCTTCCATTCCATCGCCTTGGTAACCTCACCTAGATGTAAAAGCAATATCTAGCTATCAACCAGAACAACCCAAATTGCATATAGGAATCGTATATATGCGTTAAATACGAAGGGGTTGACAATTGCGTAGCGAAACATAATAATTCGCTAAGGCATTGTGATTATACTTCATACGTAAGTGCAAAGTATTTTCAATATTTTTATAGTTTGGTTACTGCAGTCTGATGAGACGACCGAATTTTTTAAATTAAAAAATTCAAGTTTCATTAGTTCGAAACCAAGCTTCCATTCCAACGTCTTGGTAACCTCACCCAGATGTAAAAGCAATATCTGGGTACGAACCAGAGCAACCCAAAATTCACACGAGATTATCACTCATTCTTGCATCTACTAACGTTTTCCCCTTCCACACGAGTAACACCGATTCATCATGCATCTGAATCAAAAGAAATTTTGATAGATATCAATGATTTGTCTATCCAACATTTCTATCTGTAGAATTTCTGAAAGTCATTTGCGAGAAATTTTCCAATATTTTTTCCCATTCATGTATTCATAAACACATTGTTCCCAAACTGTTCAATAATGCGGCACTTGTCATACAGAAAGTCGAATTTTCAATTGTAGCCCTCACCAGCATTTGACAGTCGAATGATTTTTTCAGGACGATCTCTCCAACTTGAAGCTGCATTGAACGAGTATGCAAATAATATTGCTTTACATTCTGGTCATACGCTTTGTGTACATTTTCTTTCACAGCCTTATTGAATTCATGTTGGTTGTCTGCGCGCCAAAAACCTTCATGTTTCTTCTAGAATTCATAGAGAATGACGTATACTTTGACGATTTCACAAAGCAAAAGCTAAATTATCGATGTTTTCGATGGATGATAGAGATTCTTATTGCCGACAAAATGCTTCTATTTACTCTCTTTGCCGGATTTGCCTGTGGGTGATAATCCATCGTAACGTTGCAAAAAGTCCTTGAATTTTCTAGAAGTGAACTGGCTGCTATTGTCTCAAATTAGAGTAGAGCGTACGCCAAACAACAGAAAAACACTTTTCTCCAAGTATTTAGCAAGGGATACCGTCTCCGCTCTTCATGTAATCGATAGCAATTATTTCCTACGGTTGAGTTGGAACACGTGGATCTTCCATGGACACCCTCGAAAACCCACACTTTGGTTTATTGAGATGACATTTTTCACAGTGCTTTACATAATCCCTCACATCTTCAGCAATTCTCGCCCAATAATACTCCTCTTGAAGACTCCGAAGAGTTCTGAAAAGCCAAAATGTGCAGCTAAAGCGCTGTCGGGATTATCATATAAAATTGTCGCCCTGTCCGACTTTGGAACAAACAGCTTCCACTTCCAGTTATATAGGCACCATCACCTTGTACAGTATGATAATATTATTAATATTTCCCATCCTTAATACGAAAATCATAATACTTATCGGGATAACCTAACGCATCTTTTGTGACCTTCTGATATGCTAGGTCATCCTAGACGTTAGTATGGACTTGAATACACTCAACAGCACCTAGGCAATGTATCAGTAATTACATTTAATCTCCCTTTTCGGCGCTGGAGTCTGTTACCACTTTAAATTTTTCCCCATCGATATAAGGCCTAAACTTCTCGATGGCCAGAACCACTGCCAAATAGTCACGCTCTGTGGCCGGATATTATAATGGTGCGAATGTGAGCTTCACTCACACACTATTCTATAACATATATTTATCACATTCTCTATTATATTCTTTTTGTGTCGAAACAGAACCTATTTCAGTATCAGAGGCATCAGTTTGGATGGTAAACATCTCCTCGAAGTTTGGATTGACAAGAATTTGAACGGGCATAAGTAAAGCCTTTAAAAGTGTGAAGGCAACTTGAGGAGGCGGAGGTCAATTGGAACTTCTTACTGCCAGCTTTTCTCAAAAATTTGGTGATTGGTGCTGTAACTGTGGAGATATCGGGGGTGAATCGCCTGTACCAACCAGTTATCTCAATGAGCCCTCTGACGTCTTTAAAAGATTTTGGTGCCGCAAAGCTCAGGATTCCAGTAATCTTCTCGGGATCGATTCTTAATCTGTACTCATAAACAATGTATCCGAGGTATCCGAGTTCAGTGAGACAAAATTGTAATTTATATGTAAGCTAATCGTAAGATTAGCCTTCCGCAAACATTGCGCTACCTCTTTTAGTAGTGTCATGTGTCCCTCAAACGTTCGTGACATCACGATTATGTCGCCAACGTAAACAAATACCCGCGGTTCCAAATCGACACCGAGAACCTTATATATAACCGACAAAGTGTTTGGCTAGTATTGCACAGCCCAGACGATACTCGCTTATACTAGAAGAGCCGCCTTCCAGGTACAATAAAAGTTGTTTTAAGTCGACTGCTAGCATTTAACCCGATGTGCCACAACGTATCACTAAGATCTAAACTGGACAAGTATCTTGTACCGCAGATAAATGTTATAATATCCTGTTTTAAGGGACCAACGGTAACTTTCTTTCACAGTAACTACATTCAGTTTACGCGCGTTTAGAAAGAATCTCATTTTGCCTGGAGGTTTCGGCAACGCACACGATAGGGTGTACCCACTCAATTGGACTATCCTATTCCATCACTCAGATCCTAACCATATGATCAAGCTCTGTCTTCATATCCTTTTGGACATAAGAGAAGATAGGTCGATCCTTTGTTTCAACCGGCGAGAAAACAATTCATCATCTGGCTCAGTAATATTTTCTCGTTATCATCCAGCTGTTCTAAACTAATTTTTCAACAACGTCGACACAGTCTACACTAACCCGACCATCGGTCACAACTGATGGCCAGATGCAAAAATATCACGTAGATATCAGACTCACCTAATATGGAGGAACTGGCACCCGAATCTATCAATTCAGGTACTCCATATCCTAAAATTTCGACCTCTACGTGCAGATGGTTATCGCCTTCAACGTTAATCACACCATCGATTTGCTCGTCATTTCTTCGTCATCCTTGAGCGATGTCTGTCATAATCATTTGCTATCTTTTCACCATTATTTTGAAGACACTGACACATTAATTGAACCTTTTACGTCTGTACTTGAATTGATCTATACTTAAGGAACATTTTTTTAATATCTGGAATGAGACGATCCCTTACTTTCCCAGATTAGAGTTTTCCGAAGCATTATATTTACTATTGTTTGTTTTGTTAGCGCAATTATACAGCCGGCCTCCTTTATGATTCCTGGGACATTGACCCGCATTGAAACCATCCATCACGTAGAACCAACAATATACGCACCTTCTGGGTTTTGCACAATCAAAATGATGATGTCCCAACTACAGACAATTCCAACATTTTAGAGCCGTGTTGTGGTTCAGGCTAAACTGCTGCCTTTGGCTAAATCTTACAATTTTTGATGATGTCTGTTGAACCATTTCAATGCAGCAGTCCTAATGATCTTTTCTCATCTAAATACAGGCTTGCATGTCGAAATGGCCATCAACGTTTGGGCGCTTGCTTCATCCATATTCTTAGATAACTTCTCAAGCTGCACTACACTCGACACATCACCAACCGTTAGCTGCAACCGAAAGTTTGGTAATATATTACTCTGGAGCAGGTGTGAGGCGGTGTGAGGCTAGTGCATACTTTGTCTATTCATACAAAAACACAGTCACGAGTTTGCAGTGTCTTTGGTACGAATATGTCATTTTGATTTACTTTGCGCGTGTCCGTTGGGAGGAGTTTGTTTCATCGTGAAACGAAGTTGTTCGATCACAGTGTCAGTGTTAACTTGAGGTGTTGACACTAGTTCTGCAGGTGAATATTTTAGGTCATCTTTAACCGTTGCTCGGATTTCCAACATTAGGAATGGGATATCTGAGCTGCACTTCACGGTATTTGCATGAGATTTAAGAACTGTTTTAGTTGGAGATGAAAGCGTTCAACCATACCGTTTACTTGTATATGGTAAGTACTAGTCCGTATTCGATGTGAGCCTAAGGGTTGCATAAGCTCAGTGAATAATTTAAATTCGAGCGTTCGTAATGTTGACCGTTTTTGCAATTATTGGTGTGGAGATATCTTTTATGCAGCATGCTTCTGGCCACTAAAAGAAATTCATTCGATAATGAAAGTGCTCCAACAATATCTAAATGGATGTGTTCAAATCTAACTGATGGAACCTGGAAATTCCGTGAGGTGATTTGGTGTGACGTTGCACTTTGCACTTTTGCCAGGCTAAACAATGGCTGGATCAAAAATATCTTGAAGTGACTAGTTCTCGAGTCGCTCGTACACTTCTAGTTCGACGTAATATCTCTGGAATGTATGGGTGATTTTTGGTTGTATAGATATTTACAACAATAAGTTGTAAAATCGGCTAATGGAAATTCTTTATTTCCATTTGGACGATCGCGGATTTGTAGAACTAGAGAGCAAGTCTGTTAGTTCTGAATAGCAAACTTGTAATAGTTTTGCGATAGTTGTCCGAGAGAAGTCCGAGGAATTGTGTCGGCGTCAGTTGTAAATTGAGAGACAAAATCTAAGTGGTGTGCTCGCCTTGGGTTGCGTTCCGCTTTATGAGAAAATTGCTCTAGCAATTGGTTTGTGGTCGGTGTTTATGGTGGATTCCCGACCTTCGACAAAGTTTCGAAAATGTTTTATTGCTTGGTAGATTGCAAGCAATTCACGATCAAATGCGGAATATTTTGTGTCTGCATTTGTTAATTTTTTGGAGAAAAATCCAAGAGGTTCCCAAGTAATTTTGTTCAATTGTTGTAGGACCGTGCCTATTACTGTGTTAGATGCATCAGTGGTGATGTTATTATGTTTTGTGTCATAGCGGATGCGCAAAAATAGCAATATTTTATAAGCTGTTCTTGAGCTGATGTAGTGCGTTTTGACATTCTTCCGTATCTATGCAAATTTTGGTATGAATTAGTGGTAGTAACTTACCACGCCGACGAAATGATGAATTTTTTAACATTTTACGATTCTGAAAGCCCCTAATTGCATTAATTCATCCTTTCGACGGCAGATGCCGTTAGAAGTAATCTTATAAGGTAAACTGAGAAAGCCAAGATTACTTGTTACAAATACACATTTTGTTGCACAAATAAGCTAAATGGTGTGACAATTACCGTGTCGTGAATGCCGTCAGGAGCAATTGGAATGAAATGTTACTATGTAATTGCATGCAGAAATTTTGGACATGGGGAATATGGTAACGGTTAGGAATTGTGACTGCGTTAAGCTTTATGTAGTCCCCACATGGCCTCCAGTCATTTCCCTCCTACTTCACCATGTGCAATAGACATTATATTGGTGAAGATGAAGTTTGGCAATTTCCTAGTTCAACCATATGTTGGAATTTAAGGCAAGCTGCTTTGTGGCTAATTGAATCAAATCTACTTGGTCTTGAAAATGGTAAATGTTCTGTAGTTACGATGTGGTGTACTACGTTGTGCATTACCGGAGCGTTGTAGTTTGGTGCAACTGTTAAAGAACGGAATTTCTTTAGCAGTGCTCCATAGCCATTGTTAATTGTATAATGCAATTAAAAGTTTGGTGGATGGATCAATCAATTTGCGATTTTTTAGATTCACTATCAAACTCCGTTAGGAAATTCGCAAAGATGATGCGGCGGTTGATATTGGCAAGAATAAATAATGCGTGTTTGATGGAACGTCTTAATTCAATATCCAGTGCTGCCTTAACTAAATCGGGATTGCGTAGAAATAGGCGATCGTGCTGCAGTTTTCTTAAACCAGCCGCTACGACCTTAAGACTTATTGGTTTGGGGAACCAGTATTTGCGGATCGCTATCGTTGTATCACAAATATGCCTGGCAAATGGCAAGCACCACAATCTACTTCATACAAAGCAGCCTATACAACTACAACTTCAAGAAGCATTTCAACCAACAGTGCGATGAAAACGCATGAGACAACACTTTTAGCAACCGCCCTTGTTAAAACCACAAGATTTGATGGAAGGAAAGAGCTTTTAAGATTGCTGATCGACTCCGGCTCACAAAGATCATTCATAACAATAGAAGCCAAACAACGTTTAAATCTAGTTGGTCGAAAAACCAGTGCAGAGGTCCAGGTGCAGGCGGATAAGTTGCTGACAGAGTCAATAGTATTGTAAATATCAACCTACAACCAAGATGTCCGTCAACATTTTCATAAGAAATTGAAGCTCTAGTACTAACGAAATTAAGAAAAATCTGCCAGATAAACCGTTTATGTTTGAAAAATGGAAACATTTGAACGAGCTGCTATTGGCCAATCCAAAGTACAGTGTCCAAAGTACAGGGTGCAGATTATTACACACAGTTCATGAAGCCACAGTGCATCAAAGGAAATAAAAACGAACCAGCAGCACAGCTCGTGGATTTCGGATGGGTAATTTTAGGAAGAATATCTACACCCAACAAGACAACAGAACTAAAATACAACTCACACGTCCCATCGACTGAGATAGATAAACAACTCAAAAAATTTTGAGAGTTAGAAGAAATGCATCCCCCAATAATTCTCACGAAGCCAGAGATGGAGTGTGAGGAATTCTTTCGTGACACGCACAGGCGACTGAAACATGGGTGCTACGAATTACGTATCCCATTCCAGAAGGATCCGACTATACATTAGAGATTCTAAACATATTGCAATAGCAAGATTCCTTCAAGTCGGAGGTTGTCAAGAAGGTTGTGAAGAGAACAGAACCTCAGAAAAAGTTATACAGACTTTATGCGTGAATATGAACAACTTGGTTTAAATGGAGATGCTAAAAGATGAGGAAGACACAACTGCAGCATATTACATTCCACATCACGCAGTCATGTCACGCAAGACTAAGAGTCGTGTTCGGTGGATCGGCAAAAACAACATCCGGTGCATCATTGAATGACTTAATGCTAAATGGTCCAACGTTACAACAGGATCTAATATCAATTCTAATGCGATGGAGAAAACATAAATTCGTTATCAAAGCTGACATAGAGGAGATGATCAAAGCGACTACGAGTATAGCGTACTGCTACAAATTTATTAATATCCTTAAAAATCGTTTACATCAAGCTCCTGGAGAGATATCAAGTTTTCTAACAGTAGACGAACGAACCAGGTCCATAATGTAATCATAAAACAATACAAGATTCGGAATTTGCCGCAGACATTAAACTCCTAAAACAACGAATAACGCCAGAAAAAACCACAAACTATCATTTCATGGGTGAAAATGGTTTGTTGAGGGTCGGCGGTAGATGACAAATATCTCAGCTTAACTATGATCAACTGATTCTACCAAAAAATCATATTTACTCAAACGGCATTGATTACGCAGGTCCATTTGCAATCCATGTATCCAAAGGAAGAGGAAACAAGTCCTACAAGGGATACGAGTATATCGCGTTGTTAATTTGTTTCTCTACTAAAGCAATTCACTTGCAACTGGTGAGTGAGCTAACAACAGCAGCATTTCTGGCAGCATTTAGAAGATTTACTTCAAGAAGAGGAACGCCTTTAAACATATACAGTGACAACGGTACCAAGTTCGTTGGAGCTTGAAACGCGCTAAGTAAGGAGCTAGTGGTGGCTATACAACAAGCAAACAACAATACAGCTCAGGAAGCAGCTAACCATGGAACAAACGGTAGTCCTCTCTTCGGAGGCATGAATCTGGAATATGGGAATCTGGAGTCAAATCAACGAAAGGCCACTTAAGGAAAATGATCGGTGAAACAATACTAACCTACGAGGAGTTCAGCACCGTGTTATCACAAATTGAAGCTTGTTTAAATTACAGACCAATTCTTTCACTGTCAAGCGATTTAGATGATTTTGATGCTTTGACACCTGGACATTTTTTAATCGGGAGACCAATGATTTCACCCCCTGAGTCAGACAACAAAAGTCCAAAACAGAGGTGGACTCTGCTTCAAAGATGACTCAAGGATTTTGTAAAATATGGTCTAAGGTTTACTTAAACAGTCTACAACAAGGTCACACACAGGTCTACAACAACATAGGTTCGAAAATCGACCAGCGATCTATTTTGAATCCATTGGAGAGCTCAAACTAACCAACTATTATGCAGAATTGGCTGCCTATAAGCGCTCCATAGACAGACTAGCTAAATATTGTTCAAATCCTGACGACAACTCCACAAACTCGAGTATCGCTAAAAGATCAAGAGAAAATACATGTGGACTAATAGAACCATCGTTCGAGCAATCTTTACAAGAAATGGAACACAAGGATGAACTGCTTCACCGCACCATAAGGTGAGTTTTGGAAGAAAGCTAACGTGGACTTTTAACTTTGGAGGAAATATAGCCAACGAGTTATTTATGGTGCTAGATGTCAGGGCCGCGATGCGTTATGAGAAACAAATAGAAAAACTCAACATGAACAACAACCATTTCACGGCGTTATTAAAGAATCAAACGGCAATCATAGACGCGACTATAAACGTCTTCAAAAATAGACAAAAAGATGTCAACAAGCATTGGCTGGTATTCAAGAATCAGTTAGAGGAGGCGTTGGAGAGCAACGATGAAAAAGCCACTTTCTAGCTCTATCAATACACACAATGTTACGCATGATTGCATTCAAGGAGATTCAAGATACACTGATAGAAGAAGTATTGGATACGCACAATAGAGCCATTACCACGAGGCTTTTGACGACCCAACAACTTAAACAAGAAATAGATTTCATGACGAGAAATATACCACCTGAACTTATGACACTGATTAAATATTGGCACTATACCAGGCCATGACAGCCAAGATAAGGCTGCAAGGAAAATATTTGATATTTGAGGTGAAGCTGCCATTAGTATATAAGGAAATATACTAAATATATAAGCACATACCGCTGCCTATCCCCAACAGTCCATCTATATTTATACGGCCACAAATGGAACTTCTTGTGACAGATTTGTATCGGCACACATATTCTTCAACGACAACTTCTGAATGGCAAAACTGTATCAGCACCAACGACTTTAGGATATGCCAGTTAACCCAGGCTATGCATCAGAATCAAGAAGATGATGTTTTATGTGAACTGCTCCTGCTACGACAAGAAAGAGTAAATAACAAATGCGAGGTGGTCGAAATGAAGACTAACAACATGACCGATACAGATGGCATTATTCAGTACCAGCTGAACGTATGATCAGTATTGTTTGTCAACAAGAGCCATTTTCTACAAAGATATCAAGAAGCGGAATAATAAGCTTAGGCTCTGGTTGTACACTGAAGGGAAGAACCATAAGCATACCAGCGAAGCAATCGTACTATCACAAAGTATACTCCTCAATATTACCCACATTTAATCTCTCAATAGAAATAACATCAAGCAACGACAAGGCTACTCCTCTCACTTTCAAGACTTGTCAAAGTTACAAGGAATCGAAGAACTGCAGCAAAAAATAAAGGCAGTATCGATGAATACGCACGAGAAAGCTCATCTTATAACCACGTGCACCACTATGCACTCATGCATGGACTCCTTGGTACTCATAGGCATAGTCTTTGTGGACAAAATAAAAATAAACCAGCAAGAGTCACTCCTCTAGAGGCGCTGGTATAAAGAACGATAATCTTCATATCTTGGCATGACATTGAATATATCAAATATTCAATATATAGGGTTTTCCAATAGGAATGATATGATTTTTAAGTAACGTTTCGGCCATTTGTAATATGTCATGATCTGTCATTTTCTGTTTCATTGTATTCAGTAATATTTACAATTTCATCATGGTGAGTTATACGGAAGAACAACGTTTACAAATTATTCAGTTTTATAGTCGTAAAAGTATAGTCGTCTTTTGCCATTTTATAGTCGTAATAATCGTCCAAGTGTGCTCGCTATTCGTCGAATTGTTGAAAATTTTGAGCGTACATTTTCTTTACATAATGTTGAAGTGCCAATAAGACAAAGATTCGCTCGAAGTAATGCAAATATTGCGGTTTGTCGATTCCAAGACGTTCTCAAGAATTGGGACTGTCTCAAACCACAACCTGGCGGATTTTGAGATTGTTCTCATTCAAGACTGAAGCCATTGGACCACCGTAAACGTCGTGAACTTGCTGATTTTGCCTTAGAACAACTTGAAAACGACAACCATTTTTTTAAGAAAATCATCTTCTCCGATGAGGTTCACTTTCATCTGAGTGGTGCGTTAAATAAACAAAACTGTCGATTCTGGTGCGAAGAAAATCACAAATTTTTCATGATAAACCATTACATTCACCTAAATTGACAGTTTGGTGTGGTTTTTGGTCTGGTTTTGGTAACACCGTTACTGTCAATGGAGATCGGTATAGATCGATGATAACCGACTTTCTATGGCCGAAATTGGAAGAAGTCGATCTTGACAACGTTTGGTTCCATCAAGACGGGGCTACGTGCCACACAGCAAGTGCAACAATTGAATTATTGCGAGAAAAGTTTGGAGATTCGATTATTTCAAGAAATTGTGATATTGAATGGCCTCCAAGAAGTTGTGATTTAACACCATTCGACTATTTCTTGTGGAGTTATTTGAAGTCATTGGTCTTTAGCAATAAACCAAACTCTCTTCAAGCTTTACAAGTCAATATTGAACGTGCTATTCATGACATACGACTTGATTTAGTGGAAAAAGTGCTCGAAAATTGGGTTCATCGAATTCGTTCCTGCAGAAGAAGTCGTGGAGGCCATTTTACAATAAATGATAATTACTTAAAATGTTTCTCGGCCAGCGAGAAACATTTTAAGTAATTATCATTTATTGTCAACTATCAATTTTGTGATTCGACCAAAATACGATCGAACAATGATCTTCGACCAATACGGGTCATAAGCCATTTTGTGGTCATTTCTCGGCAATTACATCCACAATGTTCTTGTGCTAAAACTAATTAGAGTACGTGTCGTGAAATTTATTATGTCTTTGTATAATGTGTGCTCAAGTTTGAGCTATTCCTACATAACATCAATGTAAATCACATCGTATGTAAATCAATTTGAGTTGATAGATTTTGTACACAAAGTGCACTAAACAACGTTTTGTTGGGATTAAATCACTTTTTACAGCTCGTGATTTTTACTTGAATTAATTTTTTACAATTTTATTTAATTTTATTGCCGTATTCTTCTTCTCCGCAAATATAATGGCGCATTTTAAATTATTGTAATTATATAATCGTAATTAAATTTAATTAGTTATACCATTTTAAATTTGGTTTTTATGTTATTATATAGCTTTGTTCCCGCATATGAAATGCCATGGATCATGAATTAAATGTGACACAATGTATTATGTTCCATTCCCATGCATTAAATTTTTTATTAGGTTAATTAGGCTTGCCTCTGCTTTATATGTAACTTTACGGTTTCTTATCTGTACCATATTATGTATAATAAACATAATAATTGTATCAATTAATTTGTGTTTGTGATCCAGGTATATAATTGCACCATTAATATACTGTTTGCAGTGCAATACATAAAGATTTCCAACCGCTTCTTCTCCGAATAGCCAACGCAGAATCCAAACACAAGATTCGTCCATATACACTTGCCAATTGCATTGTGATTCGATAAATTTAATAAAATCGTATATCGACAATATTTTATTGGATATAGAATACGATAAATATTTTACCATCACCGGATATATTTTTATCTTGATTTTATTTATGAAAATTTAATTGAGTTAAAACTGAGTGTGAAAATAAACCGAAATTTTATTTTTTTGGGAAAATAATAATAATAATAATAGTAGTAATGAAAATAAAAATAAATTTTCCAATTGAAAAATGATAAAAATATAAAGTTTTATTAACGTTTGTGTAAGTGTGTGTGTATATCATATACCCAAAATAATACTGACGATTTTTAAAATTAGGGGTGCATTAGAAATAAAAATGAAAATTTCGGGATAGGTATTCCTCTTATAAATTTTTACAATCAAATATTTTACCGAATTATTTATTTATAATTTTCGGAAGAACTGTTGTTGTTAACTAAAAACGAGAATCGATTAGTTTTTATATTTATTTGAAAATTTATTTAAAATTCAATTGAATTTATTTAGTTGACAAATAATACATGAAAATTCAATTAAATATCATAAAATTTTAATATTTAATTGTTTAATGATACAAACTAATTTATTTTTGATTAGGGCTATTATATTTAAAATTCTACCGAATCCGTTCGTGTATACCTTTACTTGATTTATGCGAATAAGCGGTATTTAAATTTCATGAGCTAGCATACTCGCCTATGCTATTGAGTGAAATTCAAAAGATTTAAATTATCAAAATAAATCGAACGTTTACAGCCAAATAACAAAAATAAACAAGTATTAGTAAATACACCGCTAAAAAAATTCTTATTACAATTTTGAGTGAAAGCTAGAAAATAAACTCAAAAATGTGTTTTGGAGTACGTGATTGACAGCCTCCACGAAGTATTCATAAATGGATACGGGCGTACTCTGGGCAATGTACTGTAGATCGAACGGTTGTGGTACCCAATTCCTTCGTAGTAGTAAAACACTATAGCTAATTAAGTCAATCTCAACTATGCAATGGTACAACCTAAAGGAAAATATACCCCAGGTGGTACACCAATGTCAACATTGGCAAATCCACTCTCTATGGAGACTGGCCCTATGGATTCTGGGGAGGCCCAGCTATTGCATTACCAGGGAACATCAAATCCGTTCCAGATAAGATCCAATTTACAAAGATCACCGATAAAAGAAAATAAAAGCAACTCGGTAGCTGACCAAGCTGACGTTTTTCCTAACGTAACAACTAGATGCACTGAACAAAAAATACAAGAAAATCTGAATCAAAACGAACAAGAACAATTCGACCTAACTACTGACAAGGAGCGTAATCTATATACCTTACT
Organism: Nephrotoma guestfalica; assembly: GCA_963691935.1. Lineage (NCBI taxonomy): Eukaryota > Metazoa > Arthropoda > Insecta > Diptera > Tipulidae > Nephrotoma > Nephrotoma guestfalica. The sequence goes on along the minus strand of OY829913.1, from coordinate 196,308,125 downwards.
TTGTAAGGAACGGTTTGAAAAAATAGAATTAATGAAGAGTATTAATGACCTTCAAACAAGAATAAAGGTCCTAGAAAACTCTCAGTCAAAACCAACTACAGCTAGTCCGGCTGCTCAAGTGACATATGAAACGGATGAGGAAGAACTCAACAAAGAAACGGGATGGATTTTAAACCGTAGCAAAAAAAATAAGAAACGAAAAATGAGTAAATCACCACTGGTTTCACCCAAACAGAACCAATCAGTTGAGCAGCTTCCAATCGGAAGTAAGCATGTACAAAAAGTGGAAAAATCTCAGGTTTTATCAGATCAGGAACGATCAAATAAAGAACCCCCATCCGGAGGTAAGAATATAAAAGTGCCACGGCCACCTCCAGTTATAATAACAAACTGCAATAATTATCAGAGCATTAGAAACATTTTGGAGATCAACCGGATAAAATTTCAAGCTGTAGCGTTAAATAGTGGTGACATCAAACTAAATGTCCCAGACAGTGATAGCTATAGAAAGTTAACAAAAGCTCTTAATGAAGAAAACTCAACATGGTATTCATACGAAGATAAGCAGACAAGACAAAACAAAGTCATTGTGAAGAAACTACACGCATCATGCAAACCAAAAGAAATAAAAGAGTGTCTTTTGGAGAAAGGATACAAAATAAACGAAGTTACACAACTGCTAAAAAGAGGTGACAAAACACCACTTCCATTATATATGTTATCTTTCGAAAGAACAGAAGACATTAAAAAGATTTATGCAATCCGTGAAATACTACACATGAAAGTGCAAATAGAAGCAGTGAAAAAATCTAAACTGATTCCCCAGTGCAAACGGTGCCAAGTCTACGGACACACGCAAAACTTTTGTAATAAGGAGTACAGATGCGTGAAATGTGTTGGAAAACACTGTACGGCTGAATGTACGAAACAAAAAGACACTCCACCAAAATGTGTCAACTGTGGTGAGGCACATCCAGCCAACTACAGAGGTTGCATTGTTATAAAAGAGTTGCAAAAAATTCGCAACAAAACAGGGGAACCTTTAAAAAGTTCCAGACAAGAAATTAACTCAGCTTCAACAAGAATATCCACAAAATTGAGGCCACACCAAACATTAAACACGCCATCAAGAACTAATCCAAATGTAACATATGCTGATGCAACCACTATTGGAAGTTCGAGAAGACAAAATTGTTCTGCTTCAATCAATGATTCAAATAATAACCAAACCAACAAAATACTGCAAGATATTCTTAATAGACTTAGTTCACAAGAAGAAAAGCAAGAAAGAGCCCTCATATCAATCTTGCAAAGGCTCACCCTACTCGAAAAAAGTCGAACAACTTCGGATTTAGCCGCCCTTTGTTAGTTTAAGATGGCAAATAATCTAAAAATTCTTGCATGGAACTGCAATGGTATATTGCAACGACAACATGAAATACAACTATTTCTTGATTTAGAAAAAATTGACATATGCTTATTATCTGAAACACACCTTACTACTCAAAGTCATATAAAAATACGTGGCTACGAAGTTCACTCTGCAGTACATCCTAATAATAATGCGCGAGGGGGCAGCGCCGTGATTATTAAAAAATGTATTAAATACGATCTGCAACAAAAATTTGAAAGTGATGAAATACAAGCAATTAGCGTTAGCATTAATACACGAAACCATAAACTAGTGGTGGCCGCAATATATTGCCCACCTAGATATAACATCAAAGAGAATTCTTATACTCACCTCTTCAAGCAGCTAGGTGAAAAATTCATAATCGGCGGTGACTTTAACGCTAAGCATACAGACTGGGGATCAAGACTAACAACAACGAAAGGGAAAGAGCTCCATCAAGCAATAATAAAATACAACTGCAACTGGCACTCTACAGGAAAACCAACTTATTGGCCCAGCGATCCAAATAAAACACCAGACCTGATTGACTTCTTTATAACAAGAAAAGTCCCGATTGATTATATACAAGTGCAGGAAGGATTTGACTCCACATCTGACCACTCCTCTATTTTAATGACAATAAGTGAAACAATAATTACAAATGATAAACAGCCAATGCTAACAAATAAATACACTGATTGGGAAACATTTAGGAATGAACTTAACACTAGTATCATTTTAAACACGCAATTTTCGTCAGAAGAGACATTAGAACAAGAGGTGGAAAAACTAGTTAAAGATATACAGGAGGCAGCGTGGAAAAGCACTAATCCAACAAACAAAAAAATAACTGGCAAATGCTACCCAATGGAAATTAAATCACTAGTCATAGAGAAAAGAACTATCCGAAGGAAATGGCAACGCACGCGAGACCCAGTCGTCAAAAATAGATTGAATAATCTAACACAACGAATACGCAGAGAAATACGCGAATACAAAAACAAATCAATAAATTCATACCTAGAATCTCTCAGCTACGATAAAGATACTGATTACTCATTGTGGAAAGCAACCAAATATTTAAAAAGACCAGTTACCCACATACCACCAATAAAAACCAATAATGGTCGCCTGGCTAAAACCAAAGAAGAAAAGGCAGAAAATTTCGCAGATCATCTCGAGCGTACTTTTCAGCCCAATTTAACGACACTGAATCAACATGATATACTAAATGTAAATCTTACAACCATCTTGAGACAGGAAATTCCATTAACCAATGCTAAAGAAGTTAAACACGAAATAAAGAATCATATGGTACTTAGAAAATCACCAGGGTATGACTTAATAACTGCTGAGATTCTTAAACAACTGCCAAATAAAGCTATTAAGAAAATATCTGACATAATTAATGCTTCCTTCAGACTCTGTTATGTCCCTCTATCTTGGAAATTTGCGGAGGTAATAATGATACCTAAACCAGGCAAGCCACTAAGTGAATTAACATCGTACAGGCCAATATCACTTCTACCAATTATGTCAAAACTGTTTGAGAGACTATTATTAAAACGAATTAAACCTGAAATTGTTAAATCAGGAGCTATTCCTTCCCATCAGTTTGGTTTTAGAGAGAAACATTCCACAATTGATCAAGTCCATAGAATAACAGATTTAATAGAAAAGTCTTTAGAGGAAAAAAGATTTGCTCAGCCATATTTTTGGACATAGCGCAGGCATCTGACAAAGTCTGGCTAGATGGTTTAATATTTAAATTAGAAAAAACTCTGCCATTTGAATATTGCGAACTACTAAAGTCGTACTTGCAAAGAAGATACTTTAGAGTTAAACAGGAAGGAGCTTATTCCAGCATTAAAGAAGCTAAAGCGGGAGTGCCGCAGGGCAGTGTCCTAGGGCCATTCCTTTTCCTACTTTTTACAAGCGACTTACCGCAAACTAACAATACAACTACCGCCACGTTTGCAGATGACACTGCAATTCTAGCTGTTGGTGACACAATCGGTGAAGTCACATTCAAATTACAAATAGCCATAAATAATATACAAGACTGGCTAACTAAGTGGAGAATTAAAGTGAATGAATCAAAGTCTACTCACATTAACTTCACTAACAGATCAATAGAACCACTGCCGGTGACTCTCAATAATATTCCTATACCACATGCAAATCAAGCAAAATACCTTGGAATGAATCTTGATGCAAAGTTGAAGTGGAAAGTTCACGTGAAAAAGAAAGCAGATGAACTTCAATTAAAATATAGAAAAATGTACTGGTTAATTGGAAGAAACTCTCAGTTATCCATTCATAATAAACTTATGCTTTATAAACAAGTTCTGAAGCCGGTCTGGACATATGGCATTCAACTATGGGGATGTACCAAAACCAGCAATCAACAGATAGTCCAACGATTTCAAAATAAAGTTCTCAGAGGGATCGTAAACGCCCCGTGGTACACTCGTAATAGTGATCTTCATAGAGACCTCGGAATGGACACAGTCGCAACCGAAATAAAGAAGTGTGCTCAAAAACATCAGGAGAGGCTCCATCTACACCCTAACGACGAAGCGGCTAGACTACTTCATCAAGAGGGTATCATAAGAAGACTCAAGAGACTAAAACCTTTTGAGTTACCCGAATAGACCGCATAATGCAGAAACAACAAAAACAACACTTCATGGAATGAATACTCGTACATAGAAGTACTTTATTATATTATATTATCAGAGTCAAACGCTGTTAGTCAAAAATGACTAGTTACTTTGTAAAATATTTTATTGCTATCGTAAATAAAATTTAAATAAAAAAAAAAAAAAAAAATATAAAAAATGTGTTTTAAATTATTCATAATAGCCTGGAAAATTAATTCCTTTATTCCTCATTTTTAAGTAATTTTACAGAAGATAATGTTTCAATATATGGAAATGCCGGGTATACGATAAAACGATATGACAGATAAAACGATATGACAGATAAGGCAAGCAGGTGAGCCAAAGGACATTTCCATAAAAATGGGATACTTCTGAATTTTGTTCTGGTAATTTAAGTAAATTCGTTGGATATGGGTAGTTTTAGTTTAAATATATTACCAAGATCGTCATTTAGACGAAAATTCCTTTAAGGTAACACAATGAAATGACTCAAGTTTGAGCACATGTTAGCTTTAGGTTGACACTAATCAAGCTAAGCAAGCTAAACTTTGGCCATAGTGGAATTTTCCGACAAACTCTACGCTATCCAAAATTTATCAAAACTAAAACTGCTCAAACCAATAAAATCGATTTGAATTGCGAGAACGAAGAACCATGCCTATCCCCTAGATATGAAAATGGCTCTTGATTTATTTGATTCTATTGGTTGGAAACAATGTTTCAACTTTCGATAGTTCTGGACAGGGCTCGGTTATGATGATATTTATTGTGTCATACACCAACTAGAAGTTTCATGAATTTGAATAAGCTTTCTAATTTTATTTCACCGATCATAGACATGTTCACGTGATCTCACCTATATGGTCAGATAAATCAGTCAAAACCCTATGAGTGTGGTGAACGGGACCTAATTATGATAGATCTTATCTGGTATAGAAACATTTTTACGTTTACGTTTATATCGCAAATCCAAGAATTGTCCGCGGGGTCGCTTTTATATATTCGAATAGGCAAATCTAATTCGTCTCACAATTAGAGGACTAGCTTCATCCTTCCATCTAGATTCCGTGATATCTTAATGTGACAAAATACGAAAATAGGCCTACAAAATGAATAATTTGGGAATGTTAATTGGGGTAATTTTCCAAATTTCTAAATCGTGTATGGCACATTAAATAACATCATAACCGAACCCTGTCCAGCGTGACTCTGTGAATATCTCTAGGATTTCTGTTATTTGATTGTTTTGCAACAAATCGGGTTCGCAGCTTATTTGGAAATGCCAATTGGGAAAAATTCCAATTGGCAAAAATACCAAAATTTCCAATTGTGAATAAAATTGAAAAGTAAGAAGTTTCAAATTTTGGACAACATGGTGAACGTAAACGTAAAAATGTTTCTAGAGAAATTAAAAATCATAATTAGGTCCCGTTCACCACACACATAGAATTTTGACTGATCTGTGAACATCTGTAGGATCGGCGATATTAAATTTAAAAGTTTATTCAAATTCATAAAAATTCTAAGTCGTGTGTGGTACAGAAAGTATCATCATAAATTAACCATGCCCATTTTATTGTTAGAACTTTGTCTATGCTATGCTAAAATACATTTAAAAAACTATGAACATCTCTAGGAGCGGTAGCAGGAAAATTGGAATATAGCTTGAAATCAAAAACCACAATTGTGTAAAATGCGCTAGACAAGCTAAAAATTATCAAAATTAAATCTTGTTCACCACGCACTTGTGATTTAGATTTAGCTATTCGGTTATATAGGATTGGAGATATACAAGTAGAAATATTGTTCAAAATACCCTAATTTAGAATTACCAAAAATTTTAGTAAATTGTATCACAATTTTCTCGTGTTGTTTGAGATAAAATTGTTAGAAAATTGTTTGATCTGAATCAATAGTGATCGAATAGTGTCGCTGTAACTATTAAGGGACTTCTCTAATATAAATGTTAAATATTATCTAAAAATGAGTCAATTTCACTACAAAATAAATCCAAATGAAATACTTTAAATTTAACAGTGTACATTTGTGGTATGTATTTCACAACCATCCAGTTCGAGGTCCTGTTTACATCGGTGTCTACTCCATGACCTGTTTTACATATACGATTTTTGGAAAAGATGGTTCGAGTCATTTAAGACATGATAATTCAATTCATCCAATTTTATCGAAAGTGATCGGATCATTTCTAATCTCGAGATAAGACGCCTCCGGTACATTTCTCTATCCTTAATAGGACCTGGCATCATCGTCCAAGGCTCGATATCAAAAGTCTTATCAGCGCTTTAAAAATATTCTATTTTGCTTTAAGCAATATATTGTCACGCATTGAAATGTTTTTGTTAGCGAAGGGTGCTCGGTAATCTGCTCCGATCGGCGATGTCTAATCATAGAATTTTGCACCGTTTTTAATTTTTAACATCGATCATATACGTTTTCATGCTGTGTATTGCATATTAAAACTTCTCCACGAATTTTCCTTTTTGCAATTGCCCAGTACTTGGTTATCGGTTCGTTAATATGGAAACCGATTTGTTGGGCCTATTGTTTCTAACGGAAGCGAGACATTTTAAAAGACCCGATATTACGACCTATATTGCACATATCATCCGCGTAATATTTGGATTGATTTAAAATATAAACAGCTGAGCGCTGAGCTATGTTGATCTGTCGAATATTTTAACAAGGAAATGTTGAATAGAATTTCGGCTATTGGATCTCCTTGACGCACTCCCGATATTATATCGAAAGGCTCTAAGAGCTTACTGAAATACCTGATACGCCTGGTAATCTCACTGGTTAGGTTGGAAGCTGCTGCAATAACCAGTCGCAATGAGTGTACAACAAAACGGAATTTATACCCCAGATAGTACGCCAACTGCACAGATGGCTAATCCACCCTCACACGAGGCAGCCTCGAAGGATTGTGGAGTGAACCAACCATTGCACAACCTATTCATACCAAGCTCGAGAATCATTAGATCACCACCTAGACAAATGCATCCCGCTACTCAGCAGCAGAACGAAACTGCTGAACGCAGGGAGAACATGAACCAAGAAAACCATCACAATGTCGCTAGAAAAATCGCTGCTATTCAAAGAAGTGCAACAGCTTAAAGAATAAATTGATATACTCAAAAGTGAGAAACTTGGCAAAGAAAATATTATAGCTACCTGTGAAACAGATGAAAATCAATTGGCGTATGAAACGAGTTTTATACGAAGGCAAATTAAAAGTAAACGTTAAACCAAAACAAGAAAAGCAAAATCTACGCCTGAGGTGGAACAATCAACACAGAGTGTAGGAAAACCACGACCTGAACGGCCTGATCAGTCATCCACGAACTTAGTGAAGGTACATAAGAACGTATCACTGCTATCGAAATAGATATCACTGCAACCATTTAATACACCCAATGTAATCTCAACCAAGGTTAAATGCAGGAAAATCAACCAATACATAAAGAGACACCACCTCCACCCATTAACATACTTAATGTTAGGAGATACGAAACAAATCAAAAAATATTGAAGCTAGTTCCAACCGGTAAATATAAAGTCACTGCACTGAATAATAACGTTTAGAAAGTCAACGCACTTGACCCAGAAACAAACAGAATGTATTACAGAATGTAGTCAAATGCAATCACCGCTCAAAACATCGAATGGTTCACCTATGAAAACAAAGCTGAGCAACCAATTAAAGTCATGGCCGAGGGCTACATCATACATACCCAAACGAAGAAATAATTGAGGAAATTAGGCAGGAAGGATTCAAAATTCTAAATACTGTGAACATACTAAAGGAAAAGGTCACTAAAAACGCAAACGATGAAAGAGAAACACCCAAAATTGCCCTCCCCCTTTGCATGCTAATATTTAACAACACTGAGAGCATTGATAGGGTATAAGGAATCAAAGCCCCCCTTAATATGAAAGTTAAGATTGAGACATTAAAAAAGAACACTATAGTAGAATGACACAATACTACAACTGTCGGGCGTATAACCACACACGCAAATACAATTATAGGGAGTGCAGATGCGTAAAGTCCGCTGGGAAACATACATCAGAAGAATGCAATAAAAGTAAGAAGGGACCAGTGAAATGCATACACTGTGGTAATTATCATTCAGCAAATTACAGAAGCTGCGAGGGAGCCAAAGAGCTGCGAGGAATGAGAGACAGCAAGAGAAATCAAACAAGTAGGAGTTCTCAACCTAGAATGCAATCCTATTCAAAACAAATCACTCTAAATAGTGTCAAAATAAGAGAAGACACAACATATGCACAAATGGCTAAGCAGAATGAAAATATCAAGAAAGCACAGGGCCAGGAAAACCGTGTCCAGCAAGAAATACTTCAGAAGAGAAACACTATCAATTTACAGATGGCTACGCAAGACCAAAGACTAGAATCTATGGCGAGCTAGTGAAAAAACAAGAACAAAGACTAGGAACAGTGGAAAATACATCGAGACAAGACAATAGAAAAAGGGATGCGTCAAGTAAATCTAGAAAAGTCATTTACTACCTTTATTCTAGTCTATACAAACTTAACAAGAAAAAATAATGACACACTATTTAAGAATTGCTACCTGGAATGCAAATTTAGAAGTACAGGGTGGACCATTAAACTTTTTTTTAACTAGCGGTTATTTTTAGTATGGTAAGGATTATGTCACTTCTGATTTGACAGAAAGTTAGTTTTATCCTTCCGCCGAACGAAAATGGTTGTGTATTCGCTTGAACAACGCTGGGAAATATTGAAACATTACTTCGAAAATCATGGTAATGTTGCAGAATGTGTGTGAAAATTGCATGCGGTTTTCGGAAGAACCGAAGGGCCGAGAGCTCCATATGTGCGTTATTTTGTGAATAAAGTTAACGAAACAGGCTTGCTAATTGAAATATGTCTAATCTCAGAAACTCATTTTACTAGAACCTCGTATGCCAGAATACATGGATACCAGTGCTATTAAGCTCTACATCCAGCAGAAAGAGGTACAGGCAGGATAACAATCTTTATTAAGGATAATATTAAACACCACGAACAATTATAAATAGAGGTGAAAACCATGCTAGGTTGCTACTGTAGTCACTAGTAGCTACTGTTCAACCAGATAGAACCCAAAAAAAAGACATCAAACTTCTTAAATAAAACTTCTAAAATCGCAGGTAGTTAATGTCCTAATGTGAGTTTTTTACTCCAGTAGAAAGCCGACCTACTGGCCTACAGATCCATATAAAATTCCTGACCTTCTGGATTTTTATATATCAATAGATATCTCTGAAAGCCCCCCAAGACCAAAAAATAACAAAACGAACACTTTCGCCAGCTAGTCGAAGAAAGCGTCAATCTACAGAAGATAGAAGAAGAACTGAAAAGAGAGTTGGTTAACGAAAAAAGAAGAGCTCGTCAGGCTTGGCAGAAAACTAGAGCCCCTGAGGACAAAGCAATCCTAATCAACTTGTGCAACAAACTTAAACTACTTATAAGGAAATTAAGAATGAGTCCGTTGCTTTAGCTTCCTAAGTAACCTGACACGGACCCTATGGAAAGCCACCAACGATTTAAAATGGCCTAAAATGCAAGTGTTACCCATAACACTGGTTTATGAAACCTGAGCTCGATGCGAAAAGCCAAAGGCTGATCTGTTTTCCGAACACCTAGAAAATATTTTCAAACTACCAACTAGAAAGGCGGATAATGAATATTTAATACCTATAAACAATATAGACGAGGTATCTGTGCTACGAGTTACTCTGAAAGAACTCAAACAAGAAGTAATAAACCTCAAACATAAAAAATCCTCTGGATGCGACTTGATAACGGAGCAAACAATCAAAGCCTTACGCGAAAAAGTTCTAAGGAAACTACACGACATATTCATGATATATTTAACTGTGTTATGTTCCGAGGCAGTGAAAAGTAGTACAAATAATAATGATTCCAAAGCCTAATAAACCGCTACATGAAAAACCATCTTGCAGGCGTATTTCTTTGCTAACAATAACATCAAAGATTTTCAAAAGACTGTTTCTCAAGAAACTAACACCAAATATACAGAACAGAAGTCTTATACAAGCACATCAATTTGAGTTCCGAGAAAGGCACTCAACGATAGAACAGGTACATAGGATCACTAATACAATTTAGGAAGCGCTGGAAAAAGAAAGTATGTTCGGCAAAATTCTTAGTCGTAATCGCCCACGCATTTGATAAGTTTTGGTATCGTGGCCTAAAATTTAAACTCAAACGAGATTTGCCAAAACATTATTTTGAATTGCTAAAGTTGTAACTGCTTGCTGGTTTCGGTACTCCAGGCTAATTTTTCGGGTTTGGCTCGTCGTTAGGTAGGGTCATAATTCCGAAACCGTAATCCACATGTCGGCAAAGCAGCTAAGTATATTTTCAAAGCCTGGTAAATGGTAACATTAATTTATCCACGCGGTGTGACAATCCTATCACTAACCTATATACGGAAAATTTTAACCGCTCATAATTTCACCTTGAGCTAATTTGGTAATATAACGTACGCGCACGGTAATTTGCCTTACAAAAAGAAACAGGCACGACCGTCAAAAGATCTACAATAACATATATCCAATTTACAATAGGGTATAATATGTATAATACTAATCTAGATTCAATGTAGGCCAGCCCAAAAATTTTAGATAATTCAAAACTGGTGAACACACTCTGACCAAAATTTTAAGTTCTAAAACAATATATAGGCAGTAATACGATAACATATATAGCGAGGTATTAATTCAAAAAGATAAATTGAAAATATTAAATTAAAAAAAAAATTGTTAATACTCAAGTAGTTTTGCCGCTGAATGGTGGAGTTCCCTCTCCCATTAGTTTCTCCATATCCCAAAGGTCGAATAGAACCGGTAGCGACTGCTGCTTCTAATGAACGCCGTTATAGTCCCACTGTAGCACTCGATAGTCCGTTAACACGGTTGATACGCTAACACATGAGCCCTCATTGCATTAGCTGCTTATATTTCGGCTTAATTTTATCGATGCTTGTAGAGTAATTTCGTGTTACTTTAATTTACTCTTTGTTTTTTTAATTATATAAAATTGTATATAACTTTGTTCCGCGGTTATCCCTTCGTTCAGTTTTATTTGGCAGATACCTATACATGTGCGATCTTTAATTAGGAAATCTTTCGATTTTTTTGAACACTTGTAGGCCAGAAAATTAAAACGTAAACCTTTATAATTTACATATGATTTTATTTCACTTTTATTCAGCTTTTTCATATACAGTTTTTCTTCTATTTTCATATACACTATACAACTTAAATTTTTGTATATACAACTCTTACGGTTGTAAAAGACGCAATCGTTAATTATTACTATATTTTTATTCATTAACGTTTCCAATGATTGCGTATACACTAACCACTATTCTAGTAATTTAATGTTTATCACCAGCAATTTATTAATATTAATACTAAATTTACGTTAACATCGTATCATACACAAAACTGGCTATGATCGATTTCGGTCAACAAAAAAAAATTTTATAGACAAATTATACACATCAATCGATGCTAATTATTGAATTTATGTTCTTGTATATCAAACCGATCTGAAAACTGGGTATCAACTGCCGACTCAATTATCAGCACATTTCGTTTTCTTTTTTTTTTTTTAACCAAAAAAAAATTTAAGGGGAAATAAGTAACGGGTTCCGTATAATCAAATTAAAATTTTATTTTTTACACATACATTTCTGATGTTTTATTGATTTACTCGTTTTGAAGAAAAATAACAAATCATTTGATCATATTGGAGAACAGCGTACCCCATCGAATCGTTACAAAGTCTTACTTCAACGACCGTTACTTCCGGGTGAGACAGGAAGGAGAATACTTAAAACTATAGAAAATATTGGCAGGGGTTCCACAAGGCAGTGTTCTGGGTCTTGTATTATACCTCATTTATACAAATTATTTATACCAAACATAGTAGAAGCTAGAATAGGAACGTTTGCTGATGGCATAGCTGTTATGACCACTTAGGTCCTTTACAAGTAGGAAATTAGAATATATTCCGATTAGACTGAATTCGCAACAAATTACAAATTCTGATAACACTAAGTACTTCGGCATGCCGCTAGACTCTAAGCTCAGGTGGAAAGCACATGTTAAAAAAGGTAAGAACGGAATCCAAAATTCAGAAAAATGCATTGGCGTATTGGAAGAAACTCCAAACTGACAACGCACAACAAACTGCTGTTATATAAACCAATCCTAAAACCTATTTGGACGTATGGTATTCAGCTTTAGGGCTGCGCAAAGAAAACTACGGTTAAACTCATACAAACATTTCAAAATAAAGTACTACGTAGCATTGTGAATGCTCCTTGGTACATTAGAAATGACAATCTCCATCGAGCCTTAAGTTATGTACTGGATCAGCCCAACGGACCGAAGCGCCTGAAAAGAACAAAGCCTTTAGAATTAGTGATTTTCTGAGTCGCTTAAATCAAAGGACTGGCAGAGTTGAGATGAACCGGTAGGTGTCATTCCACAAGAATAGACTAGTAGTCTATTAGTCTATAACTAACAAAACAATTACTAGATAATTAATGAGAATAATTGGAATATTATAAAAATAAATATTTCTTAAAATCCGTTTGCAACTCCTCAGAGAAAAGTTTAACCGGTTGTCGATCTGCCTGAATGAAAACCGCCCTGATAGCCGCCAAAAAAGCGCTCGAAATTAATTACATTTATCCAGCAACGATGGCCAAGACTTTGTACCCGGTGCTTTCAAAGCATTTCTGCGGTTTTCTCAAGTCAACCGGTTAGGGATAGTTTCCATTCGTTTAGGAGTTTCTCTGCGAACCAAATCGATGAAACCATATGATGTAAACCCACATGATATCAGGATTTTCCCATGAGTATAACGTGTATCTGTTTGAGAGTGATGAGAAATAATTTCGCCAAACTGCTAGGACTGTCTTATATGTACATTTCCTGAAATAACACTGAATAATAACTACTTCGTAAACTGAACTTTTCGCCTTTAAGCATTTGTTGTTTGTGCCATTCACATTTTTTACTTCCAAACTGTCGGTTAGAGAGCTTCCTCGCGGTGAATGGCCGCCGGTTGTCGTTGTGTGGCTGTCTATAGTGGGTTGAAAGTGGTGTGGCAATCGTGCGCGACTTTTTTCTTGGAATGAACCAAGTCAATTCTCATCCACCCATGTGTTTCTAGGTTAATGATGTATTAGCCTTGCCATTTAAGCATTTATTATTGGATAGTTTTATTCCACTATTCTTTCACAGAATGAGGTAGTGGTTGGTTGTCTAGAGCTTCTGGTATGCTAGCTTTGAAATTGACTGGGGTAACTTAATTATTCAATGTATCAGTATCATAACGAGAACTTCGTTGGACTCTGTACATGGAGGACAGACGGACCGCATGTCTCGTAGTGACCAGAACAATGTCAGAATCGTGGTGCGAATCCGTTGTTGGTTGTCACGATGTTTTCTGTTTACCGATTAGTACGTTAGTGTTACCCAAAATAATCTTTACATCATGTTGGGAAAGTTTGTTTAAAACAGTTACGAGATGGTCAAAGAAAATGCCTTTGACATGTTCCAATTGGTCCGACCTCCGTTGGACATGTACGTTATTAAATGAGATAATGAAAGTGACGTGTGTTTAATCTGAGTACGCAAATACGGTTCTTTATGGGTCTCGATTGCTGGTCAGGAAACCAACTCTGACCTCGTACCCATCGAAGTTGTTAGGTCTAGTTTCTTGCAGTGCATATATAGATGAAGATTGAACTACCATGTCAGATCAAAGAGTTGCTGGAAGCTCTTTGGGCGGTTTAAGTTGAATATGCTCCATGTTTCAAACTATAAATCGCTCTTCTTATTTCCCTTAATTAACTAAGGATTTTGTTGAAGTTCCGTAAGAATTATTTTTCTGTTTTGGTTGATAGTTCAGCGCATACCTCTGTAAACGGACCAGATCGCTCACACAATTAGCTTGCCCTGATTACGGGGTAGTTACCGGCGACTGCTGAGAGGAGATGGTGTGATCACTTGCCGAAGTTACTGAGACACAGAGCCGGAACAGAAGGTGTGTTCAAAAAATAGCACTATGGCAAAAAGAATTAGTACTGAAATTGTACAACCAACTGAACCACATTTTTTGTAACAGCGGTCGTTGAGATTCGCCATGGTTTCCTTTAAAAAAAAGTCTCTCCTCTCTTTGGAAAAACATCATTGGTAAATACTATAAAATTTGAACAATAAACTTTATTACACAATAAAAAAATGAGGGGTGACTATGTTGTGGCCAAAACCCAACTTTCTAAAGCGAAAAGTTATTCTTACCGCACTTTTGGTAAAACTGGCATTATAATTAAAAAATTAAATCCTGCTTAAATTTCAGAAAAGCAACAAAGTAAAACTTGTCTTTAATATATTTAAACCCTTTAAAATTGTATGTCAAAAATTAAAAAGCTTGCATAGAAGCTGCTACTTTTGCTACACATGTTTCCTTCGAATTTAGCAAGGATCTCCAAACGAATGGAAAAAGTTTAAACACGAAGTACTGCAAAAATGCATTTCGGATATAATTAAAAATGATCTGAATTAATTCACCGAATAAAGAACAGCATTAGAGAAATTGTAAAATGGGTGGAACCAAATTCACCCCGCCCCTCCCGGCATGCCAGAATGCGCGTTCCAGCAGTGTACATTTTCCGGCAGCTCTGGGACCTGCAAAGGTTCAATGAACCAATCAACCATTAACCTAAATTTAAAATTGATGAAGTAATCTCGATAATGAGGCGGCCAAATCCCTACATGGGATGTATCGCCAGCAAATTAATTAAAATAAATATATAATTTTCTAAATATTTGCAAAAACCGTAAAAGCTACTATGGAAGCCGCCACTTCCAGTGAACTAAAAGCGGGAAAAATCACTTTATGTTCATTGTAGGCACGGCACATGCTGCTGTTTTTCGACTAAGATGCATTAAGAGTTGAAATAATGTGGCCAATCACAAGTTCTGTTGGGGCATTCGAAATCTACTGTCTTTCTTATGATCTTAGATCATCTGGTAGTTTATGTGTATATTGTATTGCGTTTCAAACTGAATCAAAAGCATTCACACCTTGTGCGATGCATGCATTTAAGTCATTTTCAAGTTGATCCCGGATTGTAAACATTTATTCAACATATTGATTGTGATGAGATTGTTGATCCTAATAAGAGTAAGGTGATTGCTAAAAAGTGCAGGCAAGGCTTGCTTGGGTTACATCCTCGCGTTAAATCCTTCTCTCCAACTAAATTTCTAGCGGAAGGTCAGTTATCGTTCTTGCCTTTGTTCAAACTCAAAGAAAATTGAGTAATATCAGAAATACCAAATATAACTACAATTATCTCAATGACAATCAAGCCAAAAACCCATTTAATTTACACATAAACTTTATCTCAAAAAAAACGAAAATCGTTAGATCATCTCAAAATCGAATACCTATATGTACGAGTACACACATGGGAAAATCGGAAAATAACACACAAAAAGGTAAACAAAAAATTATCAATTTTTAGCATCTTCAAACCACCCTCAATTTTTTAAGTACTAATTGAGCATTTTAATCTGTACAAGTCATCATCAAACATCCTGTTTAATTTCATTTGTCAATTCTCCATATTCTTTGCGTCTTTCTTAATTTCATACTTGAGATGAGACCACACTCGATACACTTGATATATATTTGTCAGTATATAGAATATTGATGTGGTCTCAAATTATACAACAACAACAAAAATTATTTATCGCTCGCGGTAAGCTCCAAACAAATATAATAAACATAATTATCTTTCGATATAAAAAAAATGTTTTTGTTACTTTTCGTCATTTTTAAGAAACAACAAATGTTAGAAAGATGGCGATGGTTTTTCAATAATACTCGTACCGTATAATTATGTGCCAGTTCTGCCATACCAAACGATGGTTTGAAATGTGATCCACTTGTACAAATCGTGTAGACACTTTGTACCGAAGGGGTAAATTTCTCTCACACTTTCACCCTATAAGACTCATTTGATCGAGTAACGTGCCATATGATTGTTATTCTCATATGATTGTCATCTACAAACCTCGGAGATATATCAATTTTCACTAGCAAGTACAACGACATCCACCGATGACGTTTCCGTCACCTTCCTAATTATGATTTTACTTTTATCTTTCTGTACTCCCCAAGTCTTATCATTCATTTGCCATCATCACCGACTCAAAACAATGAAAAGGATATTAAATTTACAAAAAAATTTGACAAATTAAATACAAATGAAATATGATGTCCATTTAATCTGTATCCTTTTTTGTTGCTGATGTATATACGAGTACATAGTGTCTAAAAGGATACACTAGAAAACGCAATGATATTCGCTTTGTACATTTTTTATTGTAGTTTATGTGTTTTACAACACACAGTAAGGGAGTAGGATATAGCCAGATAAAAATCAACCAATTTTTAATTTATCCTGAAAAATAGATCAAAACGAAACAGTATCGTAGTAAATACAAATACACACACAGACAGACACATTTGTATAGAGCACATTTCTATTATCCTTTTATTGTTCGGATTTTGGTGAGTGAGGTGGTTTGATGTTCGTTTGCCCAGCTATTTATAACTATTGGGTACTTGCGAGAAAATAACGAATTAACTCACACAAGCTACTAACAAGTGAATTGTTTTGTAATAAGATACTCGTGTGGACAAAATTTATGTCCCCTCGACGAGTTGAACTCTAGTTAATTTTGTTGTTTTTTCGAGGGTTTAAAAACAATCAAGTTGATTTTATTGTCAAGGGTTAATAGTAAAATTGGAAATAATGGGATGATGTTTAGTTCATTTATTTTTAGTTTCCTTGTGAGGTTTAGAGTGTTGAATTTTGATTGATCATTTTTTTAAAAATCTAAATCCTGCAAAATAAGGAAGATACTTCGTACATAATAGGACTAAAACAACATTTTAATATTTTTTAAGGATTCGTCCGTTAGTTAGATTAGAGAGCTTGGCTTTTCTTCACATGAAAACTAGAATTTGGTTTATGTCTTTAGTTTTACTTTCAACACGACAAGCTTTAAGTTCGTTTTACCCCAGGTATTTGAATCACTTTGTGTTTCGTTTCTCATTTAACTAGCGCCTCGCGCTCATCGTGAGCAACATTGCTAATAACCATTTTCTGTTAATACTTAATTCAGTATTTGCTCAGAAGAATTGTGAGTCATAAATAACTAAAAATAGCTTAAAGTTTCCATCTGTTGCGAATGAGTTGCTTAACGATGATGCACAACTCATTTGTCAATATGATGTGACCGGACGTCATATAGAACCTAAGTATTCTCTTATTTGAAGAAGTTTTTCAGCAAATACGTTCGTTTAGGAGTAAAGTATATTCAGCTACATTGGATATCAATTTTATTCAGGTGTCAAGTTGATTAAAATTTGATAGCTCTTCCAAATTAAGTCCTAGATAATCATATCGAATTCCACATCCGGGTTTTGCCATGAAAGTTCAGTTTCGATGTCGTGACTCATACTCTTCCAATATTCGAGCTATAAATCATTAGTACAGTCGCGTTATACAAATTGGACAACTATACTCCCGCTGCGGTATTAGACTTATATATTTGAATAAGTCGACTACCATTTCTTTATTTTATTTTGACACTTATATCAGAATTAATTAAATCTAATTTAATTATAATAATCAATTCAATTACCTGTGATAAACCTTTCAAAAAATAAACTATTCGTATAAATACACAATAAAATTAGATAAAAAATTTAAATCGTACAGCAAGTACAAAAATTTCAAATTAATATAGTAGCGCAAGGCTCCCTAAAACTAGATTATAACCACACACACTCATCCGCAAAGAGCCACCACTATCAAACTCTTTTATAATCAACAGGAGACCAAGGGCTATCTAACACTACAACCATGTGTGAGTAGTATTGAGTGATTATGGAGAAAAGTGAATGTTCACAAAAACACACTGCACTATTTCGTATTCTAATGAAGTGATAAAATATTTGGTATTCTTCAATTCAAATGTGGTAAATTAACTTTTGTTTTATTAATTTCAATAAATCGTGTAGTGTTTATATAAAAAATGCATTTATTTTGCTTCCCACAGCATTTGATTAGTCGTCAACGTCAACGAATAACAGCACGTCATCGAACTGAGTTCATTGAGCGTGTTACTGCTCAATATGATCTTGCTAATAACCGAGTATAACATCAGACTGGAAACTCACAAAAAACAGTTTTGGAGGGACTTGGTAGAGCACCAAAATCATATGCAGGGAACAGTTCAAAATCTCAGCGGATGGCAAAAGATTATTACTCACCAAAGTTACGCGTAACATATAATTATTAATTTGGTTTGTCATTTGATAATATAAGAAATGGCATAAGGATGAAGTTTCAAAAGAAAGGGAACCATACGTACAAAGCAGGAGGTGGTGAGCCTTTTGATGTGGAGTTAGATCTTTGAGGTAGCTGAGATACGCTCAGCACCTGCTGAGCACGTCGATGGAATTGACTGATTTGACTTTATTTTATCTTGTGTATTTTGCCTTTAGGGCACTAACACAGGCCCAAATATAGTAAAAGCTCGCGCCGCCCTCATTACGACAGAAACATCGCCAGTGTGTCCTGTTGAAAATGTTTCGGACTCAGAGTCTACGTCGGAAACTACAGAGTACACCACATATTCATGTGGATTTTCATCGTCGACGAGGCATCTGGTGTTCGATCTAGTCAGGAAAGCTTTATAAATCATAGTAATATTATGCGAATGTTTAATAAAACAATTTTTTAAGTCAATAGCACTTTCGGTGATAACAATTCAGAAAACAACATAGCAGTTCCGGCAGCATTGCATGATACTCCAGTATTAGCAGCACCTAATGATCCATTGCCATCGCATTGCATGCGGTTTCATTCCATCCGACGGCACCTTTACCAAACAATATTGAAACGAATTCATCATCGAACACCACTTCGCCGGAACAAGCGAGACGTCGAAATTCATCTGAAGTAAGCTACAACATTCCTTTTATATCACACGTTAATTCACGGAATGTGATATTATAACCACCATGAAATGACCATCCAGAATTGCTAAGTTCCAATACATATGCCAAAATTTCAAAATGATAATGACTTGCCGAAATAATATAAAACCTTTTCCACCCATATCAAATCATATCAATCAAATCATTTCAAATCATATCAAATCATATCAAATCATATCAAATCATATCAAATCATATCAAATCATATCAAATCATATCAAATCATATCAAATCATATCAAATCATATCAAATCATATCAAATCATATCAAATCATATCAAATCATATCAAATCATATCAAATCATATCAAATCATATCAAATCATATCAAATCATATCAAATCATATTAAATCATATCAAATCATATCAAATCCACATCAAATTAAATCGAATCATATCAAATCATATAAAATCGTATCAAATCTACATCAAATCATATAAATTCATATCAATCATATCAAATCATATCAAATCAAATCAAATGATATCAAATCCACATCAAATCATATCAAAGCATATCAAATCCACATCAAATCATATCGAATCATATCAAATCATATCAAATCATATCAAATCACATCAAATCATATCAAAAAATATCGAATCATATCTAATCATATTGAAACATGTCAAATCATATCAAATCATATCAAATTATGTCAAACCATATCAAATCATTTCAAATCATATTAAATCATTTCATATCATATCAACTCATATTAAATCAAATTAAATCATATCAAATTAATAATATAACAAATAACATCAAATCATATCAAATCATATTAAAACACATCAAATCATATAAATAAAATCAAACCATATCAAATCACATCAAATCATATCAAATCATATAAAATCATGTCATATCATATCAAACCATATCAAATCATATCAAATCATACAAATCATATCAAATCATAACAAATTATGTCAAACCATATCAAATCATATCAAATCGTATCGATCATATCAAATATAAGCAAACCATATCAAATCATATCAAATCATAACAAATCATGTCATAGCATATCAAATCATATCAAAACATATCAAATCATATCAAATCATACAAATCATATCAAATCATATCAAACCATATCAAATCATATCAAATGATATCGAATCATATCAAATCATATCAAACCATATCAAATAATATCAAATCATATCAAATCACATCAAATCATACTAAATCATATTAAATCATATCAAATCACATCAAATCATATCAAATCATATAAAATCACATGAAATCAAATCAAAAAATATCGAATCACATCAAATCATATAAAATCACATCAAATCATATCAAAAAATATCGAATCATATCTAATCATATTGAAACATATCAAATCATATCAAATCATATCAAATCATATCAAATCATATCAAATCATATCAAATCATATCAAATCATATCAAATCATATCAAATCATATCAAATCATTCAAATCATATCAAATCATCTCAAATCATATCAAATCACATCAAATCATATCAAATCATATAAAATCACATCAAATCATATCAAAAAATATCGAATCATATCTGATCATATTGAAACATATCAAATCATATCAAATCATATCAAATCATATCAAATCATATCAAATCATATCAAATCATATCATATCATATCAAAAACATACTTTCGTAGCTGCAGCACAACCAACTTTTATTTGCGTATGCTGTCAACAAAACCATCGAACAGAAGTATGCTAACGCTTTAAAAAGATGAGCACTTCCGAACGAAATAAAATGGTTATGTTGCACAATTTATGCAGAAATTGTCTAATCAAAAACCATACGACAACAAATTGCAGCATTAAAACTAAATGTTTTACGTGCAAGGGTAACCACCATACTTTGCTACACATAAAAAACCAGATTACCAGAACAGCAGAACAATTATACGAAACTGAACATATCAGCGTTCGACAAGGATTGTGACCCAGTGCTCTTAGCAACAGCTATGGAAAAAATACAAAATATATACGGTGGTTTCTGCATGTTGCGGGCACTAATAGATCCTTTGTCACGGAAGAAGCACCACAACAACTCGGCTTGGTGGATTGAAAATGAAGCTTCCTAAGTAGGAAAACAACATTTTTTTTTGGAAAAAACCATTTATTTCTCAACATAGTCTCCATTTAGTTCGACACACTTAGTAAGACGATATTCCAACTTTTTTATACCATCTGAATAATACGATTTCGGGAACCCCTCAAAATACGCGTTAGTTTCGATAATAACTTCTTCGTCTGAGATGAATCTTTGTCCTGCGAAAAGTCACTATGAGCTAAATCTGAACTATAAGGTGGATGATCAACCAATTTGAAGTGTATTTCACGTAATTTTAGCATCGTATCTAGTGCTGTGTGAACCGGTGCGTTGTCTTGAAGAAAGAGCACTTTTTGCTTCTTTAAATGTGGTCGTTTTTCCTTGATTACATCAACCAATTGATCTAATAATGCACGATAATACGTTCCTGTGATTGTGGATCCTTTTTTAAGATAATCGATGAGCAATATTCCGTGTGCATCCCAAAATATAGTGGCCATAACCTTGCCAGCCGATTTCACTGCCTTTGCCTTCTTCGGAGCACTTCCACCAGCTTCTACCCATTGTTTCGATTGATTTTTGGTTTCAGGTGTGTAGTGGTGGACCCAATTTTCATCAACAGTAATTAATCGACGCAAAAAATTAACAGGATTACGCTTTATCATGTCCAAACACCGCTGTGAAGTGGTCTGTCGAACTCGTTTTTGTTCGACACGAAGCATACGCGGCACCCATCTTGCCGATAGCTTTTTCATATTCAAATGTGCATGCAAAATGTTGAACACACGTTCATATGATATGTTTACCATTTCAACAATCTCACGCAACTTGACTCGGCGATCATTCATAACGATATCGAGGATTTTCTTGATATTTTCTTCATAAACCACCTCTTTTGGCCTTCCTGTTGATGGTATTGTTGCAGTGCTTCTTCGGCCGCGTTTAAATTCAGCAATCCAATATTTTACCATGTAATCTGACGGAGCAGACTCACCGTAACGTTTATCGAGCTTTTCTTTTGTCTCTTTCGCCGTTTTCCCTTTCAAATAATAGTGTTCAATCACTGCACGAAATTCGTTTTCTCCATTTTTCAAGAAACACAAAAGTTGCTTACTTCAAACGCCTACAACAAATAAACTAATCGATGAATTTGGGTGAAATTTTAACAGCTGACGTTTGACAGATCGCAATTTCTAAAAAACAAAAAATGTTTGTGTTTGTGCTGCCATCTAGCACTAGGTAGTTTCATTTTCAATCCGCCTAACAAGGACAAGGGTTGTAGCCGAAGTTTCCGGAATTTCAGCAACAAAGGGACGATCGCACCAACAGATAATTGTAAGCATCAGTCCCAGATGTCCATCGATCTTTAAGATACAAGCTAATGCTCTGGCCTTAACAACTAGTACCAAACCACTTCCGGATGAATACATATTGGGTCGAAGCAGCCTACAACTACAAAAGGAAGAATCCTAGCCGATCCTACCTTCGACACTCCTGGATCTATTGATTTTTTAATAGGCGCTGACATCTACGGAGAAATACTGTTGGAAGGAATAAAGAAAGATCCGCTTCATAAGTGTATAGCCCAACAATCTGAATTAGGATGGATAATATCAGGTCGCCTAACCAAGAACAGCAGTGTATCGATATGCAACTGGCAGCCTGATAATACTATGAGATTGGTCGTGCATCTTAAAATCAAGAATTCGCCACATTGCGTCTGGTTCACTCACATACCTAGAATCCACATGTTTTTGAATTTCATTAAAATTTATATTTTGCTCTTTGATTTGCACATTAGCGCAGTGAAGACCTTTGTACACATATTTGAATAGGTATTTCACACTTTTTATAGAGGCACGTACTACCCAACTATTATCAATAAATTTTCCTTTTGTAGTTGTTGTACTTCCAGTGGATCTTCTCCTATACTGGGGGTATCCACCGTTGCTTGATAAAGTTTCTTGTGTTAATGATTTTGGGTACTTTTTTGAGCATTTACCGTCCTTCATGCAAGGTACATTGGAATTGTGTGTTCCGCAAGGCCCACACCACGAATCAGCACGGAAACGAATTTGTCAATGTCGTCCGATAATTTAGGGTTGTATTGGTCTTTTGATATTAAAAGTATATGTGCATGAGGTAGGCCTCTTTTCAATACCATGGATTAACAGCTACAGTATCACCAAATATACTTCTCTCTGTTATGTCTGTCATCAACTCTTGTAATTTCAAGTGAAATACACGTACAACTAGAAGGAAATGAATTAGTACCTTCATTGTTGGCTGCTTGTTGAATTTGGTCCATGAGACCGTCATATTATTCTATACACTAAGTTGATTTTGATTCTGACGAATATAGTTTAGTCTATTTGATTATATCTCAACGTAGGCATCAACTATATGTTGAGTCAATTTTCCAGCACTTAAAAATTGATTAAATTCATTTCGGTCTGAAAGCCGGTACTGCTAGTATTGCATTTGAGTTACACGTGTTCTAGGATTTGTAGATTCATTGTGTATATTGAGAATAGATCTAGGCCTTTGTTGCAGTGGTATATGAATTCCCTAACTTTGATCACCGTATGGAAACAAAATTGGCTAAACTGAAGGTTCCAAATTTGGATCAAGAATGTTGATTCATTCTGTTTGCCTGTTGTTATTTGATGCAGAAGATCGACAATGTATCAATAAACCCCGGTGAAGAGGTGGTTCATCATCTGTATTTTCAAAAATGAATGCAACCTCATTAGATTATTGGACGTTATATCTCCTTTGGTCATCAAATATCACCATCGATATATTAGAAGGTGCAGAATCATCATTCAACCTCATATAACATTTTTCAAGCTGCTGCAAAGGGTCAATTACGTACAATTGAGCATATTTTCTCTGATCGTCATTACTTGGATGTAAAGTTCCAGCTCGGTGATAAATTGAACCGTTTATTCGGAAACAGTAAGGACCATAGCCTGGAGGGGTAGCTATTTGTGCTCCCATGGATGCAAATTTAATAAAGCTGTTGATAGATTTTAAATTTTTCAAGAAATTTTTCGAATATTCATGCTTTACGAACTTAACTTAACTAATCCCTTTGAGCAGAAGGTAGAAAATTTATTATCTTTTGATTTTTCTCCATTAAAATGGATGGCATTACAAAACTCGCAAATCTTATTATAAATGCCGACCGAATATTTATGAGTATCATTTACATTAATAATTAGCTTTAATGCTAATGCTTTTTCTGATGCATGCCAAGCTCTTTTTGTAGCTGAGAAACGGTTAGATTGCAGCCTATTATCTCGCTGGCCGTCTATATCATTATTCCCAGACCTAGCAGCTCTTGATCTCATATCCTACAATTGAATATTTCTTTCTTCATTTGTCTCAGAATTACTAGAAGTAGTTGCCCTTGACCTCATGTCATTTAATCGAACATTTCTTTCTTCAGTTGTCTCAGAAGCTCTTGAAGTAGTTGCTCTTGACCTCATGTCGTTTCATCGAATAGTTTGTTGTTCGTTCGTCTCAGAAGCTCTTGACTAAGGTGACCATTCGTCCCCGATTATCGGGGACAGTCTCCGATTTGCATGTTCTGTCCCCTCCCGTTTGTTATACGGACGATTGTGGAAGGTACACTGAAATGCAGTTTGTGCTTGGGAACATTTTCCATTTTGAACTGTTTATTTGCAATAAACGAGCATATATCTTCAAAAAAAAAACATAAGAATGCATTGGTAGCTGCATCAAGTTCAAAAAATCTTGACAATTTTTTTAAAAATTTAAAACCCAGTAAGGACGATAAATTGGCAGCCTTGGAAGTTACTTTTGCTTTCCATACAATAAAACACAACCATAGCTTTCGGTCGATGGATTGTACTAGCCTGCTGGTTCGAAAATTTGGAGAAACAAAATTTAGTTGCGCCCGAACCAAATCAGAAGCGATTGTTACAAATGTTATTAATGTATGGATCAGAGAAAATGTTGAACAATCAATTGGTCGAGTGAAATTTGTTAGTATTTCAATGGATTGCTCGAACCATAAATATATCAAGCTGTTACCAATTTTAGTTAGATTTTTCGATATAAATGAATGCCAGGTTAAAACGTTTTTATCAGATTTGGTAGAATTAGCAGGTGAAACATCTGAAATTTTGCTTGATGCTATTTGGAAACTGATAAGCGAATACAAGCTAGATAATAAAATTGTCACTGTATCCGCGGATAATACCAACACAAATTTTGGTGGACATAAAAGAAGTGGCACTGAAAACGTGTTCGTAAAGTTGAAAACCAAATTAGAACGTGCTAAATTTGGTTTAGGCTGTTTAGCACATATTCTTCACAACGCTGCTCACGCCACATTAAATGTTATGAGAATAGACATTGAAGGATTTATTCGGAATATTTATAAATATTTCATTATTTATACTGTCCGGGTTGAAAGATTTAAAGAATTTTGTGAGTTTGTTGGGAAAGAATTCCAACCAGTTTTAGGGCATTCTAATGTTCGGTGGCTGTCATTGGTTCCAGCTCTCGCGCGCGCTCTAAAGCTTTATCCAGCATTAAAATCATTTTTTTTGTCGGAAAAAAATTGTCCTAAATTTAAAAAAAAAATATTCGACGATGAATTAACCGAGACTTGGCTAGCTTTAGCCTACAATGTTGCTGCACTTTTCAGTGAACATATTAAATCGATTGAAGGACAAAATAATTCAGCAATACAATCGTCCGTCACTATAAACAAACCGATTTTAATTTTAAAAAATCGGGCTGATGGTAATTTTGTACCTTCTACAGTTGAATCACTTTTGATTAAGGATGAAATACCGAAGATCTGGAGAAATGGACTGTACATAATGAAAGGCTAGATAACCTAACGCCAATATTATTAAATAGTACACCTGATAGAAAAAAACTTGAAAATGCTGCCAAATTTTTAAATCAAAACTGTTCAATAATTTCAATAAATACCGATGAGGTATTTGACGAAATAACGTTTTTATTAAATTTTATTAACGTGGATATTTTAAACGATTGGAACATAAAAAAATTGAGGCTTGCGAGAAATGGAAAATTATATTTAAACACTTTGATGAAAAGCTAATTTCACTTACCAATTTAAAATTAATTGTTGAACTAACGTTTTCTCTTGCGGGAAGTAATGCTCCAGTAGAAAGAGTTTTTTCTGAAATGAATTATCTTTGGAGTGCCGAGAAAAGCCAAATGAAAGTCGAAACTGTAAAATCAATTTTAATTGTTAAGATCAGTAAGAATGTCAGTTGTGAACAATTATATGAAGAAGTAAGATTAGCCCAAAACCTGTTGGATAAAATTCACAGTTCTAGTAAATATTAGAACCGGATTAGAGTGATTTAAGAAAAAAATGGAATTTTATTATTTTATTTGATGTAATTAGGCAAATTGAATTTGTTTTTCTTCAAAAAAATTTTCTTTTCATTACGTTATGTAATTATTTGTCAAAAAAA
Source organism: Nephrotoma guestfalica (assembly GCA_963691935.1). Classification (NCBI taxonomy): domain Eukaryota; kingdom Metazoa; phylum Arthropoda; class Insecta; order Diptera; family Tipulidae; genus Nephrotoma; species Nephrotoma guestfalica. Next base: position 196,281,350 of record OY829913.1, on the reverse strand, counting down.
AAATTAGTTTAAAATGTCCCCGATTACGTCCCGTTATTTATGGTCACCTTACTCTAGACTGAATAGCTCGCTTTCGATTAATTTCAAGACGTAAGTCTTTTCATTGTTTTCATTTCTTCTGCTGATTTTAGACTTTTTTGAAGAAGTACTGGAATTGATGTCCGTTTTTTCGGAAGCAAATTCCGAAATTTTACAAGATAACAAATCAATTTAGGATTTTTCTTTTTAAGACAGATTTATCTGAAAATTAAATACTGAGAAAGTAATTCAAACTAATGTATGGAAATTAATAAACTTTTATTGTAATAGTAGGTACTTACCTTACAATATCTTGGGGTCAATTAATTATAAGGTTTTATTATTTTATATAAAGAGTCCAAATATTATATGAGTACAAAAGGCAGAAACCACTCTATAGTGGTTTCTGCCTTTTGTACTCATATAATATGAGCCACCAATATTATATATGAGTACAGTACGAAAGACAGTTTTATCTGAAAAGTAATAAAATAAATCCAATGTTTTATTTAAATAATTGTCAAACGTAGTATTATGGTCGTAGTATTAAACCTTCTCCAGTTTAAATAAAAAAAATGTCCATAAGCCATACATGGAGAACCTTTAGGGTCATGTATCTCAGCTCCATGATAAAATTGGAAGATCTTCTCCATGAACCAATCAATACGTATACAAAATTTGGTTGAAATCGGATAAAAAATGTAGATTTGAATAAGGTTCATACATACACACAAAACTGTGACGTGCAACCTCGTACTGAAAACAATGGGAAAAACAACAAACAAAGTGATAAACTACATAATCTACGAATATTCTACATAATCTACGCATTGTCGACATTGTTTATCTTAATATAGACTGGCATGGTGCTTTTAAAACGTGCTTCGTAATTAGGCTGCATGTAGGCCTCTGAGTCAAAACTGAAGTATATCACTACCCTTTATTGATGTATAAAACATTCTTAAGCAGACGCGTAAAACCATAATATTACTGACAATTTACTGATCTACCAATTTAACACCATCAACCCATTTTATTATCTCCTAGACTAAAACGAAAGAAGTAACACCTTTAAAATACACTTTGGTTAAATTATCACATCAAATGTACTCAAAGTACCTAAAATGTTTTTTTAAGACGACAACGACGGCGATATGAATGAATTATTATAAAATGCACATACACGTACACACACACATATCTCAAAAGATCTAAAGAAAGAGTTAACTCATAAAACATGTCATCATCATCATTACTATCATGAGTATATGGTTATTGTTATGAAAATGACATGACATTTTATTTACACTAAAATTTTTTGGATATTAAATTTTTTTTTTTTTTTAATATTTTGATAAGTTAAATTGGTGCTTTTATTTATTTGGTTGAAATATATTCACAGAGGTACATACTATCCACCGTATAGGCATATCATCGTAAACGATAAAAGCTGGAATTGAAATTTTTTATTTGTTCTTTTTCGCTTTTTCGTTAAAAAGCTCATTAATTTCATTCGTTTGTTGATAAAAAAAAAAAAAAAAAATATCGTACTCAAATTGAAAATTATTTGTATATCCAAAAGAAAATTAAAACGCGGAAACGGGCGGCATTGCGAACCGGGGGGAATATTTACGGTTTAATGTTTTAATTTTTATATATAGATTAATAAAAATAAATTTAACGACAAAATATAAATTTATTAAAACTGAAGTTGTAATGTATTATTACATCCATAATGTACGTACCTAATAAATATATAGTGGTGTACGGTATAGTGGCATTAAATATTATGTTATAGAAAATGCTGATGATTGCTAATTAATTGATTTGGTTTTTGTTACTGGGTTTGATAAATTAACCGAAATATAATTATGTCATAACCTTCATTACTTGGAGAACATTCGAATTTCGGATATAACTTAATAGTAGCATAGTGTCTAAAATAAAATAAATAAAAATTGAGGAAACTCAAACCCGTAATTTATCCATCATAATTCCATTTATCCATAATTTTTTAGTTTTGTAACTCAACCATTCATCCGGGCTCTAATTATATTTTGGGTTTTGTTGTCTTGTTCCTTTCATCTCAGTGAACAACTTAATTTCTATTTCCTATTAATTTGGATGGTTTTTTAAATGTGTATCCGATCAGGTTCACCCAAAACGGTAGACGTGAGTATTTAGAAATATAGTATGTGAGAAAGATGATTAGACTGTCATAAACGTCAAACTATGATTGTTGATACGAAAGGTGTTTTAATAAATTTTTCCAGTAACCCAATAGAGTACAGGACATTGGAAATTGATGCATGTCACTTTTTCCAAAGCAATCATCATTTAATATTAGTTGTTGTAGCTAACGTTTTTTGCACCTAGGTTACCTCAAGCAAATGAAATGGTTTATTCCGCTTGAGAAGGAAACTTTTCACATGCCAATTTAGTTAAATTTTATATGATCGTTATTTGGTTTCAAAATTCACTGCCAAATACATACAGGTTGTGCTTGATATTCAAAATGGGAAGCTAAAATTTTGAAAACTACTTTCGAATTATTTTTCAGTGGCATTTATGGAACGTGCTTTAATTTTAATTTAATTCAATTATTATAAAAAAAAACTAACGTGCTTATTTGAATAGTTCAGCCTTTGGTTGAACTAGAAAATTAAACATTTTATTTAGATATTAGTGCGAGATCCGCGTATATTGATGTTCTTGTTTCTATATCAACAAATAATTAGTCTCACTAATACAACATTCTTTTGCTGCATTCATTTGTGAACCTGTGTGGGGTTTGCTATTACCCCCATCAGGCGCCTCCCCGGGTGGCGAATAGGGGAATGCTTGCCAGATATGGTAGGTACCGGGGAAATTAAATACTCGGGGCGGACCAAAAAATAGCACACCAAAGCTAAGGTGGTACTACATACGCCGATGGCTGCGTGGCTAAGAGGGTGCTTAGTCGTTAGTATGTGAACTCCGAATTTGGCGTCATTCGGTTTAAACCCATAGCCTTCCTATGATAACGCAGAGCTCTGTCATAGGCGACCGTTAATTTCTCGTGCTACTCATGGGAATAAAATAAAAATGTATGATGAAAAATAATGATGAAAATAATAGCCTAATAATATTAGGAAACGAGACGGATGCGTCTATAGAAACATCAAATCAACCGGGCCGCTCCATATACTCCTCGGATTCTAGTACCATAGATTCTGGGGGGAACCAACCCTTGGAAAATAAAGGGAACAACTTTCCTAAGAGCATGAAAATGTTGAGATCACCGCCTCCAAATGTAAGTAGGCGTACACTACAATTAAAGACAACTGTGCCAACAGCGACTGCGTCCACAGTAACTGCAAAAGACGCGGTCTCTACTGAAAAAGGAACTTCATTACAAATACCGAGTGCAAACATTATAAACAGCGAGGATCTGTTATCCAAGTTTCAGAAAATGGAGAAACTAATCGCGCAGCTGAGCAATGAAGTTGCTGAACTTAAGAGAGAAAACTTTACACTAAAAGAAAAGGCTAAAAATAGTAAAGCTGAGAATTCAGCACGAGCTAACAACCTGCCTGTCAACCATATTCAGCCATCAACAAGGCAACATCATTCAAATAATTCCAACTGGTTGCTGCAGCAATTTCCAGTCTCTCAACAGAATAATAGATTTAGTGCTCTGAGTATAGAGGATTATTTCACAGATGAGGAAGAACTTGAAGAAGAACTTTCCAGAGCTAATAACAGAAATCCTAAGAAACGTAGGTGCACAAAAACGAAAACTCCCCCAAAAAATAATACACAAAGTGTGAACAGTAACACTGAACAGAAAAACCCAAAAATACCACTGCCTCCACCCATTAATGTGAGCAATATCAACAATTTCGAACTTTTTCGACAAAAAATAATAAAAACCACTAGTGAATCAACTAATTTTAAGGCGCTCTCAAATAGTGACACTAGAATTACCTTTCAAAATGAAAATGATTACAGAAATGTCAAAAAATTACTGGAAGAATTAAAAAATGAATCTAGCAACCAACTAGAAAATATTCAATATCACACCTACCAGCTGAAGAGTGAAAAGGCCTATAGAGTGGTTATCAGAGGCTTACCTTCTTCTATTAGTCACGATGAAATTAAAGCAGACTTAGAAAAAATGGGACATGAAGTTGCAGGTATTACCAACATATACAAAATGGTCACAATTGATGGTGTAAAAGTCAGGAAACACTTTCCATTGTTTTACATCGACTTAAAACAAAAAGACAACAATAAAGAAGTATACAATATCAAGAAAGTTGCGTACTGTATAGTTAAAATTGAGCCACCTAACAAGACAAGGGGAATTCCACAATGTACGAATTGTCAACAACTTGGACATACCAAGAGCTTTTGCTATCGTCAAACCTAATGCGTTAAATGCGCGGAAAATCACCACACGACAAAATGCAAGAAAACACCAGATATCGCGCCTTCTTGTGCTCTTTGTCAACAACAAGGGCATACTGCAAATTATAAAGGATGCCGTGTATATCAGAATAAAATTAAAAGTCAACAGAATAATAGAACAAGCGCAGTGCAGCGATTACAAACCAAAGTTGCTAAACCACAAACAACAATCACACCATCCACAGTTGGATTATCCTATGCGCAAATCGCCAACGAGTCAAATAACACTGAAATTATTAAAATGCTTAGCCAAATTCAACTGTCACTTGGTCATCTAGCAGAGAGGGTGACAAAACTGGAAACCTATATCTATCCACCAAGCAAAAAAGTCAGCATACTCACAAATGGTTAACTCGTTCCTACGCATTGTAGCTTGGAACGCTAATGGGCTCAACCAACGAGCCCACGAACTGGAAATATTTCTCCATACAAACAACATTGATATTGCGCTGATTTCTGAGACGCACTTCTCCAACAAAAGCTTTATCAGAATAAGGGGTTTTTATTCCTACTGGACAACCCATCCTAGTGAAAGAGCTAGAGGTGGTTCAGCTGTACTAATCAAAAATAATATCAAACACAATCGACAAGAGGATATTCGCGAAAACTATTTGCAAGCAACTGTTATCTCAATCCAATATAATGGCGCAGATCTAAATATTGCAGCAGCGTACTGTCCTCCACGGCATACACCAACGAAGTTACAATTTAATAACGTCTTCAATAAGCTCGGTCCAAGATTTATTATTGGAGGGGACTACAATATAAAACATACAGCTTGAGGTTCCAGGCTTATTTCTCCTGGGAAAGGTAACACCTTGTTCAATGCCATTCATGAAGACAAATGCGAATATCTGTCCTCAGGGGGGCCAACGTATTGGCCAACGGATGTAGGAAAAATACCAGATCTACTGGATTTCTTCATCACAAAAGGTATTGCTCTAAGTTACACTAGAGTCGAAGGAATTAACGACCTAACATCTGACCACATTCCTGCACTGTTGTCAGTAAGCGCTACAGTAATAAAGAAACAGAAAAGGCAAAACCTTACTAATAGATTCACGGATTGGGACATCTTCAGAGAAAAATTGGAAGAGCTGGTTGAATTAAAAGTTAGTATTAAAAGCAATGAAGAATTGGAACAACAAACAAACAATTTTATTGAATACACTCGAATGGCTGCCAGACTAGCTACTCCTGAATCAAAGGACAAAGCGGAGATTGAAGTCAAATACCCTGAGAATATGGCACCTCACCAGAAATCCCGCTGGCAAGACAACTTTTACTCGAATAAGTAACAAAGTCAATAGACTAATCAAAAATTTCAAACAGAATTGCCTCGATAACTACTTAAACGGGCTAGGTCCAGAAATGGATAAAGACTACTCGTTATAGAAAGCAACCAGAAGATTTAAACGACCTGTAGTTCGAGTACCACCTTTAAGGAATGCTCAAGGCAGTTGGGTTCGACAAGACAAAGAAAAAGCGCAACTCTTTGCTCAACACCTAGCAGCAGTGTTCCAACCCCATGACATTCAATCCAACATTGATGTAACACCTGTTTATCAACGAAATCAGGACTTTAAAAGGGTCACGCCAATGGAAATTGCTAAAGAAATCGACAAAAATCTTAATCATAAAAAAGCACAAGGAATTGATGAAATATCACCGGGTCTATTCAAGGAACTTCCACGTAAAGCAATCATCTTGATCACATACTTATTTAATGCCTGTATGAGATTGAAGTATGTACCCAAATGCTTCAAAATGGCCCAAATAATTATGCTAAAGAAACCAGGTAAACCAGATGAAGAAGTAACATCACACAGACCAGTCTCACTACTTCCGACCTTATCAAAGCTGTTCGAGAAACTGCTACTAAAACGTCTAAAGCCAATGGTAAACGTTCCTGATTTCCAATTTGGATTCAGGAATAACCACTCCACCATAGATCAAGTCCATCGAATAACTGCGGTAATAGAGCAAGCGTTAGAAGAAAAGAAATATTGCCCCGCCGTATTTCTGGATGTATCCCAGGCCTTCGATAGGGTTTGGCATGAGGGATTGACATTCAAAATGAGCAAAATTCTACCACAAAACTATTGCCAGCTGCTTGAATCATACCTCTCTGATCGCCAATTCAGAGTCATTCATGAAGAAACATGTTCTGACTTTTATCCAGCGATTGCGGGAGTTCCGCAGGGAAGCGTATTGGGTCCCTTCATCTACCTTCTTTATACTGCGGACATACCCACAACGAATAAAACATTCATCGGCACGTTCGCTGACGACACTATAATTATGTCAGTAGACGAATCTCAACCAAGAGCAGTGGGAAATCTTCAACGAGCAATGGACAACGTTACTAAATGGACAATTGACTGGAAAATCGCACTGAATGAGCTCAAATCAACATATGTGACATTTACGCTCCGACATAAAAATAACACTCTTCATATACACCTCAATGGAGTGCAAGTGCCGCAGGCTGAATCGGCAAAATACCTTGGTCTACATTTAGATTCCAGGCTCAACTGGAAACATCACGTGAGACAAAAAGCTGAACAGATACGATTGAAACAACGTCAAATGTACTGGTTAATTGGACATCATTCCAAAATGAACCTGTATTGCAAAAGACTGGTATACCAGACTATCTTCAAACCAATATGGATGTATGGTGCGCAGCTATGGGGTTGTACACATAAATCCAATAGAGACATTATACAACGAAGCCAAAATAAATTTCTTCGAATGGTCACCAACGCCTACCGATTTGTGACTAACAAGGAAATCCACAATGATTTAGAAATACAATTGATAGACGACGTTATCCGCGAATGTGCCATAAAACATGAGAAGAGACTTCTTACCCACACCAATCTTGAGGCCGTACAACTACTGGACAGTACAAACGAAGTAAGGCGGCTCAAACGAATCAAACCACATGAGCTAACCGTATGAAAATTATAAACCAAGGGAACTGGACACTGGTCCAGCAGACCCACACAAGTTTATGCTTATCTCATAAGTACTAATGTCAACCTTACTAATGAATTAATATTGTTTAAGATTGTAGTAGCCATATCAATAAAGATGTTAAAAAAAAAAATTTTGTGAACGATGACGACTATTCATGGAAAATAACCCGGACACATAACGCATAAAAATTGTGAAAATCCACTACCGTACAGTTTTCGATCACCATAACGCACCTTCCCGCTATACGGTGGTCCGTTTAATCGATAAATTAGCCATCGTTCTCAATAATTGAGAAGCAGTTTACACGAAGCAAGAACATATGAAGCAGTTTACAGCCAATTTTGACTAACGATCTGCGTTTCCAAGCTACAAGATTTAGTTGATACAACATTTGAAACCAGCTGACGATTCAGCGCTGCTCTTTCACAGAGCGGATCTTAGAGCAACAACAAGTCAATGGTGATTTTTCGAAGAAAATCATCATCTTGATGGCTATGACAACAATCCGAATTGTCGCATATAGGGAGCTGAGAATCCACGGGCCACTGTTTGGTGCGCAGTTTTGCAATGCGGTCACCGTCAACGGTTTTTGTTACCGTGAGATAATAAACTACATCTTCTGGCCTCAAATTACTGAAATGCACAACTTGCCACACAGCGAACAAAACAATGGAATTGTTGAAAATGAAATTTGAAGGGACAGTTATCTCGAGCCGCGGCAATGTGAGTTGGCCAACAATATAATGCGATTTCAATTTCACGCCAATAATCCAAGAATAATAGAACACAATACTTGAATTGAAAGGCGCGATTCAATGCGCCGTTTAAGAAATCATCGAAAAGGACGAACAAATACCATAATTCACGAGGTGGGGCCATTTATCTGATATTATGTACTCTATACATAACCTGTATGTCTACACTCTTTGTTACAATAAAAACATCAGAACGTCGAAACAAAACACTGTGATTTTTAATGGGCTACCTATATGTACTTTCATGCTGATGAATAGTTGGAACTGGAATAACTTGGTATATGTCATATCAGGCCCTTTGTGCTAATGAGATTTTGATGATGTCGAACATAATCGTTACCTCGAATTTTATGGTTTTGTTATTGCAATTTTATATATGGCGGCTATGAAGAGTTAGTATCAACAGATCGAGGATCCCTTGAAAAACTGCGATGGCTGATTATAGCGGTTTGAAAATTTTGTATCTTCTTAATTTCAGTATTGTGTGTATAGCAAGATCCGTAAACTCTTCATGGAATAGGATGGTTGTTAGAATTTGATTGTATGCGGTTGTTTTCTCATGCTTGTTTCATAACTTTGATAATTGACTCTAACATAGACATCTGGTTTTGTAATAATTCCTTATCGTACTGCTGTATCATATTTAATTTTTCTATGCTTTCCGTGTAAATTTTTCGTTTCCTTTGATCTAGCACTTCTAATAGTTAATTGGCTATTGTACCTACAAAAACGAAGGCACTCTTCTTTCGTTTAGGAAATCGTCTTGCTCATTAAATTTTGCGTGAAGTGATTTTATCTGCAAAACAATATTAAACGTCAATGTGTACTGGTGTTAAAAGTGATCTATTTGAACATAAGCTGTCTAATTGATGAGCAACTTTTCCAAAGTCCATTTAGGAAGTGCAATTATAGTAGGTTATAGTCCTTAAAGCCCCGCTGTTACCAATCTTAATATCCAGATTATTGCAAGAGTGCGAAGTAGTAGCTGGAGCTTGGTGTTTGGTCTTGCCCCTAGCATATATTATTTTGCATTATCGTTGGCTCCAGCTGCATCTGTTTTAGTTTCTTCCGATCGAGCAACCTATGGATGTTTTACTGATATTACTCTAATTTTACCGTTATCACATGGTTGGACCTCAACTACTCTTCAGATTTGCAATGTACTAGAGTAATCATATTTGTTCTTTATTAGTACAATTTGATCCTTGACAATATTTAGTTGTAATTGTTTCCATTTGTATCGTTGTTGAAGCGAGTTCTAATGTTTCCAGAAATGTTGCTTCAATTGTTGTGGTAATTTCCATTTAGATAATCGATTTTGCATTACATCCCAATAATTCTCTTCTTATACTGTTAATAATGATCTCTAAATTTACTTGAAATTGTGGGGAGAGACCAGGAGTTCAAGCATACCTCCAAAGTATAAACCACCAAAATGTGTTGTTCCAGGAAGTATAAAACACCAATTTGTACATTGTTACACCGATTATTCTGTTAGTTGGCTTGCAGTGGTTTATTAAATTGATTGATTGTAATCAATGAAAGTGGTACCGGTATCTGAGTATATGTGGCAATAAATGTTTCCGTTGTTTGATCTTTAGCTATCTCGATGTGACAAGCTTTGGTAGTAAAACACACAATAATGGCTATATTGCTACCACTTGTATGTTTGCTTTGATCTACCTTTTGATTTTCTAATAAAAATAAGGCCCGCGCAGATTTGGGAATTATATACAATACCTTATTACTGATCTTGCATTTGCATTCCAATACCGTTGTCGTAAGAATGTGACAACAAAAGTTGTCCCTTCATATAGAATAATACGATGGTCATCTTTGATTATCAGATTGGTTAATTGACCTTTCCTCGGCAAGATGAACTCACTTTTATTAAACTGTTGCCTTGTTTGTAGTCATGAAATCATCTCCACCAAAGTTCGCAATTTTAAAATCCCCCTCTCGCAATTCGTCTGCAGGCGATTTTGGAAGGGTTTAGCATACAGCTTGAGAAAACAGCATTCTTCATGGTTTATAGTTATCTATATTCCCTTAATCCAACTTAAGCCGATTGTTGAGTGCGTAAAACAATAAATTTCTGCTTCGGCATATTGTGTCCGGCATACTTTAGTGCTAGTTTGGTTTTTGCCATTATTAATTTTGTTTTTGCCTTTTCATCAATAACTCAGTAATAAACTACCACCGACAAAGCCTTCTCAGACACATCCGCAAAACCATGAATTTCAATTTCCTTGCCTTTAATTGTGTTCACACATATTGGCATGAGGACAGAATCAATGGTTTTCAATTCATCTTTATACTTTGGCCATCTTTTGTCGTTTCTATGGGTAATTTATCATCCCAACTGATTCAACTTACCCAGACATCTTTCTTGAAAGATTGCTGTTGATTAAATTATAATTGAAGAAAGCCATCCTAATGACTCAAAATATTTGATGAAGTCGATAGCAGTGATCTTTTAGTTGAGATGTTTGAAGTAGAAAGTTGTAGATGTTGTATGTTGAATAGAAAATTGTCATCCCTCCGGATCGTATAAAATACCGAAAGATTTAACTATCTTGTTCAATTTAATATTCGGCAAGGATTGTTGAATCATTTAAAGTCGATTTGAGTAAAGGAATCCTCTTTTTGCCATTAGGCCACTTAATTCATGATTCACACATAAGAGTCTTCTTTTAATATTGCAACAACAACGGGATAAGTTTTAGCTTTGTCTTGGACTAATTTGTGCATTGTTTTATTGCTAGAAAACTAGATGCCTTTGTTCCATAGGTGACTGTTTTTCAAAACAAAATCTTGAGTTGCGTGAATTAGAATCTTCTCTCCACGCAAAAGTTATCTATACATTTTCTCTACGTCTTATGAGAGTCTATATGGCTCATAAGACATGATGTGGGATATAGTAGATTTTATTAGGATCAATCCATTGTGACTAAGAGATGCTTGCTTCCACATAACTTTCTTTAAAGTATAAATCTCTAGAGAATCATCTTTCTAATTGAATTAATTTGGATTAATCAATTGCGTTTTTCGTGATTCTCTTATAAGGTCTGCACGTTTTCTTTCAGAACTAAGTTTGCCATTGAGGTCAGATCGATTTTGTTGATATGATACTAGTTTTAGTTGCTTGATTAACTGATCCCGTCCATCCGATAAAAATTAAAAAAGTCGATTTGGCTTCACTCATTATACTGTGGATCTGCCAAATTTATGTTTTGTAGATGCCTAAATTTGTTCTGTTAAATTTACATTCTGGCAGGTGGGTGTAGTAATGCTATTGTGTTTCTACAATGCATTGAATCCACCCATTCTTGAGATGGAAATACACGCTATTTTCTTCCATACGTTTAGTAAGTTGGCAGCACCTTTTTTATGAAGGTACCTTCCAAAGCCTAGTCGGTCAAGGCCCACAAAGTTATTGGTTCTTGTATGTCTCCATGTAATATAATAAATACCATAGCAAACAGAGTTTGAAGTGACTCTCCATTGTTGGAGTTATAAGATATATTCAGCTTAGTTGGTAGTAAAAGATTTATATTACAAAATATTTACAAAATATTTCCACAGTTCGCAGTGGATTCAGAATCCTTTAAAGCGAATTGCATACAACAATACTCAGTTCTATACTCTACAAATAATAACATAATTCAATGATAAAACGTAAATAAAGACTTCTATGATGTTTGTATCGATACATATTTAAATAAAATATTTATTAATAAGCGCTTTTAAATTTAATTATTCCTTTTTTTAAATTCAAATAATTTTGCTATTTAATTTCAACAGGGATTTCGTTATACATTTTAGTGTAATATGGCTTTGATGCAACGCTTCTGTAAAATTTGTAGCTTTCTCAAACGTGATTGGGATGGTTCCCATAACCAACAAGCCCAGAAGTAATTCTAGAATGAATGAAGGCAAAGTATATGCATCGAAGTATTTTCGTAGGTATATAATAGGCCTTACGCGTAAAACCAATTATTGGAGAAACTTTTGAGCAAACCGTGTCAATATGATGCTGCCAATTAAGATGCGAGTCTAAAATTATTCCTAAATATTTATAAGTTTCAACAAGCTCAATATTGACATTTGCTAGAGCAAGACTAGGTAATGTAGGAAGACGTTTACAGATTGAACAGAATACCAAGTATTTAGTCTTAGCCAAGCTTAAAGATAACATATTATCATAACAAAAAAAATAACATAGGGCCGATTACACTGCCTTGAGGTACACCACCAGGCTACACTTACCAGTAGCGCCATTAACAAAAACGAACTGTTTTCTATTCGAGAGATAACTTTTTACTATATCTTGGGATTTCCCTCTAAATCCATAGCAATTCAGTTTATCTAATAATAATCCATGGTCCAGAGTGTCAAACGCTTTCTTTAAATCTAAAAATAAATCACATACATAGGATTTATCATTTATTGAACTATTAATCATGTCAACTGTTTCAACTAGAGCAACATCAGTTCCTGAACATTTTCGGAAGCCAAATTGAAAGTTATATAGTAAATTATGAGTCTCTAAAAACGAATTAAGCCGCAATGCTAACAATTCTTCTAACAATTTATCTATAGCAGATAATGTAGATATTGGTCTGTAATTTGTTAATTTAGTTTTAGCGCCACAGATGACGTAGGCTTTGGTTAACAGGGTTACTATTAATCTGATCAGCCAGATCTTCACCAACATTCGCAAAGTAGTTGTTAAATAAGGATCCAATTCTGTATCCGTCAGATATTATTTTCCCCCATTGTCAATAACAAGTCTATGATTGTTACTACTAATTCTACCCATCAAAGCATTTATATTAGACCACAAGTTACGTTGGTCGGGAACCCCCCAAAGACCTTCTCAAAATATCTCTTTTTGGCGAAATATTTTTCACGTTTAATTACTTTATCAATTTCGATAAGTCTTTGGTTATAATCGTCACATGAAACAATTCACTATGCTGCTTTGGCACATATAAAAATTGACAGCTCGGTGTAAAATTTAGTTTTCATTTAATAAATAGTTAATTAAAGTGGTTTTGGGTTTTCATTAAGTTAAAATAGTTTTATAGTGGTGTACGAACAATTTTATAATATTAAAAAGGTGGTGGACGCATATATATATAGTGTTTTAAGTGAATTATTATTTGGTGGCAACAACAACAAGTGTTTGTTTATATTTAAGCGGCGTGTTTTTAGACAGTAAATAAAGTCAGGTGTGGGCAAAAGGAGGGCTTCGGCCCTTGAAAGGGGCGATGTTTGAAAGCCCAAATAGATTTGCACCGTTGAGGATGTTGGGAAATAATACCCAACCCTCCAAAAGGAAAAAGATCGAAGAAATGCGAACAAAGAGATTAGGATTCGGTGGCGGTGCAGATATAATGGATTGCAATGGAGTAAACGAAAAATATCTAATAATCAAGCACGAGCAGGAGGGACAAAACCTGTCAAATTTTTCACCTTTTGGAATACAAAAAGCGCTGGATATGATAACCAAAGGTATCATTAAAATGCAACGTTCGAGAGCTGGAGAACTCTTGGTTCTGACAAAAAATCAGGCAGCGACGGATGCATTATTGAAGGCAACATCTCTGGGACAATTGGCCAAAATAAAAGTGACGGAACACTCCATATTAAACAGTTCCAAAGGTATCATTTTCTGCCACGACCTAAAAAGTTTAACTGAGGAGGAAATCAAAGAAGGGCTTAAGGACCAAGGCGTCATAGAGGTATACAAAATAAAGAAATGGGTGGAAAATAAATTAACAGACACAGCAGCAATTATCCTGACTTTTAATTCACCAGTATTACCGGAATATGTGAGGGCAGGCTTTATACAACTAAGCATTCGATTGTACATTCCAAATCCGTTGAAGTGCACCGAATGCCACAAATTTGGTCACACCAAAAAGAGATGCACAAGTGATCCTAAGTGCTATAAATGTAGTGAAGTAACACCACACAACCAGCCGTGCACTACACTAAAATGCATAAATTGTGGAGAGGCACACACCAGCAACAGTAAGGAATGTCGAGTATATAAACGAGAAGTAGAAATAGTGAAAATTAAAACTGTAGATAGATTAACATTTCCCGAGGCGAGAGCTAAATATTTTCGATTATATGCAAACACCACACCAGCTAACCAGACAACATATGCAGATACACAAAAAACCTCCTTTAACCCACCAAACACACCACAAAAGCCGCAAAACAAAGAAAACCAACTAGAACAGATAAAACCACAATCACATCCAAAAACTATTTCAACTTCAAGGCAACAACAGACACAATTAAACCAACCACAACAACAACAGCAACAAAAAGATCAAGTACAACAACAACAAAACCAACAACAGCCGCAACAACTAAAACAACTACTAGAAACGAACAAACTACAACAACAAATACAGCAAGTACAACGACAACAAGAAAGATTACAACAACAACCGCAATCAAATCAACAAACAACTTGTAATACAGCAATGGACATAGAGACAATAAAAAAATGAAGCATGGCTAGCAATGAGACATTCTAATTTAACTCCAAAAGAATTAACACTATTTGGAAATAACCATGTAAGTATGATTGATGATGAATGAGGGAAGGAGGAGACAGGACGCATTTGCATTTATAAATGCCCTATCCTTTCTTCATTTCTTTGAATGGTAGAGCGAATGCTGAGATCCAATGAATGCATGAAAATTGGTCAAATAAATATTCGCAGTATATATGCCAATGGCGATATGTTGCGGAATTATCTGACCAATAATGATGTGAATGTGATGATTTTGTGTGAAACTTGGGAGCGGGAGGGTAAGCGCGGCGTGGCGATATTGGCACGTGCCAATATCAGCCTGGTCCTTTCTGACATACCGCGCTTCGAGCACATTGAAGTCATCGCGGCCAAAACTTGAAATCTGGACAGAAACTTGTTATTTGTTAGTATCTATGCAACTCCAGTGTTGTCTACGTCTGACAGAGAGAAAAGCCAACGAGATTTTCAAATTTTGTTTGAATGGGTGGATGGCAAAAGTGACGTGATTCTAGCGGGTGATATGAATGCGCATTCGAGAATATGGGGGAGTGAAAGAACTGATGCTAGAGGTAACTGGTTGACCCGCCTCATTCTGGATTCCGATTTCGTAGTCCTGAATGATGGTGGGTCGACTAGAATGCCGAGAGAGGGGTCGACAGCCAGCGCGATAGATTTAACTTTAATATCTAGCGGGCTGGCGGGCCAAGTCACTTGGAATGTTACAGATGAGAAGTTGGGTAGTGATCATTATTTGATCAGGATATAAATGTTGACATAGACCGTAAGGTCATTATGAATGGTAAGAAATGGGTCGAACGTATGAATGAGATTCTCACAATGAAAGAAGTAAATGAGGTTAACCAACTTGAGGATGAAATAGAGAGAGCGAATGAAATGAGCACTATAAATATCAGAGGGAATGAATACAAGGTGAATGGTTGGTGGAACAATGAAATCCAGTATTGGTATGAAAGGAAACGGATAGCATTGAGAGAGTTCAGTAGGTGTATATGTCATGAATGCAGAATAAATTATGGAAGAATGAATGCAAAATTGAAAAAGGCTATCCGTAGAGCGAAAAGAAAAAGTTGGCGGGACTATGTATCAAAAATGACACATACAACCACAACTAAGGATGTATGGGATAAATTCAATAGAGTGAGAGGATATAGAGCGCAAGGCAGAAATGCAGTGTTAGATGACAGAGAGAATGTAGGTGTCTTTTTACAAATGATTACGGACGTACGTAACCATTTGAGTGATAGGTATGAAGTTTTGCTACCTGGTAATGAAAATGAATTTATGAACGATATGTGTAAGGAGTTTGAATGGGAAGAGTTCCGAGGGGTTTTAGAAACATCCAAATCTACTACCCCCGGAACCAGCAGAGTGAGTTGTAAAATGATTAGTAGATTAGAATTCGAAGCCAAGGCGGCCTTGCTTCGAATTCTCAATCAAGTATGGATGAGTATCCAGATACCGGAAAAATGGAAGGAAAGCAGAGTGGTACCTATTCCTAAAAGGGATCGGGATAGGAATCTGGCAACAAATTACAGGGGAATATGTATGTTGAATGTATTTGTTAAAATTGTGAATGGTATGATGAAAGGTCGTATAGATAAATTTGTGAATGAGGGAAATTTGTTGCCGGAAACCACCTTTGGGTTTCGTCACAACCACTCTGCTAATGAGTGTGTAGAAAAGTTTGTGTGGGAAGTACAAAAGGAAAATAAGTATGTTGTGGCGGTATTTTTGGATATAGAAAGGGCATATGATTACGTGTTCCAGGGAAACTTTATCAAATCCTTATGGACTTGGGGTTTCCTTGGAAAATTTGTAACATTTGCATTTGTTTTATGTGGTAGAGGGTATAGGTTGGAAGGAGCGGTGACTATCGGCCTCCCCCAAGGCAGTAAAATCTCACCGACTCTCTTCAACCTGTATACGAGCTCGATACATAGGTGTAACTCCTCGGGCAAAGTCATTTTGCAATTTGCAGATGACTTTGTCCTGATGGGTAAGGGGAGTACCATCGGGGAGGCCTTGAGTCGGGCTCAAGAATGTGTGAATCAGGTAACCGAATGTTTGAGTGAACTGAATTTGAGAGTAAATTCGAGTAAATGTTGTAGTATGGCTTTTAGAACGAATCGGATGGTTGATGTGCGAATATATAATGAGAGAATTGAGTGTGTGAAATTGACTAGGTATTTGGGAATCTGGATTTACAGAAGAATAAGTTTCAAAGTGCATATGGAAAAATTGGCCGATAATTGTAAGAGTAGATTGAACGTAGATTAAAAGGGTGAGCAAACCGAAATGGGGAGCTCATCCGGGTGTGACTGATATGTTACGAAAGGCGTTAGTGTCAACTAAAATTGCGTATGGAATGAGTATATATGGTGATGGGTCCAAGGTTGGGTTTAAAAAGTTGATGCTTGTGGAGAATGCGTGTGCTAGAGTGGTATTGGGAGCGATCAATTCGACACCAATACACACTCTGTGGTCTGAATTGGGTGATTCGCCTCTTAATTTTAAGAGGGAATGGATCACCGTGCGAGAAACTGTGCGAATGTTAACTAAGGACAATAAATTAGTGAATGAAATGAAAGAGAGATTGCAAAGAGGGGACGGTTTACAAAAAGACAACAAGATCGCTGGTAATCTTGGAAAATATTAACTTATTCTCCAAGATTCGTCCGGCAAATCCGAAAGTCCCTCCGAGCAATCTAATAGTGCGGTTGAAGTTTGGTGACACAACAAAAGCAATGATGAATGAGTTATCGGTTAAGAGCGAATTTTGCAAAATGCGAATGAATTATGTTGCACATGTGGAAGTGTATACAGATGCTATTGTAAATGTTGATCGCGTAGGTGTGGGAATTTATATTCCTTCAATGAGGAAAGAGAAAATGGTAAGAGTGCATGACAGTATCTGTATAATGAATGCAGAATTGATAGCGATTATGGAAGGGATCAAGTTGGCAATGACACAAGGGAGAAGGAGAATAGTGTTATTCTCTGACTCCTGGAGTGGGTTGGAATTAATTAGTAAGAGTGGGGGAACTCATGGCAATGTGTATGTGGAAATGCTATATAAGTATCTTCAATCTTATGGGAGGGAGGTCATCCTTCAATGGATACCTTCACACCTACAGATTGAAGGTAATGAAAGAGCCGATATGCTTGCGAAACGGGGTTGTTTGATTGAGGATGTAAACGAATATGAATTCATGGATGCCAGAGACGTACTTCGCATGTTTCAGGTGAATCTGTGGAGAAAATGGGAGAGAGAGTTTGTTGAAAAATGTCAGGTGAAAGGTAAGAAGTACTTTGAGTTGGTTAGGTCTCATTTGAGGCAACCGTTCTTTAAGGTGCTCAAAGGAGATACTAGAATGTTACGAACTATGGAACGAGTGAGATTGAATCATGGAAATTGGAAAGAATGTTTGAAGAAACGCAATTTGGTTGTGTGTGAATTATGTGAAAGCTGTTTGGTTGTGGAGGACATCGAACATTTGATTCTGAAATGTTCTGCATTTAACCAGAGCAGACAAATGTTCGATGTTCTATTGAGTGCAAGTAGTTTGACTGAATTATTACGAATGGGAATGAACGTATATAAGAATATGTATGAATTTATTAGAACAAATCAGATAGAAGTATGAAAAGGGATCGATGTGTGCTAGGTGAATGACAAGAAATTAAAATTAAATTATTAGTATTATGGTAAAAAATATAAACAATTAAAAATTGGAAATTTTGAAACGGGCCATATGGCACCAAATTTTTGGAGCTAGTGCCAAATAAATAAAAATAAAAAAATAAAAAAAATGGTTATAATCGTTTTCATTTGAGTTAGCTATTGAACTATTACAGAGTTGCCGCTTGCATTTCTATAAAATTGATTCCTTTTTATTAATTAATTGCCATAAATCGTACGTGATCCAAAGACAATACGAATTTTTTAATTGTACAGATTTTTTAATAATGCGTGTGTATTTGGTTATTAGCTCTTCATATTTCTCTGTAATGTGAGACAAAATTATATCAGGTTCAAAATAATTCACATCCAGATTTGTCAAATAGTTTTCAAATATTAACTTTTTTTATTTTATGCGAGAACACTCTAATAAATAGATTTGCATCAGACTTTGAACTCATAAGTACCAAAAAACGTACTCTTTATGTTTGGGCGATCTAACACGTTCACGACCGAGGTGCTTATGCTAGGGATAGCCACAAACCACATAATAAATTTGCACGAAATGTGCTAATTGAAGCCTAATGGTAGAATAAATGTTTTATTTATGTGGTTTGTGGGGTTTATGACGCTATTAATAGTATGACGCATATACGAGTCGCCGGTTTATGGAACAAAATTTCGTTGTATAAACCACAGGGCGCACATCTGCGTCGTTGTAAAATAAAGTTGAAAGCGTTGTTTTTGTAATTATTTTATTCTTACATATATTATTTTTCAATATAAACTAAAAATCAAATAACAGTTCCTTAACAAAAGATATAAAAATAGATAAAAAAAAAACACCGGATAACTAAATAATTGCACAATGAAACAAAGATAAAATTAAAAATAATGCAAATTATTGAATTGTGTTGATGAATTGTGACACAATTTAAAACATGGATCTACACATAATCCAATAGGCTGACCCATGCTATCTACACATATATCACAAATAAAATGAGTACCAGTCCTTTTTTCTGTTTTGTAAATTGTCGGCACTTTTTACGCTTATCAACACGGATTGCAAAGTGTTGTAAATATTTTTCGTGTGTAGTTTTTTACGATTGTGAGCTAGAAGGATTCGGTGTTGATGAACACGATACATCAGAAAGATCTTGTGTATTCAATAAAGATATTGCAAGCAAATATGATGTTTTACTACCTTTATGTTTGTTCAATAACCAATTTCTGTTCCATACTGAAATATCAAGTATATGGAAGAAAGCTTTTATGTACCATCGCAAACTCCATCTCGGTGTGGGGTAATAAGATATCATCTGGTCGTTGCGGTCTACACCTGACATGTGTTTAATGTAACTGTAACCATTACGGCTTTTTGTGATGTAATTCCCCTTTTATTTATATATTCCATCATTTCAGCTATATGCAAAGAAGATATCATCAAGACATACCGTTTATCTTTCCATTTCTGCACAGTTATGTTGTTTCTTCGTCTCCAAATAGTTTAATTTTTTTAAGGTTTTTGGTAATTACATCTGGCGGATTTTGTTTTCGGTTGACTCTCAAAGTTCCACATAAATGTGTACGTTGCTCAAAGAGATGTTCTGCCAAAATAACACTGCTGTAATAGTTATCCATGTACAATATGTGATATTTTCCAACGTAACCTTTCATTAGCTCTTTAACAACACTGAAAACATGACCTTCAACTCGAGGTTCCACGGTATTCTGACCACTATAAATCAACATATTTAGGAGGAACCCATCGTGCGTACAAAGTTCGTAAAACTTAATCCCATATTTATGCGTTTTATTGGGAATGTATTGCCGAAAAGATAGCCGTCCACGCCACAGCATCTTTGCTTCATCCAGTGCTAGGTGTTGTGCAGGATGGTATACTTGTTTTATGTTGGTTGGATCATATACTTGATCGGAAACGTTCGGTATTTTCTGAAGTCTATGGCTTATGTCATTTGTCTCGTTATTGTAAAAACACAAACACCGCAGAATATTTTCAAACCGATTTCTGCTCATAATTTTTCCAAAAACTGGATGATGATACATTTCGTTTTTATTCCAATAGTGTCGTAAATATGGCATACGCACATTTCCCATTATAATACACAATCCTAGAAATCGCTTGAGTTCTGGAATACATAAAGGTTTCCATTTCAATAAATTTGATTTGGGTTTTAATTTTCCAGATTGTAAATTGGTTGCAGCCCGTAAGTTGACCCATTCTATTATTTTTAAAGCAAACTTTCATCAAAAAATAGAGAGAAAATTTTTTCTGGTGACACATTACTCTCTAATTGTACCTTAATTCCTTCTAGACCGATAAATTCGAAAATCTTTGGTTCAAATTCTAAATCAGTCCAATCTTCATCATTTTCAGAGTCATCGGTATTTATTGGTTCTCCATTATCATCTTCAATTATTTCTGAGCCTCCTACCTCAATTGATATTGATTCATCACTAGTACTTCCCAGATTTGAACAAAAATATTCACTCCCTGTGTCAGAAAATGGTTCAGATGTACTGCTTTCATCGCTTTCATTTATTTCAGAATCTGTTATTTTGTTTGCAGCCAAATTGTATTTTTCATAATAATTTTGATAAATAATAAAAACATATTTCTCACCTCTACCGTAAATAATACCATTCAAAATTTTACTTTCAATCATTTTTTTAGTTACAACTAAGCTCTATAAATTCAATTTTTAAATTTAAATAAAAAATGAAGTTTTTTTCTTTGTGTCTATTCGTCAACTATTTCTATATTCTAATTTTGGTTAACAAATTTTCCTTTATATATTGGTAAATTTCGTTGTACGGCATCCTATCGTTCAAAAATTGTGGGTTGTTCCTGTGTTGATATATTTTATACTCCTCGAATGGAATACGTTTTTTCGCCTTTTTTCATTTCTAAATTGCTGTCATATCCTGTGTACCTGTGTTCAGTGCTGTTGGTGATTCAGATGTTCTGTGTATTTCGACCGTTTTATGGTTTTCCCACATCTTTTACGTGTTCTTTAAAGTGTGTAATAAAACTCCGACCTGTTTGTCCGATACAGAACGCCTCGCACTCGTTCCATTTTAGTTGCCTGTATCACTTTTGTATTGTGCCTGTATCACTTTTGTGTTGTGTTTGTAACTAGGACCTTCTGTTGGAGTGCAGAATTCAGCGCCGACCCACCGTCCATGTCAGTTTACAGGTTACAAGGGGCTTGCAATGTGCAGGTGATGTACTTGTGTGGTGGTATAACTGTGTGAGTAGGTGAATGGGTGATGTGTGCGTGAATGAAAAAGGGGGGTATTAATTGACCTTAAAAGGACATTAAATCCATTGGATAATCAATACTTTCTTTTTCTTTTGGAAAAAAATGGTGTTGTTTTGAAGCTATTCTTTTCGTTGAATACATGTTTTTGCTCGAAGTTTGATATGAATATACCGGCTAGTGTTCTTGATAGAGGATTCCCAATTGGCAGGTCTTCTTGCTGGTTGTACAACTGGTTGTTGTGTTGAAAAAGTTTTGCTTCGTGATCGTTATTAATATATTTATGACCTAATCTATTTCTTGTTACTTATCACATACAGAAAAACCACACACAATTGTGTGGTAATTCCCCTTAACCGAAAAAAAACTATAATTTATTACTTATATACAACAGTACGACGACTCATACGAGTATATGCGTCCCTGGTTTATGGAGAAAACCATAGGACGCATATAAGCGTCCTGTGGTCATGAACGTGTTAAATTACTCCTGAAATTTAGGCGATAAAAATATTAAAGAATTTGAGTTATTTTTAATGAACATTGTTCAAGTTACAATTGTATTGAATTTCAAAATAATTCTGCTTCTATACCTTATAAAACTCACAGTGCTAGTACCTAGTTTTGAAGAGTGTTATACCACAGACGTAACATATCCAGACGTTTTATTGCGAAAGAAAGTTTGGTCGAATACCGTGGCTCCACTTTTCATATTACATTATTTTTTGATATCTAATCGAGGAGCCCAATATATTTTATATACTGCCATCTATATATACACAGCAGAAACAGTCTCAAATAATTTCATATTTTAACCAATAAAATACATATATACATAACCAAACTACAAAAATAAAACAAATATAAATATTGGTGTGTATGTAAGTAGGTTTCGTCGACAGTTTTCAAGGTTGTATTTACGTTATCCTTTTCATATTACAATAAATTTCAATTAGAAAAATTATTGCTTGTAAATGGTTCTAAATTTATGTGTTCCGACTTGCTATTTCATTAATTAAAACTATTAAATATCGACAATATACTTTAAATAAAATTCATTTGATTATACATTAATTAATATTCATCAATAATATTCTTCTATCTTTACAATTACTTATTCTATACGTATTTCCCATTTTATTGATCGTCAGTTTTTTTAAAGATCGTTCCACAATGAATCGTGTTAAAAGTGGTATAAAATGTGCAGTTGAAACCTGCCGTTTAACTAAACGACAAAATGTTCGTTTGTTTAAGTTGGTGGCCCACCACAAGAAATTTAATGATTGAGTACTGAATTGTAGATTAAAAGATTCCACAATTAAAAACATTATGGTTTGCGAAAAACATTTCGAAAAAAAATATTTTAGTAAAAGAGGGTTAACAAAATATGCTGTGCCTACACTAAATTTATTTGAAAATGATTCCGGCAGTGATATTTCGATAGTAACTATTTTATCAATAGAAGATTGGTTGGAACCTGAAGACGATCCAACTACAAGTGATCCAATAGTAGCTACAGACAATTTGCTTCAGGATAGCTCAGAAAATATGAGTCAAGCAACGATAGTAGAATCGCAAAATGACACTTGTATTATGAGTTTAGAAAACATCGCGTATCTACCAGAACCGGCGATGTATAAAAGCGACATTGAACCTCCACCATGTAAAACGTGTTTACGAAATATTAAAAATGAAAACTATTATCGATTAAACTATAATAAATTATTAAGAACAGTAAAATCAAAAGACAGTGAAATAATGGGGCTGAAAAGAAAATGTTATAATTATTTAAGAAAATTTAAACGAATGAAAGTGTGCATCCAAAAATCAAAACCAAACATTAACGACCACTTAAATAATTTACTAATTGACGAAAACGCAAAAAACTTTTGTAAGATGTTAACAAGTGGTCGATCCAAAAATCAAAAATGGCCGGAAGAGCAAAAAATAATCGCACAGAACATATTATCGATCGGCAAGTTCATACAAATACTTAAGAGAGAGTTTAAATTTTAATTTGCCATCTAAATCATCATTAGTACGATGGCAACCTGTTAAGTATCTGAGCCCTGGCTTCAACAATAATGCACTTACGAAAATAAAAGAAAAGCTTAGCATTATGAGCAGCGATTCGAAACAAGCTGTGTTGTTATTCGACGAAATATATATAAGAAGCGATCTTGTTTACAATATTTATACAGATCAAATCGACGGATTTGTAGATTACGGAAAGGACAGAGAAGCTGAAGTTGGTAAATTAATATGTTGTTTTATGATAAGAGGGTTATCAGCGAATTGGAAATTTGTTTTAAGTTATTATGTTTCCCAAAATAGTATTCCAGCTGATAGGTTATTTTTACTTATTCAAGAAAATTTGGACAAATGTTGTGAGTTGGGAGTAAATATAACAGGCGTAGTTTGTGATCAAGGGCCAAATAACAAAAAGTGTTTGAAATGTTTGGTATAAGAAATAAGGTTTTTCATTATTTCTTATATAATGATGCTAAAATAGCATGTATTTATGACGTGCCCCATTTAATAAAGTCAGTTAGGAACACGTTAATGAAATCCGATGTAAATACGCCTGACGGTTTGGTAAGTTGGAATGTAATACTAGAACTGTACAACTTAGAGGTAAACTCAATTACCAAATGTTGCCCTAAAATCACGGCTAAACATATTAACCCAAACAATTTTGAGAAAATGAGAGTCGAACTAGCTACACAGATTTTTAGTAGAAGTGTTGTAGCGGGTATCAAAACAGCGATTCAATTGAATAAAATATCATCTCGTAATAAAGCAGTTGCGTGAAAAGACGCGTTTTAGTCTTTCGCTGTGTAGTAATAAATTAAAATTTAATGTGATAAAAAATGTGTTATAAATATTAAAATATACATAAAGTGTTAATAAATAATTAATTTAAAAGTGAATTATAATAAAATTTGTTTATTTTTAGTGAAGTGAATCTAACATAAATAAAATAAATTGTATGTAGAGCGCAGCAATGCATTCACCCATCACATCCATTTTTATGTAGGAATACATATATGTTTACCGTGTGGGGATTCCAAAGGATTCATAAGAGAAGTGTTTTTATTATTTTAATATAAAGGGTTATCCAATTCGAGGTTGATAAAGTAGAAATCTGTATACCGACATCTGTCAAAGATAAACGTCAAGTACGCTGTCATTTATTTAGTTGACATTCTGCCATTTAAGAATATGGAGCATTTAACATACGCAAATTGGGTATTGGAAAAACAGGCCGTCGATGCTGATTTTTCGAACAAAATTTTCTTCAGTGATGAAGCTCATTTTTCGCTTGGTGGATACGTTTCTTTTATGGATTCTTGGTGGATACGTTTCTTACGATTTCTTTTTGTGGGGCTACGCGAAAGATCGTGTTTACGCAAACAATCCTCAAACTCTTGACGAATTGAAAACTAATATTCGTAAGGTAATGGCCGAGATACCGCCCGAAATGTGCCGAAAAGTCATTGAAAATTACCGCAAAAGAATCAAGGCCTGTAAGAAGTCCCGTGGAGGACATTTGAATGATATCTTGTTTAACTAAAAATGGCTAGGATCAATCTGTAAAATGAAATAAAAATTACAATACATTCCGAATATTTTGTGTGTTTTTTTTAAGTTTACTTTATCAAGCATGAATTGGATAACCCTTTATATTTGATTATATTTTCCATATATGTAAATTTTAATTTTATTTATACCTATAAATATGTTTTACAATGAAAAAATGTACGTACGATTTTTGTTGTTGTTGCTTTTGCTAGGGAGAATGCATTTGACGATCATTTTTTTTTTTTCTGTTTTTGATGGAGATTATTGATTTTTATTTCTTGTATATGCATGCTATTAGATATACATACTCGTACATGCGTATTATGAATGATAAAAATAAAATTTAAGGGAATGTAGTGTTGTGTTTTAGCGTCATAATGATCAAAAATGAAAATGATCATTGAAATTACGATGTGTATGCGCCCGTGTGTGTGTTTTAAATTGTGTGTGTGTGTGTGTGTGTGTGTGTATGTGTCGGTGTGTATGTATGTATGTATGTATATGTATGTATATGGATTTGTGTATATGTATATATGTGTATATATATGTATGTGTATGTATGTATATTTAATTATCTATCTAATTGATTGTTTTATTTTGATATTTTAATAATTTTTCCTTACTTTAAACAATTCTATAAATTCAAATTTTGTCGAAAGTCCTGATTTAAAACAATAAAGTTGTCGGCAAATATAATTCAATTTATTTTTATTATTATTTAAATTTATTATTTGGTCGGCGATTGATCGTCCTAGAGGAAGGACGTGTTTTTGTCTCTCCTTTAAATAAATAAATAATTTATTTTATATGTATTTTAATTAAATAATAAATAAGTAATATTGATATAGTGTTGGTAAATTAAATAAATAATAATTTCAATAATAATTTGCGTGAATTTAATAAGTGAAGTGAATAGTTGTACATATTGTATATTTATTTTAATCTGTGTACGGTGCGCTTGTGATGGTGTAGAATATGTACATAACAATTTTCGTTTATATGTATTTTGATACCGTTGCTTGAACGCAACGTACGCAGTGTATGTAAATCTTCAATATGTATGACTTTTTTGATTCCAATGGATGCCTAAGATAAGTGTTTTTCATTATTTTAATTCATATTTTTCTGAAATAAATTTTAATTATATAAAATATGTATTTAACTGTTTCTATTTGCGTAAACGTGTTAAGAGAGGAGCGTAAAATAAAATACCATTTCATTTATGTTTTGGTTTAGTATATTCAATATATACATACATTTCTATTTTTGTTTTTGCACTTCTTTGCTGAGTGAGAACTGAGAATAGATTATTATGATCGTGCTTTATAGCTGGACTATAGATAGAATAAAAAGAATAACGTAAGAAACGAAGACAAAAAATTATTATTCCAATTTGACGTTACGGCCATAGATGACTTGAAATATTAAGTTCATTCATATATTTTTGTGATATATTTCCTACAATTATGAATGAAACTACAATATTTTTCAGTATAAACGTATTTATATAAACAAATATATGTTTTTAAAATTATAAAAATTATTTATATGCGATTTAAATCACCACAATTCGATAAATTATTTTTTTAGGTTAGGTTTAGAAAAATACAATTCTACAGTGTATTGAAAATTATTTTTGATATTATATTCATATTAGTATATATATACATGAATATTTCATAAATAGAAAAGATAAAACACACGAATAATATTAAATCCCCTTATATAAAAAAATAAACATGCATATTATATTCAACGCACTAAAATTTATTTGGGTTTTGTTGTTGTAGTTATTAAGTTTTTTATTCTTGGGCGAAAATTATCGCTCGGTTATTCTTTTTAAGTGACAGCAAAAATGAAAAAAAATTGAACGCAATTTCTGTTATTCTTTTTATATTCATTATTCTCGGTATAGTCGATTGCATGGAAATCCTCTCTTTCGCTCTCTTACGTTATTTTTTTTATTCTTTTTATTCCATCTATAGTCCAGCCATTAGTGTTTTATAATTTATCCCTTCCAAGTTTCAACTAAAAAAGAGTAAACAGGAAATAGAAAAAATACATAGAACAAAATTTTGAGGGATAAATATATGGCGAAATTGGATAAAAACTAAACAAGCATGATCGTGGTTTATTCCGTATTATTCCTTTCTCCTTGACAGATGAATTCATTCATTCATATACACCCATCCTCCGATTTACACGGTAGATTGGTTCCGCGGAAAACGTATCGCATTCATATATACAGATCCTTGTAGAAGTATAAATTAATAATTTATTAATTTGAATTTTAGGTTTTAGTGTAAAATTAAATTAAATTTCTTAAATTTCTTATTATTCTTGTTTTGAAAGTGAAAATAATAATTTAACGAATTTTGGAACTCTAGTTTAGGACATGTAGAGGTAGGCGGCTGTGATCGAATTGGAATTGTTGGCTTAACTTTATAACTTTGCTATTTCTGCGAATATTTGAATATTTGGAATTACATGGAAGCTACGAAGTACATTTGAAATGCAGTCAAATTTGCTATATGTAGATAGTTTTTCGGGATCATGCACGTTTTAATTAAATTTTTTTCTAGATTATTTGGAAGACTGTAAATTGGTAAAGGTTTTGGTTAACTTGTTCTAGGTTGGACAAATAATTATCGACGTATGTCGATTATATAATTTATAATTTATTTAATGCTGTTGTAGATATATATATGTGTGTGTGTATGTATATGTGTGTGTGTATGTATATATATATGCATGTATGTAATTTTTTTCTGATTTATTTATTTTATAATTAAAGCATTGAACCATATAATTGGGTTATTTGATTATCATGGATCCTACAGATGTCCTAGCTACTTATTATTAATTCTGTTATCTTACAGATTCCTGATTACTTTAATAGTTTTATTTAATTTTGGTTGAATTTGTTTAGGTATTGGGGATTCTAAAGCTGTGAAAAACATTCATTATTAATACATTACCTTACAGATTCCAGATTAGCTGTTTTTGGAACCAGTTTTCGTTTGGTCATTTTCTATTTTTATAAATAAACATATTTGTATTAGATTAGGGATGACAAGGACAAGTGACTTTCATAAATATTTTTTTATAAATAAATCCATCAAATCAACAGACTTAGAAGTTAGGAAGGCCGTGCGTGCCTTTCCTGGATTCGATTTATTTTATTTGTTTTATGAGAACCAAATTAATTTAGTTAATACTAATCGTTACTTTACATTTATTTTATACAAGTATAATTTTATTATATTGTATATATATTGTCCTAAATATACTAATGAATTTTAGAATTATTTTGAATATAGTTCAAATAACTTTGGTTTCAGGAAATTCGACTGTAAGTTGCGGAGTTGCAGAATGATTAAATTAATAAATGTTTCAATTATTTAGGAAGCCGGAAAATATGAATTTAGAATTAAATTTCAGGAAATTTACAGATGCTTGTGAATTAATGCTTCATTGTAATTGCTGATTGTGTAGTTTAGAATTGTGTTGTCATTTTATTACTAACGACTTTACATAGGTGTCTGTAACGGGTCGAGTCAACCAATTTTGGTTAGGAAGCCGAAAAGTATTGATAGAATTAAATTTCAGGAAAATTCCAGATGCATGTGAAATAATAATATTTTTTCTTAGGTTGCCGTTTTAAAGAAGCAATTGTTGAAGACCAATACCATCGTTATCCATTAACCTATTAAGCCTTTATCCTTCATCTAGTAGATTAGAATTGTGTTGTCTTTGTGTTACTAACTATCGGCTATACCTAGGTGTCTGTAACCGGGCCGATTCTGTCCCACTTAACTAACCTATCCAATCCTTCGGTTTTGTTATGTGTAAAAAAGGGTGTACGGTGGACCCGGCGTCATCCGGGAACTCAAGCCTAAGAACTTGGTCGTACATTCAAAATCAATCAATCAATCAATCAATCAATCTCGTAATAAAGCAGTTGCGTGTTATACGTATAAATTTATTGAAAAAATTGACAAACTCTTCGATTGTCTCAACTCAAAAGCAAAATACGAAAAAAATCCATTTAGATGTGCCTTTATTACGAATAATGAAGTGGATACATTTTTAGAATTTATGGTTAACTATCTTTCACACATTGGTTTAGTAAAAAAACAACAGTTTATTGTTTTAAGGGGTTAATTCAGAGCATACGAGCCATTCAAGCCGTTTCTAAAAATATACTGTTGGAAAATATTGGAATTGAGTATATTTTAACGTCAAGATACAATCAAGATCCAGTCGAAAATTTATTTGCCCAAATCAGAGCCGCTAACGGAAATAATCGCAACCCGTCGGTTCATGTATTTAATCATAACATTGCAAAAATTACAACGGTTAAAATTTTATCACCATTCTAAAATATATCAAATTGCGAGGATGACACAGACGAAGTGCTTGAAACGACGGAAAATGTACAAGCTGAATCAAATGAAACCGTTAATACAAGTTCAATTGAAATTGACCATGTTGATGACATATCAGATATATCTGAAATTTTTTTTAATTTGGATGTACCTTTACAAGAAGCTTCAATGCGGTATTTTGTGGGCTACGTAGCGTTCAAAATTTTGAGAAAAATTAAATGTTCCCGTTGCGAAAACATCTTTATCAAAACTGATGAAATTTTGGAGGCTCCGTCAGAATATTTGATTAGCAATAAAAATTATGGCGATGAAAATAAGATAAACCTTAAAGCCCCGACTGATTATTATTTCAAAATTTGCAAAGAACAAATTTGTTTATTTTCCCGGATGTTTTCAGAACGCGCAAAAATGAAAGATTTGAAGAAGAATATTGTCCAACTTTGTATTGTTAACACCAGCATTACCTGCAAAGATTAGTATGTCGAACAAAATCCATGCCATGAACATAACAAGGCAGCCTTAAACTTCATGATTTTGGTTTTAATCAGGAAACATTGTACATGGTTAGCTGAAAAACACATACAAAAAAATTATAAAAACGTACGAAATCCCAATTGGCGAATACTATTGCAAGGCAAATAATTATATAATGAAACGTTAACGCACAACCGATATGAAGTTTATACTAAATTTATCCTAAAACTACAAAACCAACATATTTTATGAATGTATGTGTAAAAAAGAGAACATTTAGGCGTTTTTAATATAGTTGAATATCATCTGCAATAATATCATTATAAAAAAACTTTAATTTTATAATAAAACCAACAATTTTTAGAACTTAGAACTTCATGATTCGGCTGGAGTGAACAGGTATTACCATTATCTAATTGTGCTATCAAGGAAACCAATGTTAAAAACCTGGAAATGTGTTTAGTATTACACTAATGTTTGAGTGATCGAACAAAATTAGGGGGTAAATGCGATCCAGGCCAAATTTGAGGGTGTAGATTTTATTAGAACTTCATGATTCGGCTTGAGTGAACAGGTATTACCATTATCTAATTGTGCTATCAAGGAAACCGATGTTAAAAACCTGGAAATGTGTTTAGTATTACACTATATGTAGATTTTATTAGAACTTCATGATTCGGCTTGAGTGAACAGGTATTACCATTATCTAATTGTGCAATCAAGGAAACCGATGTCAAAAACCTGGAAATGTGTTTATTATTACACTAATGATTGAGTGATCGACCAAATTAGAGGGTAAATGCGATCCAGGCCAAATTTGAGGGTGTAGATTTTATTAGAACTTCATGATTCGGCTGGAGTGAACAGGTATTACCATTATCTAATTGTGCTATCAAGGAAACCGATGTTAAAAACCTGGAAATGTGTTTAGTATTACACTAAATTTGAGTGATCGAACAAAATTAGGGGGTAGTTGCGATCCAGGCCAAATTTGAGGGTGTAGATTTTATTAGAACTTCATGATTCGGCTGGAGTGAACAGGTATTACCATTATCTAATTGTGCTATCAAGGAAACCGATGTTAAAAACCTGGAAATGTGTTTAGTATTAAACTAAATTTGAGTGATCGAACAAAATTAGGGAGTAGATGCGATTCAGGCCAAATTTGAGGGTGTTTGACGGGCATTTTTATTCTAATCTAAATTTGAAGGAGTATTTATCCAGTTTATTACAACTTATGAAACTGGCTATTCAAGCATGTCATACAAATACTCAGTTGTTCGCAAATATTAGATAGTTTTTATTTTTTAGAATCGCCTAAATGTTTGCAATTCACTAATACTTTCTCAATTTTTTAGTATTTTTTTATTTAGTATAAACTAACTTTTTGTCACCGCGCTACAACATTTTTTATTGTATGCATTTTGAAAACACCATCAAAAGCACAAAACTGAAAAATGAAAAAAAACCTTACTTGTACTTGGGAAGAAAACAATTTGTTTGAATGAAATAAAATAAAATGTGTTTGAACGTAAAGGGTGTAAAACAAAAATCTACCGGATTCAAGTTACCCTAGTGTACATATGCACACTGTAATTTTCTCAATGAATTTTCTTATTGATCATGGTAGGTATGCAAATAAACAATATCAATATAATTTAAAACAGCCAACATTGTGCATATGCACAACTTGAATTCGGTACTTTTTTGTTTTACACCCTTTACGTTCATGCAAGTCAATTAAAACAAACAAGAAAAGTAATTTACAGTTTTCACTTACAAAATTGTTTTTTAATTTTTCGTGTGTCTGCGTCACATTAAAATTGTGATATTTTCGACTACGTTGATGATAGTGCCATCTACTAGTAAGTAGATGTCAAATGCATATCAAAATAGCTAATTGGGTTCCTCGATTGTAGTTTAAATTTTTCTCACCACCATTGGCGCAATTATCAGTCAATTTGATAAAACTATGTCTTCATTCGCCAATAATTCGTCTGGGTATATTAAGTTTGTGGTTATACACTTTAACGGAAACAAAGACAAGAACCAAAATTTTACCCTACATCTCAATTGTTTTTCTAAAACCAAAGGAAAACGGCGGTGTAATATTTGTTTTTGACCAATCAAAATGAATTTTTATACCAAATAGTATATGTAATATAATCTTGATAGTAATAAAGCAAGAATACATAAAGCATAAAAGAACATGGTAAGCAATCGGATATAATTAGACATTTCCGGTATTTCACAGTATATTGCGGCGGGTGACCAATCTAATATATAATTTAGTATAAGAAATTTCGTAACAACATAAAAACTTTTGTCGACGAGGATGGGATTCGAACCCACGCGTGCAGAGCACATTGGATTAGCAGTCCAACGCCTTAACCACTCGGCCACCTCGTCATTGTGTTAAGTGTATTATACGCTATTTAAGTAACAATTCCTATAAGAACTTTCTACAAAACTATTTTCCCAAAATAATAAATCTGTTGCTTTAATCATAGCCAAACATACAAATTATTATATTTTAAAAACTTATACCTCATACGATTATTCGCATGTTATAAAATTTCAATAAAGCACTTCTCATGGTACTATACGGTTTTGGTATCTCGAACCATGCCAAAAAGCACCATAAATCGTTGTAATTCCACCATTAAAATGATAAGCGCCCGTTGTGACACATTACATGTTTGTATAATGTTGAACGTCTAGTTTGATAAAAAGCAAAGTTTTCATTTTTATGTCTTCATTATATTACATTTTACATAGGTCTATACGTATAAATGTAGATTTAATTGTTAAACTAAAATTTAAGTAATACGAGTAAATAATTTAAATTCTTGTCGACCTGTTGTCACACAAACAACTTTACGATACTTTTTTTTTAAAAATTATTTTGTAAAACATTTTAATTTTATTAAGTTTTTTTATGGGCTCTTTAGTTAATGTTTATTACTTTAAGTAAATTGAAAATTATAAAAGATTCGTTGCACGAGGATATAATGTCTGTAGGTTGTGTTGGTTTCAAACTATTTGTTTTCTTTTTGTAATACTTATAGAATGTGAAGAACATTTGTATTCCTAAACTTAATACTTGTTTCTACCAATTCGGTATGTAGAAATAATGTTCCAACGTTTGCAGTATCTAATTTGCCTACCTCGTGACGTGGAAATTCAACAGCTGTAAATACTCGTATAATCCAAATACTTCCAATTTTGGTTAGTTTTATCTATTCTGAACATGATTTATGGGTAGAAAAAGCTGTTTCAAAAGCTTCTAAGATTTCTACACCCCTTTTGTATACACACGAGTAAGCAATTCAAGATGACGATGAAATAACCAATAACATATTTGAAGACAGATCGGAGTAATTTTTCATGCAATTTAT
The DNA here is from genome assembly GCA_963691935.1 of Nephrotoma guestfalica. Classification (NCBI taxonomy): domain Eukaryota; kingdom Metazoa; phylum Arthropoda; class Insecta; order Diptera; family Tipulidae; genus Nephrotoma; species Nephrotoma guestfalica. Next base: position 196,247,763 of record OY829913.1, on the reverse strand, counting down.
TTAATGTTTCGTTCATTAACTCTAGGTTTAATAATTTTTTTACGTTGCAATTATCGCTGAAAAAGTTATGAAACGGGTTAAGAGAACTATTAAATTTGTTTTCATGACAATTTATTGAACAACAATTCACTGAAAACGATAAGTAGAGAAGTGAATTCAGAATTAATTAGGATTCTTCGAAATTTCCAATTCTGACGGCACATGATGTACAAGGGTGGAGTGAGAGGTCTGGTAAAAATGAAACAAGGAGTATTATTTTCGGTGAAAAAAAAATTTATATTTCAACGTAATACTCTTTTAGTTCGATACACTTAGTCCAACGTTTTTCCAATTTTTCAATCCCTCTCGAATAATACGATTTCTCCAACCCTTCAAAATAGGCGTTTGTTGCATCGATGACCTCCTCATTAATCCGAGCCATTTCTTCAAGTTCGAAAACAGGAAATAGTCGCAGGGGGCTAAATCGGGAGAACATGGCAGATGTGGAAGCAATTCGAAGCGTAATTCTTGGATTTTCATGGCAATTACACACGTGTGCTCCCGTACATTGTCTTGATGGAAGAGAACTTTTTTCCTCGTCAAATGCGGTCCGTTTTCATTCAAAACATCGATGAAACGGTCCAATCAGTGGCAGTAATATTCGCCGTTGACTGTTCTCCATCTGATTATGCTGCGTGAATCCCAAAAAAACTGTGGCCATGACCTTGTTGCACGATAGGTTTTATCGTTACCTTAGCCATCTTCGGCGCAGATTCTCCAGTAGAAATCTATTGTTTAAACTGTTCTTTGATCTTCGGTGTATAGTGATGAGTCAATGTTTCATCCACAGTTATGAAACGACGCAAAAACTCCGTTTTATTTCGCTTGAACATCGCCAAACCAGCCTCTGAAGTTGCGTAGCACGTGTGCGTTTTACGTCGATTGTAAGCAAACGCGGCACCCAACTTAATTTGGTCTAGTGGCAGATGGTATTGACACATAACTTCTGGGATTTACGATTGTGGCGGCCTCTGTTGCAATTTTTACCGACTTCTCACTACGCCGTCGTAGTTAGGAAAAATGGCTAAATTAACGAATCGTTTACGATGAAACTTGTTTTGTATATTACACAGAGACACACATTTATTACACCCATTTATCATTTTAGAGAATAATACCCGGAACTCTAATTGAAATTAATTGAATTGTTTAAAAAATATTTTCCAAACCGACTTTATTTTCAAAACACTGATAAATAGCCATTTTGAAAATCTGATTAATCTGATTTCCTAACGAGAAAATTCATATTTGACGTGTGTCTGTATGCTAAAGTTTCTGTTTAGTTATTAGGTGAATGTCTAGTTATCCTAGGCGCGAAATAAGTTTACATTTTGATTTTAAATCACATGAATTATTCATCACTATATGGACCGACTCCTACTCTGATCTAAACTAAGTCGTTCACAAGAGATGTTCTTCACTGGACATTGGATAGATTTTCAGTGGACATTCATGACGTAAATTTTTGGAAGGCGAGCTACTAGGGCGAGCAATATACCACCGCCAATGCTCAATTGTAATTTGCGTTGACAAACTTCAGAAAAATTATTTGTTCTATCGCTAGCTACCGTCTAGTGATCGTTGATAAACTGACCAAATGTTATATGGAAATATTGCTACACCTCTGGTGCGATTGCTACAAATACAATACACGTGATCATTTCGCCATGCAATGCGGAATCGCCATCTGTATTATATCTTCCTATTCTTCCTGATTTTTCACTAAATATGAAAAATCTAGCATATGCGCACTATCATCAGCCCAATATCGATAATATATGGCATCGTATTATGTCATATTACTGCAACGTTGTATAAGACGGGCTCGTCACAATTGTGCATATCCGCAACATTTGTTCATGTTTCTCGCACTTCGGGCGATAATACTTCTATCATTCATATCTCAGCTTATTATTACACTGGGTTCCGATTGGCGCCATGTATTGGTGCGATCGTGGGCCCGTTAAATTCATTTGCATTAGCTGGTCACCTACTATATATCTGAAATATTGAATCCATTAGCTAAATCGCAAAAATTGGTACTGTAGTATCGGTTATCGAATAAAAATTTCTTCGCTAAAATTTACATACTGATACTTGGTAAAAATCCACCTGCAGAAATGGCAATTACGCTATTAAACATATTAATATTTACAATTTGATTATGCAACTAAAAATTATTGTATGATAATATTATATCTATTCCACAAAGCACTATTTTTAATTAAACACGGACAAACTAAACATGCACACCTCGAAGATGTACCTGCACCATATTTTGTTTAGACTTTGTGGCAACAAAAAATCAGCAATCCCGCAATTAGTCCATTTCTATCTCCATTTTTGATTGTTTTCAATTTTTTCCCTGTCGCCGAGTTGACTGTCGCCGAGTTGGTCGTCGCCGAGTTGTCGCGTACCGAAAATGTTTTAATAAAAGAGGGCCATGACCCCCAAAAACAATCTAAGTGGCAATATTTAACTGCATTTCAAATTTACTCCGTAGCTTCCGAGCTACCTGTAATTTCAAAAATTAAAATATCAAAGTTATTAGCAAACCCAATAGCCATTATGATTTCTAACGTGTCTGGTTGCGTAAAAACATTATTATATGTATTTAAAATTTAAATTTACAACATAAACTTATTATACTCATTTATTGCTCTAATGCAATGGGGGTGTGATGGGAGTCACCATTTGTCCAATTGAATTGCCTGAATTTAGAGATTATGCAAATGAAATTAACAACTACACGGCATATTAAAAAAAAATCCGAAAATTTATAATTTTAAAGTAGATTGGTAATTCCAAATCGATCATTGCCGCCTACCTATACATCATGAACTAAACCAGAGTTCCTAAATCCGTTAAATCTCTCTATATATAAAACTGACGTGTGTGTTTGTAACATTGCTCAAGTTCTGCCGCTCCGATTTTTCTAAAAATGTATGTATATGCTCTATGGATCATAAGAAGTGTTTTTAAGTGAAAATGATCCACCGGAAGTTGCAGCTGCCAAAGGAGCATTTTAGATCGACAAACTCAGGAACTACTGCACTTATTTTAATAAAAATTTATATACAATATGTTCCACAAGAAAGTATCTCAATTTATTCTTTCTGTCTAAGCCCCACCACAATCTAGCAAGTAAAATTATTATTCCACTCTAATAACGTTAGCTTCTTCCTTCAGTTCTGTTTAAGCATTTGAGTGGTAACCAACAATATTAAAATGACTTCCGTGTATAAAAAGCGTTTTGAAATGGTGGTCTTAGTTATCCATCCCAAAGAACCCAAAATTAGTGTGAAGCATTTGTGAAGAAGTGGATTAAGCTGTATAGTGACTGTGGAAATAATGATGTTTTACTGGGCAGAGGTTTAGATAGAGTCACTTCAGAGAATCACGACAAGGTCATTTTGAAGCGGTTCAAGAAAAATCCGGCAATAAACTTATAGCAAGCAAAACAAAAACTAACTCAGAAAGGTGTTGAAGTGTCAATAAATACAATTCGACGAAGGCTTGAAGAATTCGATATTAAAAATAGGGCACACAGTATAAATCTTTGTTGACTGAGAAGCACACCGAAAAAAGGCTGACTTGGACAAAAAAAAATTTGGACCGTGATTGGAGCAATGTGATGTTTACAGACGAATCATCTTTTGTGGTATACAATTATTGACGGACAGCCTGGACAACTAAAAGTCACAGATTTGTCCAACACACCGTTAAGCACGCACAATAGGTCCATGTTTACGGTTGCTTCTCCTCCAAAAGATTTGGAAGACTAGTCAACTTCACAAGAAACCTGGATGCTCAATATATGGTGAAATTATACTAAAATGGTTTGCTAAAGTCTGCTGAGAAACGATTTGGATGTGGAAATAAAGATTGGATCTTACAAGAGAATAATGACCCTAAACATCGTAGTCGCCTTTGCACCCAGTGGAAAGAGCAAAATGGTATTTAAACTTTGGGTTGGCCGTTACAGCTAATTCGATCGAAAATGTCTGGGGTCTTATGAAGAAAAAGCTTAGAGGTAAAAGAATAACAACCACACAGCAGATTGTACTCCAGAATATGCGGCCAAATTAAGTGAAAGTTGCTTGCGTGAAAGATATTTGCGAAATTAGTTTTAATGTCTATTATGAGAAATAAATATCAATTACATAGTTTATTTATTGTGTTTTTATTTCTTTAAGATACTTTCTTGTGAAACATACTGTATGTTCTATTGGTCGTGAGGGCTGATTCAGTAATTTTTGACGGTCTACCGGAAGTGGCAGCTTCCGTAGGAGCTCTTCCGATTTTTGGAATTATATTGAAAAGCATATCATTTTCAAGAGCAAGTATACTAAGAACAAATAGCTTCGAAATTAATTTTGCAACGATACCGGTCCAAATCGGTTTTTCAAAATTTAAACAAAAATGACAATTTTTGACAAGAAACTGTTTTTCAATGAACTTCGGCCCGTGATTATAATTTTTTCCATTTTCGTGGTTTTCGGGAGTACTAGTTAGGGATATGGCATTCGATTTAAAATTCGAGATGGAGAAATTTTGTTTTATGCAAGGCGAGATGGGAGCGGTGTTATTTTTGGTGCCTACTAATATCTACGCCTATATAATGCCGATATGTGTATTATTTTCGGGATTTCTGGAGTACTGATTAAGTTACTGATTTTTGTTTTTCGCAAGTCGTGACGTACCTAACTAGTATATATACGCCGATAATGCCGATATGAGTGTCATTTTTGGGGTTTTCGCGGTACTGATTACGTAACCGACTTTTATTTTTCTGAATCCAAGATGAGGTCGATGGCCTTTTTGGTGCGACCTATACTATCAACCCCAATGTGCCAGTGTACATTATCTCACTTTTTTCCCCAAGATGTGATAAAGGAAGGCGGTGTCCATTTTGGCACCTACCAACTATCTACGCCTATAATGTTGCCATGGGTATCATTTTCGATGTACTGATTTCGTTACAGATTTTTGTTTTTTACAAGTCGAGATGGTGGATTTTTCTACCTAATTATACTAATTGCCCCTATAATGAACATTTGAAAGTCATTTTCGGGGGTGATTACGTTATTAACTTTCGTTTTTCGTAAGTCGAGATAGAGGTTTCTGTTACCTATTGAGGACCAATTTCGGGGTTTGCGATTTGCGAAAAACAAAAGCAAATAAAATATATTTGCTTTTGTTTTTCGCAAATCGAGATGAGAGAGCTGTCGTTTTTGGTACGATGATGATTATAGGTCGAACGCCGATATGGATGTAATTTTCGGAGTTCTACAATTTGGTATTACAGCAATTTATTATCAGGTGATTTTAGGCAGACACTACCAATTATAACACGATCAACTCCAGCTGACGAATTAAATGCGTGTTTAAAGTCATCGAATTTATGTGGAAACGTCCAAAAATTAAATTTAACATCAAATATGCATGTTCAATTGCAAAACGATGAATCAGCTGTAAAATTTTCAAAACAATTATTAGACATTGGAAATGGAAATGGTCAAATTGATATTGCAACTGGTTTAATTACATTCATTGTGTCGCTTTTTGTTTTCGTTTCGGAATGCTCGTCATGTGGTTTCCGTCTTGTGCTTATATGTACGAGTACATCTGCCGATGTATTTACTCTGTCTGAGATTAGAATATGTTGGTTACAATATTCTACGATTTGCATTTCAGCGAATTGTAATTTTTCGGTGAACTGCGCTTTTCGATGTTTTCCCAATAGTTAATCGATGAGTTGCAAAATTTGGATGATATTAATTTAATGGCAGCACAAGCAACTCACATTAGACCCTATTTGAATTAACCCACATACTCTCTGAGGTGCACGTGTACTCGGTGACGTATTTCTACATTAGTGTTTTTGGCATAACCCCAAAGTAGGATTACATAGATGTATACTGGTTCTATCATTTTCCTGTACAGAAGTAATTTGTTATGTATTGTGAGTTATTAGAGTAGAGGTTCACCGTCATGCCCTTTCATCGTAAGCGATCAGGCTTTTGTGGTCCTTAACGCTGTCTTCAAAATGTTAATTTCTAGATGAAAACTGTGCCAAGATATTTTTTTAGTGCTATAATACAATTAGAAAAGGGCAAAAAGAAGCTCTACAACAAGCAAATTCTGACCTCTAACAAATATACTTCTGCACTTTGGGAAGCAGCAGTAACATCTTTAAAATAACACCCGAAACGAGTGATTGGTTTCAACATCCAGGCAAAGAAATCATTCAAGGTAAACTGCAGTAGTTTCAGATACAATTGCGTTGATACAAAACACTGCTATTTTTTTGGTTGGTTAATCATTAATTATCCCAAAATCGAATTTGCTGAAAGAAAACATTTCCGTAAGTCGTCGTAGGAGGCTAATACAAAAGAAATCTGAACTATAACAAAAAGTCCAGTGGTCATGCTAACAATCCATGGTAAAGAGAGTGGTCTTTAGAAGTCTGGTTCTGGCCCGTAAACAAAAGATCCATTACTAAGATAAGTATCTTATATCTCTACACCGAGAAGCCGCAAAATTAATCAGAACCAGAGTTCGGCACCGATAAATCCCTAGAGCCACTAATCTTAAGAGGTTCACCATTGCTGCTATTAAGATTAATTGATTAAGATGTCAACAATCCAGTCTGTATCTCGAAAACATAAGAATCTTTGATTTATACTAACCAGTACTGGAAGATAGTTGTTTAATTCAACTTCTCACCCTGCTATTCAGATTTGAAACCATACAGCCGTCTGAGTGATCATCGATCAGCTTTACATAGAAACAACTAAACAAATTCAAATATGCTCTGCAATTAATGTTGAGCTCACGTAAATTCTAGTCGAAGGAAAAGAAGGGGTGGGATTGAAAATTTCATGAGAAATTTAGCATGTGACTAATTGTCCAGTGCCCGAAGCGGCAATAAACACCTATTCCTGACGTAACCCTCAAATGCTAGTGAAGTTTATCCAAACTAATCCAAAAAATACAACAACAACACATTTATTGTAATAGTATTGGTGAAAGAAATTCAGGCGAATTTATATTAAGTAATTTAGAGGAGATGTGATTTTTTAATTGGCCTTAGGTACATTCCAAAATCATTCTAAGTATCTTAAAAGCATTTAGCATGAACTTCAGAGATACTGGTGGTCTACTGAAACAATAAGGAGTATCCCAAGCAAGTTATATGATTTTCTAATGGGTCTGACAGGATGTCCCATGAGTTTTAAAAATTTAATTATTTTAATAGGCCTTAGGTACATTCCAAAATCATTCTAAGTATTTTCAAAGCATTTAGCATGAACTTCATTGATACTGGTGGACTACTGAAACAAAACAGAGTATCCCAAGCAAGCTATATGATTTTCTAATGGGTCTGACAGGGTGTCCCATGAGTTTTAAAAATGTAATTATTTTAATGGGTCCTTCCAAAGGTAAATTCCAAAGTCATTCTAAGTATTTTCAAAGCATTTAGCATGAACTTCAGTGATACTGGTGAACTACTGAAAAACGAAGGAGGGTCCTAAGCATGTTATATGATTTTCTAATGGGTCTGACAGGGTGTCCCATGAGTTTTAAAAATGTAATTATTTTAATGATTCATATCTGGCTATCACCCAAAATTTCATATAGAAATCGCATGTATGCGTTAAATACAATAAAATTCGAGGTTACGAAGAGGTTGACGATTGCGTAACGAAACATAATAACTCGGAAAGTCATTGGGCGCTTTCAGGGCACCCAACAGTTGGGAACATGTTGAGTAAAATCAAAGCCAATGTTATGAAAATGTTTGAAATTTTGAAATCAAATCAACGATAATTTCACTAATCATGATGCCAACAGTTGGCGGTCCTGAATGCGCCCATTAAGTTCAAAGTATTTTCAAAATTTTTGTAGTTTGGTCACTGCAGTCTCATAAGATTCAATGTTTCATAAGGTCGAAACCAAACTACTAATCTCTTTCTCAAAGAAATTGAAAACTGCCTACCCCAGTGCCGCTCAATTATATTAAGACTTCATTTGTGTAAATCAACTATGGAGTAAATATTTTAATTTAATTACTAAATTAGATTATCAATTTCCATTTATAGACCTCACTATATAACATGCCGACTAATTTCTCATTGTACTTATGCGACACGTGTCTCACTCCATCATCATATACGTCCTTACATAAAAATTTAAAAATCTACTGCGCCCACCTCATCGCCGTTGCCACACCAATTTTTTTTTTAATTCGATCATAAAAATAGGAAATATAATTTTTCTATTTTAGTTTCGATTCGTTCCTAAATTTAATTTTAATGTAATTATTATTTCATATAATTATATTGTTAAGTTAATTTTTAATAAAATAACGATCGAACAGTAGTGATAAAACTGCTCACTCGACAATACCAACCATAGTAGAGCCGCTTATAATTTTGTACTCATAAATTTATGATTTCCCTCGATTCCCAGCGGACCGATTATCTTATTACAATGAAACGAATCGAAATTATTGATAAAAATGCGTTTATTCGTTAGAATGGTCGTTTGGTGTAATATCTGTTATTGTAATGTAAGCGAATTATATATGAACAAAATATGTTTTGGGGGAATAAACATATTGGAGGGCGCTTCATACCAAATATTTTTGGAAGCATGTTGAATTGGGCTCACTCACAGTAAAAAACGAGGTCTATAATTAATTTATGTGAAATTGAAATAAAATTATGTTGATTCCCTTTTTTAATATACATACATATGTACTACAGGAACATATTAAGAAACACAATAAAAAATATGGATATTATGCATAAGTTAGGGGGAGTGAATTTACATGATGCTTTATAATATGGACGATAATAAATGATGCACACATTTAGTTTGGTTAGATAATTTTTTATTTATTGTTTTGTGTAGAATGACTGGTTCTAAACCGTAAATTGGCATATGATGGAACAAGAAATTTAAACATAAAAGCAAGGAAATTCAGTGAAGACAGATGAACAGGGCAAAACAAATTTTGTAACGACCTCCGTTTTGGCCGAACTCGGGGCTTTGGCGGTATAGGTAGAAACAGGTCGACACGGGCGAGGTCTATAACAACCACAAGATACCTCGAAAGCCAATGAATCAGTTACATACTAAACGTATCGAATTCGTTCAAAGCACACACACACACACACACACACACGCACACACTACTTGGCAGAAAGTATAAAATGCTAGGGGCGGCACCTCGAAAAAGAATCCATCATGAGTTCAGTTAAGTAGAGTTTGGTTACGGTGCAGGGAGTAGGAAACCCAGTACCGGCTGAAGGGAATGAGCAAGCAGGCTCCCTACAGTCGAGATCCAGCGACTGCAATGTTACAACGGTGGCGACCTTGGCCGATGTAACAGATATTTCGACAAGCGAAAAGAGAGGAAGCACTACATCCGTGCAAGGGAATAAAACTCTTGGTAACCCGTTCGGTAAGAATGCGTTAATGCAGAGGTCCCCTAAGAAGGAAGCGATGACCAGTACATTGGAGAAATTTTTCTCATCGCCTTCTTTGGAGAGTTACAAGGAGGATACCCAAGAAATAACGTTAGCCAGGCTTGGGAAAAAAATTGAGGAACTGGTGGAGTTCGTAATAATCAGGAGTTCGAAATAATGTTCATAGCGAGATTAAAAAGATGATAAGCACCATTAGCTTGGTGCTTCGGAGTGCTTCGAAAAAGCAGTGCCAAATTTCACCGATCAATAATGACAGGAAGCAGAATTTAGGTCATCTACGAACTGTGAGCAGGAAAAAGGTGCTGAAGGCGGCGACTAACGAAGATATATCACTTGTGGAGCCCAGTAAGAGGAAGTTGTCCACGCCACCTAAGATTGATGAAAGAAGGCAAAGTAAGAGAAGGAAAACTAAGGCTGCTCCGCCAGGTTCTCTGCAAGCACTTCGAATGTCGGAGACACTTATTAATGAGGAGGACGGAAACAAGAAGCAAAAGACCACAGCATCTATGTCGGATAATGGAGATATGAACACTACGAGCTCAAATCAATTGGAGGATGCGATAGTTGGCTCAGAACAAAAATGGCAGAAAGTGAAGGGGAAAAGAACGCCAAAAAGACTATCACGTCCGCGAAGGAAAAGGGGTCGCCCGGATGCGCTGTTAATAAAGAAGAGTGACGAAATCTCATTTGCCGATCTGCTGCGGAAAGTTAAGGTGGACCCGACGATAAATACTCTGGGTGAAAGGGTGTCAAACTGATAGTGGAGACCTATTGTTGGAGCTACAAACTACAGGAGACCAGCCGAAGACCACAATATTTCGAGAGCAATTAGCGAAAGTGATCGGGGGCAAGGCGGCGGTTCAAATTTTGACCCAGGAGGCGTTACTGGTGATCAAAGACATGGACGAGGTTACCACGTCCGAAGAGATGATAGAGGCTCTGGAAGCACAGTTTGAAGGGGTGAAAGGTGTCTGTATTGTTAAGTCACTCACGAAGGCCTACCGAGGAACGCAGACAGCGGTTGTTAGCCTCCCTAACACTATGGTTGGGAAAGTGCTAGAAGTGGGTAAAGTTAGAATCGGCTGGGCTTCTTGCCGAATCCGGGAAGAAATAGAGCTGACTATGTATCTGCTGTATGGGTTTGTGGTACCTACCCCCTATAGGAAATTGGTGTGAGTTCTGTACCCGGGTTTGTCAGAGCCAAAGTGAACGGCGTTCAAATTTATAGTTGCTACGCACCTCCTAGTGCATCGATTGAAGAATTTAAAACATTTATCGACCAATTAACGGATGATGCACGGAGCCACAACCCGGTGCTCAGAGCCGGGGATTTTAATGCATGGGCCGTAGAGTGGGGAAGTAAAGAAACCAGTAGCAGAGGAACCACATTGTTAGAAGCCTTCGCATCATTGCCGGTCGAATTAATGAATACAGGAAATACACCTACTTTCTGTAGAGGAAATGCAACCTCGATAGTTGACCTAACGTTTGTGAGCCATTGTCTTGCCGATAGAGGAGTAGAGTGGAGAGTGAGCGATCTATATACGCATAGGGATCATCAAGCTATTGTGTATGAACTGGCGGATAGTAAACCCCAAAGGACTATAGTTAGGCACTGGAAGAGAATACGATGGAAGTCCGCAGCGTTCGATGAGAATATTTTCCGTCTCAAGATCTTACCCTATCTGGTACCGCAAATAACAAAGCCGTCCAGCTTATGAGACATGTTACGAGAGCCTGTGATGCAGCAATGCCAAGAAGGATGGTGGATAATCGTAGAAAACCAGTCTACTGGTTGAACGACGAGATATCTGAATTGCGTAAAAGGTGCTTGAACGCAAGAAGACGATGCCAGCGTGTTAGACACGTCAAAAACTCTCCCTTCGACAACAATACTGTAAAGCTCGATCGGAGCTTAAGCATGCCATTAAAGCAAGTAAGCGAAAGTGCTTTCGCGAACCCTTTCCCTGGGGCAGACCCTACCGATTGGTGATGAAAAAACTCAGAAGCAATTACGCCACTGCTTCCACATGTCCGGCAATGCTGTCTGACATAGTGAGTCACCTGTTCCCGCAGTAACCCAATTGTGTGTTAGAAGTATTAGGCAACGAGGAGGAAGGAAAGAAAACTTACTAGGCGACTGGTGGAGTTCCCCGAGGATCAGTGTTAGGTCCTACACTCTGGAATGTGATGTATGATGGTGTGCTTCGACTGCCCATAAAACACAGAGAAAAGATTGTGGACATCTGTAATAGGACGGTCAGGCTTATTCAACAGTGGTTAACATCTGCTGGGCTGCAACTAGCAGAACATAAAACAGAAGCTGGCCTTAATACTAGCCGAAAAGTAATAGAGAACGTAACCTTAGAGATTGGAGCCCAACAAATTGTTAGTCAACCATCCATCAGGTACCTAGGAGTAATGATCGATGCCAGATCGTCATATAAGACACATCTCATTACCACCAGCGAGCGAGCATGGAGAGTTAATGCGGCAATAGCACGAATAATGCCGAATACAAGAGGGACACGGATGAGCCGCAGAGTTCTGCTCGCCAACGTCGTTACATCATAATGATGTATGGGGCACCAATTTGGGTCACCTCGTTGTAGAAGAATACTTATAGTAGCAACAGTTCAGAGGTTAAGTGCTCTAAGAGTATTGTGCGCATTTCGGACGGTGTCAGAAGATGCTGCTGGTGTTCTTGCGGGAATGCCCCCAATAGATCTACTTGCCAAGGAGCGCCAAATCACTTACCTGCATCGTGGTCAAGGAACAAAAACGGAGAACCACCGATTAGCACGTGCTGAGACGATCACTGTATGGCAGAGAAGATAGAATGAGTCGACGAATGGTAGAAGGACCCATCGTCTGATCCCCTACATCGAGGCGTGGCTAAACAGACGACACGGTGAAGTGGATTATCATCTAACGCAGTTTCTGACGAGTCATGATTACTTTAGTTCATACCCCTTCTAAAATACTCGACGACCAGCACTACTACCACACATTTACGCTCTATAACAGGATACTTTCTTGGCGTGGATGTGACTTTCTGGCTCACTAGGCTATCACTCTTTCGAAACCATCAACTTTATTGAAAGAGTCTTGAGCGGCGGAGAATCATTAAGATATTCTATCGGTAGGATTTCTCAAAAGGTTGGTGATTGGTGCTGTTATAGAAGAAAACTCTGGGATGAACCGTCTGTACCAATTTGCCATCCCAATAAGACTCCGTTCGTCTTTAACCGTCTTGGGCATTGCAAAGTTCACGATGCCGGTAATCTTCACAGCGTCGATTCTTAATTCGTGTTCGTCGACGATATATCCAAGATATTTGGTTTCCGTGAATCAAAATTGTGACTTCTGTAAGATAATCGTTAGATTAGCCTTTCTAAGACGTTTTGTTATCTCTAAGTGTTATTCGAAACAAATACAATCGGTCCCAAATCGACTCCGACAACCTTGTACATCAACCAGCAAAGAGTATGGCGCGCATTACATTACAAAGCCCAAAAGGCATACGCTTGTACTGGAATAGCCCTTGACTAGGTACAAAAAATTCCGTTTTAGGTCAACATGGTGACATTTAACTGAATTTACCACAAGGCGTCGCTGAGATGTAAGCTGGACAAGTATCATGTACCGGATAACTGACCTAAATTCCTATTTATATAAGGAAAATTGTAAATATATTTACTGCGGCTTCGTTTAATTTGCGCGCATTTAAACAAAGTCAAATTTTACCTGAAGGTTTTCGCACGCAAACTATAGGGAGTGCACCTTCAGCAGGAACAGAAGCTTCCACGACTCTCAACCATATCAAATGACCATGTTTTTCGATCAGCCTGTGACCATATGAGGATACTGAATGAGCTCGTGTTTTGGCCGGACTTGCATTTCTTGTGTCGATGTTATGCTTTATCAATGTGGTACAATCCAGCTGGTCAGGACGAGTCACGAGAAAAGACCTTGTTTTTGTCTTCAAATTCCGCTTTTAACGGTGGTTCAGCTCATGCGGGATTTTATTGTGACCTTGTCTATAATGAACCAGATGTTGAAAACCTCTCAACAACCAATGCCGTGTTAATAGCACGTCCTATGGGACGCACGGTTTCATCCGCTGTTTTTATGTTACTTTTGTGGGAACCAATTCCAACACAAGCTTTTCCAACTGCGAATAGATATCGTTGCCGCCGTATAAGGTTCAAATAGCACCAGAATCTAGCAATCCAGTTACTTTATATCCCAATATCTTAACATTCATATCAGGTCGATTATCTCCTTCCACATTCACGAAAATTTATATTCGCTGTTTTCACCTTATCATCTTGTGTTCGGTAAGCCAGTTTTTAATCTCTTACGATCATTAGAATAGACTACGTCTCGAGATTTCCCACACTTCCTTCTTTCTCCGCTCGAATAATCAGAATTCCTCCCGCGTCCGTATTGTCTGAATGCATAATTTAGCCTTTCATCTGTTTGAGCTCTTCCAGTTACGAACTTTGGGACTTTGATTGTACAACGCGGACAAGGCAGATCTCCTAACTCGCCGCGCCACCATTTTCCTCGGTCCTAGTTTCTTCGGTCTTTGTTACGCCCGATATGGTTAGCAGCCTTCCTTCATCTTCGGATAATCAAAATGACGATGGCCATTAGTTTTACAATTCCAGCAAGCTATAGAAACATCATTTCTCCTTGTAAAACCTGTACATCAAGTCGAAATGTTTAAACTGTCTTTACTGACTGTTATTCATATCCGATACCTCTTCTTCCAGCTCGTTGCCTCTTTGTAACTTTCTTGGTGGCGCCATCGACAGTCTTGTAGGTACTCTAGATTCCTAGAGAGATGTTCTTTTTTGCCCATCAACCTTGCTTTATCTTTATTTTTGCACAACTCCTTTAACTGAGCAACTGAAGTAATATAGATAATGAAGAGCTGCTTCCGATATTCCGTCATCATATTACGCTACAATACAGATACCTTATATTGCTCTTCTGCTGCAGGGTATATTTTGGAGAAGAGTTTAGACATATTCATTTAGGACGCAGATATCTTCCAAATCTCTTCTTTCATGATGAAATCGTAGTTCTTTGATTAAAATTTGTTTTAAACCAACTCCCAGTTCGTGCCAATTATTGAGCTCTGATCCCTTGATCTCGTACCATTCAAGCGCGAGTTTAAAAATGGTACAAAATACCTCACTCATAGGAATCATTGCTGCCCCGACATACAACTTGATTTTTCCAAAGAAATCAGAAAGGCTGGGAATAATCTCACCTCTCTGAATCGTACAGACCATTTCTCCAAACAAATCTGTGTCAGTGCAGGAAGACTCTCTTGACGTTCCGCGTTTCCAATAATTTAATGAAATTTAGTTTTTACCAGACAATTTGACGTTTCCTGTTTTAACCATGGATTTTCGAATTCGTCCTCTTCCAGCTTCAAGTTTTACTGCGCTATCATTGTGGTGAGGTGCGGTGGATTGTGGACTAGTGCCGTGTGACGCTGTCATATGTTATTGAGATACCAGAATTATTCTAGGAATGTTTCGACCGATTGTGTAGAGTAATGAATCCTTCTTCTCGTCGTTAACTAAACATCGAAAACCTCTCTCTAGATGGTGCCAAGACGAAGTTTGTTCAAGTCGAAAATCGTCAGTTGGTTGAGTCAGTTGAGTTTGCATATATTAGAGCGATATGTATGATGGAAACGTGGTCTCAAATTTGCCACAATTTCTTTTTTTTCGCTAAATAAATCGATTTAAAAGTGAGGTTTTATTCTCGAACACTGAATTATGCTCCTCGTTGGGCAAAAAATTGTAACGTGCTAGATTATTCTCGGGGTGTCGGCTGTGTGGGTAGACACATTCCAAAATTAACTAAAATTCACACCACAGGTTGGTTGCCAGTCTGTACCTGCACATCGAAATCCGGCTATGCTCAGACAGATCGAAATTGGCGAGTTTTATATTCATATCGAATTGATTCAAAGCACATACACGAAAAAAGCAGAATAAGGCACCGGAATTTATAGTGCAATGAAATGATCACTCATAATATCCATAAATTTACACCTCGGCAGTTGAAGATTCTTTCTATCTTAACACCGTCTTCCCGATCGATTTGACCCATTTTTATTGGATATCGGACTAACACCTCCACAGGCCAATCCTGCTCACACACAACAGTAAAAAGTCAAAACAAACTTTATCACATTGGCGTTATTACACTGTTATTCTACTTATATTTTTAATGCGTTTTCACACCGATAGTATCCTGTCCGTGTCTCTCAACAAGTAGAAAGAGCTAGATTTTTATATTTAAACAACTTAGATTTATGTTGACGTTTGTTTAGTAAATGTATTTGACAAAAATCTATAATACAACCAAAACGGTGACGACACTCATCTCATCTTCCATCTTCTTCATCGTATTGATGAATGGTAATGAAAATCATGTGTATCCGAAAACCGATTTGCAATTTTGAAAGATTCATCCGCCTCCTTGATGATTTTATAATTATATTTCAATGTACATTTAACCTCGCCTAGATGGATGCTACTAAAATACATCGTTTGTGTCACGAATGAGCAACGCACCGCTCATAAAGCTTTGTGGGTCATAAAAATAGAAGACGATAATAAATTAATCATTTTATTGCCTCTTATGATGGCAATAATCTAAAGTGTATCAAGATAGTCCAATTTAAACCAACAGCAACAACAATCTGGTAAGTCTCTTATCAACAGATGAGTCTTTGAGGGGATGAGGAATGGATATTACAATCGAACAAATTCGACGTTAGTAAATATATGATCCGTAGTAACTCAATTAGCGCCTCAGCTCGCGATCAAATCTACCATTACCACCAAACCCAGGCCAACGCTATAAAGTGTCCATATTTCCTACATATTGCCAAGAGCACAAAATAGTCCAATACAATAAAGTGATACTGTTAACTACAAGTACTCTACAGAAATGATCGCGCTTTGTTGTTAAGTGACAAAATTACGAAACATCCATAAAGACAATGCGGCGGTAAACGATAAGATACACAGTCAAAAGGTTACCAAGCAGCAGACATCATGTGGCAAAACCAACCAATTATTGTTAGCGTAATGTGAATAAGTGACCTGCTCTATGAAAAATGGGCTTAGGTGTCAAAAAATAATTTTCCACTTTTTTCCCGATTTGGATAGAGTATGAGTACCTTGAATATAGTTAGACACTAGGCAACGCAGATAAAAGGGAACAACTAACGCAAAACTGACGCAACGAGGTTTAACTTTTAACAGCTGTTTAACCGTTATTAATTTATTGTTTCATGTGTATAAAGCAGCACACGATGAAATACCATTCTGACTAGGCCCACTCAATAGATCATGACTATAGGTAGATTTTGACTATAGGTAAGGGGTGGGTCTGAAACCGGATCGGTAGTGAAATTTTTATTTTTCCCTTCTTGTGACGATCATTCGTCATTCGAGATTTCCACAGATGGACACTAATCTGACTAAGCCAATTCGATAGCCCATAATCATAAGTAAATTTTGATTATAGGTTAGGAGTTGGTCTGATGAGGTTATAGGGGTAAACTTTTTATGTTTCCTTCTTCAGACGATAAAATCGTTCATCATTCGATATTTTGCCAGAAGGCCACCAATCTGACTAGGCCGATTCGATAGCCAATGACCATCGGTACATTTTGATTATAGGTTATGAGTGGGTCTAATGGGGTTCGAAGGTGAAATTTTTATTTTTCATTGTGACAATCTTCTATCATTCGAGATTTTGACAGATGGACACTAATCTGACTAAGCCGATCCGATAGCCTATAATCATAGGTGAATTTTGATTATAGATTAGGGGTGGGTTAGATGAGGTTATAGGGGTCAAATTTTTATGTTTCCGTTTTTCTAACGATAAAATCGTAATGCGTCGTTAGGGGTGAGTCTGATGGGGTTATATGGGTGAAATTTTTATTTTCCCCATCTTCTGACGATAAAATGGTCTATCATTCGAGAGTTTGCTACATGGACACCAATCTGGCTATGCCGATTTGATAGGCCATTACCATAGGTTGAGTTTGATCATAGGTTAGGAGTGAGTCTGATGAGGTTATATGGGTGAAATTTTTATTTCTCCCTTCTTCTGACGATAAAATCGTTCATAATTCGAGATTTTACAAGACGGACACCAATCTGACTAGGCCGATTCGATAACTCATAATCATAGGTAGATTTTTATTGTAGGTTATAGGTGAGTCGGATGTGTTTATAGGGGTGGAATCTGACTATTTTAATTCGATGGCACTTGATCATAGGTAAATTTTGATTATAGGTTAGCGGTGAGTCTGATGGGGTTATAGGATTGAAATTTTTATTGTTCCCTTCTACTGACGATAAAATCGTACATCATTCGAGAATTCGCAACATGGATATTAATCTGACTAGGCCGATTCGATAGCCAATGACCAAACGTAAATTTTGCTTATAGGCTAGGGGTGAGTCTGATGAGGTTACAGGTGTGAAATTTATATGTTTTCCTTTATCTGACGGAGGGGTCTGATGAGGTTATAAAGAGGAGAGGGGGGTCTGATGAGGTTGTAAAGGTAAAAGTTTTATTTTTTTGTTCTTCTGACGAAAAAATCGTCCATCATTCGAGATTTTGCCAGATGGACATCAATCTGACTAGGCCGATTCGATAACCCATGACCATAAGTAACTAGGTTAGGGGTGAGTCTGATGAGGTTATAGGGGTGGAACTTTTAATTGTCCCTTCTTCTGACGATAAAAATCGTTCAATGGATGGTTTTATCGACAAAACAAGGGGAAAATAAAATTTTTACTCATAATCTTTAAGCCTAAACTTAGAATTTACATCTTAATTCGTATTTTGTAGAATTTTCATAGTGAGACAGACACTGGTTATTTGCCAAAACTTGATACAGTTTTATCGTCGAAACATTGGAAAATGGAACATTTCACCAATATAACCTCATCAAACCCACCCCAAACATATAATCAAATTTTACTTAGGGTCATGGTTCATCGAATTGGAACAGTCAGATGGGATCAAAATCTTGATATACAAACCTTTCATCATTATTTACATTTTTCTTTTATAAAATTGATGATTCATTTGTCACTCTTAAATCTGTATTGCCGGCATTTTTCGGTTGAATATTGAAGTTAAACTTCTATATCGATGCAATCTGCATTTTCGACATATTACAATATTTTCGGTTGGATGGAAAACATAATATCTGCATTACCATCTTTCGGCTGGAAACTTTCGGCTAACTTTAACAGTATGAAAAAAGTTCTACCGCAAAGATTTTTAATTTCCGCATCACTATAAAGCTTAAGATATACAGAAAAAGGAACTGGCGTAAACTTTTCCGAATGTGTTGCAATAGCTAATCTGCTATAAGTTCAACAGTGCAAGTTTTACAAGTGACTATTAAATTTTACTATTTTTCATCCCGGGTTGCCAAACCGTAAATTACTCAGACACCGAAGTAACTGTTTGGCTAGGTCAATGGCACAGAGATGCACTTCAAAGCAGTGGTAGAGAGTTAACCAAGAGCTTTCTTTACTGCACGCCCAAAAGGTGATAGTGAAGACTATTAGTGAAGTTTTTACCACAATGTCACAAACAAAGCTAAGACTCCAAAATCAGCAGCAACGAAAACTAAATTTTCGTACAGTGAATGCAAAACATCTAATTTCCAAAACCCACTCCAAAATTGACGAAATAACTCAATTCTCAATCTGCTAGTTAACGATTATCTTCAAGTGCGAGTAGCTGGGATCAATGGCCGTAATTAACCCTTCGGGACCCTTATTAATAAGCAAGCAAATTTATCGACATGGTTGAGATTGCCTGTTACTAACATTTTAGTATGTGCTAACAAGCCAAGAACAATTTGAACGTGCTCGGAAGTAATTGCAATACCATTTAGAAACGGTAGCCGCAGTCTTAAACGATGAAACCAAGTATAAACATATTCGTCGCTATTAAGAAGTAAAACATAAGATAATGAAATATTTGACAAAAGGATAAGAATGGAACCTATTTTTTAAATAAAACGTTCGGTGCCATTTGTAGTAGCTAAGCAAATGATTACATTAACTAAAGAAATGGTTTGCGATTGCGACCAAACCATGAACTTTCAACAGGAAGATTTGACATTAGTGTTCGCTATTAGCAGTTTTACATCACAGCCTCGGTTTGAGATGTACACTGTTAGCTAGATCAAATACCTAGATACGAAAAGAATTACGTACGCAGATTTAATCTCACAATTGATTAAATGTCACGACAAACCGATTGAAACAGTCGTCATTTGAAAAAATAGCACCCCCTCCGAAGGAACACGTAAAATGTGCGGAAATAAAAATGGAAGATTGCACCACCGAATACGGATAACCAAGTTCACGTTGAAGCAGTCGTGAGTGTCGTGACCATTGCCAAAAGTTCGTTGGCCAAATGTACACATCAACTTTGTAGGTCAAAGTTTTTTACGAGGCTGCCTGATTACGAACTAAAACAAAATGAAGATTACCTCAAGGGATTGATATCGGGAATAAGAAAAATCTCAGAATTAAATATGAATGAGATTCATTTAATTATTAACAAATCGTTCAGTATTCAAAGTCTTGAACGCTTTAGATATCTAAGTGTATCAGCGAATAACATTGAACAATTTATAAGTTATCAATTTAACAGGACCTAGAGGCTTTGCACAAGGCCTGAGAAGACAAATTTCTAACAAGATGAAAAATGCATGTTAATATCAATGTTTCACCCACTCCAGGTTCTGCCGTATTTAACAAAAAAAAAACAATGCACCATCTCGAATAATAAGACTATCATTAACTTTAAAATTTAAAGAGTTTAAAATTCGTGCAATAAAATGAAAATCGTTGTCTCGTTGTTATACCATACACAAAACTGAAGCCAACACACTCATATAACGAAACCTTAGTTAAATGAAAAACAAATGCAAATTTAATTTTAAAATACCATCAAATGTTTCCCAACCCATCGACGTAAATGTTTGCGCTCCACGTATATTAGTCCATTACCTTCGCAGAACTACATTCTGATGAAAATACAATTATTTACGTTTCCATTTTTTTTTTGAACGACTTGCAATGAAACTTGAAAATTATTAACAGCCAAAACAAAAGAACAACGAAAATAAGATATTATGCTGGCTATGGGGTATACGTACAGGTAACATCTAAGAAAATGTATATGATTAATTTTTAAACAAAAATAATTCGGGGAATAAAATAAAAATGTTATCAATTTTAAAAGTTAATTTAAATTGTGTTTGAGTTTGAGTTTGTACACAAATGTGTAAATGCACCTAGATATAGTACGAGCACGGGATGCTTTAGTGGTATGGTACCGCGATATACATGAGAATGTAAATGTTATATTCAAATCCATTTAACATGCCGAAGAAAAATAATTCGGGCAAAATTAGTGTATTTTCCTTTGGCAGGTGAATTGAGGTGTGTAAGACGAAAATTTATTTCAGATTTCACGTCGTCTTATATAATTATCTTATTTGCATTTATAAGGTATCATGAACAGCCTAAAAAAATATGATGAATTCACAGATCGTTTAAAAGAGTTAAATTCTAAGAAGTACAATATATTTCAGAAGATCGATTGAATATTAATCGGAAAATCGAATTTATGAAATACCACAAAAATGTGTTGTACATTACGACAGGGTGCACCATAGAAGTCGATATGAGAAGAAGAAGAAGTAAGAAAATACGATATCTAACTACGCAGTGCTACATATGTAAATTGGATAATGTTTTTATTCTTAAAGTGTTAGTGTGCTGTATCTCAAGAATTTTTGTTGAGGTTAATTAAGACGATTAGGTGGAGTAAACAATCAATTAAAATCTGGTTTAATTTTTGCCGGACCATCAGCACAGTTTCCAGTTAGACTATTAGAACTATTAACTATTAGACCGTGTGTGAGAATAACCTCATGAAAGCCACAGTTGGTGATCGGTCGAAGAAAGGGAGAAACATGTTTTGAGGAATACATGTCAAGCTTGCGGAATTTTGCTTTTGCTAACTCTGTATGCAATTCAGCAAGTGTTCTCATCACCTCCACTCGGCGGCCACAGGTAACTATCCCGTAACAAGGGTAGGTTAATGTGTGCAGGGTGGTGTTTGGTACTTCTATACAGAGCGTTTGCGTCTCGGACAATAAACTAGGGTTTACAGCAACGACCTCGTATACGTCATATGGAGAACGATTTACAGAGTAGATCATGGATGTATTCAGCTTAAACCGCCCGGAGAGCCTTCACCAACCTCTCGAATCGATGGCCTCGATCAAACATTTCGGTACAATCTCTGTAAGGAATTTGCACTCAGTTGCACTCAGTTGCTCCAACATCTCATTTATGGACGTACATATCCCAACGGAGGCGAAATCAAAACAAGTACTTTCAAAGACCACCTCGGAACCGTATTAAACAAAATTTCCCAACATGTCATCTATAGATTGTTTTGAGTGACCTCAACACAAAAATTGACAATGCAGCTAGCATTCATCGTGGTAGTATCGACAAAGACTTCCTGCACCTTGCATCAAATAATAACGAAATACGCACTACCCATCTAGCTCTACTATATAATCTGGCAGTAGCCAGTAAATACTTCCCTCACAAGCGAATCCTGACAGGCATGTGGCAATCAAATTATAGAGTTACGATCAATCACATCAACCACACCCTCGTGTCTAAAAGGCACTCTTCTAGCATCAAAAACGGTAAAACTAGTCTCGGAGAATCCGACCACTCTCCAGTAGTTGTGAAACATGTGGTTAGCGAATCCCACATTGAAATACAGAAGATTGAACTGAGAAACCCTGGGCAGCCAACCAGTACCTCATTCTGTAAAATAAAAATGAAACATAATACAATCGGCGATAGCAAATTCTTCGACATAAATTCTAAGTATAAATATAAACATATAAATCTAGAAATACACAGCTGTATGAGAATTGTATAATTTCAATTCAAGAAAATGATCGCATACAGAAACAATACCTCTCTCCACCAACAAGGCAGTTGCAGGACGACACAATAACCAAAATTATATCAACCTCTCGTTAGAATATGTCATTCGCCAGCTTAACAAAGCAAAGTGCAGCCACTTGTAATTCAAATCAAGATAATTATCGTGTCTCTTAAAGAATTTCTTCTTCCGTTGGAAATAATAGCGCAACAAATTGGCCTCGATATTAACGAGGTGAGATACAAATGCACAGTTATTCCGAGGCACTTGAGAGATTTTAACTGGCGACATACAATACGAAAAGGTGAATCAGTTTTAATACTTGGTATCGATGGTAAATGTGCATAATCATAGACAAAAAAATAATAAGACCAAGTTCGAGGATCCATACAAAGCGAATGCGCAAAATAATATTAAATTTCTACATTATATACAAGTAGTAACTTTTGGTAACGAGTCTTGGACGCTATCCCTTGTTAGATAACCAAAATCTGGCCGTTTTTGAGCGTAAATTAGGTCGGTGTTATGCTAGGTCCAATTAAGGAAGGAGAAATAGTTATAACCCAAGTCAATATAATTGAAACAATTAAATCGCCAGGACTTAAATCGCACGAAAATGTTCTACGGTCCCAAAAACCGTACCATAAAACAGGCTCTGGAGTCGACACATTGGTTATTATGCTTCGCGCCACTTGTTGCGAAGCGCGTTATTTTGAAAAACAATTGTGAGGTGGCCAAATCCCTTCATGAGATGTAGCGCCTTGTTCTTATAACTTTGTATTTCGTTTCTTCTAAAACATTATACAAAACAAGTAAATTACTTTGCCATTTCGACCATTAAAACTGTAGCTCTTGAAACATTCGAAATACTTTAGGTTTGAGAGGTAATTTTATTCATATACGAGTAAAATAATTTCAATGTACCTAGTCTATATATTAAGCAACAACATTTGATTTCTAACCCAATTTGCTACTTTGTTACATTCGGATGTCCCATTTGGTTTCTAATAAAATTGTATCTAATATTCCTTGAGCCTTGCGCTAGCTATAAGCTAACTCAAACGGTTTTACCCGTTTGACCCATCTTATTATTGATCGTTGATCAAGCAGTTGACTGATATCGATGTTTTAGTAATTGCGGGGATTCTCTTCATGATTCCGTGCTACTTTGCTGACGACTGTCTCCACTGCAAAGTCCCTATGGAGGTCCCTGTTATTAACATAGCAAGGAACATTAACAATATCCAACAGTACTTTGTATTGGGTCTTTGGCTGATGTTAAGATTACTCGGTAATATGTTGACAATTGATAGTTCCTTCAAAAAGCCAGTACATTATTCTATGTCTAGTCTGAGCTCTTCGCATTTCATTATGACATGCACCTTCCATTGCAGCTTAGGATCTAGATTCATACCTAGAAATTAGCATGTGTTAATGAAACATTATTTAGTACCACCGGCACTTGGTCTACTTTTCTTTGTGTGTGTAGCTACCATACCTACGGATTTTGCTCCGTCCATACGCCAATCCTGTCCATACGTCATCGTCACATCCATCGTCATACACCGCGCAGATAATTGATATTCTACACGTGTAGACAATGTATATAGAAAAATAAAAGGATGGCGTCGTCAATGTAGAGAATATAGACAATGTTGAAAATTATTATTTATCATAGCAATCATCAAAATTGTATGGTTTGTTTTAATGGAATCGTTTCAATATGAACAACTCAATAAAAACTTTTAACAAATTAAAAACTTGAACCCAAGATTTTTGTTTGGTAATGAAGCACATCTATATGTATACTCTGTCGCACGTGTACAATTTGCTCGTAAAATTAAAAATTTAATATATATAAATGGTTAAATAATTTATCTACATTTTGTGATTTAATTTTAATAAATTTATTATTTAGTTTTCAGTTAAATTAACTATTTTTCTAATAACTGTGAAACGGCTAAAAATCATAAATTCATAAAATCTATCAATATCTGTGATATAAATACATAACTGTGATTTTATTAAATATTTTTTTTTTTCTAAATTGAATAATAATCTCTGCGTGCTGGTTGTGCTGATGAATGTAATAAACTTATTCATTTTGGATGCGCCGGAATTAAAAAACCTGTGTTTGATGCCATTTCGATAATTCCAAATTTTTCATGGCGATGTGGTGTTTGTATCGATGTTTATAAAATTCTCAAGGAAACGAACGATCATATGAGTAATTCGATCAATGCTATATCAGCGTCCTTGTCATTGCTAAATAAAACATCAGCCGTTATTAGTAATAACGTCTCAACAGTCGTCGTCTGTAAAATTAAAAAAAAAACAACACAAACTGATATGGAATTTGCTACACCAATACTTACAAGATCAAAGAGTAGTGTGAATAGTGGCATAACAACGGATGCAAGTGCTAAATCGTTAGACCATAATATGGACTCGCCTAAAAAAATTTTTATTGGTAGTGGTGACTTGAACTCTACTTTGCGTACCGTTGAACCGCTACGATGGATTTTTATTTCTCGATTGTGCAAGGACGTTACTGATGATGATCTTATGATGTATATCAAAAACAAATTTGAAGTCGAGAAACCTGTATTATATTGCTTTCGACGTAATGATGAGCGCGATTATGTATCATTTAAAATCGGTATTCCTGTAAGCAAATTTAACCAAATGCTGGATTCATCGGCGTGGCCTTCTGGAGTGTTGATTAAAGAATTTTGAAATTCACGTCGGAAATCAATGAATAATAATTTTTTAGTCCCACGCTCAGCTCTAACGACGTTGTAACAATATCTACTGCGACCTCAACTGATTTTATACCTTCTTCAAATCCGATGCCGCTGTCTGCACCTATCGCTCAACTGACACTGCCACTCTCAGATGAAACCAACACATTGTCTATTTATTATCACAACGCTAGCGGAATACGATCAAAAATGCGTGAAACGTACCTATCAGTGTTGGAAAATGAATATGATGTCATCTGCATCACGGAAACATGGCTGACAAGCTCGCACAATTCTGCAGAGTACTTTCCTCCAGACTACTATGTTTTCAGACGCGATCGTTATACGGATCTTGAATCGACAGCGAGAGGTGGCGGAGTTCTGCTAGCGGTCACGAAAGATATACGTGCGGATATTATTGACCTTGGGAGTAACGAGTTGGAAATTTTGGCTGTTAAACTTGCTTTCAATGGAAAGCTGGTGTTGATAGTTGCTGTTTACATACCATACGGATCCTCAGTTAATATATATGGTGAGCTATCTTTATTTTTCTCAAACCAACTAGCAGCTGCATCTCCTGATTTTGATTGTGTGATGATTTTGGGAGATCTTAACTTACCGAAAATAAAATGGCTTACAGTAGATGATGAACTTCTGCCATTCAATGGTGATCTAACTTCAGATCTGGTGATGGACTCAATCTGTTCACTCGGGCTAAGACAGATTAATAACATCGAGAACCAGTGCAGCAATATCCTCGATCTGGTGTTCGTTCCAGTAGAAGTACATGGCACAATCATTGCTTGTAATGATCTCGGCGGTTCTTCAAGTATTTTTCACATACCACTACATATCCAATTAATATTTGAAAATTGTGTTAATGTTAACGTAAATTTTAATTCTAGTGAGTCTTTCAATTTTAATAAGGGAAATTATAATGCTTTAAATGAGTTTCTGGACAATATTAATTGGGATCAATATATAACGGGTAGTTTAGACGCTTATATTGATCAGTTTTATAAAAGAATGAACTTGGCAATTGAACAATTTATTCCCCGTTCACCTGTAGTTTCGTCGATGCGCGAGCTATGGTTTAATAGTCGCCTCTCAGGATTAAAAAATCGGAAATCTAAAGCTCATAAAAAATATAAATTAAACCCATCCGCCGTAAATTATGAAATATTTAGCGCTCTCAGATCTCAATTTAAAATTTTAAATCGTTTCTTGTATAATTTATATATTGTCGAGATCGAATCGAATATTAGAAACAACCCTAAATGTTTCTGGAGTTATGTTGATTCGAAACGGAATTGTAGAGGTATACCCTCGCAAATGTCTTTCAATTCTTTGACGGCTAGTGATCCACAAATTATCACTGACATGTTTGCAGCATTTTTTGAAAATGTGTATGTCCCGTCTTCGAGAGGGAATGACGATCTTGTTTTTAATAATAATCCAAACATTCAATTTCAATTTACTACCGATGACGTTCTGCACGCTCTTTTGAATGTAAATGTGAATATGAGTTGTGGCCCGGACAAAATTCACCCGCTTGTGTTGAAAAAGTGTGCTTCGGTCTTAGTTCAGCCGCTGACGAATATCTTCAATTTGAGTTTGAAAAGTGGGGTTTTCCCTTCAATTTGGAAATCCAGTTTCATTAAACCAATTTTCAAGAGTGGACGGAGAACGGATATCGAAAATTACCGCGGTATTTCTATCTTATCGGCTATTCCTAAATTATTTGAATCGATGGTCAAGGACCGCATCTTTTTCTTAATTAAAAATTCCATCTCAGTAAACCAGCATGGGTTTTACCCCGGACGGTCAACTGTGACAAATCTTGCTTTGTTTACAAATTTTTTGACGCTAGCATTAGAAGGTGGTGATGGTGTTGAGGTAGTGTTTACTGATTTTAGCAAAGCTTTTGATAAAATTGATCATGTTTTATTGGTAAAGAAACTGGGACAGCTCAACAAGTGTGATGCCCTTCCTTTAAAGTGGATTTTTTCATATTTGACAAACAGAACTCAAAAAGTTTTTTTAAATAATATTTTATCTAGAGACATCAATGTTTTGTCTGGCGTCCCACAAGGTAGCCACATTGGACCTCTATTATTTATTGCATTCATAGATGATGTGAAGCGGTGCTTCAAACATTGTAAGTTTCTGATTTACGCTGATGATGTAAAAATCTTTTGTAAGATTAGAAATGATCGCGATCTGCTAAATCTACAACAGGAATTAAACGTTTTCTGCGACTGGTGTAGCTTGAATAAGCTTTGCCTGAACGTTTCGAAATGTAAAGTTATGAACTTTTCTAGAAGACGTTATGGACGTAATGGACATGATAATAGTTTATTCTTAAATGGCGTTATGATAGAGCGAGTTCATTCTTTTCTAGATTTAGGGGTTTTGTTTTCACGAGATTTATCGTTTAAGGACCATATTGACAGATGTATTAATAAGGCTAATTCAATGTTAGGGTTTTTAATCCGTTTCTCCAAAGACTTTCATGATCCATATACTCTAAAAGTCCTCTTTGCTTCATTTGTTCGATCGCACTTGGAGTATTCGTCAATTATCTGGAATCCGTACTATATCAATTCCTCTAACCGTATAGAATCAATCCAGAAGCGATTTATGCTGTTTGCCTTAAGGCGACTTCCTCGAGAGGTAAACGCTCCTAAGTAGGTGCTTCCGCCGTATCTAGGCCGTTGTTTGATATTGAATATTGAACCATTGTTCGTTCGAAGACAAATTTCTTCCGCAATGTTTGTGCGCGACGTTATAATGGGCCGAATTGATTGTTCACAACTACTTTCCTTGTTTTCAATACGTACCCCAGTGAGATCACTCAGACACCGAGGCTTAGTGATTAATCTGCACTTCCATGGGTCTAATTTTGGTATGTCGGACCCGGTTTGTAATTCTAGCCGTGTATTTAATAATGTATCTACCGTGTTCGATTTTAATTTGTCCAGAGATGAATTTAAAAGAATTCTAAAAACTTTTTTTATTCAAATTTGATTTATATAAATAAACCTAATTTTAAAAATACCAGATGTAAATTAATACTGTTGGTAAAATAAATAAATAAATAAATAAAAGAAAGCACAGGGAATTGACCATTTAAAAAGCCCGCTTAAAGAGATTGTAAATTTTTTTTGTCACTAGGTTTGCACAACTGTCCTCTATCTTAGCGTGAAGTTTGAGCGTGTGTATATAAGTGGAAAAGTGCATTCAAAAGCGGTCGAGAGTGACGGAAATGGTGACGGAGAATCGTTATTTAGATTTGAGAGAGATAGCCGACGTACTTTCTGTTACCATTGTACACGATTGTTTGAGCATGAATCGCATTGGCGCTCGACTAGTTCCGAAAGACCTGAATTTCTTGCAAAACTCAATCGCTCAAAGGTCGCTGAAGACACATTCAAACATCGCATTATAACTGGTGTTTAGACATTAGTTTACGAATTTGACATGCAAACCAGTCAATAAGCTTCGGAAATACGCCTTCCAATTGAGCCGAAACCGAAAAAACACGTTAAAGTCGGTCAAAAATTAAGGTAATTTTGACTATTTTCTTCGATTATCGCGCAGTGTTGTGCATTCGGAATTCTTATCAGAAGGTCAGACGGTAAATAAAGAATATTATCTGGGCGTTATGTGGCATTTGAGAGATTTAATTCGTCCGAAAAGACCAGGTTTGTGGAAATTAAACTCTTGGCTTTTGCACCATGACAAAGTACTATCACAACAAGACTATGATTTTGAACGAATTTCTGGCCAAAAACCCAACAAATATCATCGAACAACCACCGTATTCACCTGATATGGGCTGACTATTTTTATTTTTCTCTTTCTCTTTTCTTTGTTCGATTGAGATGAACTGACAAAATAGAGCACTGTAAACAAACTAAATGACAGGTCGCGCTCAAACAGTGCTCAACAAACTAAATGACAGTTGTGCCAAGCGGGCTTTTTAAATGATCAATTCGCGTTACTTTCTTCAGAGTGTATATGTTACGGTTAAAGAGCGAATTCGTTAAATCGTTAAACGATTAAAAATTTATCGTAAATGGGGTATATGCTACCAACAAGTTTACCGACCCCTTCACTTAAGCACCCGTAATATTGTTTATTCAGCTTGAGAGGATTAAATGGTAGAAACACTAAAAAGGATACATCAACTTGTCGCGTGCCTGTGACAGTTATGTTAGTTTACAAATTTGACTTTTAAAGTAATTATTGTCAAAATAGTAATCCTCTTTGGACTTCAAAATTAACAAGTAATTAGTTGCCTACTGGAAACGTTTATTTTAATTGAGCTATAAATACTTCCGGTACGTCGATTAGGCCCAGCTAAAGGTTCCTATCGTTACCTAAGTCTTTCCGTTTACATCCAGTAAGACATTGTGATTGTTGCTGTATATTTACGTGGTACGGTAGATTATGGTCATGTATACCCATCCAGCTTTCCAGGTCAAGTAGTGTATACAGTTCTTTTGAATTTTCTCAATAGTTTTGATATGTTCTCCATAGAACGCACAGCACACATTTACAGCATATTTTAGCTGGGATCGAACGTAAGCACCATACACAATCCTAATTGTCTCCAATTCAAAAATTTCACCCGTCCAACGTTTGATAAACCTGAGCATGGAGTTCGCTCTACCGATGCATAGCATCGGAGCTTGTAAAGCGAAAGTAACCCCTTGCTCTTTAGCTTCAAGTACTACCTGAAGTAGTGCAATATTTATCTTACAGCCTTACAGTCTTACAGTCTCCTTACAAGGTTGGCTCTACGGTGAAATGATAGAGATTTGTACTTTTCAATGTTGAGATTAGAGAGCTAAGCTCGCACAATATCGCTAGATTGTCTTTGTTAAATAAAATCTACTATTAAATTATTAAATATTAAATCTAATAAATGCCAAAATAATAGCGAATTTTTTTTCCTGCTAGGCTGGACCATCTAACTCTGTTGGGTGCTATTCCTTTGATTTCCAGCCATGAATTTTCGAGTTGTTACGCTCCTGCTAACATTGTTCGTTTCAATGTTACAGCTGGTCGTTCGACTATCCATTCCAGGGACCTTCTTGTTATGTCATTCTGTGACTTCCTTAGTGTGTAGCCAATCCATCTCCACTTGTGCTTTCGGATTTCGTTGTTGGTCCAGACGCACCGTAGCTTCGTGTTGCGGGATAGGGCAGTTGTATTCCACAGTTTGTGTAACATGCTGAATGTTGTTCGGCCTTTATTTATTCGTTTCTTTAAATCTTCATCTGATCGACCTCTTTGTGCTACAGTATACAACCAAGGTATACAAATTAATTGTCCGTTTAGCCTAATCGTGTTGGTTTTCCTGATATTTAATTTAACGCCAATTACTTTAGCTAGATCTGACCGGTTCTGTACTTTATGTAGCATTCCGGCGCGTTTGTGTGTCTGCAGGCATATACCATCTGCCTCCACCCTGAGTTAAACTACTTAATTATGATGTTTGTTGTGTTAATATGATCGGTGCCGCTTCGCCGTGGTCTGGAGGTACTTGTTCCTTTTTTATTTTCGAGTTGATTGTCTGTGAAGTTCTATCTAAGATGAAAATTATTAATACCTTTATGGTTGTGTTGAGGAGGAATATACCCCACAAATTTGTCCATTCTCTCAGGTTATCTTTTTCGGTAATCGTTATAGTCACGTATTCTACCGCAACTCCATACTTCTGTTATTACGGCTGTTAGAGTCGTTGCATTTGTTGTTTTGCCTCCTTTGAATATTTGAGTTTTGTTAAGATTTTACCAGATTTATCCCTTATTGGTAGGATATTGGCAAATTTTCCACTTGCCCATCGTACACGTTTATGTAGTGGCGCATGGTTCGGGTGCTTGATTTCACTTCATTTCTTGATTTCTCGTGCAATAATCTTCGTATTGACGTTTCAGTTGTGACGTATTTTATTGGAACTTTTGCAACTTGCGAGCGTTCTTCAATTTTCTTCCAAATTTTATCACTAATCCAAAGCTTGCTTCTGTATTCTTCCTATATACCCGAGTGTATTGGTACAGTTGCTTCTTCATTAGTTTGGAAGCGACTTGATTGATACATTTTACAGGCTTAATTTTGTATTGTGATATTACCAGTAGATGGTTACTGGAAATGTCTGCATCTCTTATTTCCTCGACATCTTGTAATGGCGTGGGAAATTTCTTGTTAATCATCACGTAATCTGTTTGGTTTTTGTTCTGCCCTGTGTTCATAGAACTTATCCTTCGTTGTTTCATCTGCATCTTCTGTTGGGGCATAGCACTGAATTATGGGTATGTGTTTCGTATTTTTGAATGAACTCTTGCTAAGATTAGTTGGCTTTTAACTGGGGTTCCATCCCATTAGTGCCTTCTTTGCTTTAGCTGTTGTTAATACATATATCATCGCGTCCAGCGGGAATTTCCTTCGCTTGTGTTTACTTTGCACTGTTTTTCCATTCCACTTGCCTGAGGTCATGAATTTCGATTTTATAATGATTTACTCGTATCTCAATAACCTGAACAAAATGGATATCGCACAATCAAAAAACTCTTTTATACTCGAACTATTGGTAGTTATAACGACTAAGTTCATGAAAGTACATTACATACCGACATTTTAGTTGATCTCGTTAAAAACTAAATCGATTTCAACCTGAATGAAAACTATAATTGCATACTGATAAAATCTTGAAGATTATCTCATTTTCCGACTTCCTCTTTGAAGGATTACAATGACGCCGATATAGAATCAATACTGCAAATCAGTAAATGTTACAGGATCGTGTAAACGGGAAAGTTACGAGACCTATCAGTGCGCGCTTAAAATATGGCAACTATTAAAACCGGATTTATAAAATTTACACCGAAAGTTTACTATCGAAACTTCGATTGACCAAGATATTTCAGTCAGACCAATTTTATTAATTGTATTAAAATTTAATTTTAACTTCCAAAATACAGGTATGCCCCAGTATAAAACCCAATTTAAAAATTGGAAAACTGTAAGATCACGACTTCGTACAGAAAAACAATACAAAATCATTAAACAGCAATAATATAACTTGTCTACGAATTGTATACACACTCTACCAGTTCTCGACATTGTCTACGCAAAAACTAATTGTCTACACTATTTTGACGAAGACATGAAAACAATTCGAAAATAGGCGTAGACGCACAACACTGGTGGGTATACTAGTTTATGTTTAAGACGAAAGTGCTTGTCTGTAATATGATTCAAGAAGATGACAGAATTGTAGTGGTAAAATAATTCTGGGTTACAGCAACAGACCGTCGTGCCCCTCTTTTCTTCAAGTCTATGATGTCCGTTATCCTATGAACTTGATCTATAATGATTTACTCGATACCATATTGGTGTATAGTGTTGAGTTCTTTACTTTAAATTGCATACAAGGCACATCTAGAAGTTTTTCAAATGTCAGTATAACATTTAGACTACTAATACGAATATAACAGTATTCTTCTATAAAGTGTAATTTCCTTGGCGAATAAACACTTTGGAACCCTAGGTGGAAAGCATGAATCTTTCCTTGGACTTATTTCTTTTATTTCTTTAATCACTTCCGCAAGAGAGGTCAGGGCGATTGCTTGATCTTCGGCTTCTTCTATATCTTGTATTTGCTCACTCTCCTGTACCTTATTAGGCTGAAATATACTTTCTATAGCTGATAACCAAAGATTTTTCATTTCATTTCATTACTTCTTGCCCAACTTCCATTCGTGGTTCTTATAGGTGAAATCAAAGTTATTCAGCTTTTAATCATTTCCAGAGATTTTTTTTCCACACTTAATAGTCAGAATATTTTTCATATGTTAATGATCTTAGATACGACTTCGGTACTTCATTTTTTCTTATTTCTTCCTGAGTATTCGTTTTTCTGCAACGAGGTGATCTAATTTAATTGGGGTGATTTGTACCTTTCATTATCTTTTTGATTTTGCATTATTCCATTCTGACTGTTGCATGTGTATTATGAACTTATCAACTTCTTATTCCAATTGTTCCTTCTTTTAAGAGGTGTATTCATCTTTATTCTTCTATTTCACGTATTTTAGTACATTTACTTGTCAGAGTTGGATTGCTTGGTTTAGATATTATTTTGTCGCTCTGAGTGAGCAGTATAGACGAGTGGTCAGAGCTCGAGTCGAATCCTTCTTCAATGCTAGCGTCAGTTATCTGTAATTTCCTAGTTATAAAGAAATCGAGAAAATCCAGTATTTTATTGATATATGTGGGCTGGAAAGTTGGTTTTCCAGGAAATTGCAAATCAACTAGTGGAAACTATAGACTTGATCCTCAAGGTGGGAAATATTCTGCAGAAATTGTTAGTGAATGGTTTTTTGTCTTGATATGCTAGTTGATTTTATTTATTTTGCTCCATATTTTGCACTCCGTAATGGTAATCTGGACGTATTGTGTGATAAACTTGGTATCCTGTAAATTTTATATGTGACTGCTTTGTCTTATTTATATGATATTGTTCTCATCCATTCTGGCTAATATGTTTTGAAACATTTTACTATGGTGGTCAGAGCTGTTATTTATTTCAGTTCCAGGTTTAACAACGTCGGAATATTGTTAGCCTGTATTTTATTGTCCTTGGTATGTAGGTTTGATTTCCCTTTCCTTTGGGTCTCTTGGCTCTATACGTTTATATTTTACTG
Source organism: Nephrotoma guestfalica (assembly GCA_963691935.1). Classification (NCBI taxonomy): domain Eukaryota; kingdom Metazoa; phylum Arthropoda; class Insecta; order Diptera; family Tipulidae; genus Nephrotoma; species Nephrotoma guestfalica. Next base: position 196,213,710 of record OY829913.1, on the reverse strand, counting down.
TTTTCTCCTCATTTCGCATCTTCTGATGTCCTTTGACAACTACACAGCTGCAGCTTGCGGAATTTGGTTCCAGACAGTTTCCTTTGTTAGATGTTTAGCGCGCATTTAACATATTTTGGATCTGGATTGAACATTCATAACTATGTGACATCTTTTCCATTGTGGAGTCAACCTTGGTTTTCTTTCTAGATTTAAAATTTTCATCTTCTGAAGATTCACTTGACTACCATTTCCGTTTAATTTTTTGCTACATCACTCATGAACAATGCTAATTTCTAATCGTCTTAAAGAAAATTATCCAAGCCATGTTTACATTTAATCGATATCAAGCACACAACTCCTTGTTATCAATTGTAGGTTGCTTATTAATATTATAATCTCCATTATTCACTAAGTTCCATTTAGTTGGGGCAAAATACGTTAAGAATATTGATTCACATGGAAAACAGGATGAACAATTAAATGGAAATGGTGGTGATCCAACTGATTCGCCGAACTAGATTCACTTCCAGCTGAGATTTAATCTCAACAAGGCAGCTTTGTGAGCTGGACACCTATACATCGCTACAGAACATCCAGAGGTATTATTACTCTTTATTTCAATTAAAGATCAATAAAAAGAAAGCACGTATCCATCACTTAATAAGTCCCGAAACTCACTACTAAATAAACAGGAAGATGCTTTTTTCATCGATTGCCTCGTACCGGTGCAGCTCCAAACAGCGCTTTGAATCATCAACGCATTGGTTTTAGGTTCAATGTGAGCACGTGCGGGAACACAGCTTTCTCGTGAACAAATATTAATGCACATTATTAGTATATTAACTGTCTTCTGATATCTATAAGGTGTTAGCTATTTCATGTAACTTCACTTTACAGGCTTCCAAAACGATTTTGTGCACTTTTTAACTTTTCGGAAATAATTGGAGCGAAATTATATCAAACACAAAATCTTCTAATTGGAAAACACTTTATTGAACTGCGCCAGTGTCCAGATCACTCAAATGCGGCATACAATCTACAATAATTAGATTATCTTATAATATGTTAATTTATTAAGATTACTTACCATTTCAATTATCATTTTACTAATTATTAAGTCAATAAAATGTTATTGCTTATTATTAAGCTACGTTAAAAGACTATAAATTTATATTGACAATTACTAAACATCTGTCAAATTAATTAACGTACTAGATTATACCAATTAATTACATACCACAAAGGGTGCGTTTTGTTACCTGAGTGTTATAATTACATTTTTTTTGTTATAATTAATTTAAATTTAGCGCAATTTTTACCTATAATTGTTATAAAATAAACATAAAAATAATTTAGGTATATGGTATAAGATTTGTCAAACTTGTAAAACCAACTTAAAACCCCTTTCCAATAAACTCTTGAGGTGAATGGATCAATAAAGCTCAACTAACGCGATAAGTTAGTAACTTATTTTACTGGGATTTCTCCGAGCAAACCACATTACTGAAGCCAATAATTAAAACTTGTTTGGGTGTGACTATACAATTTGGGACAACAAATCACCGACTTCATCCAACCATTTCTGGAAACTCAAATTTACTGCTTCAAGTTGGATTGGAATTTCAATCTACAACACAGAGCGTTCAGATCATCGGCGTTTAAACTCAGGTCACGTTTAAACTCAACAAACTTTGACGGTTCCTTTCGATGGAACAGAGTCCTTGTAACACTTATCAAGCCACTGCTTTTCTTGAACGGAATTTCTTCCCATAAAAAACAGTGTTTATTCAACCCGCGTTATTAAACTGGTAAACCAATCAATGTTCGGAGTGTTATAAAATTTGTGACACATTAAAACGGTTAAAACGTTGGTACTCGTAGTTTATAAAAATCAGAAAATATTTTCAGGTGAGAATCCCAATTAAGCTGTTAATCTACAATTAAACACAAGTACCAAAAATCATTCGCAAATACAAGCTCAAAGTCCAGCGATGAACGTGGATTTTAATTACACTAGTTGTATGAAACATTAGGAAATTTCCAGAATACCTCTGGATTTATTACTAATAACCAGCCGGTGGCGATAGAACCATTTGCTGAATAGTAAATCATTTTCCAACAGTTGAACATGCTGCCTCTCACTTGTATGTTACATAATTTTGTAAGAAGTGTATCGTGATCAACTGTGTATCGAAGCCATTTGATACATTATACGTCTATAAACAAGAAAGCAGGTTTATTTAACTAGCCAATTTCCAAATAGATATTCTAAAAAGTGAAATCTTTGACAATAACGTTATCAATCCCGTCAATGCATTTAGATGATTTGTTTTTTAATCCCTGATTGCAGAAATGATTTCTATCGACTGTTGGGGAACATTAACATTGAAGACCGTTATGGAATGACTACTAAACCTAGAAAATAAGTCAGATGTAACAAGTTTCTACCTAGAACAAATTAAAGTAAAATAGAAAACCTATTGTTTTACACTTTTCTTTCGGCGTTCTACCTCTGTTTACTTACGTAGCACCCACCTTTTAAAACAATAAAATAAATTATATACAACAAATCCAAATCTTACAGTTCGTGTTGTTTATGTATTCAAATTTCATGCACTAAACAACTCAACCTTAACAAATTTTCCCTCTTCTATTTAATTTGGTACACACCAATCGCTTTTCTTTTTTTGTCCAATAAAATTACGCTTTGGGTATAGCGAAGTTGTTCACAACAACACACCAATCTAAATAAATACGTAAGAGTCCATTTTTCTTGAGGAATATGCATGTAAGAAGTAGAAGAATGGTAGACGAAACACAAAAGATTGAAATAATTTAATTTAAAAAAATTTATGAAATTGAGTTGAAGTAAATTAATGATTTGACTCAAAGGATACCTAAGGGAAATGGGTTTGCGTGCACGTTATACGGGGATTGTTTTGTGTAGATTTATTTGTATACATGGTAAACGTAATTGCATTGGGTTCGTAAATATGTACTATCCATAAATATAATCTAATCTATCATCTATGTTCAAACATACATTTGAGTTGTGTTAGTTATTTTGAAAAGAGCAAACAAATTTTCAATAATACTAAGCCCAACACGACGGATTTGTGAAGCTAAACCAAAAATTATTTTTATTTTTATAATTGACTGTCATCTATCTCTTGGTATAATACAAGTGGTAAAAGCTGAAACTTTGCGAGGTCAAAATAATGGAAGTGCCTTTTAAGATACAACAATAATAACAATAGATTTGTTAACTATAATATATACATATTGGTGTTAAAATCCAACTCTCTGGCTGTTTTCGGTAATTCGATGTATCCTTGTGATCCATGGCTAGAAGGAATTAGATCCAAAGTTCCTATTTAATATATGGGAAAGCTATCAAATAATGCTTTCGAGTTACGCACGTTCCCCTATTTTTCATTCATCAGTGTGGTATAATGCATTGAAGCCTATCTTACTCGTTGTAACTGGAGTAAAGTATGTAATTGTCGATGCGTAAAAGTTACAGACACGGAGTCAGTTACATGTCGAGACATGTCACCTTCAAAAAGTAAAAATGCACATGAGACAATTTTGTTCTAGTGATCGAATTAACAAAATTGTCACATGAAAATTAATGTCACATAAACATTTTATATTTTATATTTTAAAAGGAAATTCATATAAGATTTCAAAATTTAAAGTAGAACGGAAATATATAAAAAATTAGCAAAATTAACATAAATGATAAAAATCATATAATTGAAAACGAAAAGCATTTTTATGTAAATTAATTGTATTTCTGACTCCAAAGAGTACAGAGTTAAAACATATAATTCATCCAACTCTAAAGAGATTGGCTATTTAAATATTGTTAATCCTAAGATTAATTATATAGTTAAGTGATTGTGATTAAGATAATTGTAATAAAAATAAATAAATAAAATATTTTTTTATAATATCTAAAAGCAATAAAAACGTAATTGGCGCAGTTGGTAGGATTCTCCTCCGAAGAAGAGAATCTAGTGATAAATAAGAACCGTAATTTACAAGTGAATAACGGAAACGAAGAGGAAGCTTTAACATTGGCTCCTCGTAGAAACAAGTTAGACATTGTTTAGTGAAACAAGTTAGACATTACTTAGTGAAAGAAGTTAAACATTATTTAGTGAACCAAGTTAAACATTATTTAGTGAAACAAGTTAAACATCAGTTAGTGTACAAGTGAAAAAAGTTTTAAAATGGATCAATTAAAAGATCAATTGTTAATTCAACAAGAGGCTCAACGGAAACTACAAGACCAAATACAATGCCTCAGTGATATTATTAAAGAACAAGCAATTACAATTCAAAAAGTTAATATTACAAAATTTGATTTGACGTCAGATCAAATCATCCGCAACTTTAGTGAAATCCCACCATTTTCTGGTGAGGACTCTTATAAATTAAAATCGTTTTTAAAATCTATCGAAGATGTCGAAAGTTTGTGTGGAGAAAATAATCAGGAACTAAAACAATACTGTTTACGGAAACTTATTAATAACAAAATCATTGGGATTGCCAGAGGAGTATTAATGGAGATTCCAGATCACTTACGGACATGGGTAAACGTGGTTCATCAATTAAAAGTCAAATTCAGGCCGAAAAATACCATTCACCAGTTGCTGTACCAAGCAAAGGAAATTAAGGTATATAATTTGAAAGATCTTTTTAATAAATTAAATAAAATTAAGGCGGAGTGCAGTGAAATCTGTGACTTCGATAACGAAGATATTTTCACGTACAATTCGATTGATCGCGAATTAGTACAAATTCTTAAGACAAAAATAATTCCTATAGCACAACTATATATAGATCCAAAAAGTTCATTATTTAATTTAGAAAATATTTTGTGCCAGTCGGAAATATATTTATCCGAAGATGTAATTAAGTTTGAGTACCGAATTAACAAAAATAAAAATTTTAGTTCTATAAGCAATAATAATAGTAATAATAACTATCATCAGAAAAATCAATCAAATCATAAGAATAATTTTCCTAATAACAATAAGAAGAAAAATTATACAAATTTTAATCAAAATTATTCCAACAATATTCATAGAAATTTTAATTCTAACAACACTAACAATACTAATTTTAACAACCCAAATAATCAATATTTATGCAATCAATATAATAACGATAATAATTTTAATAGACAAGGACAATTTAGGAATACGGGACAGTATAGACAATTTAATCGAAATAACTCGAATAATTTTAATCGATTCAATAGGAATAATAGAAATATAAACGAAAATCAGGTTACAGAACCCATGGAAGTCGATAATATTGTATCTAGTCAGGAAATTAATCCAGAAGTAAATTTTATGGAACCGCCTCGATTAATCAACTCCCGATAGTAAAGCTAACATTCAATAAAACTTCTATAAATTGTTTAATAGATACTGGGTCGGATACCAGTCTTATTAAACCAAACGTTCTAAACTATTCAACACAAAAACTTAAAAACCCAATAAAATACAATTCATTAGGAGGATCAAATTATGTAACAGAGAGAACTATAACTCCGATCCCAATAGAACTTAAAAAACATGGTACATTAGAATGGAAAATATTCCCTCTAAAGAGTGCGAAATACGATGCAATAATGGGCATCAATTTTTTAAAACCATTTGAAGCCATGGTTGATATAAAAAATGAACATTTAAAAATTTTCAATGATTATATAATTCCATTTGTAAATATTAATTATCCCAGTGAACTTACTGAAGTATGTCACTTAGAATCAACAATAAATCCTTGCGAGGAAATACTTAATAAAGTGAGTCAAACTCATTTAAATAATGAAGAGAAATCATATTTAAAAGAAATTTTAGTAAGAAATAAAGACTTGTTTTATCTTGAAGGTGAAAATTTGACCTTCACCCATGAGATAACTCATAGTATAAAATTGCAAAATGAAAATCCAATTTATAGTAAAATATATCGATATCCCCAAATCCACGAAAATGAAATTGAACGTCAAATTAAAGATATGTTAAAACAAGGTATAATCCGAGAATCAAACTCACCATATAATTCACCCTTATGGATTATTCCAAAAAAGATGGACAATTCAAATGTGAAAAAGTGGCGAATCGTCATAGATTATAGAAAAATTAATGAAATTACTATAGACGATAAGTTTCCAATCCCCAATATTGAAAGCATTTTAGATAAATTGGGAAGAGCCCAATACTTTACAACGTTAGATTTGGCAAAAGGTTTTCACCAAATAATGGTAAACCCAGAAGACCAAAAGAAAACGGCCTTTTCGACACCGTTTGGGCATTATGAATACGTAAGAATGCCATTCGGATTGAAAAATGCCCCGGCGACTTTTCAACGCCTCATGAACTCTGTCTTAAGACAGTTCATTAACAGAATTTGTGTTGTATACTTGGATGATATTTTGATTTTCAGTACATCCATCGAAGAACACATAGACAGTATAAATAAAATATTTAATAAATTAAGAGAAGCTAGATTAAAGATTCAAGTAGATAAATGCAACTTTTTCTGTAAAGAAACAGAATATCTGGGACATACACTGACACCAGAAGGGGTAAAACCCAATGCAAAAAAGATACTAGATATAATAACTATTAAACTCCCGGAAACTCAAAAACAAATTAAATCATTTCTAGGAATAACCGGATATTATAGAAAATTTGTAAAAGACTATGCTAAAATAGCACAACCGATGACAAAATATTTGAAAAAAGATACAAAAATTAATAAACTAGATCCTACTTACGTAAACTCATTTGAACAATTAAAAACGTTGATTACAACACACCCCATTTTAAAATACCCCAATTTCAACAAATCATTTGTGTTAAATACAGACGCCAGTCAGTTTGCGATTGGTGCTGTTTTGTTACAAGATAACCATCCCATTGCTTATGCAAGCCGAACTCTTAATAATCATGAACTCAGATACAGCACGACTGAGAAAGAATTACTAGCCGTAGTATGGGCAGTAAGGTATTTTAGACCCTACATATACGGAAAAGCCTTTGTATTAAAAACTGATCATCAGGCATTAAAATGGCTTCATACAAAGTATCTAGGCAAAGATTTAAATCCAAGACTCCAGCGATGGATACTATCACTTGGAGAATACAATATCAAAATTGATTATCTAAAAGGCAAAGAAAATAAGATTGCAGACTTCTTGAGTAGGTTAAATACAGATAGACATGAAATTAATGAAGTACAACTTAGTGAATTTAGTGATATATTTCAATTCAACGAAGGGAGAAATGTTCCCTTATTACAGGAAATAAATAATGAAGAATTAGATGATAACACATCAATGCAACCGACAATACACTCTCAGGAAGAAGAACAGAACGATAACATATCAATTTTAGAAACTGTAGTAAATCGATTTAAACTACAAATAATAATTACAGAAAATTTTACTGACGAATATGAGAATATACTAGGTAATCGAAGAATCAATATAAGACCAGATTTATCAAGGGAAGAATTAGTAAATAAATTAAAAAACTACATAACAGGTTCGAAAGTTGCTATATATACCCAAATTTCAGATCATGACTTTTACTTAATCCAACAAATATTAATAGAAGAATTTCCCACAACCAAATTTGTGAAATGCGTATATTTCGCCCAGGACGTAAAATCAGAAGAAGAATTAATAAAAATTATTTCCATTCAACACAGAGAACAAGGTCACCCCGGAATAATAGCTTTATACGAAAATATTAAATTCAAAATTTATAGCAAAAACCTAAAAATTATGATCAACAAAGTAACAAATAACTGTGACATATGCAATAGAGCAAAATACGACAGGAACCCCATTCGACCAAAATTTCAAGAAACTGAAGTACCAACGGACAAAAATCAAATCATACACATTGACACTTACGTTAATAGAAAACAATCTTTTTTGATTTTCATAGACAAATTTACGAAATATGCAACAGCATACCCTTTAGAAAATAGAACCCACATTGAAATAATAGAAAAACTTAGAATGTATTTCAACCACAAAAAACCTTTAAAAATCATAGCCGATAATGAGTTCAAACATATTAACATCAAAGAATTCTTAACGGAACAAAATATTGAATTACATCTAGCAAAGCCAAATAGTCATACGGGAAATGCAGATGTGGAACGATTAAATAATTCCTTAACGGAAAAATTAAGAATATTGAATATAGAAGAACCTAAACCAGTGCGAATCCAAATGTTAGATGCTGTCAAAGCATACAATAATCAATACCATAACACAATTAAATGTTCACCATTACATGCTGAAGAAGGAATTCAAAATAGGGAACAAACTCATAATAATATAATAGAAGCCCAAAGAAAAAGGTTAACAAAATATAATAAAAATAGAGAAGATTACGAAGAAGTTAGAAATCGAGGATACATCAAAAATTATAAATCTCTAAGGCATAAGGACCAACCAAAATTCCGAATGCATAACTTAACAAATATACATCCTATTAACATTAAGAGACCTCTAAAATTTGCAGAAAACCATAATAATGATGACGATACTGATGATACTGATGACACCGACACATGCTCAACAACTACAAGTAGAGAAAATAGAAAGTAACGCTGGTTACACTATTTTTAAGGAAACCGAAATTTCAATACCTAGAAATTATAATTACTCTCTACACATAATTGACCTAGAACCCCTACAAACATTAATAATAGACCTCAAAACGACGGTATTAGACTTAATAGTGGAATTGACAAGAAATAACATTAAGACGTCACTTTTAAAAGAATTATACTTATTGACTTATAGGTTAATGACCCTGAAAGACGGTCATCACACAGTTAGAAAACGTGGACTAGTTAACTTTTTAGGTAAAATAAACAAATGGATAACAGGTACCATGGACGACGAAGACAGACAGGTAATAAACCAACACTTGGAATTTATTGATAGTAATAACGAAAACTTGGCAATAAATATCAATAAACAAATACAAATTAATAATAATTTCAATAAAACCATATATAAATTACATAATACAATTTTAGAAGATAGGAAACTTGTTCAAGATTTCATAAAAAAGAAAGAAAGTCAAATCGCGATAAAATTGTCGATAATCGAAGTTAAAATCAAAATTCATGAAATTGATCGAATAATAAGCGATTTACAAGACAATATCATACTTAGTAATTTAAATATAATACATCCATCATTATTAAGCCATAAAGAAATTTTAGATTATAAAATAGATGCAAATAAGATAAAAGGTTTAAAAGTAGGTTTTTCCAAAACAAATACAAATAAACTTATATTTTTAATAAAAATACCATTCGAATTAGTAAAAGTAAGCAAAAAGTTAATCATTCCTTTATCAAATTTAGAAGATTGTAAAATTATAAATAACGAAATTACGAAAACATTAGAAATTAATAACACTTATTACGAATTCGATATGAATAAATCATTTTACCAATTGAATAAATTAAGACATTGTATAATATTAGAAAATTGTAAACAAATAGATAATTGTAATACGGAAATCCATAACGTAAATGACGGAAGCATAATAATTCAATTAGCAAATAAGATAAACTTAACATCCAATTGTGATGAGAGAAAATTCATATTAACTGGTAATTATTTTATAAAATTTTATAATTGTAGCGTAATAATAAATAATCAAATATACTATAATACTGTAAAAGAAGATAATACCAATTATATAATACCTAACTTAGAATACAACTTAGAAAATAATACATTAGATTTTAAAGAAATATCATTAGAAACAGAAGAAAATATCAATACAATTTATATGTTAAAATATCATGAAAAAGCCATAAAAACTGGAATAAGCATAACAATAATAATAATAACAATAATTGTAATTTCAATAATTTATAAGTATTATAAAAAGAAAAATGTAAAGATAAAAATTGTAAATAAGATCCAGGAGAATCTTAACACTAACGAAGGGAGAGTTACATGTCGAGACATGTCACCTTCAAAAAGTAAAAATGCACATGAGACAATTTTGTTCTAGTGATCGAATTAACAAAATTGTCACATGAAAATTAATGTCACATAAACATTTTATATTTTATATTTTAAAAGGAAATTCATATAAGATTTCAAAATTTAAAGTAGAACGGAAATATATAAAAAATTAGCAAAATTAACATAAATGATAAAAATCATATAATTGAAAACGAAAAGCATTTTTATGTAAATTAATTGTATTTCTGACTCCAAAGAGTACAGAGTTAAAACATATAATTCATCCAACTCTAAAGAGATTGGCTATTTAAATATTGTTAATCCTAAGATTAATTATATAGTTAAGTGATTGTGATTAAGATAATTGTAATAAAAATAAATAAATAAAATATTTTTTTATAATATCTAAAAGCAATAAAAACGTAATTCGCGTGGTCTTTATGATCATATCCAAAAACCGTCACTGTTTATCCGGCCTCAGATGTGCTGCCGGGTAATTAGTTGATATACTCTCAATGTTTTAATTAGGAATAGTGCGCTTACCTCGGGTGGGGGCTTAGCTTAGACCACTATATTTCCAATTAAACGGCGAGACTTGGATGTTTTGTAAAATAACTGATTTATTTATTCTAATTATCCTATCTATATACAAAATTACACAACTGATTACAGTAACAAATTATACAATTAGATTGTTCGGCATTTATATAATTTACACAAAGTTGTAAAATTATTTTGTACTAAGGAAATAAGATCTGCCATTTCCTATCAACCAAACACGTTGGGGCTACAATGTTACACGTGTTCGTTGGTTTTGTTGTATTTCACTTTATGTATATCTTTGATGTTTAAACAGTCACGGAGGAAGGAAAAAGAACCTAGATCAGTATTTGTGTTTTCCTTTCTCCTACCAGGCTATCTTTTTAATCAATCGTTCCGCTGATCATCATATGTTCACCATTCGTCGAAATCTTGATGAATAATGGCGAGTTGACAATCAACTGTTCCTTTTATGTCTTAATCAAGCGACATAGTGAATTTAGATACAATATCCGAGTCCCTACAACTACACGTATCTCATCCCCTAATCAACCGAGTAATTAAAGCCTGTTTTGGGGAACTAATGCCTATTTCACAAAGTGATCAAGTTGTATCTTAAATCTTTAAAACACTTACATCTTTTAAATATCCGTAGTTAATATGATGGTATATTGCAATAAATTATAGTGGGATGGTGTATCATTGTAATTTACCCATCCAATAAACCTCATTCGAGGGTCCTCAAAACTCTAGAATGGTTGATTTTATGGTACATATATTAAAATATATTTTGAATAAGTAACGAGTAAAAAAGGTAGATAAAGGTTCTACCGAGATTTGAACTCGGATCGCTGGATTCAAAGTCCAGAGTGCTGACCGTTACACCATAGAACCGCTAAGATAATATCTGATACAGTGATTAACTTGCTTAATTTTTATTAATTTTGCTAATCACAAATTGCTTAAACTCAGCTAAATTTTATTACTGCCGCGATTACAATTTTTTACAATCCACGCTATATATTTATATCAGCTTATGCTCCACTATCTCTTATAGTACTTTGTAAAATCATTATCAGTTAATATTCGTTCGTTATCACGTTTCCAAACTTTAGTTATGTCAATTTCGCACCACCTACAGGTAAAAGATATGGCAAGTGGCGATGTGAAGTTAAGTTTGGGAAATTAAAAGTGGTTAAAATCAGAGAAGACTCACTCAGTGGGTTAATTACAATCATTTTGTTTGAATCCAACCACCGTGGTGATCTAGCACTACAACGGTAGTTTTGAGTACAACGTGTTTGAACATATTTTGTGACATTCCTCTAAACCTTTTCAATGATGTGAGCTTCCCATATATTCTATATCAAAGCAATATTTTGTCACCAGCGCCAAAACGCTGAATTTGTGAAATAAACTGCTGATATATATCGCTTTGTCCATAATCTTAAAAACGATATGGTACATCATTATATCAGAATGAGAAGGTATGTATCTGTGATCAGCGCCACAATGATAATGTGTAATGCTAATATGCTTCAGCTATATTTATGACTATACTTAAGACATTCATTGATATGTCACACTTATATATTCTATAATAAATCAATAATTAGGTACCAGCGCCAAATCGCTGGGGTTGTGACCAAAAGCACTGATTACAAATTTGTTGTTTTTTCGTCCTTTGAAATGATATGCCACATGATTGTATGCGGGAATAATAAAATTATAACTGCTTCAAGCGTCACAGCGGTAGTTTTGAGTACTCAGGTGTTAAGAAAAATTAACGGTATTCTTCAAGACAATATACCAAAAGTGTTATTTATAAATTAAAGTTGTATCGAAATTGTTGATGTCTGATACAAGACCTTTCAAATGATGTACTACTACACGAGTATATTGAAAAAATGTAAAAATAATTGGGGTTTTGGGTGGTATTTTGGGTGATTTCTTAAGCCAGCTACAAACATCTATCAATGTCCATTGATCTAATTCCATCTTTAAAGTCTTGAATCGATTGTGAAGCATTGGGATAGACCTTATCTTTCACGTGGCATCAAAGACAAAAGTCTAAAAGTGCTAAATCACAAGATCTCGGTAGCCACCTACCTCTTCGAGAAATAACAAGGTCAGGAAACTTTTCTTGCTTGATTATTTCTAATTCCGGCCACAAAAAAATGATTAGTAATAGCTCGGTAGCGCAATCCATTCACCGTAACAGTTTCACCAGCCTCATTTTTGAATAAGTAAGGTCCAGTGACACGTTGAGGATGGAGAGGCTTTTCAACAATCATTCTTGGATTTTCTGAGCCCCAAATGCGACAATTCTGCTTACTAACGTAGCCTCCGATGTAAAAATGAACCTCATCACTGAAGATGATTTTTCGATTAAAATCGGATCATTTTGATGCATTTCAAGGACCCAATCAGCGAAGATACGACGTTTATGGTGATCGACCGGCTTAAGTTCTTGTATTAACTGAACTTTAAAAGTCTTCTTGTGGAATGTCTAATTCCATAGATCGACGAGGAATCGACTAACACTACGGGCTACAGCAACAATATTCTCAGTTGTTCTTGAGCGACGCACACGCTTTCGATTCTTCACATCACTAACTTGTCCCAAAAGCTCAAATTTGTCCACCAGTTTCACTATTGCCGGCCGATAAGGTGTTTCACGACGACCCAAAAGTTCCTTAGTTTTGCGAAGTGTGACTGCAAAAGTTTCACCATTTTTGTAGTGAATTTTAACAACTTCAATGCGCTGTTGAAGCGTGTATCGTACCATTTTTAGTAATGGCGCAGTTTTTACTTGTCAAATGTCAAAAGGTAACAGCTTCAAAATTGAAAGCTGCACAAATAGCAGGCCAAATATTCAAAATGAAACCTTTTATTGGAAAACCTTTTATAAAACCACGTTAGAGGTAAACAAAGGTAATTAAAAATATTGCTGTCTCGATTAGTTTAATCCCATTCCGCTAAGAGACTGTAGTAGTAGTACAACAAAAATGCTGAATTGTTTAACTCCGCAAATGGGATAGCACATACAGTTTCTATTTACACTCCTCAATATTAACCATCAATTTTGAAGAGATATTTACATTCATATTTTGGTCTTTTGAAATGGAGGCAAACCTAAAGCTGTGTAGTGTGGCCTTAACAATTACTAAATTTAGTAAATTTCAATTAAAATTATTGTTGTTGGGCCACGGAGGCTTGCATTCTAATAGGTCTGCTCTAGCAAAGTTTTTTTCAAGTGGTTAACTATTTTAGAACCTACCACAGCAGGATTACATAGAAAGATCACAAAATGTCTAGTCATTCGGTAATCTGTAAACAAACAGAAGAGAGGAATTACTTGACGTCGCTCGTTGCAGTCCAAAGTTGAAGGATTAGAAATAGTAATTGCTGAGGTCTATAACGAAATCTATAATGTGACGCAATAAAAAGGTTTAATTACCAAACGAGCAATGCTGCTCTGCAACAACAAACGTAGCTAAGTAGCGAAAAAAGTAGTTTAATTCCTCAAGTAAAATCAAGCCCTATTATGATTGACAAAGTTTTAATGATTTTTTGGAAGCTTTTTCAATAACAGCACCAGAGGCACTCAACAGTTAAAATCCCACTGCTTGTTAAACAAAAAGTTGTGGATCGTTAACACTACTTTGAAAATGAGGTTGTTGGTTATTCATGTATTACATTCAAATAAACTCGTAGAGCATAAATTACGACAGATTTGCAAGAACTTTTTGATACGCGTATAGCCGAGATTAATTGATTTAACTTCCTGTTACCTCTGCTGCGCAAGAATGCGTAAATTAAAATTGTGATTTGGGTCCTACAAAATGCCATTTTTATATTTTTTTTATCTATTTTTATTCCGACAAATTTAATTCCATTTATACCTTGAAATTTACTTGTGTAGTTGCTGACATTTTGGTGTTGTCGATAAATGTGCAGAAAGCACTTTCAAACTGAATTCTGACTTTTGATTTCCTGACAATATCATTTTTGTTCTGAATTAGTAATTGATGAGAGAAACTAATCTTACTTAGCCACTCAAAAATATTCTCTCTACAATAATAAAAACCACAAAGATTTAAGCGCAAATATGGCTAAGCAAGTTTAGTTTATCACGTAAAATGCTATTTCTGAACCAATTCGATCACATCTGTGCGAGCCGTAGGAGCCGGGTTAAATAATTTGAAATGTTTCGAATTTTGCATTTCACTCAGTGACATTCTATCTCAAATACCAAAAATCTTTAGATTCCAAGCATGTGGCAAAGTAAATTTATTTTCTTACATCAAATGATGCGCGCTATAAAAACACCTTTCCTATCGTCTCCTCTGTTATATGTAAAGAAGATGTAGGTATAGGCCCGACGTTATCCAGCATAATAGTCCAGTACTTAGTCCAAATGCACAACCAATCAATTAATATGATTACTATCGGTGATGTACATAAAAAACAAGGCCTTGCACGGGAGAAACTAGAATTATTTTCTCTCGATGTCGCTGTAGTTGCAGGTGCAGCCATATCTCAAGTCTTTTTAAATGTGTCGTAGTTAAGGGTAGCTAAGAACTTGTTTTCCATAGTAACACGTCCCATTTGTAACTATTAGTTATTGCAATTTGTTTTATCTGCTCTAATTCATTTGAAAACGAATCTTTTTTTGCTTCACCGGGTGGTATGACTCGATGGTGATATATTGATCAGTAGGCGTCATGCCAAAATAAATGTTTACTGGTATATTTCAGGTCGTTAAATGTTTGTTTTATGGATGAATTTATTTTTTCATTTTTATGGTATAGCGACATCAGTGATTCGGGAGGTACCGGGTTCGAACCCGATAGGGGCAGGATGCAAAGGGAATTTTCATCAACAAATTACGATTTGGGATGAGAAGGAACACATCTATGACCCCCTGTCGGAGTTCGGGGCTCACGGGCCGACCCATCTTCCATGCCAGTATAGGCTGGCATGGAGCTATGCAATGTGCAGATGGTAATAAAATCGGACCTATATCCATACGTCCTCGAATTGGCCAATACAGGCGTAAAGGTAAGGACGTAAATAAGCGAACCGCGAATGAGTAGGGAGAGCTTCGGCCCCAGAACAGATCAAGGAAAATAAAAAAATAGGTGAGATTCAAAATTTGGTCAATCGATGTTTTCAATATTGGGACAACCGTCTGGTTGGCGCCGTCTGTAAGTTGATTGTTTACTGTTTTTGGTTGTATGTTGATCAAAATTAAATACAAAAAAGACATTTCGTACAGATAATGTGGTTTCCAGACAAAAATTGTCTAATAGCTGGGAGGATGATCTAGTCTTGAACAAGAATACAGGTGGGGATTTTTTGATGTAAGCGGTATCCATTTTGCTCAGGTTAGCTCTGGATTACATTTGTCCCAGAGATTCTCCAATTGATTATCAATCGACGTTTGCGTTTCCTGGTCCTTTTTCATTGGAGCTAACTTTCTTGAAATTGAAACACAACAAAAACTTGTTTACCAACGTCAAGCAACCATTGCTTGGACTATTACAAGGTTGGGTGACTGCTTGAGAACATCATAGAAAAAGTGAATAATAAATGGAATGAATTCCCCTCCCCTCCCCCTCCCCGCAGAGACAGAGACACAGACAGAAACAGAGACAGAGACAGAGAACCTTACGCAGAAGCCCTGGAAGTTGGCTAAGATTCAATGGACTAATCATTCAAATAGTGAAATAAATTCAATTCATTGAAACATCAAATCTCTAACAGAAATTCTCAGCCTCAGTACAGTGAGATAAACAGTGATGAAATAAATGCAAGCGAAATTACTTAATATATTCTCTGGACGCGATGTATAAGGCGTGGGCACACATATGAATAACAGCAGTGCTGGGAAAGGTCAAAATTTCACAGTTGATGTGCACCCCTTTGCCGGTTAAATTTATGCTTGGACAATAAAAACATCTTTCCGGAAGACGTTGAAATCCGAGTTAAAAATCTTATTACTGTTGAAATCATTATTCAAATTAGTCTCGCAAAAATATCAAATGGAGGTTTGAATTGCTGAGAAAACGTCGCAAGATTTAGTTCTTAGTCCCCTCACGTTCTTGTAGTAGAGGGACAAGCGTTTTTGGTACTGCCATGTTATTGTAGATACCTTGTTTCGGGCTATGGTTCTGGGGAAAGTAATAGGTAAAAACATAGCTTCAGGAACCTTTATTTTTACATTTGACATTTTGCCCTTGGATGTTGTGCCGGTTCAAAAATAAATTTTGGTTTACGAACTACCTAAGGATTCATAGAAGATTAACATTGTCGTTGCTGCTGTGTTGAGAATCGCTGGAGTTGGTATTAATATTAGCAGGTATTATTTGTGGAAGGATTTGGACCCTGTTTGGGCAACAGGGTTGATGTTTAGCGAGAGTGGTGAGATGGTAGTGAAATTGATTGAAACTCAACAATCAGGTGCAGAATAATATTCTTAGAAAATGTTTCATTGAATAAAGGTGTAGTACTGACAGGGTAGTTGGGCCAGCCTATTATGAGTTCCACACTCTGATTTTGTAAAAGAAATAATACTTGATTTTATATTCAATTAGTAGGTGACCAATGAAATTATAACCTATGATCACAGATCTCTTTTAACATAAACATTGAAAGCCCAACTCAAACCTTACCGTAGTAAGAAACTTACCAACTGGAAGTTCTTTTCGTCTCAGCTTCTATCTCTACTGGTTACTTTGAACGAGATTCACATTGACGGGGGGGGTAATCACATTAGCTTTCAGAAATCACTGTCCTCTTATTATCAAACAAAACACTCAGAACAAACCTTTTTGGTGATCTGGTTTTCTAAAAGTAATAAACTTCTAAGAATAAGAATAAAGTCAAAAAATTTACTTTTCATATTAATTGGGCCAATTTCTAGCGGCACAAAAACAGTATAGAAGGTCTAAGATCCGCTCGCAGGACTTCTTGGATTAGCTTATTTGAAGAAATTAATAGTCTATCTAGAATCGCCAGAGTTAACAGGTATCTGGCTAAATATAATACACTAGGGAAATCGCCAATATGAAAATTATTGTTACTGCGTCCAATTCATTTTTTCGTTTGCGACATAATCAATATTGGTTCTAGTAGTGCATGCCCGACAGTGTCCGTAGGCTAGTCTCTCTCGACACCTTGTGTTGAAGTTTGTTCTCCTTGCCGGCTTCTTGTAGTCTTGAAGGGGGTTTTCCTACTGAATCACAGCCCGGCTTTATTCTCATTCGGGTTAGGTGACTTAAACTCTTTCAAACATGCTTTGTTTTTCCAACTGTTCTACAATCTTAAAACAAAAGCAGAGTAGTGTTTCATTCCGCTAGCTGATAAATAGGATTATACCGACCATAAGGAATTTCGTCCTACTAGTCATGCTTCGACTTTTCTTAAAGTTTTGGAAAGAACCGTTGGTTGATATATTAGAAACCGCCACTCATCGTCCCACTCAGTAGCGGTCAAAATGCTTACAGAGTTCATAAATCCTGTGAAGGAACGATCACCATTTGTAATTAAGGATTTTCTTCCTTATAAGCTTTTTCAATCGGTTGCCAGAAATATAATATAATTCCATTATTAACCAAATTACAAATTTTTGATTATAGGGCAAATTCTAATTTCAATTTAATCCTAATTTTTCTTATTTTAATTTAATTTAAATTAATTCTATATTTAGGATTTAATTTGACTTACGTCAATTGGTTTAATAAAATTATTTTAATAGATCAAACGAATATGATTGTATGGAAAATTGAAGTATCGGAGGAGGGAAATTTTATAAAGTTACATAACAGTGGTGTTGCCCGATTCCTGTTTAAGTTAAATTTTAATTCTAATTAATATTTTTTAGGAACTTTTTATGGAAGCAGACAAGGTATAGAAATCACAATGGCTATAACCGGATTTCCTACTGAATTTGATATTTCAGCGGATGTTTGAATTTTTTAAATCATAGATGACTTGGAGACTACAGAATAAAATTTAAATGCAGAAAAATATTGCTGTACTTAGATAGTTTTTGTATTTTCGGGGTCATGAACCCCAAAAATATTATTGGGTTCACTTATTTAATTAAATTATTGTCTAGGTTGTTCGGGAGACTATAAATTGGTAAAGGTTTTGATTAGCCTTTTCTAAGTTGGATAATTCGATTAGTTGGAGTTCGATTCCAGATTAGCTAATTTTGATACCAGATGTCGTATGGTCATTTTTTTTTATGTTTTTAAATAACATATTTGGTAAATCACTCATAATAATGAAGTTTTATTTCAGGAAATTTACCAATTCAAAATTGTTTAGGATTTTGATTGCTGATTATTTATATCCAGCAAACACAAATTATTATGCCGTCTTGTGCTTTACTAACTATTGACTACTTGGGTGTCTGAAACCGGGTCAAGTCTATCATATCTAATAACGTTTCCTATCCCTCCATCTTGTTATATGGGGCGTACGCTACGCCCGGCGTATCCGGGATCCCTGCTTAGTCTTGGCAAAAGAAATGAATCAATCAACCAATCAATCTTTGATCGTAAACTTATTTTCAATTTGAGTATAAACTTTAGAGTCAAGCTTGGTTTTTCCAATAACTGCAGGCACTTTATCCTCTATAGGTGTCCCGTAAATAAATTTGAAATGAAAGGCGAAAGTCAGTTTCCTAATGAATTGTTGAAATTTGCTGGTATAGGGTATTCCATCTATTGGTTTTTTTGAAGCCCAAAAAATTATTTATTGTGCGGTTGCATTCCGACAATTTCCGACAAACTATGCCATTTGGAGTCATGTTATTATGAAAATGATCATTCTGTAACAAAAACATTTCGTAAATCACCATGGTTTTGAAGAAACTGGATAAGTTGCAGATCGTAGAGCATATGAACACCATCGTTCAGTTCGTACTCGTGAAACAGTAACACGTGTAAGTGATGATGTAGCAAAAGTGAACAGTGAGACTTGGTTTTTCCAATAACTGCAGGCACTTTATCCTCTATAGGTGTCCCGTAAATAAATTTGAAATGAAAGGCGAAAGTCAGTTTCCTAATGAATTGTTGAAATTTGCTGGTATAGGGTATTCCATCTATTGGTTTTTTTGAAGCCCAAAAAATTATTTATTGTGCGGTTGCATTCCGACAATTTCCGACAAACTGTGCCATTTGGAGTCATGTTATTATGAAAATGATCATTCTGTAACAAAAACATTGCGTAAATCACCATGGTTTTGAAGAAACTGGATAAGTTGCAGATCGTAGAGTATATGAACACCATCGTTCAGTTCGTACTCGTGAAACAGTAACACCTGTAAGTGATGATGTAGCAAAAGTGAATAGTGAGTGCTATTGTGGCGTGTTAACTGGATTTTTGTGTCCAAAATTGGATCGCGAAACACTTGACTTATTGCCCAACTAAGTGCGTTGCTCGCATAATTTCAAGAACTTCTAATCTCAATTGGCCACCAATAACATGCGATTTAACAACGATAGATTATTTGTTTCTTTCTTTACTGCAAAAATCATTGGGTTATGCAGGTTTCCGCATTAGAACATTGAAGTTCGCCTTGAGGTTGGTCAACGTGTTTGCATTCAAACCAATCATTTTTCTAAGACAGTGATTTCATTTGGTCAAATTGTTTCTCTTTGCAACCGATAGGTGAGTTCGTGTTTTTGACGCTGTGACCCGGAATTGTGCTTACTTTGGATAAATTATTTGGTACTATAGGTCTAATTTGTTGCCCTGGTTTGTGCATCTCATTAGTTGATCTGATTTGTTTATATTGGACATGATTAACCCCTTGTTCCATCTAATTTTGCTTATGGGTAAATTACAATTCTATAGAGTTAATTGATTAAGATTATGGCTTGATTACGTACTCCTCCCTTATATGTTTAATAGTTGGTTTTCACGTGGTGTACACAATAAAATTGAAATGATGGATCACCGGACTGGATATTTAATACATCCATCGACCATCTTCTCCATTTGTTGAAAACCATCTTAAAAGATTTTTACTATAGGTCTATACTGGATAAAAATGTTATTGGTGGGTGGTGGTGGTGCCTTGCTCTAAATGATTGATATTTAACATTTTAAGTTCTTGCAAAAATCGGGCTCAACCGGGATTTGAACCCGGGACCTCTCGCACCCAAAGCGAGAATCATACCCCTAGACCATTGAGCCGCTCGTGTAAATTTAACGCTAACTAAATTTTTTTTAATAATCAAAACTGTAAAACCAGGTGTAATAAATCTTTTATCAATTTATAACCAAATGAATGATCTTGTACATTGTATGTACATAATCTACTTAAGTAATTTAATGTCTTAATAATTGTTTTTGAGGATCCTGCTTTAACCAAACGAGTGTGTAAATTTGATTTTTAAACGCTTTATTTACTTTCTGTTGAACTTCAAAATCGAAAAACTCTGATCTCAACAGTGATTTGAAATAAGAAATCGTGAAGAGCCGTCTTACATAATTTCTCTGCTACATGTATATGTTATAAGTGAACGTATCGTCCTATTTTTGAACGCACGGCCATAGATTCGATTCGATGAGTCGGCCCGTGAATTCTGCACTCCGAGAAATGGTGCTACCGCCGCTACCGCCGCTACAACCAAAATTATCTTACATAGGACAATAGACCAAATATTTCACGAAATGAGCCACATAAACTGTTTGATATTCTTCCGGAAAAAATCGTAGCCCTCGGTAAACTTGAGAAAAAATTAATCTTTTTTTAAAGCGAATCAGAGTGTCTACCTAACTAAGAAATAGTAAACGACGTTTTGCACAACGTTTATCTTTAGATCTTTGGGAAAGATTCCACTTGATGGTTATCGAATCCAAACCGTATGCCACAAGCTTACAAGTGAGAGTTTCATGCCAAAACTTGTCAAAAGCCTTGAATATATTCAAAACGATTGCAAAGGCCACTCGATGTTGGTAAATGCTTTTCTCAAAAACTTTGGTGACGGCTGACACAACTTATATTATACCGGTAGTTTGCGAGGTCAGTTTCATCACAACCACGTTTGAGATCTGGCTGTGCCTTCGCACTCTTCCACGCTTTCCAGTATTTACCTTGCTTATAGGAAAAAAACAAAAGTTTTAAATAAAGTCACTGGCACACTCCTTCATTTTTCTAACTGGAATTCTGTTTAAGGACGGTGGCCTTATTTATGTCTATTGTCTGCAGGTTTCTGAAGACAATTTCCTCCGAGACGGTGATGGGGTACATTTTGGAACCATAATACAGAATTGGCGGAGGCGTAACTTCATCGGCTACAAGTAAGGTAGCACAGATTTACTAACAAGTGTTTCGCGCTGCTTTATATTTTTTTGAAATTTCGTGGTGCTTATATTTCTTGTGCACATTTTTATTTTGGTTGCTAGCTTTGGCTGCTTCTTTTGAAAAAAATTAAAAATTTGGATAGAGATTAGAAACTGATAGTGGGATATATTTCATTATACCATGTAACACGGTCTCAGTGAAATTTTAAACGACGTTATCTATTTAATTGTCGTAGCAACAATGGCTTCTTCAAGGGAAATGTTGAAAAAATGACCGTAAACCATCATAGCCAGGATCGTTGAAATGCCAAAGACGCCTTGGCTGCTGTTTGAATCAAAACATATCAGTCGAAAAGATATTTACATTTAACAAGAAATACTAAACAATTTTAATATTTTGCTAAAATTGTGTCTGGTCGATGTCCGATTCGATAAAAAATTTAATTTAAGGTGATAAGAATTGGCGGCAAAAATAATAAATGGTAGTGCTTACAATTGTGAAATTAATTAATTGCTTTGTCATATGTATGTGAAGTTAGCCCGAAAAGTAGCCCGAAAAAAATGTGTCCTTGCTAAAAGTTTAATATTTTCGGGCCAGCCCGAAAAATTTATAAACACTGCATTATCTTAAATTCTCATCCCGAAATAATTTTTACATCAGTATATTAAGCTTTTTGAATTTGCAAAAAAATTAAATACTACATACATTGTAATAAAACTTAATAAATAAATATTTTGTTTATTTACCATACAAATATATATTATTACCAAAAATATATTAAAATAATAATAATTAAAAACGAAATCAAAAATTACGTTACATAGGATTACGTGGTTGCCCTCACAAAAATGTTCAAAAACTACTGCAAGTGCTGCTACAAAATATGATTAACATCACCAATCTACAATAAATATATACCTTCATTATCATATCAGTGGGATAGAAGGTTCATATTAACCTGAGTCCGCACATACAAATCACAGCATAAAAATTGAAATTTTTAGTGTTACATTTTATTCTGTAGCAGATTCCACAGGGATATCCGACCACTTCGGCCAATGCCTGGAGTTAGTGTTGGTCACCAGAAATCTAAGGCATATACCCACATTACCATATCAGTGGGATAGAAGGTTCATATTAACCCGAGTCCGCACATACAAATCACAGCATAAAAATTGAAATTTTTAGTGTTACATTTTATTCTGTAGCAGATTCCACAGGGATATCCGACCACTTCGGCCAATGCCTGGAGTTAGTTTTGATCACCAGAAATCTAAAGCATATACCCACATTACCAAAACAGTGGGATAGAAGGTTCAATTTGTATGTGCGGACTCGGGTTAATATGAACCTTCTATCCCACTGATATGGTAATGTGTGTATTTGCTTTAGATTTCTGGTGACCAACACTAACTCGAGGCATTAGCCGAAGTGGTCGGATATCCCTGTGGAATCTGCTACAGAATAAAATGTAACACTAAAAATTTCAATTTGTATGCTGTGATTTGTATGTGCGGACTCAGGTTAATATGAACCTTCTATCCCACTGATATGGTAATGTGGGTATTTGCTTTAGATTTCTGGTGACCAACACTAACTCGAGGCATTAGCCGAAGTGGTCGGATATCCCTGTGGAATCTGCTACAGAATAAAATGTAACACTAAAAATTTCAATTTTTATGCTGTGATTTGTATGTGCGGACTCAGGTTAATATGAACCTTCTATCCCACTGGTATGGTAATGTGGGTATATGCATTAGATTTCTGGTGACCAACACTAACTTCAGGCATTGGCCGAAGTGGTCGGATATCCTTGTGGAATCTGCTACAGAATAAAATGTAACACTAAAAATTTCAATTTTTATGCTGTGATTTGTATGTGCGGACTCGGGTTAATATGAACCTTCTATCCCACTGATATGGTAATGTGGGTATATGCTTTAGATTTCTGGTGACCAACACTAACTCGAGGCTTTAGCCGAAGTGGTCGGATATCCCTGTGGAATCTGCTACAGAATAAAATGTAACACTAAAAATTTCAATTTTTATGCTGTGATTTGTATGTGCGGACTCAGGTTAATATGAACCTTCTATCCCACTGGTATGGTAATGTGGGTATATGCATTAGATTTCTGGTGACCAACACTAACTCGAGGCATTAGCCGAAGTGGTCGGATATCCCTGTGGAATCTGCTACAGAATAAAATGTAACACTAAAAATTTCAATTTGTATGCTGTGATTTGTATGTGCGGACTCAGGTTAATATGAACCTTCTATCCCACTGATATGGTAATGTGGGTATTTGCTTTAGATTTCTGGTGACCAACACTAACTCGAGGCATTAGCCGAAGTGGTCGGATATCCCTGTGGAATCTGCTACAGAATAAAATGTAACACTAAAAATTTCAATTTTTATGCTGTGATTTGTATGTGCGGACTCAGGTTAATATGAACCTTCTATCCCACTGGTATGGTAATGTGGGTATATGCATTAGATTTCTGGTGACCAACACTAACTTCAGGCATTGGCCGAAGTGGTCGGATATCCTTGTGGAATCTGCTACAGAATAAAATGTAACACTAAAAATTTCAATTTTTATGCTGTGATTTGTATGTGCGGACTCGGGTTAATATGAACCTTCTATCCCACTGATATGGTAATGTGGGTATATGCTTTAGATTTCTGGTGACCAACACTAACTCGAGGCATTAGCCGAAGTGGTCGGATATCCCTGTGGAATCTGCTACAGAATAAAATGTAACACTAAAAATTTCAATTTTTATGCTGTGATTTGTATGTGCGGACTCAGGTTAATATGAACCTTCTATCCCACTGGTATGGTAATGTGGGTATATGCATTAGATTTCTGGTGACCAACACTAACTTCAGGCATTGGCCGAAGTGGTCGGATATCCTTGTGGAATCTGCTACAGAATAAAATGTAACACTAAAAATTTCAATTTTTATGCTGTGATTTGTATGTGCGGACTCGGGTTAATATGAACCTTCTATCCCACTGATATGGTAATGTGGGTATATGCTTTAGATTTCTGGTGACCAACACTAACTCGAAGCATTAGCCGAAGTGGTCGGATATCCCTGTGGAATCTGCTACAGAATAAAATGTAACACTAAAAATTTCAATTTGTATGCTGTGATTTGTATGTGCGGACTCAGGTTAATATGAACCTTCTATCCCACTGATATGGTAATGTGGGTATTTGCTTTAGATTTCTGGTCACCAACACTAACTCGAGGCATTAGCCGAAGTGGTCGGATATCCCTGTGGAATCTGCTACAGAATAAAATGTAACACTAAAAATTTCAATTTTTATGCTGTGATTTGTATGTGCGGACTCAGGTTAATATGAACCTTCTATCCCACTGGTATGGTAATGTGGGTATATGCATTAGATTTCTGGTGACCAACACTAACTTCAGGCATTGGCCGAAGTGGTCGGATATCCTTGTGGAATCTGCTACAGAATAAAATGTAACACTAAAAATTTCAATTTTTATGCCGTGATTTGTATGTGCGGACTCGGGTTAATATGAACCTTCTATCCCACTGATATGGTAATGTGGGTATATGCCTTAGATTTCTGGTGACCAACACTAACTCCAGGCATTGGCCGAAGTGGTCGGATATCCCTGTGGAATCTGCTACAGAATAAAATGTAACACTAAAAATTTCAATTTTTATGCTGTGATTTGTATGTGCGGACTCGGGTTAATATGAACCTTCTATCCCACTGGTATGGTAATGCTGGTATATACATTAGATTTCTGGTGATCAACACTAACTCCAGGCATTAGCCGAAGTGGTCGGATATCCCTGTGGAATCTGCTACAGAATAAAATGTAACACTAAAAATTTCAATTTTTATGCTGTGATTTGTATGTGCGGACTCGGGTTAATATGAACCTTCTACCCCACTGATATGGTAATGTGGGTATATGCCTTAGATTTCTGGTGACCAACACTAACTCCAGGCATTGGCCGAAGTGGTCGGATATCCCTGTGGAATCTGCTACAGAATAAAATGTAACACTAAAAATTTCAATTTTTATGCTGTGATTTGTATGTGCGGACTCGGGTTAATATGAACCTTCTATCCCACTGATATGGTAATGTGGGTATATGCCTTAGATTTCTGGTGACCAACACTAACTCCAGGCGTTGGCCGAAGTGGTCGGATATCCCTGTGGAATCTGCTACAGAATAAAATGTAACACTAAAAATTTCAATTTTTATGCTGTGATTTGTATGTGCGGACTCAGGTTAATATGAACCTTCTATCCCACTGATATGATAATGAAGGTATATATTTATTGTAGATTGGTGATGTTAATCATATTTTGTAGCAGCACTTGCAGTAGTTTTTGAACATTTTTGTGAGGGCAACCACGTAATCCTATGTAACGTAATTTTTGATTTCGTTTTTAATTATTATTATTTTAATATATTTTTGGTAATAATATATATTTGTATGGTAAATAAACAAAATATTTATTTATTAAGTTTTATTACAATGTATGTAGTATTTAATTTTTTTGCAAATTCAAAAAGCTTAATATACTGATGTAAAAATTATTTCGGGATGAGAATTTAAGATAATGCAGTGTTTATAAATTTTTCGGGCTGGCCCGAAAATATTAAACTTTTAGCAAGGACACATTTTTTTCGGGCTACTTTTCGGGCTAACTTCACATACATCTTTGTCATTGATGCCGCTATGGTTATTTGAGAGGTCACAATATTGATCAACTTCCATCTAATTGTGGAGAAATTTTGATGGGGATGCAGGAGTATAATTTAGCTCCAGTTCGCTAATTCATTGAATGGCCTATCGTTCAATATTAACTTGCACTGTAATTAATGCCACTATCGTTATTTGATAGGCCATAATGTTGGTCAACTTCGGCCTAATTGTGCTAAATTACACCGCTGCATCCCCATCAGAATTTCTCCACAATTAGGCCGAAGTTGACCATCATTATGACATAGCAAATGGCCATAGTGGCATTTCTGCCAAACTTTCTGTTCGTTTGAAGCAAGGTTAACAATGTTGCTTATCAAAATATGATTGATTGATTTAAACATTTGTATTTCATAAGTTTAAATAGAATTAGTTTTTATAACAAATTTTGCCTAATAATACATTTAAATTGGTTTCTGTTGATGTGTTGTTGAAATAAATTTGTCGGCTGATAACTTTCGGCTGAAAAATGTTGATCAACGGTGACGTATTTGTTTACTTTCGGCTGAGAAAGCAAAGACGCTATATCTAGCCGAAGCACAGCAATTCAACCTCTTGCCTCTTACTACAACCAATGGGTCCTATAGTGAAATTCTATATGAAGCCTCCAAGCACAGGCATTGAATGTGTTTTAAAGCTCTCCAGGCTCTTATTTTCCAAATCTAATTACCCTGTCGGCTATTATCTCATAGTTATGACGAGCCTGTTTGCTAGCTTATTTGATTCGGATCCTGATTATATGTCAAACAAATTATTATTGCTTTAATTTGTATACGCCATCATCAATAATTTTCAATTAAATGATGAATCCTGGTATTTTCCGACAATTTAGGATTAAATAAGACATTTGACAAATTTAAAGATATAGTCAATTACAACATTGTAAAGTACGGGCCAATATGAATGTTGAATGCATTTAGCAAAATATTTGAGAAATTGTTTGATACTTTCTGACCTGATACTACACCATAGTTCGATAAGTGGACTATCCAATAAACCAAATAACCCCAACATCGATCAGCAGATGATCTGATAATTATTTTAGTAATCAACAATCTTCACCTAACATAAACAATTTCGAGTTGAAAAGGGCAACTGGTGACGGTTTTAGTTTTCGAATTTTTGATATTGTATAGACTTAACTGGAGCCTTTAGATCAGTAAAATCTAATTCTGCTGGTTTTGATGGACTGCCACTAAAATTTATCAAAATGATATTATCAAAAAGAGATTGTTTTATACTGCATGTGTTTTATAGCATTATTACTTTAGTTTCCTTTATGAATGGAAGCACTCTAAAGTAATACCGATTCCTAAAAAGCAAAATCGCTCTTGTCCTTCTGATTTTCGGCCCATTAGTTTGCTGCCGGTTCTTTCTAAGGTTCTAGAAAAAATTATTCAAATTCAAATTTTATCATAAAATGGTATCCAATGTTCAATTAGCCTACAGTCCTAATCACAGTTCTATAACTGCTTTACTAAATATTAGTGATGATATTCGCAGGGTTATCGATGACAAACGGGCATGTGCATTGGTGCTCTTGGATTTCAGCAAGGCATTCGATAAGATTGATGATGAATTGCTAATAAAAAAGCTGAGCGATTATTTTTTATTTACATTGCCTGCATCATGCCTAATCTACATCTAGTATATCCAGGACAACCACAGAGTCCCACAAGGCTCTGTTCTTGGACCATTCTTCTTTATGATGTTTATCAACGACATAACAAGTTTAATAGAGAAATGTAAATATCACTTGTTCGCTGACGACCTGCAGATATATCCATTTGGGATGTGGTTTTGAGATGGTAAATCAAAGCATTGAGAGCATTGTTCAATGGTTAACAAATAATAAATTGGACCTTAATAGTAATAAAACACAATGTATATTGATGGCTTCATCAGATCGCAATACTGATAATTTTCCCAATATTGTTGTGAGCGGTACAGTCATTAGTTTTTCTGAAACTGTGAGTAACCTGAGTATGGATTTTGATAAAACCCTATGTTGGAGCCATCACGTTGAAATCATTTGCAAAAGAATAAGCTTCCTTCTTAGACTAATATGGACTGATACTAAACATTTAAATTCGGACTAGTTAAGACGTATATCTTACCACATTTTCTGTATATGGAGACATTGTTACATTCGAACTTCAGAAGAAATATTTCAATTACTTACAATTATTATTCAACTCATGCATAAGATACGTCATGGGACTAAGAAAATATGATTATATCTCCCAGTATATATGACTATTACTAGTTTCGGGTATGCTTAGCGGTGTTCAAGTTCTAGAAGTATAAACAGCCTGAATACATTGTAAATAAATTAGAAAAATTAAGATCTAATCGGCTTCAGACTTTAAAGATCGTTAATATTAGTACAAAGTTAATGAACTCTTGCTTTTTTGTGAGAGGAATCAGTTTGTGGAATTCTCTGTCGGTTGACTGCAAGAATTGTAACACAACAGCATCATTTCGAAAAAAAATACTTTGAGTAATTTCAAATACAAAGTAGAGACTATATACCTATTATAATGGGTTAGGGAAAAAGTTCATGCCCTTTTTTTTGCCATTTTGATCGATGACCCTTTGCCATTTCTCTGGTAGAGCCATGATCCCATCACTGTAGAACTTCTGTGATGATTATTACACAATGCTCTTTCTACTGATCAATTCTGGGCGTTTTAACTGAATTGCTTGCCTTAAACGCGTTAGTTGCTGACAGTAAAGATTAGAATCAATCGTTTGGCCCGGTGGCAGCACCTCATAATGCACGATATCTTTCCAATCCCACCAAACACACTGCATTACCTTTCTTGGCGTCAATCCTGGCTTTGATATCGTTTGGGAAGCTTCACCCCGTTGTCGTATCGTATTCACTTTTCATCACCACTAATCGTTCGCTTTAAAAATGGCTCGATGTCGTTCCGTTTCAGCAGCGTTTCGCAGATAGATATCCGGTCCATTAAACGTTTAACTGTTAATTCATGTGGTACCCAAACGTCAAGCTTTTTTTTTTGTATCCAGCCATTTTCAAATGGTTTCAAACTGTTTTGTGACCAATATTTAGTTCTTTACCAATTGCATGGCTGCTTATATGCCGGTTTTCTTAAATTTTCTGCATGATTTCATCGACTTTTGCAGTGGTTGGTCGATCAGAGCGAGGTGCATCTTTGTCATCCATATTTCCAGAACGAAAGCGCTTGAACCATTTCTTTGCTGCTGATTTTGATACAGCACCTTCTCCATAAACAGCACAAATTTTTTCGCAAGCCTGAGCCACGTTTTCACCTTTGTCGTAACAAAATTGTAAAATATATCGAATTTTTTTCCATGTATAAAATGTTGTAACTTTTCATTCACTTAACCGATTTTAATATTTTGTATGTCATGAATTGCCCGATACGATCGATCAATGGTTACTGAGATATATGAATGTAGAGTCATCTACCGGGAAAAAGGCCACGAACTTTTTCCCCTACCTATCATTATTAGTATTGTTCTTATTATTATTATTAGAAATATATTTATAATTTCGACTATCCGTTTTTGTCATATAAATTAAATTTAAATTGTTACTGTATGAAAAATTAATTGCACTCTTGTAAAATAAGTTGGCAACAACTTCAACCATTAAATAAATAAATAAATAAAAATACTTTACCATAGATAGTTAAAAATATTATGAAATGTATAATACACGGATTCTATTTGTGTGGCGGTTGATCAGTCTGAACTTTTGGAATGGCCGCAATACAATCCCAAACTAAAGCCTGTTGGATCAAAGGCAATGTATATTGCGTATACAATTTTTTTGTTATAATTGGGCTATAAATAATATAGGCAGAATTTTATAAACTCCTTGCTTATGGTAGGACAGTGCATGCAGTAATTTTTTTATCGGTCAATTACAAATCCTTAGAATTAAATGTTTAACTAACCTCATGGAGCGATTTTGAACTCCTCCTTTATATTTTTAATAGTTGGTTTTCACCTACCTAATGTACCACCCACTCACAATAGAATTTAAATGACGATTTACTGGAATGTTAAAATCTTAATATCGATATTCTTCTCCAACTTAAACGTCATTTTTAGTAAACCACCAAATTTTTTCTAGGTCTAAAATGATTGATATTGAAAATTTAAACTTCATGCAAAAATCGGGCTCAACCGGGATTTGAACCCGGGACCTCTCGCACCCAAAGCGAGAATCATACCCCTAGACCATTGAGCCACTTGACATCATGTGAAACAACCAAATTTATAAAAAATTGGAGAGAGGTGGTTATTGGAATGCTTACTAATAATTTGTTAAGTAATCAAAATTGTAAAACGAGCCGCAATAAAATATTTATCAATTTATAACCATGTGAAGCGTCATCATTTTTTTAGTATGGTCATATGTACAAAGCGTATTTGAATTTATTTATTTCGTAATTTAATATCATTATAATTGTTTTTGGGCATTCTACTTTAACCATACGGGTGTGTAAATTAAGCTTTGCAGATAACTTGCTGTAACTTCATGAAAATTTCATGAAAAGGATATGGTGCTGCAAGCGTAGCCGTGGCGGCTATTTGACTGTTATCGTTTTCAAATGTTAATGGCATACCTTCCTCTCCAAAAAATACTCGTTTTTTTTAATATCAAAATGAAACCTCTTATTGGAAAACCCTTTACATTCTCGACATATTCTGCGCCAATTGTCTACATTGTCGACGCCAAAAGCAATTGTCGATTCATTATCGATTCTGTGACGTCTCAAAAATTCCAAAATACGCGTAGACGCACAACGCTGAACCCTATACTAAAATTATGCTTACATCCATAATTTCGTTCAAATCTTTTAAAATTTTCTAATTACCTATAAATTCCGTTACATGTTACGTGTATGTATTATATCTAAGTTTATATATTGCCTTTATATATAGATTAGATTTGTTCATTAGAATGTCGCAAAAGTTATAACGAACAAATTAATAAACAAAAATATTTTAGAGAAAACATTAATTTCGAAATGGTTCGCGCCGAAATGATATCTTCAAGAAAGACACGATATACTTTAAAACACTTTCACTTTTTCATATAATATTGTAAACATATACAATATACGATTTTTGTATTAGAAAGCACGACTCAACGATTTCTAAATTGGTTAAACTACGATAAATATTATTTACGGTTTACTTTGCTACCTTTGCTAGTTTGCGCGACTTGTTGCATACGGGTTTTAATTTGCACAGCGGCTCAATGGTCTAGGGGTATGATTCTCGCTTTGGGTGCGAGAGGTCCCGGGTTCAAATCCCGGTTGAGCCCGACTTTTTTGGTTGAATTAAATAATACATTATTAGTAATTACGGATCTAAGTTAATAAATGATCTAGCTGTTGCTGCTGGGTGCTACGTAAAGTACAATAATCGTTTTCAGATATGTTACTTTAAATGTGAGAACATGACAAAAGTAGAATATCAAAAACCCAATTCTAACTAAATTAAATTTTGATGTACGTACGAGTATATGTTGTCTAACTGTGAAGAATGGTAATAAATTGTACAATGTATATGGTAGCGCTACGCCAATTTATTGCCCCATATACTAGGTGTGTAAATATGAAACCGGAATTTACCAATGCATGGCGCCATCTGTCAATGTACCTTTCGACAAATCACGTCGTCTGCATCGTTGTTTTCTCTTGACATCTGTCAACAATATTATGAATTGAACCATACAAGTTTCATTTACGATTTGCGGACATCAATCATTTTTGCTTATCATTTGAAGAAAACTGTTACAGAATAACATCGAATGCTTATCAAAGTTTACGGTCAGCATGCAAATCATAATGCTATGAGTGGTTTAATAAATTCAAAAGTAGTGATTTTGACGTGAGAAACGAAGAACGTGGAAGACCACCAAAAAAGTTTGAAGACAGTAAATTAATTGCAAGCATTGTTGGATGCTAGGAAAATGCTAGGAAAATGGGTTCCGCATAAACTGGATGAAAGGCAGCGGGAAAATAGATACAAAAGAAAATCATTTCTCCATCGAATTGTGACAGGCGATGCAAAATGAATCTATTTGGAGAATCCAAAGCGCAAAATGTCTTCGGTTGATTCAGGACAACCATCGACATCGATTGCAAGGCCAAATCGCTTCGGACGGAATGCAATGCTCCGTATTTGGTGGGATCAGAAGAGTGTGAACAAATGATCAATTTGAATCGAGCTTTGTGTGAAAAACGACCAGAATATGATAAAAAGCAACACAAAGTGATTTTGCTTCATGATAATGTTAAATAGTGTTAAATGGCTAGAGACGTAGCTATTTAACATATATGTAGATCAAGTTTCATGATTGTGCATATATCCGATCGGCCGTAAAAACCCTTTGATTTTTAAAATTTTAGAGTATTCTATGGCTGGTTCTGGTCATCTTTCTATACAATTATAAACTGGAGAGCTTATTTATATGTAGTGTAAGTGGTTTTATTACTAAAAGGCGGGATTTTTAGCGAGAGTTTCAAAGTGTACGATAGCAGATCCAAAAAGGACACGTTTCGAATTGATCAAACCACAACCTATACAGATTCTTTAATTTTTATTAACGGGGCAAAATGTGTTAATTCGTTATACCATATGGTATATTTTCTCAAACTAGCGGAAAGTATACAACTTTAAATTTAAGTAAAATACAGAAAAATAAGTTTAATTTTTGAAAGATAATTTTTTGAATATGATTTCGAACATGTGGCTGGCGCGTAGATGGCGTAATAGAGGTTCAACTCTCGATCACTGCTCGCAGCATTTCTGATCGTATTTCGGCAATAACGCATCGAATGTTGGCTTCCAAATGTTCAATAGTCTCTTTCGTAGACAAGTGACTTCACCTATCCCGAAAAAAGCAGGTAGAAGAGTCCAACGGTGTTAAATCACACGAATGCGGTGGCCAGTTGACAAGTCCAGTTCTCGATGTTGATCGTTCACAGTATTGTGCGTCTATGCGTATTTCGAAAATATCCACATGTAGGTGTAGAAAATAGCATAGATAATTCATTTTCAACAGAAATGATGGCAGACAAGAAACGAGCACCTTTACCTGCTTCCAGTAATGTCAATCAAAACATTACTTTACAACTTTTGCTGTAATATTTAATAGGCTGTTTCGCTTAGATCAACCTGAATTTCAATATTTTCGGCATTGATTTGGTGCGATTTATAAGCTATCATTTACTTTCGATCTCGGGCATCTGATCGCACACTGTGCGATATTTAAAGACAACTGTAACATAAAATTTGTTTCTGCCCATTGAACCACAGAACTGCTACCAGTCCAAATGATCACCATTCATATGGATCAAATTGTGTCCAGCTATAGTATAAATCAATGGCAAGATCAATATCTAATATTTTAAAAGTAGGTGCATAACCTTAAGGTTATCCGTTGAATTTACGGAATTGTTTTAAATTCCAATTCACGTTTATAAGCCAATACAGTAGTAAACAACCTGAATCATTTGTTAGGTGCTGTTTGGCGTCTCGACCGGCGCATTGGTTAATTGAGATTTTTAAAATTGAGACAACCATTGGTGCGATAACATTCCCGTTCGTAAAATTGACAATTTTTGGTTTTACAAATCTAGAAATAGATCTAAAAATTATTTCTTGTGTATCATTCGGTGAACTAGCGTACGCGTAATAATTCCCAAAACCGATTACCTCTTCGTGACCACATGCAAAATAGTATATACGCCACCTTTTGATATTTTTAAGATGCCCGCTATCTCACGCAACTTCCCTTTACGGTCTTCCGTCTTCGGTCAAAGCAAGTTTGGACACTTTCTGTATCTTTTCTGGGATGACTACCAAATTCGGATGACCAGATCGTTCAGCATCATCGGTGTTTGTTCGGCCAGGTTTAAATTCAGCAAACCAACGTTCGACGGTACCAAGCCATTACTTTACCTGAACGATGTTTTTCCCATCAAAAAACTATGTTTTATGAACACATTCATTTTTTGCATTGTTTTGAAAGTACCAAAAGTAGCGTTACAGGAACAACTGTAACTTGTAAACTAATGGTCGGATTTTCATAAAATCCTGACCGAAATCGTCTGAAGGTTGGTACTTCCCTAAAAAGTGTTTCATTAGATACGCCATGACACATATAGTCAGCCTCGGGACTTATTCACCGGCGGTATATTAATATTTATGTATTTGAATTCAAAAATTGGCCTCTTTTTGGCAGATACATCTCGATCTCGATGAAGGCAGCTTTCTATCGTGTTAACCCAACTCAATTTACATTGCTTCGATTTGTATCAATTTCGTAATTGCATGTTAAAAAAAACTGGGCTCAACCGGGATTTGAACCCGGGACCTCTCGCACCCAAAGCGAGAATCATACCCCTAGACCATTGAGCCACTTAACATTTAGCAGACATAAATTAAAGAAAGCGATAAATAAAATTGGCAAAAATAAAATTATTGTAAACTTTCACCAATAGTTTGATTGATAATCGTAAATGTAATAAATTCCACAAGCAGCAATAAATTATTTATCAATTTATAACCAAATGAAAAGAAAAACTTTGCCATGAACGTATTGTGTTTTGGGCTGCTCATTTGGGTGTTATTGATTACGATTTACGATACTCAATTTTGATAATCTACATTATTTTGAAATTTCTGACATACGAGGGCTGCCGTAAACGTTTTTAGAAAAAGTAAGAGAAAATTAAAATTTTTCCACAAAAATTGCTTTATTGCTGCAATTAAAAATATTCGCCTTTAAGATCTATACACTTTTGCATACGCTCAAACCATTTATCGAAACATTTTTGCCAGTCCGAAGAGGATAGCTCCAAAACATGGTTTTTGAATGCTTCAATCGCTTCTTCATGCGATAAAAATTGTTGTCCACGCATCTTGTCTTTGATTGTTTTGAACAGGAAGAAGTCATTGCGTGTCAAGACGGAGCTGTAAGGCCCATCAATTCGATCGTTTGAGTGCTCAAACACTCACTTGTTTGATGTGATGTGTGTGAGCTCACATTATTGTGATGCAAAATGATTCGCCGTTGTGGGTTGTTTGCTCTCAATTTGTTGAAAACCTCGGGCAAACAAATGGTCGTATACCAAGCTAAATTGACTGTCTTTTCATGTTCATCGTCTGTCTTTCTCATACCTTCAACGAATTTTTCAACCATTTGGCGCCACCAATCGACACGCACCTATTTTCTGCGTCTGTCAACAAATGTGGAATCCAACGTGCACATAGCTTCCGCACCTTTAAATGGTCATGTAAGATCATGTAAGATGGTATGTACGCTGGTGCTACTAATGCCTACTAGACATGCCTCGATTTCCCCATAAGTGACATGACTATCCGCTTCAATCGATTTTCTCACAGCATCGATGTTTTCTGGCACAACAGCTGTATTTGGACGACCTTCATGAGGCTCATCTTTGAGTGAACGTCGTTCGCGTGTAAATTCATTGGGCCAATTACCACTAGTCAAGAATGGTGTTTCGTCACCAAAAGTCGAATGAAGTGATTCGAAGCACTGTTGTTGAGTTAGCCAATTTCGAAAATCGTAAAAATTGATCACACGAAAATTTTCACGCGATAATCCCATTTTTTCGCTGAATTCAATTTTTAAAGTAAATAAAAAACAATGTTACGATGCGAACTGACAGATGACTTCTGAGAAACATAACCTCCAAAAATTTTACACTTATTGGATGACATAGAGATTTGCATCGGAAAACACTAGTATTACCATTTTCTAAAAACTTTTACAGCAGCCCATGTATTGTCTTAGTTGTTTTTAAATAATTAGCCAAGTTTATGGTGTAATAAATCGACCAGTAATTTACTCGTGGGTAACATACAATTTTGAATATTAAATTCTTTTTTATTTATTAGGTACTAGTCCCAGAAATTAGAGCGCAGTTTTCGATTTACAATTTTTTAATTTATAATTTTAATTCTAGTATTTTCTTTTCAGCTTCCTCTGATTAAATGCGGAACGTTTCAGAAGTAAACATTCCATGTCGACACTAAAAGGCTGTCACATAATTCACTATCAATCAAATTGCGTTCCTTCAAGCGTTCATTCCAATTTCCATGATTTCATCTCCCACGTTCCATCGAACGAAACATTTTAGTATCTTTTTTGAGTAAATTAAAGGACGGTTTGACTCAAAAAAACTAACCAACACAAAGACTTCTTGCCTTTTACCTGACATTTTTCAACAATTTCCCAATCTCATTATCCAAATCCGATTTGCATTTATTACGTTCAATCTGTATATGTGATGGTATCCATTAGATCCAATGATCTCACTACCCCAAGATGGAAGGTACTCGTACAAAATGTTTACATAAACATTGTCATGAGTTCCTCCACACCGAATAATCAATCTCAACCCACTTCCGGAGTCAGAGAAGAGCACTTCTCCCTTCTCCGTGGCGTCATTGACTTGATCCTTGCCATATACCCTATCAATCCTGCATTCAATATACAGATACTGTCATGTAATTTTACCATTTTCTTTTTTTCCACTGAAGGAATCACTTTCACATATGCAAAACAATTCATTCGCATTTTACAAAACTCGCTCTTAACTGATAACTTATTTATCGTTACTTTTGTTGTATCGCCAAACGTCAAACAACCAATTGCTCGGGAAGACTTTCACGCCCGATCTTTGTGACCTTTTGTAATCCGTTCCTCCTTGCAATCTCTCTTCCATTTTATTCACAAATTTGTTGTCCTTAGCCAACATTCGCACAATCTCTCACAGGGTGTGTATGTGGGTTGAATTAGTCGCCCCCAATACCAATCATTCTCCATAGTCATTAGTTTTTAAACCTAATCTTGGACCCATCACCATAAACACTCATTCCATACGCAAGTCTGGATAACACTAGTGAGTTTCGTAAAATATCAGTAACACCAGGTTGAGCTCCCCATTTCAATTTGCTCACCCTTTTAATCAAAGTCAATCTGCTCTTACAATTGTCGGCTAATTTTTCCATTGGTACTTTAAAAGTCAATCGCTTATCAATTCAGATTTACAAAACCCCTATCTGACTGATATACGCACTCAATTCTTTCAAACCATACACTTACACGTCAACCATTCCATTCGTTCGAAAAGCCATACTACAGCATTTTCTCGAGTTTACACGCAAATTGAATTCAGTCAGATATTCTGTTACCTATGATCCACCCATTCCTGATCCCTGCAAATTGCAGGATAAAGTGTCCATGTCCGAGGAGTTAAACCTATGAATAGAGCTCCTGTACAGATTGAAGGGATTCGGTGAGATTTTAATATCATGTGAGAAGCTCATGTTCAATGCTATCTTTCTCTCACACATAATACTAACTCATATTAACAATTACCGCGTTTATCCCGCTGAATCGGACGAAGAAATCAACCCCTAATGCGTTAGAGTATTTTCGTAAAAGAAAAAGGACAATTCTGCCGTGAAAATTTGAAAGGGGATAAATTGTTTTCAAGGAAGGGCGAATCAGTACTGAATGCTAGAAAAGAATTCGAACGATTACGATTTCGACAAAAATTTCCACGGCCAGAATTGACTGGCTAATCCGCAAACGCGATTTCCTGCCTTTGGAAATTAAGTAACTAAGGTGACCATTTATACTTCTTTTGGAAGCAAACTACTTCGTTTTCGCCTTAGACGTTAAATCTAAAAAACCGGAAAGTTTCTCGAAATGAGAATTCAAGGATGAATGACAACGTAAACAATTTACTGAGTCGAATTATCAAAATAAATTGTTTGTTAGGTGGCGCAGGCTAGATTTAAACAGCAGGCTAGGTTTTGTTGGAGTAGGTTGGATTTAAGCAGCACGCTAGGTTTTTGTTGGAGCAGGTTGGATTTAAGCAGCACGCTGATTTTTGGATATTAAATCCCTTGTTATATTACAAAAACAATCACTTCACAAAACGTTACAATTTATTATTTTAGCCAATACACTATATAATTTAGATTTGGTTACTTAACCACTCGTTTTATACAACTAACTAATTAAATTTGTATTTTTTCAAGTGCATCAAAATTTGGTACCGAGAGCAAGAGAATCATTGCATTTTTTGTATATAAATGCATTACAAAGAATAAGTACATAAGTAACATGAAAATATATATATAGTATATAAGTAAATAAAGAACAGAAACTGTGGCTCAATTAAATGTATAAAAATAATAATTTTAATGCTGCGTATCAACATCCCGGCCGCCTTGAATCACTAGATTCAATTTATAGGTAATAATACAAGCTTGTGAATTGGTCGCTTGAATTCTCCGGCTATCGTTCGTACCGTGGCAACTCTTACAAAGTCATCTCTTCCTGGGTACACTTTCGTTATCCTTCCTAACATCCATTTAGCTGGAGGCATTTGATCGTCTCGCACAACAACTACGTCGTCTATTTTTAAATTTGGCATCTTAGTAGTCCACTTCGACCTTTGTTGCAAAGTGGTTAGATATTCGGTATGCCAACGTAACCAGAAGTGTTGTAACATTTTTTGAACCATAGACCATCGGGCTGACGAAGTCAATTTTATATCGGTCAAGTCATATTCCGGAACTAGTGTAAGCGGTTGACCTATAATGAAGTGTGCGGGTGTCAATGCATCTATTTCTCCACTACTTGGTTTGCAGATCGGCCTCGAATTCAGAACCGCCTCAATTTGAATGATGAGTGTTAACATTTCCTCCAGAGTCAAAATAGTGTTACCAACCACTCGCCTAAGATGGTACTTCATCGATTTAACTGCGGCCTCCCAGAGGCCGCCAAAGTGTGGAGCTGCTGGCGGAATCAAATGCCAAGTTATTTTGTCTTCTAAAAGTAAATTGGAAATGACATTAGAATTTTTTGATAAAAAATAAAAAAGGTCGGCTAACAAATGTTTTGTGCCAACGAAATTAGTGCCATTATCACTGTATACATCCGAACATAAACCGCGACGCGACACAAAACGCTTTATGGCTGCTACAAAGGCTTCGGTGGTCAGATCACTGACTAATTCAAAGTGTACTGCTTTTGTGCTTAAGCACACAAATACGGCAACGTAGATTTTTTGAGATTTTTGACCCCTTCCTTTGCGCAAGCAAATTTGCAGAGGCCCAGCGTAATCGACCCCTATTTTTAGAAAGGGTCTTTCAAAGGTAACTCTAGCTTGAGGAAGCGAACCCATTAGCTGTTTTTGTGATATTTTCCTTCTTCTAAAACAAGGCAGGCAATGAAATATGATTTGCCTTGTCATATTTTTAGCTCCAATTATCCAATACGTTTGTCTCAAAATAGCAATTAGTAATGATGGCCCTGCATGATGATGTTTCAAATGTGCGTCTCGGATGGTAAGCCTTGTAAGAATGTGGTCTGGTGGCAATATTATAGGGTGTTTCGTTTCAAATGAAGCCATTGAATTTTCTATTCTACCGCCCACTCGTAATAATCCATCATCGTGGATAAATGGCGTCAACGAAGAAAGCTTATTATTTTTATCTAATTGCAATTCGGAACTTAATTTAACAATTTCCGACGGGAAGGATACCATTTGAAGCCATCGAATCAGAGTAGCGGCGGCGTGGTTTAATTCATCAGCGGTCAGGTTAATGGTGCAGCTTGGTGGACTATTTTTTCGTACCCGTTGAAACATTTTAGTACATCGTATGACAGCGGCTAGTATTTTACAACACTTATGAAACGAGGAATACAATGTAGTGAAGCGATCAAGTAAACTAGATGTTTGGGTACCAACGTGCACTAGAACTGATTTAGGCCGGATCTCTTGGTTGATGACTTGAGTGTCTTTCGCAATTGTGGGTTGTTTAGGCCATGCAGACTCCGCTTTTTTAAGCCAAGTTGGCCCATACCACCATAAATGAAATTGGACAATGTTGCGAGGATTTAAGCCTCGAGAAGCACAATCTGCTGGGGTGAACTGTGAAGTTACATGTCGCCATTGAGTTCTAGAAGTTGTGTTTCATATTTCGGCGGTTCTATTGGCTATAAATGTTTTCCATTTGCTTGGATGCTCTGAAAGCCAAGCCAATACAATTGTTGAATCGGTCCACGCATATATGGTGATATCTTCAAACTCCAACGATTCTTTTATCAGTTTCAGTAATCTTGTCAATAGTACCGCTGCACAGAGTTCCAACCTAGGCAAGGAGATTGTTTTTATGGGTGCAACCTTAGTTTTGGCTGCAACAATAGTGGTTATAATTCCATCTTTGGTTATCACACGGCAGTAAACTACTGCAGCGTACGCACTTTCGGAGGCGTCAGCGAATCCATACAGTTCAACCCCATTACCGCGAGTGAACAGCCAACTGGGGATCTTAATATCCCTAATCTGGTACATTTCATTTCGAATTGTGGTCCATTTCGATGAAATTTCTGCAGGCAATTCATTATCCCATTCTAGCTGATGTAACCATAGACGTTGAAAAAGGATTTTGACACTCACAATGACCGGTGAGAGTCAACCGAGTGTGTCAAAAATTTGAAAGCATTTCCGATAGTAAATTTCTTTAGCGCCTTTAATTCTTGGTCCTCTTCAGGAATGGTTTTCAATAACATTAAATCAGTTGAGGCCCATTTACGCAGCCTGAAACCAGCAGAGCTTAAAATATGAGATATATAAATTTGGATAATGCCGGGATTCAGTCGATCGCCATACGATTCGTTGATAATTTGTATCAGACTTTTCAACCAAGACTCGTCGGTACATTTTTTCTACATCGGGTGATAACAGGAATTTATGGCATCTGAACCGAAGTAGAATAGACACCAAACTTCATAGGATATTTGGGCCAACCATTAAGCAGTCATTCAATGATGTGCCCAAATCCGATTTACAAGAGGCGTCGAAGACCACACGTAATTTAGTTGTTGAGCTGCTCTGCTTTATTACGCCATGATGTGGAAGGTAATACCCGAATTTGGCATCAACTTCACTATCAGGAATTAGTTCCATGTGTTCTAGTGTTTCGAAATGTTCATCATTTCTAAATTTGCGTTCCATGGCGTGGAGTTGTTTGATAGTCGCGCTTGTTCTCGAATTTCCTTTCGGAATTACGCATAAAGTTTCTTTCGAAATTATGTTGGCAATTTTGTTCTTCTTCGGTGAGGATTTTCGGTCCAATTATTTTTTCAGACTACCAAAATCTCTTTAAGGTCCTATCGATATCTACTTCAGCGAATAGACTAGTTGTTTGATCATGAGGATTTGAGTTTTGCCGGGTAAGTGTCTGACCGGCTACTATACGGCCTTCGGTAATTATATTAAACAATTGATCTGCTCCAATTAGGAGATCGATAGGATTCGAAAGATGGAATAACGGATCGGTCATTTCAATACCATTTAGGTCGAACCATTCTGAGCAAGCTATATTGGTAATCGGTAAATTGGACGTCAAATTGTGTAAAATTAAGGCATTGACAATTATTTTCATGGATGGATCAACGCGGGAATGTATTTCAATAAATGTTCTTCCTCTCGACGTACCAGCTCCAGCTGAGCTAAAGCTGAAAACGGAAATGCGGGTGTCCCGCCTTTGTAATCCCCAGTGATGGTAGATATATTGACTCGAGGTAATTTAAAACTGTTGGAATTCCCTAATGCTACGGATGTGTCCATATCCAATGATCCCTTCTTTGGAATGGCATTATGTATATTATGGTGCCTAAGCCATTCATTTAACATTGATGTTGCGCGAAAATAATTTTCATCAAAATCTAATTGCTCGGATTCTTCTTCAATAGATATAGCAAACACTTTATCCTCCGCTTCTATAAATAAATTTAACAAGTCTGTTGCTTTTGCAAGTCGTACTTTAACTTCATCATAACTGTGCCCGTCTGTTAGAGCTTCGGCATATTACACAAGCTTTGTTAATTGTCCCTTTACCTCTACGTTTTATTAGGGCATTCATTTTAAGTTGATTCGACAATTTTTAAGAACACATTCAGACGATCAGTGCCATTAACTCTCGTCGAAAATAAATGAAAGCTGCGCGAAAAATGGTTAACTCACAACACTAGGAGCTCTCACACAGAACATCAGAATATAATCTTACTAAAACTTCCATTCAAGATCCACAGCCATTAAAAATACGGGTGAAGAACTGAGAACAAACCAGCTTTCAAAATCGACTAAATAAGGCTAACTAAATGACCCCTATTCGAACTGTTGCTCCACCAGGAGAGGGGTATTTATGCCATATCCCACAATAGAAGAAGTAGACGCAGCTATTAATAGACTAAAAAATCCTGCAGCTAATTTTGCATCTTATGTTTATGGTCTCATCGTGATGGTCTGGGACCAGAAGGAGCTACTTGAGGAACGGAAGGCCTCACATACATGAGATTAATGCACATACATTGTCCGATACAAATGTGCAAATGACCGTGGCATTCTCTGTTAAACACTGCCCCCAAGGTCCTACCTAATGTTTTACTTGACAGAATCAATTTGATCGCCGAAAATATCATCGGTGAAAACCGATCAACCACGGATTAGTGTTTCACGTTGAGGATGATATTGGAGAAACTGTCAACAGACATATGATATAGCGTCAATCGATTGATAGAAACCTTTGTTCTATCTATGAATTTCAATGTTGATGTAATAACGAAGAGTTGTGTTGAAACTTATGATGTGCTTGTTGGCCGGAGACCAAATCATTTCGAATACGCAAAAACTTGTTTGGAGATCATCAACAGCAGAACAAAACTTGTATCACCACTCCGGAGCACCCTTACAGCAAACCTTGGAAGAAAACGACTAATACTTTGACAATGTACAAGAGTTCAATGATATGAGAGTTTGACTATGAAGTTGGATATAAGAGTTTGTATATGAGAGTTTGACCTTGACCCCCAATTATTGTAGATTACTATCTACTTTTGAAAGAAAGTTCATTCGATCTATTTATAGTTCCGTTACGGTTGCGAACAACGATCATGGCTAACAACGAAAAGGTGCCAGTAAGGGAACGTGTACTCTGGACTGTGGGTCAGATGGCTAAGAATGGTAAAGTGATAGTTTTCGAAGACCGCCAGTGTAGAATTTTTGACAAGCGTAATCAGTCAATTGCGACAGCAACTCTAGAAAAGGATATGTACAAACTCGATTCGGATAAAGGTGCGTGTTGTTCATTCGGGCCAGTTGTCAAGGACAATTTTGAATTGTGGCATCGCCGGCTTGAACATATGAGCGTCCAATATATGAAACAGTTGCAAAAATCATCGGGAATGGATATCGTTGAACCAAGTGACAAAAATGACATTTGTGTCGTTTGCTTTAAAGGAAAGCCGCCAAAATCATAGTACGGAAAATTGCCCTCATCATCGAATCATAAATTAGAATTGGTTCATGCAGATTTGTGCGGACCCATGGAAGAGAAATCGATTAATGGATCGCGCTATTTGTTCTCCTTGGTTGACGATGATTCGCACAAGACGTTCGTTTACTTCTTAAAATTAAAGCATTTGTCAAAAATCAGTGTGGAGAAAAACTAAAAGTGTTGCGGACAGACGACGGTGGAGAGTTTTGTAACAAAGAACTCCTGAATTTTCTTCAGAGTTCGGGAATTCAGCATCAGAAGACAACTTCATGTAACCCACAGCAGAACGGGATTGTGTGAACGTATATGAATCGAACAATTGTCGAAAAAACGAGGTGTTTTCTGATTGATTCTGGGTTATCGAAACGTTTTTGGGCCGAAGCGGTGAACACGGCTGTATATTTAAACA
This sequence comes from Nephrotoma guestfalica, assembly GCA_963691935.1. Lineage (NCBI taxonomy): Eukaryota > Metazoa > Arthropoda > Insecta > Diptera > Tipulidae > Nephrotoma > Nephrotoma guestfalica. The sequence continues at coordinate 196,169,267 of OY829913.1, read as the reverse complement.
ACCGATCACCGACAAAGGTGTTATCAGGACGGATACCAGAGACGGTTTGGACTGAAAGAGAACCAGATTTGTTGAACTTGAGGGTTTTTGGATCAAAGGCTATGGTACATGGGCCAAAACAAAATCGAAAAAAACTTAATCCAACTGCACAACAATGCAGAATGGTTGGCTATTGTGATATGGAAAAGTTTTCTCGGCCCGTGTTTGTTTTTTAATGTCCAATTCTTCCAAATGTCAAATAACGAACAATCGGTGGTTAGGGATGTCACTCCGGTTGCGGCTGATTCATCGGAGATTCATTTGGAACGTATTTCTTTACCGTTGTCAAATGAAGTGAGAGATAATGACAGCCCAGGCGATGAAGATGAATGTTTCAGTGACGAAACGATTGTTGACACACAAGACAATGATTCTGATAGCGATTATTGTCCAGATAGTGCAGAAATTAATGATAGTGGAAATCGGCGTTGAAAAAGGACACCGAAATTAAACAGAAAAAATGATTTCGTTTATTCGTCAATTGAGTTATCGACGAATAATCCGCTTAGTGTTGAAGAAGCATTGAGCTGCAGTGATAGTAATTTGTGGTGACAAGCTATGGAAGATGAATATGAAGCGATTATAGCAAACGAAACATGGACTCTGTTTAATCTACCGACTAACAAACTAAAATTAGATGGTTCAGTTCAATACAAAGCACGGCTCGTTGCAAAGGGTTGTTCCCAGCGTGAAGGTCTGAGAATTATGAGGAAACGTATGCACCAGTAGTGAAGTATAGCTCAATTCGCTATCTGTTGGCACTAGCTATTCAATACGATATGAATGTTGAGCAGATGGATGCAGTGTCTGCGTTCCTTCAAGGTGAGTTGAGGGAAACAGTGTATATGTTGCAACCAGAAAGATTCGCGGATGGAACAGGGAAAGTTTGTAAATTAAACAAGGTACTTTATGGATTAAAACAAGCCAGCCGTGCCTGGAACCAAAAGTTGGACAAGGCGTTGGTAGAGATAAGCATGTCACGATATAAAGCTGATAGGTGTATCTATTATAAAATCGACGGAAATTCCAAGTTGTTTGTTGCGGTATACGTCGATGATTTTTTGATTTTAAGTACCAACAAAGCACAGAGCACGAGTTAGAAAGACGAACTGCCCAAACGTTTTCAAATGAAAGATATAGGAGAAGCTCAAAGCATTTTGGGATTCCGAATTACCAGGGATCGAGAAAAGGGTTTTTTGTTGCTGGATCAACAGGATTACATTACCAAAATTTTGGCAAAATTCAGCATGTTTCAATCTAACCCTGTTGCGACACCAATCGACATAAATATTAAGCTAGACAAAAGTATGTCACCAACCAGCAAAGCCGAAATTGGGGACATGCAGAAAATTTCATTTCAAGAAGCGGTAGGCAGCCTCTTGTATGTAGCACAGGTCACGCGACCTGATATTGCCTACGCAGTAAATTTGGTGAGTCGTTTTTCAAACAATCCCGGGAAGCAGCATTGGGTTGCAGTGGAACGGATTTTCCGTTACTTGAAAAGTACAATAGGCGCGAAGCTGGAATATCAGACATCGGAATTAGAAAACATTACTCGTTTTAATGGTGCAGACTGGGTGAGTGATCTTGATGAAAGAAAATCTACCACTGGTTATGTCTTTCTCAAAGGCGGAGGAGCAATAACAAGGTCATCAACAAGCAACAAACCGTTGCATTTTATTCAACTGAAGCCGAATATATGGCTGTCTCGGCAGCCTGTCAAGAAACATTATGGCTTCGAAAATTGGACGTGGAACTCAGCAGACCGAATGTGATTCCGATTTTTTGTGACAGTCGAAGTGCAATTAATTTCTCGAAGACAGATGCATACCATCCACGTACGAAACATATCGATGTCAGACATCATTTTGCGAAAGAGAAAATAGAAGCATCTGTCATCACAATGAATCCAATCGGGACAGATCAGATGATTGCTGATGCATTAACAAAGGGACTTCCCAAGTTCAAACATCAACAACATCGAAGAGAAATGGGCCTAAAATTAGTGTAAGTTCAAGTGCGAGTGTTGGCTTATAGGGTGAATTTATGTTTTTGTTAGTTGGGAATTATTATAAATTGGGTTATAGGCAACACTGTATTAACCGTTTTACTCGTAACAAGAGATAGAAGTGTTTTATTTTCCACATACCAAAAATCTGTTTTCAACAATGCACATACCTGACAGGAGTATGCTAAGTGAATTGCTTATGCCCTAGATTTTAGGACATTTTATCGCTATTGTTCAATTTGTTGTTCAACACAAATATTATTGAGCGGTATACCTCTGAATTTTGTTCGTTTAATATAGTATCTTTTAGGGGCAAGTTTGTTTTTCCTCTAGAATGAAAATTTTTGAAAATTATATTTCTAGGCAGCTGTTTGGAAAGTTTTAAAATTATTCATAAATTATTTCTGGTTTTTTCTAGAAATCAGATTTTATTTGTTTCGCTTGTCAGGCGAAATTTTTAATTATCTTTTCCCATTTATTCGGCTCCTCGACTAGCACTAATTTCTTCCCGTGAGTAATAACTAGCATAAATTAGAATTAATCGGTATGCAAAGTTTCATTCTGAAATTCGAAAATTTCCCTGCTTTACCCACACTATTTGTCTATTTATCAGAAATTGGCTCGTCAATCAGCAAACGCAATCTCCTGCCTTTGGAGATTAAGTAAGCTTGAATCAGGAGGCCTTGAAAGAACAAAGATTTATAAATTTTTGAACACAGATAAGAATACACACATCTTTTCGATTTTTCATTTTCTTTTTTCAATATTTTCCACAAAATTTTGGTTTTACACAATCACACTTTTAGACCGCGAATTTTGTTCGTTGTGCATACATTAAAGGTATTTAATCACATCTTTATCTCTCCTAGATCGTAAATTAATTAGAAGCAAGAACATTAACTTATTTTTACAGAATTAATTAAAATTTCATATTATTTTAACTATCTTCACTGCCATCTTTATTTTAGTATTAAAATTTTGTTTAATGACAAAATGGGTCTATGATAATACACATTCGGAATTGTTAGGTTTTAAAATTAGAATAATACGTTTTTGTCATTTTTACCGATTAATATTATATAAAACCATTAATGAATAAAATAAAATTAATATTTTAAAGTAGCCACACGTTTTAAAAATGTCTTTGTTGCGAAAAGAAACGTATTTGATGTGTTAAGCAAAGCCACACTTCAAAATTTCTAGTATACTAAAAAATTATAAATACGCTCAATAGATGGACATTTTATATTTACCCCATACACAATTAGTAAAATATAGGGAAAATTTGTAAATCACATAAAAATTAATTACAACACAAAAACTATTTTTTTATAATTTATTTAATTTATTCACATTCACAATATAAATACATTTTATTATTATTATTATTACGAAACCACTTGTTTAACAAACAATAAACCACTCAATTTAAATGTCCAACCGCAAATCTAAATTTACTTGCTTGATGGATCCTAACGTCCAAAGTGTTTCTCGTTCAATGGCAATGTTTCGAATAAATCATAATCCGAGGCGGAATTTTTCCTTAGATTTTCATTCAAATTAGCCATTTGCCTCAAATAATGCATTAATCGTTCATATTTTAATTCAACATTGTTGTCTGACTCCACTGCCGGACCAGCGAACGGTCGAATTTCTTGATTATTTTGTTCTACCGTTTGGAATGGTATCGCACCCCGTTTACCATTTGTCCAACCGCGTGAATATTGAAATGTTTGGCACATGGCACAGGCGATTAATCCACAGAATATGACAAAGATGAATAATTTACTTGAACTCATTTTTGAAAATTTTTTAAATTATTCACTGCTTTCGATGAGCGCGTTGTTTATCGCACGAAACCACAAACTTTATGATGCTGTTTTGGAAAAATACCAATCCTTTTATACACCTGCGACATACTCGATGGTACAATAATTTTAATGATATGTTAAGAAGACGGGAGCAAGCGCAATATTTTCCTTCGTGTACAACATCGTGGCTGAATATTAATGTTGCGGGAGATTTTTTTCGATTTTGCTTCGGTTATTACTTAAATTATTTATTAGAAGACAAACAAAAAATTAATTAATAGGAAATTACCATAATTTACTTGTAATTAAAGAAAATTTTCTGTGGTTTTTGTCCCTATTGTGTTCGGAGTTGATTATAACTTAGGATGCGAATCAACCACCCGCTTTTGTATACAATCCGCCAACGCAACTCTTCGCAGCAATTTATCTATAATTAAAAGACTTGCCCTTATTAATTTGGCTACATACATGGATAGATATTCATCATGTAAGGATGTTGTATAAATTGTTATTGCTGTGCAGATATAAAGAAACAAATAAAAAGGTTATTCAAAGAAAATTGAATGAAATATAAAAAAAAAAGTATGTTGAATGTTTAAGAAGCAAATAAATTTTATGAGCGATGGATGGAAAAAACATTTTTCATTTGTGGTTTTTCAGCTAATTTTACTTATTGAAAATTAAATATAAAAAGTGAGTAAACAATCATATTAAATGGATATATGTAGGTATGTATCTATATATTATGCATAATGTGGGTGATTCCCCATGATTTGTTTTGGTTTTATGACGTACCAAAAAATTTACTTGCCCGCGGTGAATTACATACGTTTTATTGCTCAAACTCAAAATGCATGTAATTTTTAATGAGCTCCAAAAACTCTACAAAACTCCCAATTTAATGCAAATATCGTAAATTTAACAAATTTCTATTCATGTATATTGGCACCCTGTATCCTCGCAGATATCGGAAGCAAATAAAATATGTACGATTCCGATAAATATATTTAGATACATCATTATTTTATGTTTGTGCATATATTTTACATGCAATTACATATTCATGTAAACATAAATAAAAATTTTTAATGGCATTTGGTTATATGGAATTTTTATTAGAAAATAATGTTTACAATAAATTTTAAGATGTATATAGGAAAAAAATTCCGTTTCAAATGTCACGGTAACGATACGATATATTTATTGTGCGTGTGTGTGTAGTACGCACACAACTGGCTAACTGGAACCATAAATAAATACGTTCCTAAAACTTTCCTCTCAACAACATATAGATAAAATTCTGCCGCCGGGTAAGCAGTGTTTTCATTTGTTCTAGAGCTCTCAATTTTTGATCAATTATGAAACTTTGGAAGAATTCGAACAGAGCAGCGTTTGCATTGAATCAAATCATGACCGCATTTGGCTCTAATCATCGACCGAAATTTTGAGTTCAGATTCCACTTCAAATCGATCAAACACGCATTCAATCGATAGTACTTTGGTGGTTAGGAGCTCCACCAAGTTTTTAAATAATTTACAACCCAGAAACCGACCAAATGGCACAGTGGTTAAAGCTTTGGGGTTTGGATCGAGAGGTCCCGAGCTCGAATCCCGATAGGGGCAGGATGCAAAAGGAAATATTCATCACCAGATTACGTTCTGTGATAAAAAGGAACACCACTACGACCCCCTACCGGCGTGCAAAACTTATGGGTCAACCCATGTCCAGAACTATTGGCTGGCATGGAGCTATGCAATGTGCGGATGGTAACGTAAATCGGACCTACAGCCAATTCGATGAATTTCAATACAAAGTGCAAAAACGCCACAATACTCCACACCCAGAGAGATTCAAGATATATCGATAATGTAAGAATCTGGTAGGAGTCCTGGATACACGAGACGACCTTGTAGTTGTTGTAGGATTTAGCGATACGAACGATTTTGCAAACTTTCGGCTCCTCGGTAGGTAAGTTGTGATTTATTGTCGGTCGATGGAAATTTTGGCGTTTCGTCCGTTCAGATCCAAAGTTAAAAATTTGCTTGTACGGTCGATAACCAAACACGGTCCAGTATATGGTGGACAGTCCATAAGAAAACGTGCGAGCAAGTTAGCAGATCTTTACTGATGAAAATCTTCTCCGTAGTATGTCGAGAAACCGGTACAGGTCGAATTTTATCAAAGTTGTAGCAATACCAAATTCGGTATAAGTTTTTATCAAGGTGGCGCTGTATTTTGTTTATATTATGACACTGTAACTTTTATAACCGTGTTGTCTCTTTCCTGTGTACGTTTAAGATCTCCTTATAATTCATTTCTTATGTACTACTGTGGGCAAAAACTAGTAAAACTTTTTACTTTAAATTTCGCGCGGAAAACCATTCGTCGAAATATTTTCTATGTTGGTATGACTGTCAGTGACATTTGTGCCAAATGTCACATCAAAATAATCATTATTGGTTAGTATACGCTTGTCTTTCTGAAGTACAAAAAGTGCATTCGGCGATTTTTACAATGAGTGAAATTATTCAACAAAGAAGTTCCATTAAATTTTGTGTGCGGAATCAATTTTGTGGCGCCGAAACGTTCAGAATGTTGCAAAAGGCCTTCGGTGATAATTGTATGCCGCGAGCAAGTTTTTTTGATTGGTACAAATTGTTCAAAGCGAGTCGAGAACGTGTTGACGACGAACCACGTCTAGGACGGCCATCAACATCAACTGATGATCAACACGTTAATAAAATCAAGGAATTGGTGCTCGAGAATCGACGATTAACAGCCAGAGACCTTACTGGCATCGTTGAAATATCGGAAGGATCAGTGAAAACGGTTGGTTCCAAAATCACTAAACTTTTTGGAAAACAGCGTCGCGTTAACGTCTGTGAAATAATGCTTTCCGACTACCAGGATTTCATGAAACGTATTATAACTGGCATGAGTCTTGGATCTATGCTTACGACCCGGTGAGCCGAAGCCGAAAAAACCACGTCAAAGCAAGTCAAAAATCAAGGTGATGTTGACAGTTTTCTTCCATTATCGAGGTGTGATGCACTCCTAATTCCTTCCGATCGGCCAAACTGTCAACAAGGAATACTATTTGAGTGTTATGCGTCGTTTGCGTGAAGCTATCCGAGGCCGGGCTAGTCTTACTATTTTTTGCCCATAGTATTATGTTTTGTATTTGGTATAATGTTGAATTGAGGAAAACCAAGTAAAGTCGAATTGGTCCCCTTTTAGTTTCGAGACGACAACACGAGTATTTTGAATTGTTTGGATCAAACAAATGTAGAAAATAATATGCATCAGTTTGTTTCAATATCGAAGATACCAACCAAACGTGTAATGATCGTTTATCCATCCTGTTAAATCCATCTGGGAATAAATACATTAAACGACCAAAAGGTGGTTACAAAATGGCAGCCCAAGTGGAGCGTCGAATTTAGTTAATCATGTGTGATTGTGCATCGCTTTCCGCGAGTAAGGTACGGTTTGGTGAATTTTGTGCTTTGAGTCAAGTCTATCAAATTTCCAAAGCAATAAGAAAAAATAAAAGTATTCTGCGGGTTCGTCGGTCGAAGGTTGGAACGTGGGTAACTGCAGTAGGGAAACTTTCGAATTTCTAAATGAAACTTTGCATACCGATTAAGCCCAATTTGTGCTAATTTGTAGTCCAGGAGCCGAAAAAACGGAATAAATAAAACCCGATTTCTAGAAAAAACCAGAAATGATTTAAGCCTAATTTTAAAACTTTCTAAAGGCCGCTAAACTGATGAAATTTGTGCTTATCATAGAAATATAATTTTCATAAATTTTCATTCATAAATCGAGGAAAACCAAACCAGCCCCTGAAAGATACTATATTAAAAAAAACAGAGATATATCGTTCAATAATATTTGTGTTGAACAACAAATAAAATAATAAAAATAAAATGTTCTAAAATCCCAGGCATAAGCAATTCAGATAGTATATTCCTGTCAGGTATGTTCATTGCCATCCGAAAAATATAGTGACTGAATTTGTGCTAATCCAGAATTGGCCCAATTCCATTGAACAACAAAGTCCGTTGAATGAACAATTTTCTGACAAAAAGTGTTCTAGAAACCAATGAAGTTGGCACTTCTGATTACATATTCCGATCAGATATGTTGATTGCCATCCCAAAAATATAGTGACAGAATTTGTGCTAATCCAGAATTGGCCCAATTCCATTGAACAACAACGACCGTTGAATGAACAATTTTCTGACAAAAAGTGTTCTAGAAACCAATGAAGTTGACACTTCTGATTACATATTCCGATCAGGTATGTTGATTGCTATCCGAAAAATATAATGGCTGAATTTGTGCTAATCCAGTATTTGCCCAATTCCGATGAACAACAAAGTCCGTTGAATGAAAAATTTTCTGACAAAAAGTGTTCTAGAAACCAATGAAGTTGGCAATTCTGATTGCATATTCCTATCAGATATGTTAGGAAATATTTAATCAGAATTACCAACTTCATTGGTTTCTAGACCACATCTAGTCAGAAAATTGTTCAATCAACGGTCGTTGTTGTTCAATGGAATTGGGCCAATTCTGGATTAGCACAAATTCATTCACTATATTTTTCGGATGACAATGAACACATCTGATAGGAATATGCAATCAGAAGTGCAAACTGCATTGGTTTCTAGAACACTTTATGTCAGAAAATTGTTCATTCAACGGTCGTTATTGTTCAATGGAATTGGGCCAATTCTGTATTAGCACAAATTCAGTCACCAAATTTTGCGGATAGCAATGCACATACCTGATCGGAATATGTAATCAGAAGTGCCAACTTCATTAGTTTCTAGAACACTTTTTGTCAGAAAATTGTTCATTCAACAGACTTTGTTGTTCAATGGAAGTGGGCCAATTCTGGATTAGCACAAATTTAGCCATTATATTTTTCGGATAGCAATCAACATACTTGATCGGAATATGTAATCAGAAGTGTCAACTGCATTGGTTTCTAGAACACTTTATGTCAGAAAATTGCTCATTCAACGGTCGTTGTTGTTCAATGGAATTGGGCCAATTCTGGATTAGCGCAAATTCAGTCACCAAATTTTGCGGATAGCAATGCACATACCTGATCGGAATATGTAATCAGAAGTGCCAACTTCATTAGTTTCTAGAACACTTTTTGTCAAAAAATTGTTCATTCAACAGACTTTGTTGTTCAATGGAAGTGGGCCAATTCTGGATTAGCACAAATTTAGCCATTATATTTTTCGGATAGCAATCAACATACTTGATCGGAATATGTAATCAGAAGTGTTAACTGCATTGGTTTCTAGAACACTTTATGTCAGAAAATTGCTCATTCAACGGTCGTTGTTGTTCAATGGAATTGGGCCAATTCTGGATTAGCGCAAATTCAGTCACCAAATTTTGCGGATAGCAATGCACATACCTGATCGGAATATGTAATCAGAAGTGTTAACTGCATTGGTTTCTAGAACACTTTATGTCAGAAAATTGCTAATTCAACGGTCGTTGTTGTTCAATGGAATTGGGCCAATTCTGGATTAGCACAAATTCAGTCACCAAATTTTGCGGATAGCAATGCACATACCTGATCGGAATATGTAATCAGAAGTGCCAACTTCATTAGTTTCTAGAACACTTTTTGTCAAAAAATTGTTCATTCAACAGACTTTGTTGTTCAATGGAAGTGGGCCAATTCTGGATTAGCACAAATTTAGCCATTATATTTTTCGGATAGCAATCAACATACTTGATCGGAATATGTAATCAGAAGTGTTAACTGCATTGGTTTCTAGAACACTTTATGTCAGAAAATTGCTCATTCAACGGTCGTTGTTGTTCAATGGAATTGGGCCAATTCTGGATTAGCGCAAATTCAGTCACCAAATTTTGCGGATAGCAATGCACATAGCTGATCGGAATATGTAATCAGAAGTGTTAACTGCATTGGTTTCTAGAACACTTTATGTCAGAAAATTGCTAATTCAACGGTCGTTGTTGTTCAATGGAATTGGGCCAATTCTGGATTAGCACAAATTCAGTCACCAAATTTTGCGGATAGCAATGCACATACCTGATCGGAATATGTAATCAGAAGTGCCAACTTCATTAGTTTCTAGAACACTTTTTGTCAGAAAATTGCTCATTTAACGGTCGTTGTAGTTCAATGGAATTGGGCCAATTCTGGATTAGCACAAATTTTGTTATTATATTTTTCGGATGGCAATGAACACACCTGATCGGAATATGTAATCAGAATTGCCAACTTCATTGGTTTCTAGAACACTTTTTGTCAGAAAATTGTTCATTCAACGGTCGTTGTTGTTCAATGGAATTGGGCCAATTCTGGATTAGCACAAATTCAGTCACTATATTTTTCTGGTGCTAATGAACATACCTGGCAGGAATATACTATCTGAATTGCTTATGACTTGGATTTTAGAACATTTTATTTCTATTGTTTTATTTGTTGTTCAACACAAATATTATTGAACGAATATCTCCGTTTTTTTTAATATAGTATCTTTCAGGGGCTGGTTTGGTTTTCCTCGATTTATGAATGAAAATTTATGAAAATTATATTTCTATGATAAGCACAAATTGCATCAGTTTAGCGGCCTTTAGAAAGTTTTAAAATTAGGCTTAAATCATTTCTGGTTTTTTCTAGAAATCGGGTTTTATTTATTCCGTCTTTTAGGCGAAATTTGAAATTTTCTTTTCCCGTTTTTTCGGCTCCTGGACTAACACTAATTTTTCCCCGTGAGCACTAATTAGCACAAATTGGGCTTAATCGGTATGCAAAGTTTCATTTTGAAATTTGAAAGTTTCCCTGCTGCAGTTACCCACGTAATGTTGGAGCGAATTTTATCGTGAGAGGTCGTCTGTTGAGTAATTTGAGCAAATTTCCGAACGAACATATATTTTTTTCTGTTTAAGGTTAAAAATTTCCGAGGAGAGGTTATTTTTATTTAGGGTCACACTTTCCGAACAGAGATAGGGCATTACCTACATAATTGTCTGCTTAGGGTAAAGTTTCCGAATAGATTATTAGTATTATTTATTATTTTATTAGCTTTATATGGTAGAATAGTATTCTCAAAGTATTCCAATAAATTAGGGTAACTTTGCAAAGTGTACGTCAAAATTTAATGGAGATAAGTCAAGCAGTGCGGAAGCTTTTATATTTAGATGCAATAAAAGTTTATACACATATTTCGGAGACAAATGCTTTAAAGATTACCGATGTTGCTGGCAGGCACGGTCGAAAAAAGGCGCCATATAAGATTTACCCCGAAATTGGAGCCAATTGATCTATTTATAGTTGCTACGGCTGTGGTACACCGGGATATGTACGAAGTAGATGTCCAAAATGTAATCCTTCAAATTTTAATTCAAATAAATCATCTCCTGCAACTTTTACGGCTTCAACAGTGGGTTTCCATAATCCGTTCTCTGCCGAGTTCGATTCAGTTTCGTTAAGTTGCTCAATTTCCAAATATAGTATTTTGGGAAATGCGTTAAGTCCTAAGCCTAGACCAATTTTGGATATTACTATATTAGGCTCAAATGGATATAGTATAATCGACACCGCCGCAAAATTAAGTATTGCTTCTTTGTCTCTTTATAAAATTGTAATTGATAAGGGGGCTCGTGTCGAATCGCAGGATTTGAATATTATTTTGGCGGATGGAATACGGAAACGATAACAAATATTATTTATGGCAACTGATGTTATACTAGAAGGTCGGACGATTTCTACCACTTTCATTGTGTTGCCAAACGCAGATAATACAAACACACTTCTAGGAATTGATTTTATTAAAAGTTCTCAAATCGTAATAGATTTCCCTAAAAACAAATGGAACTTTCTTGATTTAGAAGCAGAGTTCTGAACGAAAATACTGAACAGAAATTATCTACAGACATATATATCATCAATTAATGTACTCAGGGCTGATGAACAAATTTTTTCTAACAAATTCAAAAAATGAATCCATTTTCTCGCTAGGGGGAGACCCTACTACTTGTGCCGAGCATTGTATCGATACCAAGGATCACCTTCTTGCTCTTGGTCCTGCCTAGAAACTGTCCTTGAAAAAGTGCAATATTATCCGCCAGGAGTTGGACGAAATGCTGAAAGACGATATCATTGAGAAATGTGAGTCACCTTGGGCGTCTCCGATTGTACTTGTGAAGAAACCTAATTATTCTTATCGCTGTTGTATTGATTATAGACGGCTTAATGCAATGACAATATCAGATAAGTACCCAATGCCAAGGAATGACGAACTGTTGCATTTGGCTAAAAAGACTCTGTTTTGATGTCAACTATTGATTTACGATGTGGGTATTGGCAGGTCCCAGTACACATGTCGGATCGCGATAAAACCGCTTTTATATGTTCGTATGGGTTGTATCGGTTCAAGCGAATGTGTTTTTGAAAAATGCACGAGCGACATTTCAGCGGATGGTTGATAGATTAAAATTGGGAATCCCAGGTGTTACGATTTTGGCATACCTGGATGATATAGTCCTTCTTTCGGAATCATTTCAACAGCATTTGAGTGATATGGAAAAAGTCGATCGATTGAATCAATTTAAATTGCGTGCTAACCGTAAAAAATATTTTTTCTTTCAAGGGAGTATAAAATTTCTGGGCCATGTTATTAATGGAGAGGGTATTAGTACTGATTCCAATAAAGTTTTCGCAATTTATGAGCGCATCGAGTCATTTTTGCAGACATGCTCCTGGTATAGGAAATTCGTTCCAAAGTTATCCGAGATAGCACGGCCTTTAACCGATCTAACTAAAAAGAACTAGATCTGAGCATGCAATGATGCCCATCAACAAGCGTTCGATTCATTAAAACGATTATTAGTTGACGCGCCTATTCTTCAGCAGGCAAATGAAACTAGACCATATGTTCTGAATACTGATGCTTGTAGCTATGCGATCGGGGCGGTGTTGCGCCAGGGGGAAGATGCGGAGGAACATCCAGTTGAATATGCCAGCCGTTTATTATTGCCCGCAGAGAGAAATTATAGTTCGACAGAAGGGGAAGCTTCATCGGTTGTATAGGCCCTACCAATAGGAACAATAGGAACAATAGGAACCCACCATCAGCCACTCAAACGGATAATGTCCTTAAAATCACCATCCGGCCGCCTTGCCCGATGGATATTGCTCAACCAAGGATTTAATTTAAAATTTCAATATATGCCTGGGAAAGCTAATCTGGTCGCAGACACTCTGTTCAGACCACCATATCATGAGAATAAACAAGACTGCGAAGTAAATTCATTCGAAATTGATTTTCCAACTTATGCTAATAAGGATATTCGAAAAATTGAGTTGGAAGACAGTGAACTGGCGATGATTATAGCATGTTTTGAGCAGCTTGATCATCCCGATTTGGGAAATTGGACAGGACGTGAGTATTTAATGGAATCAGACGTTTTGTTTCGTTACGCTCCTAATCAGGAGACGGAAGAGGTACAATTAGTAGTACCGGCTGTTTGGCGGGAACGTCTTCTAAAGATTTACCATGGCAGCCCAACCGCAGGTCCTTATGGTGTAGATCGTACCATAAATAAAATTTCTCTAAGTACCATTTTAAAGGAATGCGGAAATATATCGCTGAGTATGATTTGAAGTTATGGCGGTCGATCTGTTTGGGCCACTTCCTGATACCATAATCTGTTGGATTGAGTTATTTCCGCTTTGTTATACGACAGCGGAGGCATGTGTCAAGATTTTGATTGGTGACATTTTCATGAGGTATGGATTGCCGAGGAGAATGATATCCGATAATGAATCGCAATTCATTAGCGATATAATGTAACCCGCGTCACAGTGTTTTCATATTACACAAAGCTTAATACCCGTATATCATCCAGAAACGAGCCCAGTATAACGGAAAAATCATGATTTGCAACTAGCCATTATAACTAAAAATAATCATACACTGTGACACCACTAGAACAGATTCCACGGGACAAACTCCAGCATTTGTATGACTTTTGGGTATTAGAAGATGTAGCCGCTAACATTAGGCCCATCATTGAATCTGAAAGTATTATTCCAGAAATAACTCCTTATTTATGGAGACTACAGGATAAAAATAAAGAAGTACGTGCCCATAATGCAAACCAACAGGATAAACGGAAAGCGGTGGCAGATAAATCTCGCCGCTTAGGACGTCGGTATAACGCGAGAAATTCAGTTTTAGTCCAATCCCATGTATTAAGTAACGCCAGAAAAGAGTTTTCAAAGAAGTTTGCTCCAAGACGCGATGGAGCCTACCAGGTTGTTTCAACAAACACGTTTGAAATTGAGACGGCTGATAGGAATAAAATTATAAATGGTAGATATCATACCTCAGCTTTAACGCCATATCAAGGTCAAGAAAACTCCACCGAACCAATAATTCAACGAAGAGGAAGAGGTCATCGTACTGAACTACAATCGAGACGATGTCGTAGTCCAGAGAGGGAGCCTGTAGCAATACCAAATTCGGAGTAAGTAATAATAAATAGCAAAAGCGACAATCAATGTAACGCAATACCGCTGATTATCAGAAACTGGTAACGAACCAATGATATCGAGGTGAATAATTGAAAAGCGTTGAGAAGTTAATTTATAGTTTTAGCCTTTTGGCAAGCTAAACAACTTTGAACCATTTTCTGAACGTCTTTTTTAATCGATGACCAGATGACATTCTGAGTCAAAAGTTTGATGGAAGCTTTGATGTCAGGTTCTTTGCTTTATGAAAAGCATCGAAAACTTGTTTTCGGAAATTTAGGGGAATGAATGGCCTAGGTGTAGTGGTAGAAATATCACAATAAATTAATTTTTTTGAATTGAAAGAAACGGGAAATTTCTCGAATTTGAGAACAGTACTCCTTAAAATTTCTTGAAGTTATTCGTCATTGGTCTGAAGTGAAAGAGTATCTGCGAAAACTTTATCCAGTCCAGAGATGTGCTGAATATCAATCGTGAATGAAATCTAAGTGTCGAAGTTGACGAGGAGATGCTTTTTCCGGTTTCTGATTAAAAGCGTAGACCAGTGGTTTATGATCGGTGTAGAACGTGTATAAACGACCCTAAAGAAGATGTCGAAAGTGGTTTATCTCCAAATAAGCAGCAAGAAGTTCACGATCATAAGCACTGTATCTTTTTTGCGTATCATTGAGGCGTACTGAAAAAAATCCAAGTGGTTGCCAAGTTCTGATATAAACTGCTGAACCACTGCTCTGATGATGACCGCCAAGTCAGGTGCTGATGATGATGGATGAATAAGTAAAGTAGCGTCTGTAAGTTTATTCTTACTGTTATCGAACGCTTCGTTAGCCACCGCTGCCAGTGTATTGGAACTCGACTGTTCTTAGTGAAACCTTTTTGGTAGTCGTTCAACAATTCCAGATCAGCAGCGGCACCCGGAATGAAGCATTGATAAAAGTGTATCATGCCTAAAAAGCGTTTCAGTTGTTTAACAGTCTGTGATCGTTCGACATTTTTGATGCCCTTTCATGCGACGGTAACATACGTTGTCCAATTACCAAATGGCCTAAAAATATAAATTCGGTTTTTGCGAAAACGCAGCACGTCGTCCAAATATACAAAACAGAAGTCAAGTCCGCGTAGTGCTGAATGCATACGAATCTGGAAAGACTGTGCTGCATTATAAGCCCGAAAGTCATTCTACAAAATTCAAATAGTCCGAAACGTGTCGAAATTGCTGTTTTTGGAATGTCTGTCGATTCTCTAGGGATTTGGTGGGAGGCCTGGTATATCGTTGTGAATATAATGTAGCGCTCGAGTCGGATACCTGTCTGGAATTGCGACTTTATTTAGTGCTCGCAAGTCTCCACACAGTTTCCATTCTCCATTCTTTTTGGGTACTATCTAGGTGTAACGAGCTGGACCAAGGACTGCTACTAGGTCGGCAAGTCCCGAGTTTCATCATGTTTTCGAATTCTGTCCTTGCGATGATAAATTTATCTGGTACTAGTCGTCGTGGCTTGCATCTAATCGGTGGTCCGCTCATTTCAATTTTGTGAGTCATTTTATGTCTTGTATTGTCAATGTTAATGTTGCAGTGAATGACTGTTAACAATTTTGAAATCACGTTGAAAATTCCTAGATCCATTGCTGACTTGTCTACCCTAGAGACAGTAGTATCATCGTAGAAGGAAAGAGTACCATTTGAATACAAAGAGGTTAACGGGTCCGTCGCTCTGTATATAAAGTACGAATTGTTGCAATATCCACCCTATTCACCGGATTTAGCTCCCTCTAACTTCTGGCTGTTCGCACATCTAAAAAAATGCATGCGTGGGATTTACACCGAATGAAAAGGTAATAGCAGCCGTTAAAGCGTATTTCGACAGTCTTACCGATTCTCACTTCAGGGATGGAATCCATAAATTAGAAGTCCACTGGAACAAGTGTATTGAAGTTCATCAAATCGTGTTTTTCTTATCGAACGACAAAACTTACTGAGCAACCTAGTATGATGCGGCCAAGAGTTATATTCTTCATGTGGGAGCTTGATCAGTTTGGTGACTGATCGTTTATAGATATTCTATGGTTGCACTTTATTTACGCAATCCGAACCTAGCCATCTAAGCCAGTATGCACCTGAAGGATATCCCCTACAGCTAAATTGGGTTAAGGTCTTTCCCATTTTGTTCGTTGTTGAAACTGCTACGGGTAGTCCCTTGACCTTCTTCATCTCATCTCCAAAAATCATCGACAATTTTTTTTTCTGGATCCCAAGCGTGTTCTTAGCGAGTAAATATTTTCTTTATTCTCAGGAAGTACTTTTTTATTGGTCCACCTATTAAAACAAGCGCAGGCGTTAAAAACTTCAAGTTTTCTGGATTTTCATACAGTACCGTCAATAGTCGAGAATTTAGGCATGTTTCTATTTGGGTCGTCATTGTTGTTGCTCCTTCAAATGTTAATGCGGTCTCCCCTATAATATTTTTCATGTGCGCCTTGGTTTTCCTCCAACCCGATCCACACCAACAAAGCTGGTGCCGTTGTCCGAATAGATATCTGTGCACAACCTCCTGCGTAACGTAAAAATGTGGTAGCATTCTATAAATGCCTGTGTTGTTAATCCACTTACTATACTTCCAAATACATGGTCCTGGTTGCCATGCACATAAATACTGCAATGTACGGCATAATCAATCAAGTAACACATTTCTGTATGATATGTCGTGATAGATTTCTACCATTAATGATTCAGAACTCATTGCGAACGTTTGCCAATTGTATTTGTATGCCCCATGGAGTGATGTTGTGTTATGAGCATCTCCAATTATTCACTTGCTGACTGCGCTTTCCTTTGGTAGGATTATTGGCAGCTTTTGACTCATCGTAATATCTCATCTTGCTAATAAATTGAGTTTAAAGCTAATCATTTGATTTGTTGTCAAATGTTGTTCCTTTTAACATGCGTAAAGTTCTTTACGGAAGTATCGACGTTGTTCAGTCCTAATTATTTGCTTAGCGTTATAACAATAATAATCAAAATTAGCCTTAGCCAAATTAATGGTCATTGCTGTTAAACGAAGCGCTTGTATTGATGGGCATGCATGTAAAATAAAATGATTGATCCTAAAGTTTAACATTTATAGTGGTAGTGACACTTTCTAAACCATTTCCAAGGGATAAAGTTACTTACAGCAGAAAAATCCATCACAAGTGTGCCTGTGTACCAGAAATTATTTTATTTATTTTTTCGTCCAAACTCCTATCAACATCTGATATGCGGAAAGTTGAAACAATGTTTCGTACAGGTTAAATAAATCATCGTTAATTATCATGCAAAACAGAATTGGAATATTTCATCACCTCCCTATAATCATACCGGAAGTTAAAAATTATACTTCTTCCCAGAAATAAGATCCGTTAATAATTGTTGTCGCTATTCGTAAGAGTTAGGCCGCCTTAAAGGCATTTTTATATTTCTATTGGAATTTCCCGATTTTTCGAGTTCACGTTCCACCAGTTTAAACTGCAGACCTCAGTTACCTTCCGCGACTTGATTTTAGTTCCTGAAGTTTAACAAAGATATGGAAACTTTTTAGATTCTAGGTTGTTTTCAAACATTTACACTCATCATTAATCAAATATGATGAACAACAATGAAATGAAATTCACCGTGTGCTTCTAAGAATTTTCCAACATTCAACTTTTGCAAATTACATCAAAAAATACTTTGGAATACCTTCAATTTATCGATTCTAAAATATTGCATTTATATGTCCCGTAAGTATTCGGGTAGACTATATACACTTATCTTAATAATACCATATTCAGTTTGACCTCGTATTTACGTATTAATCTTGAAGTAATATGAAGAGTTCTTAAGACAGTTTCATTTCTTTGTTCGGGTTCATACACATATTTTATTTTTACCTTTAAGTTTTAACTTTACGACCATTGATATTATGCTGCAAATTGCAACTAATCGATTACCTACCCTGCAAACTCTTCTATAAAAAAGTTTTAATCCATTTGACATATTTCACAACGTCCGTGAACAAGACATATTCGTTCAAATTACAAAACCCTTTATCGGACACACCCAAAGAGACAATTCCTCTAATGTACCATCGATTTGGAAATTGAAACACCAAACCACCACCGCTATCACCAGCGCAAACAATTGTACCTATGGAAAATGAAACATAAACTAATTAGAGAGAACTTCAATGAAAATTCCAAAAATCATACCATTTCGAAATCCCCCACAAAATTTCCCCTCGTTTAAAAATTGGGAAAAAAATTCACGATTACTTTTTCGACACTCGGCATTATTAACGATCGGCATATGTGCTTCACTTAAAATTTTTTGATTTTCGTTTAATTCGTTGAAACCCCAACCGGCCACCACACCAACGGAAAAATCAAACGCTTGATCATTTTCCGATAAGCAAATCGGTTGAACATAATTATTAAACACTAAGCTTTCGATTAATTTCAAAATCGTTACATCATTTTCGAGATAATCGAAATCAAATTTTTCATGCACAATAATCTCTTGGACATCCATGATTTTGGTTGAGCCATCCCGTTCTAATAAATTATATTGGCCGACATGTACCGTGAGCAGACTTGGATCTAATACACCATAAAGACGGACAACACAATGGGCCGCTGTTAAGATTACCTTCGGTCCAATTATTGTTCCACCACAAATATATTTTTTCATTTTCATCCTGTCTTCAAGTTCATAAAGTCCCACGTGCCACGGATATTTTCCTGCGTATGTTGCCGATCCGAATGCCACTAACGGTTTAAAGTTAATTTTTTGTTCACCACAATTTGACTGCTGTTCAATTGGTAAACATGATTCCGCACCGTCAACTTTAATCGAAATAATATTAGGCGTATCGTTATCGTATTCTTTAGGCTCGATGGCCGCTATAAATTTCTCACGCACCCTAAAATGATACGTATGATTATTAATCGGATGGATCGAATCACCAAGCCAACGTAAATATTTATTTTTGTTGTCTACTTCTATTTCGACCGTATAATATTCATCCTCCTTATTGATCGTGATCGGTTTATCGATACTGATGCACCAAAATTTTGTTTGATTATTAAACAGCAGCTCGATTACGTTTACTTCGGGAAGTGCTTCACAATAATTCGATTCGGGAATGGAACGGCGTAAATTGTGTCGAGTGCATTCGTAAATATATTTGTTGTTATTGTAATTTATTTGGTTAGCATAAAATTTATCTTCCACATTTGCTAACGCGGGGTCACATGATTCCCGACCATCGATTTTCAATGATCTAACTCGGTTTATAGTGAAGTTGAGTGGCGCATTTAATACAATAAATCGATAAATTCTCGTTTCTTGTAGACACTCATGTTGTTTTATTGTCCGGCCTCGTTCCAATCCAGTGCACGAACTATTCCCTGCATATTGTATATTCCCAGAAATTGTTAACTTTTCACTAATTCCTTCGAAAATTACAAGTTTGTTAAAACCTACCGCGTCGTGCGATATACCTTCGAACTACATAAACAGATGGAATTTCAGAATATTAATAAAACTAATTTTGCAAATAACGCTTACCTCCGTCGGCTCGTTAAATTCTATAGTTGCATTGTTGTATAGCGACTTACGATTATCAATAATGATGCAGTAATAATTTTTACCGAGATAAAATCGTCTCTCAAATGTTACTCCGTCGAGTTGTTCACATCGTGTTTTTGGGCGCGGATATGATTTAAAGATCTCAATTTCTTTGGGATAGCAAATATCGTCCAAATCATCAAACACAATCTTTTGCGGTTCTACGCACAGTAGAATTGTCACACAGATGGAGATCAGCACGAACATTAAATTCATTTTTATCCAGCTAATGGCTAAACCAAACTAGGTATGTTGATAGTAATTTGATCGTTTTTGCTTTCTTAGAGTGGTGCGCCGAAACCTTGGATGGTTAAAAACAAGTTTTTATTGTTAATGAATAAGTAAGCATGTGAGGCGTTTGTTTGTAAAACGATTACGTTTTGGTTTTTATTAATTTACAATATTTAAATTTGAGTTGAATCTTCTACACTCGTGTATTTTGATTATTAGTGCGGTACAAGAAAATAATAAACTGGCACGTGCATACTAAACGATTATACTTTATTGTGTTGCTTACCTGTCTTCGTTGTGTGGAAGGACAGCTGGTACATCAGCGTTGCTACATTAGCGTAGTTGTAACTGTGAAAGCCTTTACATAATTACTTACTGATGGCGCTATGTACTTATTTTGGTTCTCAACAAGCGAATACGTGATGCGACGACCGCGTATGAGTTTGTCTTTCTCTGCGTCGTTTAACCAACGCAAGCTAGCAGTCCCTTAAGCTAGCAGAACCCATACAGCTAATTATAGGCTATTTAACAACTCTATTTAAAAAAATTAGGCTCCATATCTTCCAACTAATAAAACCAACCATAAAAAGGCTATTTAAATGCCCTATTAATTTTTTTTTATTCTGCTCGTTCTAGAAAAATCATAAGGCTTTATCACTTTAAGCTAGCAGAACCCAAATCGAAAAGCGGACCAAAACTAAAATTAGAACGAAAAACAAGATCAATTGACACACAAATAATTGTAGGCTCATTATGGCCTAATCAAATGCCCCATTAAACAATTTTAGGCTCCAGGAATTTAAATTTTTTTATGGGGCATTTGATTAGGCCATAATGAGCCTAAAATTATTTGCATGTCAATTGATCTTGTTTTGCGTTCTAATTTCGATTTTGGTTGGTTTTTCGATTTGGGTTCTGCTAGCTTTAGATTAAATAACCTGAAGTTTGGTCAAGAACGAGTGGAGCCCAAAACTTTTTAATGGGGCATTTGATTAGGCCATAGGGCATTGAAGTGATAAAGCCTTATGCTTTTTCTAGAACGAAAAAAAAATGTTAATGGGGCACTTAAATAGCCTAAAATTAACCTTTAATTTTTCAATTGTTTTTAAATCATTTTTTGATATGGGCTCTGTAACTTTTTCTAACGCTAGCAGAACCCGCGTTTTAGTTGGAAGGGATGGAGTGGAGACTAGATTTTTAATAGAGCATTTAAAGCCTATTTAAAGAGCCTATTATTAGCCTATAATTATCCATACTATCTTGGGACGTAATCACCGCTTTTCTTTATTAGACCGAGCATCATACAAATTACTTTATACGTCCAAATACAATTAGTTTCTAAATGTTTGAACAGACGTTGTGTTGTTCGTTATTCACAACCGAAGGTGACTTCTGATCTAATCAGCACCATTTTTAATGTTTGCTTAAAGTATTCGATATGCTGCAATCCTTGATGTTATATCTATAAAACCAGAATTTTGCTCTGGTACTACCGGCTCAAATATTCAAACTCCTTTATTTCTAGTATTCGCGTATAACGTACTCTCTAAATA
The DNA here is from genome assembly GCA_963691935.1 of Nephrotoma guestfalica. Taxonomy (NCBI): domain Eukaryota; kingdom Metazoa; phylum Arthropoda; class Insecta; order Diptera; family Tipulidae; genus Nephrotoma; species Nephrotoma guestfalica. The sequence continues at coordinate 196,147,443 of OY829913.1, read as the reverse complement.
ATGATCCACGCATATGTAGGCCGACGAATTCCTGTTATTTCAAAGACCTCCAGAAGTTTAGTTATATTTGTTACTTGCAATTTTAACCGCTCATCGATAATTTTCACATACATATCAGTTTTGAAGGACACTTAGATAGGACAAAACGTTTTACAAGGCTTCTTCTGGCTGCTCTCGTACGCCTGTTATGAAACTCTACAAATAGACAATTTTAATAGGACTGTGCTTCCCGTAACATTTCTCCAATATAATAATAGTCAAAGTAAAAGTTTGATCCATTGTTGATCTGTTTGAACGAACCGACACTGGTAAGATGCACTAACTACATGTCGATTACTTTGCTGCCATTACGTTGACCAAAATTTTACAATATGTTAGTGTTGATGCCAAAATAATTTGAGTTTAGTTTTTTTAAATGCTGTAGTGACGAACGTTGGAACTCACTTTCCTACGACCATGGTGCCTACAGATTCTCCAGTAGTGTTGGCTGGCAGTGGACTTATTTTTGAAAGTGGTCTTCTCATGGTTTTTGATTTAACTTTGAGTGTGACGTGCCCCACTATCGCCAACGCCTCCAGGTTCTCATTCTTGAAAACAAGAATGGATGAAATAAGTAGCCTAGGCATGAGGCGGATCACCCTAATTGGTGGCGGATGGGTCGGATCAAGGTGTTATGCAAACCGTGCCGGTGATCGGCCTGGCTGGGGGGGACCCATCTAAAATAATTGCTCAGTTCTGAATGAAGCCCTCCGGATACCTGGCGACCTCCAGTTGCATGTAGCCTTACCCGTGTATACGTATCTCTGCACGGGCGGACCATCATTTTCTCCGTTACTCGTGGGAATAAGTACGGAATCTAAAAAAGCAAACAAAATCAAAGAAGTGGCCAGCACTTCTCAAATGCTGGTCAAGACGGGAGGTTTGTGACTCCAGCCGTCAGGGTGGCTAAGACTGGTTCAGAGGCATGCATGCGAGAAACTAGTGGTAGTGGAAAAAAGGAGAAAGTCATTGCTCCTTCGGTTCGGAGATACGAGACGAGGCGTTCGGCCTTCCGTGTCTTGGACAGACTGGCTACAGTCCCGGAGGAGCAATGGCAGAAGAAAGAGGAAGAATAGAGGAAATCTGTTAACTGGGCAAAGAGTTGCATAGCCAAGCAATTCGCCTAAGGAGGGCCTTAAGACTAAAAGACAAAGGTCTAGTGAGAAGGAGCATGGAGGACTGGATGTCGAGAGAAAACCGGCCAAGCTCCATGGGTCAGTCGCCGAAGAGACATAAGCTCTTCAGCGACATCGTGAAGGAACAGAAGGTGGTGCTAGCCGTCGTAGACGAGAGCCATGAGGAGGGGATCATCACTGAGGAAAAATGGAGGTTGGTGTTTAACGCACTGAACCTAGGCTTCCTGAAAGTCCTTGGACAATATTCGGGACCCCCGCCAATTTGTAGGGACGCGGGTTGGTATCAGCGGCGGCTGAAACTGACCGCGTGTGTAAATCAAAGATCAGCCTTCTTGTATAGGAAGGCGATCGAGGAGTTAGGCGAGGTATGGTCAGAAGCGAAGCTGAGAGCAGTTTCGAAGGAGGAGATACCGAGTAGACCTAGGGCAATGGTCTGGATTTCCACGGAGCCGGCTAACCTGGATGAATCCCTGAGGATTATCCAGGTTTTTAAACTGAATCTTCCGACGGGGAACTGGAGGATTGTTAAGAAGGAGAAGCCCAAGAGCAGCTTCAGATGAGCAATTATGATAATCAATAAGGAATTTCTGGTTCTCCTGATGCCTTGTCAAAAACCAAAAGGGTTATAAACTTCGGATTCTGATCTCTAGGCATGGGGAGGGGGTACACATCGGACTAAGGGATGGATGTGGACCTCTTTACGTTTAGGGACTGCGAAGGGAGTGAAACGGAGAATACCGTCGACTCCGTCGGGTCCAATGAACCGACGTAGCACGGATGTCACGATAAGGTGAGTAAATACTGTAACTAATGCTCAGGTTTGTGTAGATAAATCTACATCACTCCAAGGCTGCTTCGGCGGCGCTACTTCTCAGACTTGCTAAGTCAGGGGAGGAGAAGGTTCTGATCCAAGAACCTTGGATTAAAAACGACAAGATCTGTGGTCTGCGAGCGAAGGGGTACCCCCTTTTTTACGCTTGCAGGATGAACAAGAGCAGATCATGTACACTGGTGGAAAATAATATAAATGGTTTTCTACTTCCGCAGTATTGCAATGGGGACATAACTGCGGTCTGTATATAGACGGAGATGAGGAGATTCTGGCTTGCAGCCGAATACAGTGCCGTCAGGTTTACTAGGGGCACTTGTTTGGGACGGGGAAAGGAGGAAGGTGGGAGTTAGTCCGAGGGTGTGACGCGAACATGACAGGGGTGAGTTAGTTTTCGAATTTCTTTTAAGAACTAACCTCATCATTAGTAATATAGGTCGGGAACCCACCTTTATTATTAGCAATAGACAGGAGGTTCTGGATGATTTTATCCTCTGGTCTCCGATTTTATTTCACCTATGATCAGGGAATGGAGGGTGGCGAAAGAGTATTCCGTCTCTGACCATCGGTACCTAATGTTTAAGCTCAATCTCTAAATTACAAATCAGTGCGTGTTCAGAAATCCCCGAAGCACCGTACGGCGCGTATATAGCGAGGTGTTGGAGGATAGGATTCCATCTAGAGTCCCAGCACTCCCCGACATGAGTAGTGATCTGGATTCAATGGTAGACACTCTTAATAGGGCATGCAATACCTCTATGAGGAATGCTTGCTCATTAATAAAGCTGAGGAAAAAGCGAAAACCCGTTTAGTAGACCTCGGCACTTGCAGAGTGCCAGAAAGTCTGTGAGTCTGCTTTCAATACAGCAAAAAGATCAAGAGAAAGTCAAGACTGGGACTTCTATAAAGAATCTCTCATGTAAGAGAGAAACAAGGAAGACGCAAAGGAATTCGTGGAGGCTCGTCTGTTATAGAATGGAAGGGGTCTCGGATACCTCGCACTTAAGAAAGATTCTCTCTACTAGTCCAGCTGTTCCAGGCTATCTGAAAAAACCGGATGGCGAATAGACGGTTTGTTGTGAAGAGACTCTTGATATTTTGATGAAAAATCACTTCCCGGACAGTGATGATGGGTCGATTGCGGGGCCTTTGGTTGACTGCGAGTCTAGGGGTGACTGCGGCGTCCAATTGTTGTGTACAGATGATATTCTGAATACACGGAAGATAAAATGGGCTATTAAAACTTTTAGAGGTTTACCAAGATCTTGATCACACTAAGGAAGCATGATTTAGGTAAAATTGTAAGGGTACTTACCGGACACTGCCTTTTCGGAGATCATGCGAGAAGGCTGGGTCTGGATGCAATTGACTTCTGCAGAAGCTGCATGGACAAGGAGGAGGAGATTCTTCTTCGCTTTCTATGCTCATGTCCTGCGCTTGCTGACAAAAGACATGATCACTTGGGCAAATACACCATACACAGCCTCGCTGATATCGAAAGCTTTAATGTGCGAGATCTCTTACGCTATTTGAATAGCACTAGATACGTTTAAAGGGAGTTTAATGATGTCGGACCCTGTGGTATCACAGTGGGCCAAAACTGGCCTAAGTGTGCGATAGCAACCACTGAAACCTAACCTAACATAACCTTGAGTGTGACGACTCTTGTGATTCCATCAATTCCAGGATGTTTTACAACGACCCTTGCTTAACGGTTTAAATACATATCAATTTCGGGCTGCTTATTTATGGCTGATTTTACCAGGTCGAGCGACGAACCTCTTGAAAGCCGCAATGAAAGCTTTAGTGTTCAAATCACTAACAAACTAGTCGACCCCAGAATGCAGAAATGATCGATTTTGTGATAAGTGTGGAGTGGGAAGATTCCTCGTTAGCTGGTTTTGAGTTCTGGCGATGTAACGGAAACATATTGCGCATCGGTTTATAAATCGAATGCTAACTGCAGCAATGTTTTTATGGCCAAGTATGGAGCATTTGTTGTACCAAAAATAATAGTATTTCAGCGGGAATTTCGAATTTGCTTATCAGTTGATATTGCTCTGCGGTTCCTTGATCCTGGAACCTCAGAGTAATATCAACCACACGTTTTATATGACACACCACTCAGTCCATATGATTTATATCGAAGTACTCCTGCATGAATTTTACATATTCAGCGTGGCGATTGCTCCATTTCGAGTATATCCCAACGTAGTTTCATTTGGGCTAGGAGTGACAATGGAAGACTAACGATATATTTACCTTCTGATGATATCTGGTATGTTTTCATATACAATTATTCGCATGCTTGTTCTTCTGCTGTTTGGATTCTAGTGGCCAATTCGTCAATTTCACAAAACGTCTTCAATTGGTTGAAAATATCGATGCATGAATAAAAATTCAGTACGCTCTCAGACGGGCCCTCGTTTATTCTGAGTACTTTTTCTGATAAAATAAAACCCAGTATTGAATTTGGCGCGGTAGTTGTCCAACGTCCACTCCAAATAATATTTCGACGGGACCTGGTCTATAATAAAACGGATCGGCGAGGAACACATTTTCAATATGTGACCATTATGACGATGTGACTGTTTTCGTGGGGAGGTGAGCCGTAAGAGTTTTGGTAAGGTCACGTCTGATTTAGTTAACCGAATCATGTGAGACTCAATTCACCATGCAATTAGTTTTGCCAGTGTTAACTGATCCAATTCCAATAACCGGAACCTGGATTGGTGTTCGTTTTAAGTCAAGTTTGTTGACCGCTGCTTCGATTATAATTGTCGCCTGGGATCTTTTATCGAGTAGAGCTCGTAGTGACAACTGGGACATAGTCGAAAAGTCGATTGAACATTAAAAAGTACAGTTGCCAAAAGAATTTGTGTATCAATAGGTGCCACATGAGCCCTAATCACATCCTTGATAGGAATAGCTGATATATTGGGTTTCGGGGTATTATTTGCAGACACTGTTTTAGTATAGTTTTGTGCACTAGGGAATGATCCCGCTGATTACATTGCACGCAGCTTCTAGCGCTTGGGCACTCGCTGGCGTAACGCCCACTTTTTAAACAATTGAATCATAACTGATTAATTTTCTCAAACTCACCACGTTCTTTTAAGTTCATGTTTTTGAATTTAAAACAATAGCACAGAGCATGTTTGTTGCCGCATAAACTACACGGATTTGATATGTTGCAAAAAAACTTCTCATATGCTGACTTAGGGTTTGATAACAGTTTCGTAATGGTTGATTTCGTTTTCTTGGGTTTTATAGCTTCAAAGTCTCTATAACGACCTTGAAGGAATAACCGCAGATTCTCCAAGAAGGAAGGAAGTTCGCCATCTGATGTATTTACCATTTCCCATTGCTTCAAACTCTTGGGATATATTTTCTGTACAATCATGAATACGACCCAATCGTCCTAATCTTCTGTTGGTAACCCAATGTTCTTAACGCTCGTAACGTTTCGCTTATTGTATCTAGGAGTTTTTATTGCTGACAAAGATTCATGGAACAAATAAGGCTATGACGTAAAGTTTTTAAAATGGTGATGCACAATTACCTGTTTATTGTCGTAACGATTCGAACAAAACAATTGGAGGACTTCCTGTAATTGTTTTGCTTCAACACATAAATTACTTTTCAAATGATGTAGCTTCTCTACATTGGAAATCAGTTTAATGTCGTGGATGAGGGTTTTGAATAAATCACTAAACGACGACCACGCTAAATAATCTCCAGCGAATGTCCGCAAACTGATGCGACGTAATTTAACTTGCGATTTTTGAGTCGATGCTGATGAGTTAGCGTTAGCTTAAGTTGGCGGAACACGCTCGATTACACAATATGCATCAATACCGTAAGGTGGAGGTGGTGAAATTATTTGAGTGCAAAGGAGATAACTGTTCGCTAGAGTAGATGGTGATGAAGATCGAAAAGAGATGAGATTTAATTTCACGACACTTGAAGGACGTTGTTGGTGTCTTTTACTAACTGTCCAGATTTGTTACGAATTGTTGCTATACGAGGTTGAACTATAAAAACCGGAGAATCTCCGTAGAACGTGCTGTCAAGAAATCTTCATTCAAATAGTTATTTTTGGTTTTAGATGACGTTTGACTAATTGTTGATGATGATGATTGCGCTACCGCTGTTTTTGTAATATTCGTGGTTGTCAAACGCTTCTTTGTTCCAACGCATGGTTCGTTGGAAGCGATGGTTATATGTTATTGATAAGCCGAAAATAAATTTTGCAACTCCCAGGATCTGTATTTTGGATATAAAGATGTGATCAATTTGATTAACCGTGTACTCTTCGTTTGATTCTCATGTCTCGGTTCTGAATACGATTTCGTGGGAAGCATGTTATGGTGAGAACCAAATTATGCTGTAAAGTTAATTCGACGGTATCTGTTCCGTGTTCTTTGAAATATGGTGTAAGGAGTTCGGAACGTAGTTTAGGTTATGGTTAGGTTTCAGTGGTTGCTATCGCACGCTTAGACCATTTGGCTCATTGTAATACCACAGGTCCGACATCATTAAACTCCTTTTAAACCCATCTAGTGCTATTCACATACCGTAAAAGATCTCGCTCATTGCAGTTGTTGATAACAGAGAGGCTGTCCATAGTGTATTTTCCCAAATGATCATGTCTTCTGCCAGCTAGCGCAGGACATGAGCATAGGAAGTACCTACCTTGACTTTGCAGCTTCTACAGAAGTCATTTGCATCCAGACCCAGCCTTCTCGCATGATCTCCGAAAAGGCAGCATCCTTACAATTCTGCCTAAGTTACGCTTCCTTAGTGTGATCAAGATCTTGGGTCGCTTCAAGCTTAGCTCAGACCATACTTGCTTCGCTACCCTGCCAGTCAGACTGTCGAGCCACCTAGGATTTACCAAGGCAACTACCTTCCTATGAATCGCTGCTTTCAGCATAGACATATGCCTTCATACCGTACCTTGCTAATCCGTTTGCCTTGCAATTTCCCTCAACATCAGAATGGCCCGGAACCCAGACCAACTGAATATTGAAGCGTTCACTCATCTTGTTAAGAGATGTGTAACAATCCAACGCCACCCTTCACGCCAGGGAAACTGACAGCAGTGCAAGAATGGCCACCTGACTGTCCACACAGATAGTGATATCAGTCAACGATATTACACTATGCTTCAACCAGTTCATGACCTCTTCAATCGCTATAACTTCAGCTTGATACACGCTACAGTAATCAGGTCGACGAAAACATAGACTTACATTAAATTCCCCACAGAACACGACAGCTCCCACTCTACCATCGAGCTTGGAGCAGTCGGTGAAGAATTTAACTACCTCGGCCTCCATAATGAGACCATTCTTCCAATCCTCCCTAGAGGGGAGAATTATCGTAAAACGCTTGCAAATGCACAAAAGGCGTGTTATATAATCCAAATTCACCAGATCATCCCTCACAGAATTGGCTATAGTTGAGTGACCTTTTGGCAGGTACTCGCGGCGGGTACTTCCACCCCGAAATCGCTGATAGCCGGGCGGCCGTATGACCATCATTTTACCACCACCTTACCGATAATATCCAAAGGGTTAAGGTACAGCATGACCTCTAAGACACTAGAGGGGGTCGTTTTCAACGCCCCACTAATGAGCAAGCAGGCTGCCCTCTGCACCTTTGCCATCATGTTCCTGTATGGTTAGTTTCGTGTAAAGCCAGTGCACCAGCTCCGGTTTCAAGCCTCATTTCCTTCCGATGGCATTTTTACAAGAGTAGAGTGCCATCGTGTTTGATTTCCAACTGAGCTTACTGTTGAGAAGAATCCCCTAGAATCTCGCTTATCAGTAAGGGTCAACATAGTACCATTTAAACTTGGTGGAACCATTACTGGAATTTTATATCTCCTAGTGGAAAGGACCACGGCTGGGATGTTGTACCATCACTTTTTTCGACTTTCGACTTAGTTTACGTCTCCATTTTTAGGAATTAATTAATGTTCTATTTCGCGTAACCAATTATGTGTTTTATATCGCGATTTCAACCTCTTGATATAATTGTGAGATTTCTCTCTTTTCTTCATTACGATAAACGTTTTTGGTTATAATTAGAGTCGATAATTCTAGTAGACTTAGAAATCGTTAAAATGAAATAGAATGATGTTTTAATCGAGCAAGCTGAGAACAGGGTAGAAAATGCGTAATTTTGGAAATGAAATAGACTGCCAACTTACTCGTAAAAAATGAGACATAAACTAAGTCGAAAGTCGAAAATAATGATGGTACAACATCCCAGCCCAGCTCTGTTTAAGATGCGTTAATCCTCAAACCACATAAGCTGGTCCAGTCCACAGTGATTGATAATGCATTCTGCATCACATCTCTGATTGTACATAGGTGTTTCCCAGAGACAGCTATCGCTACTTCATCGGCATAAGCAATCACATCTATTCCTTCCCCATCCAGTTCCAATAGTAGTCCATTGATTTCTACATTCCAAAGTAGGGGAGAGAGGACACCTCCTTGGGGTGTTCCCCTTCTAACGGAGACTTCCCCATCTCCGCTATAACCCTTCTGCTACCTAGCAGGTGATTAATTAGCCTAGTTACAGGGTATTCAATCTCAAGTGGCAACAATCCTTCTCTGATTGCCTCCACCTTCACGTTGTTGAAAGCGCCCACGATAGCGAGAAACGCCACCAACGAGTATTCTTGAAAATCCAATGACTTCTCAATTTCCCGAAATAAGGTATGTAACGCCGTGTCCACGGGCTTACCCTTTTGGTACGTATGTTGAGACTGTGCCCAGCTTCTGTGTATAATCCATCTCGAACGAATATGGACATCCAGCAACCTTTCCGTGGTTTATGATTGCAGTGCGAGGTTCTACCCGCCTTCGGGATGAAGATCACTCTAGCCTCGCTCCATTTCTGGATGTACCCCGGCTTCAGACACCCTTTGAAGATAACCTCCAGCCAGGGAAGTAAGACCTCCGAGTTCTTCTGAATTTCTGCTGGCACAATCCCATCCGGACCAGCTGATATAAAGGGCTTAAAACTTAGCAGAATATTCTCTGTATACAACAATTGGACGCCGCAGTCACTCCTAAACCTGCAGTCAACCCAAGGCCCCGCAATCGACACAACCTTACTACCCGGGAAGTGAGTTTCCATCAAACGATGAAGAGTCTCTTCACTAGAAACCGTCCATTCGCCATCCGGTTTTTTCAGATAAAAAAGTCTAGTAGAGGACTGGTACACCGAATCTTTCTTAAGCGCGAAGTATCCGAGACCCGTTCCATTCTATCAAAGAAGAGCACATAGCTACATAAAGTTCGAAGCCTTGCTGCATAATGTCATTAAAATTATCAACATTTTCATTTATATCATTGGAATTGAGAGTTATTTGCCAGTTGATGGATTCCAGGTAACTTTGAAGCTCCACACAGTTTCTTTTTTGAAGTAGTATTTGATTGATTGTGATTGATTGTAGGTGTTCCGAACTCGCCATTAAATTAGTTGAGCCAAATACAATATCTAAAGATTTGTGATTGATATCATTTATGACAAAAGGAAACACGGAATCTGAAATTTCGAAAGTGTCAATGCCGTTGCTGAAGGCAACATCCAATAATTTATACCACCAATCTATTTGGTTCGATTTATGACCGAGCAAGGCGTTCACAAATAAAGACTCCGCATCTGTTGTTATATTGCATGGTAAAATACAATTTAGTTCCGGGTCCAAATTCCAGATTATATTAGGAAGATTACAAATCACCAAGTACGGGAACTAAATCTTCATCAATGGCTCGATGCAGGTTGCGTAATCATCACTATTTGATTCAGGTGGTTATATCTGCGTAGATGATAAGATTGGTTTAGTTAATTTTGATGTTGACACCAATTTGTTCCACACTCGATGGAGCTAAAGTTACTAGAGCATTCCAGAGTTAAGAATGTACTGCTTAATCATGGCCAAAATATTCACTGCTCCTTATGCCGGGTTTTAATGATGATTTTAAAACGAAGTTATAAAACTTAGATGTTTTTGATACCATTACGTTTTGATAGCAAATTGCACATTTCTTTCAAGCTTTCATTAAACTGGAGTGTAGTCTACCATTAGTCACTGGTGAAAAATACCTAAATGATTGTGTGTGTCTTGAAATTGCAAGTATGGCATGCGGTACACTATCGAACAGCTCAAGTGATTGAAAATTGATTCGAATACAAATCACATTTGGTGGTTTATCCTTGTGCTGACATTAATTGTTTATCAGCTTTGATAAAAGTTAGATAGAATGTGTTAGCCAACATAGGTATCGACGACAATGTTGACGGCAGGTATATAAATTTGGCTGAAATTTGAGCAGGGTATTCATACTACTCATGTTAGGGTAGTATTCCGTTAGAGCAGAAGTAACATCAGCTGTCGTAGATCCGATTTCCATTAATTTCCAAAATTAATGTTTTCGTGCTCGCAACGAGATATTGCCTTTAATTTAATCTCAGCAAGTCCTTCTTTGGTAGCACATGAAACAAGATCACTGCCCAGTTTCTCTATAATCCAGGTTGATTTACCCGTTTTCCTTACGATAAATATTGTTTAACGAGTTGTATGACTGGTGATCTAACATCATTTCCGTACCCGATGAACAAAAAATATATCTGTTTGTGGTATTAAATTGATTAGTGTCTTCACACAGATGTCACTTTCACTACCATGCTTAAAACATTTAAACTATGCAGCGTCCAGGTTCGGAGCGCGTTCAAAACTTTAAAGTGAAAGTTTAAAAAAATCATTCAGCTTTGATTATTTTTAAACTTTCACAGTGTGTGTAAACGCTAATTATGCTATACATACGAGTATAAAGTGTAAACCGCGACAACATTGAGATACATAATCTATCTAAAATATCAACTTGAATTTTTATTATTTTACTGCCTTTATAAATTGATAAATAATTTATTGCTGGCCTGGTTCAATCGTGATATACACAATTTTGATTACCCATCAAATATTTACTCAAATATCTTAAATGTAATATAAACCAGTATTTTAAAATTCTCTTAAGTCTTACGTTATTCAAGCGGCTCAATGGTCTAGGGGTATGATTCTCGCTTTGGGTGCGAGAGGTCCCGGGTTCAAATCCCGGTTGAGCCCAAATTTTTTCACATATGAAAAGTTAGAAATTAATTTTAACAATTTAATAACTTACAATTCAGAGTTATACAATTATATAAAATGATCTAGCTTGCAGAAAAATTTTACGAAAATAATATTTCTAGGCAAATTTGAGCTAACAGTTTGCTTACTGCAGAATATTTTTCGCAACTTAGCAATTAATCGCGAATCTAAGAAAGTTTATACTCGGAAGTTTCATCAAAATGTTATCACAATCAAATATAAATTTTGTATAACTAATTTTAAAAATGATTGGCGCTAATGGTTTTAATTAAATAGAGGTAACTACTACAACAATTCATTATTGACCAACTTCCGCTCACACGGAAATCCTGCATAATGCCACTCGCTCCAAGTATGCTCCAATCTGTATATCTTTCGGGTGACATAGATACTGCGACAACAATTGCATCACCAACAGCAAGCAACCATTGGTTGCATTCCTCACTCAACAGCCTTTGGAGCAAGGATTCAGTTTGCTAATCATGTATTAATCCGAAATCAAAATGATTACAGAAACGAATACTAGAAAAATAATACAAACCGGCAAACACTAATATCGCCCCTCATCAAACGTACACGAACACGAATCGGAATTTGGATCATCAGAACTGTAACAATAGCACCAAGGCTAGCATTTAATTAGAGAAACACAAGCGAAGGAAATTATTTGGTATTATCTGGACGCAGATGACAAATATGAACAAAGCGGGATCTTATTTAACAACAGCTAAAGCAAAGCAGGCACAAAGAAGGCACAAATGGAATGGTTAATAGTAGAATATTCGTAGCAAGATCAAATTTAAAAATAAGAAATGCAACCATAATGCAGAACGAAAATGGATGAGTTCTATTTAAAATTACAATCCACAATAGCAAGGACACACAGAAATGATGTCAAAATGGTAAAAATTGGAACTGACAACATCTTCTGATAACCAACAATGGGTAAACAGCCAGGTATAGGAGCCAGTAGATTTTCACACAAAAATACAAAAATATCTATAAATTATAGATCAGGTACATGATCATCAAGAAATTGCTCATGTTATTACAAGATGTCAGGGAAATGAGAGGTGCGGACATTCACGCAGTGACCACCAACTAACTGGTAATTTAATAATTCCAAATTAAGCCGGTGTAAAATACATCAAGACAAATCGGAAGACATTTAATATCGACAGATTAAAAGATGCCGGCACAAGAAATACATTCTGCAACGCGCAATACACAAATTTTCGAGCTAACAACTGACGCTAGTAACGAAACTATCAACACCAATTCATCAACGAAGCGGGAAGTTAGTCTTTGCTAAAATAAAGAATAACAAAGTCTTTGGATCGGACAATATACCAGCTGAAATATTCATCTGCAAGAGATCACTAACACCAGTAATAACAGTAGTATACTACTATAGTATTCCCGTAGAATACCGCGAAAATGGAAGGAAGCTTGACTATAACGATGATAAACAATATTAAAATTGACACAATACATAGGAACGCAATATGAAAGACACTTTGTGACACTAAGATATATGCAGGGATGCAGTATGATACAAAGACAAACAAAGTGAATCATATTAAATCATTCAAGGTGTAAGACTAGGATGCGACTCCCGTCACTTCTGTCCTGGTAGTATTACATAATGTCAAGAGAAAGTGCGATAGCGCGTTACCTAACGGCACCCAGTGCGGATGAATGGAGAAACTCAATGATCTGGATTACGCAGATCACATACGAGCTATCAGATCTCCCTGAGGAAATTGGCCTCGAAATAAATATCAAGAAAAGTAAGACGATAAGCCTAAGCACAGAGATATATACAAACAGGAAAAAATGGAAGTGGTCAATGAATTTGTATACCTTGGCAATAGCGAAAACGGACGAGTGGAGTGTTGCAAGTTCTTGTTAAACATAGGGGTTGATTTGTCAACCTTGCAGACGACACAATCACTTTCTATCGAATTAAATCCCATTATAAGAGAAATTAATTCTCACTGAATTGTGAAAATGTGAACGGCGCCGCTCTAAATCTTGTGGTGTTTCTAAAATCTCAAACACTTCCCATTGATGTTTATGTTTTAACGGAAACGAATTAAAATGCTTTCATAGCAATGGGCACTTTCAGGGCACCCAACAATTGGGAACATGTTGAGTAAAATCGAAGCCAAAATTTTTAAATCATATTGGCAATGGGCGCGTTCAGGACCGCCAACTGTTGGCATCATGATTAGTGCAATCATCGCCAATTTGATTTCAAAATTCTATCGTACTAAACATTTTCATAACGTTCTTCAGCCTGACTGGAAGTAGTGATATCGACCTATAAGATTTTTAGGGTTTACCTGGTTTGGGAATCATTATTACTTCAACCACCTTCCATTGTCTTTGAACATATTTCAGTCTGAATGCTTTCTCGGGAATCGCTTGCACTATTTGCCCAAGTCATAACCTAGAGCTTTTCTGATACTTAAACTGTTATAGATTACATTTTTTACTTCTAATAAAGTCACATGTTTTCAATTAAGACCTTCCGTCATCATTTTTAATAGGTGGCACATGCCACATTTTGGTACTATTTAACCGCATCGTTGCTTTTCAAATTGTGTAAACGTCATCCTGTAAATTGGAAAGATCTCGGAGTCGTGCTTATTTATGCTTTCGTTCATTGTTTCCTTTATTAGTTGTTTTAATTTGTTGACCACCGCGAGCACGTCTGCAGCGATCGATCCTTTGCAACCAACTTTTCATCACTCTTTTACAAATGTAGAAATTAAACGAGCGATGGTGAGAGAACTGGTCGATTTGGGTTTGCGGCATAGGCGCCGTTTCTTAAGCCAGTTTGGATTACCCGTCAATTTAAAATGGAAAAAGCTAATTGACAGCACAACCAATCTTAGTTTAATCGGAAGAGTAGCGAATAGCCAAACAACGAGTATAACTACACTACGGTGCTTCATACTCTGAATTACCTCAAATGCTGGCATGGGTCCGATGAAGCACAACGTAACCCATGTTATTGAAACAAAGGCTAACAGTCGACAAACTCATTATCGCAAAACGTGAGTTCGATAACATGATGAAGCTGGGAATTTACAGACCATCTAAAAGTCCGTGGGGCAGCCCTCTGCACTTGGTTAAGAAAGAAAACGGGGAATGGCGACCATGCGGGGACTACCGCCTACATAATTATGCTATACAGTAGCGGACCGATGTCCATTACCTACATGCAAGATTAAGCATACGGATTGCATGGCATAGCCATATTTTCCAAAATCGATCAGGTAAAGGCACACCATCAGATACTCATCGAGCCAGCGGACATAGAGGAAACAGTGATAATAACGTCATTCGGATTATTTGAGTTTCCGCGGATGACCTTTGCGGTTTGTGCAACGCTGCTCAAACCTTTCAAAGGTTCATCCATGCTGTGTTGAGAGGTCTTGATTTCATTTTCCCGTATCTAGATGATGTGTTGATTTATTCCGATAGCGAGGAACAACATTTGGATCACCTACGCCAAGTATTCGATCGAATTAGTGAACACGTGATAGTAATTAACATGACCAAATCTGTTTTTGCCAAAAGTACATTGGAGTTTTTAGGTCATTTGATATCCGAATCGGGTACGAAACCACTGCCGGATAAGGTTGCTGCCATTGCGGAATATAAAGAACCAACCGATGTTAGAGGTTTGTGGCGATTTCTAGCAATGGGTAATTTTTATCGTCGAAAATTCAGATACCATTGTTGGAGTACATGAAGGGCAATAAGAAGAATGATAAAGAAGAAGAAGAATGATAAAACAACTCAACGATCAACTGGACCGCCGAAGCTAGTGAGAGCAGCGATGCTTGCCCACCATCAACAGAACCACTGTCGTTAAAGGTCGACGTGTTCGACTATGCTATGGGAGCAGTAGTCCAGCAAATGCCAGGTACAAATTGGGTACGGCTTACTTTTTTTTCGAAAAAGCGAACGGCGACACAACAAAAATATAGCGCCTACGACCGCGAATTGTTGGCTGCATATTCGGCAGTAAAACATTTTCAATTTATGCTGGAAGGACGGAATTTTATAATAAACACGGATCATAAGCCGCTAACATTTGCCTTTCAGCAGAAACCGGAGAAAGCATCACCACGACAACTCCGCTAATTGGACTATATAGGACAATTTTTGACGGATATTCGACATATCGTGGGAAAAGATAATGTCGTAGTGGATGCTCTATCCCGGATCGAAACAATTTCAACTCCAAAGCTGGTGGACCTCGATTTGCAAATGGTAGACGACGAGCTTAAACTAATTTTGGACTCGCAAAACCACTTGAGTTTGAAATTAACACCAATAATGCTGCCCGGTAGTATTTGAAACGTATTTTGCGAAGTAAAGGAAAACAGAATACGACCGTATCTGCCGAAGAGCTTACGACTAGAGATGGTGAACAATTTTCACAATATTCAGGAGTAAAGGCTTCTACTACCTTGATGAATACGAAATATATGTGGCTCGCCAAAAAAAAAGATTGCGCAAACTGGGCACGAGGCTGCGTGAAATGTCAAAAGGCAAAAATATCGAGACATACGAAAAATCACCTAGGAAGATATGTCCTGCCGGACAGTCGCTTTCAACACATCAACATAGATATAGAAGGTTCACTACCTAGATCGAAAGGTTACCGTTACTTGCTAACAAGTATAGATCGATTCTCGCGATCGATAGAGGCAACATCAATGACGGATATAACATCGGAAAGTGTAGCACGAGCAATTTATGAAAATTGAATTTGTCGATTTGGAGTGCTGCGAAAAATTACTACGGATCAAGGACGCCAGTTCGAATCCTCGCTCTTTAAGGATCTGGAAAGGCTATTCGGACACAAACGAATAAGAACAACGGCATATCACCCAGGAGCGAACGGGATGATAGAGAGATGGCATCGCGATTTAAAAGCAGCGTTAAAATGTTATCCAGTTGAAAAATGGGTGCAAATGGGTACCCACCATTCTCTTGGGTATGAGAGCAGCTTTTAAATCTGATATAGGCGGAACAATTTCGGAAATGGTATACGGAACGATAATTTTACTGCGTGGATAATTTGTAAGCACATCAGCTAACAATGCGAACGAGCGCGAATTCATTTCCAGTCTACGAGAAACGATGCAGAAAACACAACCGGTGCAAACTGCAAGGCATACGAGAGGAACACCGTTCGTACATCCTGAATTCAAAAAATGTTCTCATGTGTTTGTTAGGGTCGATGCGGTTCAAAGTCCGCCACAGCCACCGTACGAAGGACCATTAAATTAAATTAGGAATAAGAGACAAAGAAGTCGTAGTTTCTATAGATCGATTAAAGCCAGCGTTCTTACTTCAGGATGCCGAAGATGAATCACGCCCGAAACAAAATTCATAGTCTTCGCCAATCTTTTACAAAGCGATTCAACTCAACATGTTCCCAACTTTTGGGTGCCCTAAAAGCGCCCAATGATTTCACTAATCATGATATGGGACCTGAAAGCGTTTTATGAGCACTTCACTGTTGATTTAAAATTTTTCGTATATATGATAATATGAACTCTGCCGTTTCGGACCCAACCGGACGATAAGTTCTCATTGCAGTTCGTTCTAACTTCGACTGTACCGAATTTGTTATTCTTAAAACAGACGCAGGAAACGACATTTTCGTTCTACCTGCCTAATGGCGTCCGCGTAGTCCAATTGAGAACTACCAAAAACTCATTAATGCTGTTTGTTGACTTTTTATCAGAAAATATGAACATCCAAGATAAACTTCTGGTACTAGGGGACTTCAATATTCTTGACCTGCTATGGACACATTTGGACGATTTCATACACGTATCCCCTAACTCAAATACATCCAAGGAAGTTTTATTTACGGTTATCGTGTTGAACTCCGGAATATCCCAAATCAGTAATATCAAGAACACACTGCCACAGAAACTAATCTAACCCTTACAAATATTGACTCTTACCATCCACTGTTGTCAATCATATTTTGCTATCAGACCACGCTCGCTTGGAATCAGAATTATTGTGCTTTTTCAACTTTCGCAAGGTTAACTTTATCAAACTCAACGATCTACTGGACACTATTCATGTTAACACCCTCTTAAAGATTAGCAGCGACATTCAGATACTAACAGCACGCTTTTATACTTTTCAATTTTTTGACTGTTGAGCAAAACCTTATTGCCCTAAAAAACAGTTTTTAAAAACTCAGTCCGAAGTGGACTATTCTAATTATACACTCCTGATGCAAGCCGACCTCATGGCAAACCCCAAACGATTTTAGCAACTTACTAATCTTAAGAAGAAATCAGATGGGTTAATCTGAGGTTTAGAACTTTAAAATATGAGGATCATCAACAATATATTACGAATATCTTTGCACAACTTTTGAAACTTGCTTTTTCTAGCAGTGATTTTGGTCCTGACGAGAACTATTTTAAATATTTGAAAGGTTACACCTCAGAGATCCCTGGTACCCCTTCGATTCTAACACATCATCCAGACGATGTTCTAAAAAGATGCGTTGGCCATTTGGCTCAACAACACTTTTTAAAAAATCAATCTCTTCTGGAATTTTCGCTAACATGTGGAGAGATTCATTAATAATCCCCATTCATAAGAAAGGCTGCAGATCTGAAATGACCGCCTATAGGCCGATTGCGAAAATGTCCTGCATTCCCAAACTATTTGAGAGTGTCGAATATGATTCATTGTGCTTTCACTGCAGGCCGCTGTTTTCTAATATTGCGCACGGCTTTTTAAGAGATTGATCCACCGCAACAAACCTAGTGGAATTCACATGCTTCGGTCTTAACACCATCGACGGGAGGTATATGTCGTCTCAACAAATTTCAGTAAAGTTTTCGATAAGGTTTCCAACGGCATCATTATGCTCAAACTTAAAGCCATTGCCGTTCCTACTCTGCTAGGTGGAGTCTTACATAAATTATCGTTAATATCAAGTATCATTCAGATCATCCACATCCGGTCATTTTATTGCGTGCTCCGGTGTGCCCCAGAGTGCTCAGTGAACTCAGTAATTAAAAACTCGGTTATCTCTGTTTACGCCAACGATATGAAAATTTATCAAAATATTTTAATAAATGCTGATGCCAATCTTTTACAAAACGATCTAAACTGCATTGCAATCTGGTGCTCAAAGAATTATCAATTGAACATCAGTAAATGTCAATCCGTTACTTATTCTCGGAAGAGATTATCCTCTCAATCTAGAAATTTTTCCATCAAGACGGATATTATTGTAAAAGCATGTGATTAACTGTGCAAGCTACAATTAACAGAGTAGACTACAAATTAACAGTAACATACTATAGTATCAGTTACAAAGGCGCTCTAAATACTTTAGTTTGACCTTTGATCGAGTATGCCAGTCAAGTATGGTCTATACGTACCACAATATCCACATAAATCGTATTGAAGCAGTATGCAACGTAGATTCCGTCGTTTTGCTTTCTGTGAACTTCCCTGGGTTGACAATATTAGGTTTGGTCCTACCTCGCACGTTTAAAGTTATCAATGTGTATGCTCTTAGTAAGCAGTGCATTAATGCAGATATAATCTTTATCTATCAATTGCTGTCGGGCAATATCGAGTCCCAAGCCTTAGTCGAACGAATAAATTTCAATTTAATCCCTTGTACGTTAAGAAAGGTTCCTGCATTTAGAACTGAATCTCATAGAACTCTTCTCGGTCAGGACAACCCCATACGAATTTTTCTATTACAACATTGGCTTATTGTAAACCAGCTCCTTTATTGAAATGTCGACTAATAAAATTTTCATTTTTGTACTTTTTGTTTAATTCTATTTTGTATTTTTCTTGTTTACAATTTCCCGAGTTTAAATTTGTTTACATTTAAACCAGTGTTGTGCGTCTATGCGTATTTCCGAATCGTCTACATGCTGATGCCGAAAATAGTGTAGACAATTGATCAATATGTATAGACAATGTAAATTATTACTTTTTTTCCAGGTAGTTTTCCAAATAAGTGAGATTGAAAATCTTGATCAATCGATGTCTTAAATATTGGTACAACTATAAGCGATTTACGATACCAAATTCGGCTGTGGTTCCGCTGGGCCAAATGTGCCGTATGTCAAAAACATTTTCGAAACAAATACTTCATTTCTGATTTTAACGTTCGTTTTTGAGCAACGTAGTTGGGGTTGCAGGTGCTTGGATTTTGATCAATATTAAATACCAAAAAAAAGATATTTCTTACAGATAATGTGGTTTTCCAGACTAAAAATGTCTGATAGCTGTCATGATGATCTTGTCTTGGACAAGAATACAGGTGGGGATTTTTTAATGTAAGCGATATCCATTTTGCTCCGGAATTTATTTGTCCCAGAGATTCACCAATTGATTATCAATCGACGTTTGCATTTCCTGGGCCCCTATACTCGTTTTCGTATCGTATTCAGAAATAGGGCCTCTCGTCCTTTTTCATTGGAGTTTTCTTTCTTGAAGTTGGGGCGAGTGACAGAGATAGATAAAACAACAACAACCTCAGCCCCAAAATCAAGCAACCATTTCTTGAATTATGATAATGTTGGGTGACCGCTTTGGAACATCATATAGAAAAAAGTGAATAATGAAATAGAATAAAACCTTCTCTCCTCCCCTGGCCAATATACCTTACTCAGAAGCCCTAGAAGTGGATAGGATTCAATAGATCAATCATTCATTGATCCGTATTCAAAATGATTACAAAAACCAATTACTATAGAATAAATAATGCAACCCGACAAATAACCGACGTCGGCTATTTCGCACATATGGACACGAATCGGAAATTTAAAGATCAAAACTCTATCAGAAGCATGAAGGCTTTTAGCAACACGATTAGAAAAGGAAGAGAAACGAAATTCTCAACCTCAGTGCAGTGTTATAAAACAGTGGTGACCGACCAAATGGCATTGTGTTTAAAGCTTTGGCGTTTGGCTCGGGAGGTACCGCGTTCGAACCACGATATAGGGAGGCAGGATGCAAAAGGGAATTTTTATCATCAGATTTATGATCTTAAAAAGGAACACAACTATGACCCCTGGTTGGAGTGCAGAACTCAGGGCTGGCCCGTCTTCCATGCCAGTACTATATTTACTATAGGCTGGCATGGAGCTATGCAATGTGCAGATCGCTCTACAAAAATCGGACCTATACCCGTACGTCCGGGGCGTAAAAGCAAACCGCGAAAGAGTTGGGTGATCCTCGGCCCCAGAACAGTTGCAAAAAGATAAAATAAGCAAAACAGTGGTGAAATAAAAACAAAGGAAATTACTTAGGGCGTGGCATACATATCATCAACAGGCGCAATAATGAAAAAGAAACCGGCAGAATAATCGTAGCATCGTAACAGGATTCCATTCAAAAATGCAAACACAACCTTTAATATTGATACAGGAAGTGAGGATGAGTTCTGTGAACCTACAAGCCACATTAGCAAAGGACGACACACAAGAAAATGATCAAAATAATACATGAAGGAGGTTAGATTGCAATGCAAAAATTGGAACAAATTAAACCGACCTGATGAACCTCCTTATGGGTAAACAAGCAATATAGACTCTGTGCGTAATAATAATGGAGAACGACTCATCGAATACTGCGCCACAAACCAGATAATTCAGAGCAGGCAGTAAATTTCCACACAAACATATACATACATATAGACATCACCTGAAGTAGAATAACGAACTATAAATATCACGCAAATAGGCCACGTAATGACCAACAAGAGATTTCTCAAGCCATTAAAAGACGTCAGGGCAGCGAGTGGTGCAGACATTTACAGTGAACACCACCAACTGGTAAAATATCATAATTCAAAATGAAACCTATCGCTGTAAAACGCATCAAGGCAAATCGGAAAAAACTAAACACCGATCGTGTAGAGCATTAGTGTAGAGCAACAGTGGGAACAAATCTAAGAAACCTATATCGAAACAGCTTATGCCAACATACTCGGGTCGGGTACCAAGAATTCAGACACAAACCCCCTGGATCAAAAAAAACATGCGCCTATACTGGCATCAATCAATGCGTGTGTAATAATAAATAACGATTCTCAAGAAATGTGACCTAACCGAATGTATAAATTGGCAGGATATATATCCCTCTTCAACATAACCATAAAGATATTACCAATGGTCATCATCCTCCATAGAATTTTAGCGACAGACAATCCATAATTAAAAACGTAACAAGTTGGCTTCAGACCAGGGCCAAGTTACACCAATGTTATCATATTAAAACAAGACGTATCGTATCTTCATTGAGCCAGTCTATTGAATGGAATTCACCACGCCTCAAAATAAATATCAGGAAAACCAGAAGAATGAAATCGTTGGTTGTACTTTAGCGAAAAAGGGTGGCACAGATTAAGAAGTTATAAAGAAACAGATCAACAAAGCCCGAATAACATTGAACATGTTATACAAAGTCTGGAACACATCTGTCCTAGCCCGCAAATACCAGACTAAGAATGTTTAATTAGTATGTTGCTGTGCGGCAGTGAAACTTGGAAGCGTACACATATACTATCAACAATAAGCTACAGGTGTTTCTAAATAAATGCATTAAGAAAATACCGAGGTGCTTCTGGCACAACAAAATAACAAATTATTTTGAAGTCGCAGAATTAAATGACAAGCAGGTCTCTGAAATGGAACCCACAAAAGAGAAAACAGGTCGGATGACCAGCTTTAACATGGAAACGAACGGTGCCAGCAGAAACGGAACAACACGGAAAGTCATAGGTGGTAATCAAAGCAATAGAACCAAACACAGTTTGATGGTCCAGCTCAATAGACTCCCTGTGCTCCCAAATTGGAGATAAGGGGAAAAAATATTGCTTAATATTTCAAGTGAGCCTTCGGTCATATTTTGGTATTTATTAGGATTATGAACCCGTGGAATTTGTACTCGTATGGTCATTATTTGTCTCAAATTTTTTTTATTGGTTTTACCATTTTATTGCGTGGTAATGAAGTTGAACATTGCAAATCGTCTTTCAATAGGGACGCTCGAAATTTGTCAGGTTATAGCGGCCAATGTTGTTAGTTGTTGTCAAATCTGTTGTGAATTGTTCAGTAGTGCAAAATTACCATGGAAGATGGTAATCGGATCGGCCAACATAACTTTTACGAGCATGCGGCAAGTTCCTGCACCTCCCTTCCACCATTTAACCCTCTCAACATATGCCCTATTTAAAACCGATTTTTTATCGTGTAAACGAAATTGTGAAGAAAGGACCAATGTGAAGAAAACAACGAACGCGATCTTGATGAAATAGTTTGAATTACAAAGAAACAATAGAATTTTGGTAATTGCTAACAGAAATAATAATTTTCGACATTGTTTACATTCTCTACATTGTCGACGCCTTTTTTTAATTTTCTACATACATTGTCTACACGTGTAGAATATGAATTATCTACGCGGTGTAGACAATACCACACAACACTAATTTAAACAGACCAACGGTCGGTTACCTCTTCTTTTGCGGAAGGGTATCATCCCCCGAAACTTTTTATCATTATTTTCATGTCACATTTTGCCTTTCGGTCAATCTGAAATTATATTCACATTTTATTGTTAATATTTATTTTTATCACTAGTATGGTATCCTTGTTTATAATTCCCCAGTGCGATCAGGGTGAGGTGATTGGTCGTTGGGAATTATCCATAAATACCGATTTTAACGAAACTTTTATTACCTGTCTTTTAAAATACAAATTGTGGGCAGCCCAAGTTCGGAGCCCCTAGTAGACTTTAAAGTGAAAGTGTTAAACGAATTAAATGTTTGTAACTTACTCTTTGCAATTCATCATATTTACGAATATGATGACTAAGATGGTAATTTTATGCTGTATACCATGACAACGGCGAGATACATAATTTATTTAAAATGTTAATTTGAATTTTTATTATTTTATGGTCCGCATCGCACGCTAATTATGTTTAATTTGATTATAAATTGATAAATAATTTATTGCTAGCCCGGTTTGTGAGCAATTTTGGTTATCTAAATATTTAGTCAAACATTTAAAACTATAAACATAAAAAGGTTTCACAAAGTGTTTGTTAGTATGTCTTATAACAAGTGGCTCAATGGTCTAGGGGTATGATTCTCGCTTTGGGTGCGAGAGGTCCCGGGTTCAAATCCCGGTTGAGCCCAGTTTTTTTATGTGCACACTTTAGACACATTGAACAACAAATCTGTCCGTGTTGTATTTAGTGACAATTGAATGAAATGAATTACAGAGGGAAAAGTCAAACTTCTGATGTTTAGTATATTTCCAATTGCCACCAGCCAGTCCGTAAGAGCTTAAGTTACACTCAATTCTTACCATTTGCGTTACAGTTAAAAACCAGCGTTAATAAGAAGAGCTGAATCATATGTTGGTAAGAAGTCATGTAGGAAAAGGCTTAAATGGAGTCAAACTTAAGCTCTTACGGAATGGCAAAAACACTAAGCTTACAACGTCTTGTAACCAAAACGCTAATAAATCTAAACTGTACTGCAGCTTAAGTATAGCCAAACAACCGTACTTGCTTAAAACTAAAAAAAACTAACCGAAACACTATGCTCAACCGCGGATGACTGGAATCGGTCATGTTCAGGGTCAACACAATCCGCCGTACCGTGGCCTGTAAAGCCAATGTTGATAATATTTATTTTGTTTTGGCCGCTTTGCCTACTTTAACATACAAAGGGAAGGGTAAATTTATAAACTGTGCAAGGGAAAAGTAACTGCCATAATGTCCGTTAGCTCAACTTTGCATCGCCATGTATCCACTCTTTCTCTTACCTATAGGGAGTACGAGATGTGCATAATTTCTTCAGGCAAGTGAAAATCAAACAAAGAAACCTGAAGTAAAATTTTATAATCAGATTAAAATAACAAACGAATATGAACTGATAATGGCATTGCAAAGGTGGGTAAGCTGAATTACAAAGTTATAAATAGAATATGGATTGTAAAAATTGTAATCGCAACGGCTATAAAAAGCCGCTGACTCTTAAAAATTTGTGTTGTAATCACTATATTGAATTTTGCCAACAACGGTTCTATGGTGTAACGGTCAGCACTCTGGACTTTGAATCCAGCGATCCGAGTTCAAATCTCGGTAGAACCTACCATTTTTATTGCATAGTAAATTAGTTGATGCAGGACTATTCATGAGAAGGTGGTTATAACTTTGGCAGCCGAATTTGAGGAATGTAAATCTCTCCAGTGTCCAGGGGCTTCTACGTGCAGATGGTATTCTGTGAGTAACTGATTGTGTGTGTGTACTTTGTGTGAATCAAAATAGCAATCGTGGCCATAGAGACTGAATGGATTAAACAAATTTTGTTCGTTTTTAATACTAAAACCTAAAGCGTGAGCGTTGTGCTTATTTAATAAAAAAATTATGCTTCATGCGCACAGGTTCTACCGAGATTTGAACTCGGATCGCTGGATTCAAAGTCCAGAGTGCTGACCGTTACACCATAGAACCGTTGATACAACATTCAATATAGTGATTAATTCGCTCAATACTTATTAATTTTATAAGCAATACAAATTTTTACGAGTCAGCGACTTTTTATTACCGCTGCGATTACAATTTTTACAATCCATATACTATTTATAACTTTATAATTCAGCTTACACACCACTATCGCTTATAATACTTTGTAATGCCCTTATCAGTTCAAATTCGTTTGTTATTTTATTCTGATTATAAAGATTTACATCAGATTTCTTGTTTAGTTTTCACGTGACTTAAATTACATTATGCTATTGCTCAAATGAAGAGAGTCTGGAGCCCTCCAACATCAACTGCTGTAATGCTGTATGAAGTGAGATAATTATCGCAGGTTACTTTTTCCTTGCCCTGCTTAGAAATTATCACCACAACCAAATATATTATCTATGACTTTATAGGACATGGTACGTCGGAGTATGACGCGTCGGAGGCGACGGATACTAATGAAATATGAAAATAGATTTGAACAATTAATTAATCCAAACGAAATGAATGATGATGAAGACGTTGATGATGACGCTACTTCCACTTTAATAGAAAACGGAAGCGAAAACAGAATACCACAAACATCAACAAATTTCGAAAAATTAAAACAATCGATTAAAACAACAAATTTAAATATTCATGGATCATACACAACCAAACCTACGACGTCAAACCTCACTAAGAGCAACATCAACAATATAACCTTTGACTACAACCGGAGCATGTCCAACAGTAACAACAAGAGCAAGAATAAACCTCCGCCGCTTCACATACATAACCAGCAAATCAAAAATACGATTGCATTGATCAAAGGATTAGAAATCAATAATTTTGAAATAAAAAGAATAAATAATGAGAAACATTCGTTACTAACCGAAAATATGGACGAGTTTAATAAAATAAAAGAAGTGTTTAAGACCGGATGAGAATATTTTAGAATTAGAAGCCGAAATTGAAAAAATTGGAGAAGTTAAAGTAAGTAATTTAACCCAAATGAAGACCAAACGATCTATGGCAATTAACCGCAAACTACCGCTCTACGTAGTTCAATTTGAACCAGACGTGTCCATTAATCCAATATCAGATATAAAAGCTACAAACTACCAAAGAGTTACATGGGAGCATTTAAAAAAGAACAAAGAAATGATGCAATGTAAATATTGTCAAAGGTTTAACCACTTTGCAGCGAATTGTCATTTAATTTATAGATGTGTTAAATGTTCTGAACTCCATTAACCAGGTGAATGCAGAGTGACAGAAAAAATCGAAAATGATAAAATCTTCTGTATCAACTGTAAGAAAAATGGACATCCAGCGTCATATAGGGGTGACCTAATTTATTAACAAACTCTACATAAATTGAAATTGAAAATAATTGAAAAACGCATCAACAACCAGAAAACTCCCAGATTATTTCAATCCGGAGGTGGACCAGATTTGGTGGACAGCTCAACTTTTGGACATTATCAATAAATTTTGAGTGACATCAAAATAATTGCACTAAACATAAATTTTATCAAAAGCATTACAAGAAGATTAAACCTTCCCAAATTCCTCGAACAACATAAACCAGATGTATTACTGATCAGCGAAACGAAATTAAACCCACAACATCAACTTACCTTCAAAAATTATAACTTTATTAGGGAAGATCGTCCAAATTCAAAACAAGCAGGCGGTACGGCAATACTCCTAAACATTAACATTAAATATCAGAAGATCACACACAAAAAATCGAATCCCGGACAAGGGATTGAACTCACGATTATTAAACTCAACCTAAAGAATAATACTCATCTGTACATCGTATCCATCTATTGTCCATGTCCAAATAACATTTCGACTGACACGTTATTCATAAACGAATGGGACAAAGTTTTCGAAAATCTAGACTTAGGTAACGTAAAAAACTACTATGTAATAGCAGGAGATTTCAATGCTCAACATACAAATTTGGGAAATTCACCCAACAATCCAAGAGGCACAAAATTAAATGATGGGCTATTAGCCAATGAAAGGACCTACAGAGCAGCATATTGTAATGTAATGTAATGTAATGTAATGTAATGGTTCCAAGGTTTATTGCGTACTGAATGTCTAGATGTATAGTATCTATTTAAAGGCTTTATTAATATTAATCACTTTACATCACATTTAAGGGTTTGCAAACAGACACTCATTCATTATTTTAACTTTTATTTAGTATAATTTATTTAATTTTTAAGGGTTTAGGTTATTTATATTTTAATGACCACTTAAATTTAAATTCAAACTCTCGATTAGGTATTATAATATTTTTAGTGTTTTATTAATATAATATTTGTAGTTTATTGAATATTTAGTTTTATGGATAATATTATTAGCTCACTTCTAAATACAGACTCTCTGATTTTTACAAAATGTTTGGCTTATATAGCCAGATAGCTGTTTCCCATAAGGTCGTGAGCTTGTGTGCAAGAGTATTATACATTTATTTGTGTACTAAATTGTACATTTATTTCTGTACTAAATTAGTGTATTGCTACATACATATATCACACCTCACCCCTTATGAGAAAAAAAAAAAAAAAAAAAAAAAAAAAAAAATATAATAATAATTTTTTTTTTTTTTTTTTTTTTTTTTTTTTCTTTTTTTTTTTTTTTTTTTTTTGAATGTTTTATAATGAGAAATACATAATTATTTCATATTGATTAAGATTAATAGTAATAAATATAATGTAGTTTAATTATAAATGTAGGAACCTAAAGCTAAAATAATTTATTTCACCTAAACCAATTTCATTTAATAGAAATAATGTTAAGAATTAAAATAAGCAGTTATTTAATTTTCTGAAGTTAATCATCAATTTTATCTCTTTTAATTATTAACGATAAAATAGTTTTAATCTATTATTATGAATAATTTTGTTTTTATTTCCTATTCGAATTTCAGTATTTTCATCCGTCAAAATATCTGTTACGTGATAAGGTCCTTCCCATAATTCATCAATTTTTCCACTTGTAATTTCATTTCTCAAAAGAACTTCATCTCCTATTGTAAAAGTATCGTAGTGTAAATTTCTATCATAAAGTTCTTTCGATTTTTCTTTCGTTTTAATTAAGTGGTTTTTAGCCATTTCCCAAGAATTTTGAAGTCGAAATTTAAGTTCTTGTGTGTAATCTTCATAATTATAAATGGGTTCCGGTTTCTTAGTTATTGAATTTGGAATTATTGGTTTATTACCGAATAAAAGTTCGTAAGGCATAAATTGTGTTGATGTGTGTGGGGTGGAATTGTAAGCAAAAATTGCGAAAGGGATCCATTGGTCCCAATTTAAAGGGTCGCCTTGCGAGTAGTTCCGTAGGTATTCGCCTAGAGTTCTGTGTGACCTTTCCAAAGCTCCATTGCTTTGGGGGTGATAGGCAGTGCAATTAATTTTATTTATTTTTAGGATCTTGCATAACTGTTTGAACATATTGCTCATAAAATTTTGTCCTTGATCAGTTAATATAGTAATTGGACATCCGAACATACATATAAAATTTTCCACAAATGCTTTGGCAATTGTTGTAGTTTCTTGATTATTAACAGGAATTGCGCAAGAGAATTTTGTCAAGTCATCTTGAATTGTAAGTATGAATTTATTTCCTAAATAAGATGTAACTAGTGGACCCACGATATCCATGGCAATTTTTTCGAAAGGATTTGAAGATGTTGATGTAATTTTCATAGGCATTTTTTGACTTCGACCATGTTTATTATGTTGACATTTACTACAGGTTTTAATGAAATGTTTGATACGACTTAACATTTTCGGAAATTCGTAATAACTTTTAATCCGATTAAATGTTCTTATTATTCCTTGATGACCTCCTAACGGAGCTACGTGAAAATCTTGTATAACTTGATAAATTTCTTCTTCATTGCTCAGATGAACTCTATTATCAGAATTTGATTGAAATTGGAAGTTTGTATTAGAATTATTGCTGGGATTTAAAACGGGATGTTTAGTTAGTCTAGGATATAGATTTTTATTCGTTGAATTATTCGAACAAGAATCAGGTAAATTATTTGAAATCGATGCATCAGCATTAGTAGTGTTATTTTCCATATGGTAAGTTTCAGAATTGTCAGGGATTTGTGAATGTCTTGCTTCAGCTATTTTTGTTTGTGCACGAGTAACGACATTTATTAAATTTTCTTCGATCGGGAGTTCTATTCGTGAAAGCGCATCAGCATGTGAGATTTCTTTTCCAGGTCTATATTTAATCTTAAAATCGAATTCTTCCAACTGAATTCGCCATCTAATTAATATTGAATTGGGATTCGCGGTGGAAAATAAGTAAGTCAGAGGTTTATGATCTGTTACTATACAAAATTGTCGGCCGTAAATGTAGGGACGAAACCGATTTACGACTGCCCATTTAATAGCTAGAAGTTCTCGTTTAATCGTAGGATAATTACGTTCAGATTGATTTAACACACGACTCGCATAAGCGATAGGATGGTCCTCTGAATTAATAACCTGTGATAATACAGCTCCGATAGCTACGTTGGATGCGTCGGTCGTAATAAAAAAAGTTTTGGAAAAATCTGGAAATTGCAATATCGGGGATTTTGTCAAAAATGATTTTAACGTACGGAATGCTTCGTCTGCGAATGCGTTCCATTGAAAATTTTTTGGCTTACCTCTTTTAATCGCTATGAGAGGCTCGACTATATCAGCGTAGTTTTTAATAAATGATCGGTAATACCCTGTTAATCCAATAAAAGACTCTAACTCCGATTTATTTTTAGGAGTGGGATACATAAAAATTGCTTCCAAAAGCTTTGGATCGGGTTTTATACCTTCGTTTGTTATTAAGTGACCTAAATATTTAATTTCGCGGCGAAGGAAATTGCATTTTTTGGGTTGAAGTTTTAAATTAAATTTACGAAAACATTTAAATATTTCTACTAGTTTCTCATTATGATTTGTTAAATCATATCCATAGACAACGACATCATCAAGGTAAACAAAACATTTAAAGCTGTTTAACCCAGATAAAACATGATTCATCATTCTTTGAAAAGTGCTTGGTGCACCTTTTAAGCCAAAAGGCATTCTCGTAAAATGAAAATGACCCATATCAGTGCTAAAGGCTGTCTTCTCTTTGTCTTTCGGATTCAACATTATTTGATGATACCCACTTGCTAGGTCTAGGGTTGTATAATAATTGGAATTGCCCAGTTGCTCTAAAATTTCATTTATATTTGGTAAGGGAAAAACATTATTGATTGTTATTTCATTAAGTTTACGAAAATCAACAACTAGACGCCATTTTTTATCGTTTGACTTTGATTTTTTAGGAACTAATAAAAGTGGAGAATTCCAAGGACTAACACTGTGTTCTATTATTGAACTATTTAGCAATTCTTGAATTTGCGAATTAATTTCCGATTTCATTGATTGTGGCAATCTGTATTGTTTTTTATTGATAGGTTGAGAGTTTGGCAAAAGTGGAATGTTATGGTAAATTTTATTATTCGCTGATAGTTTATCACCTTCTAAGTAAAAAATGTCATTGAATTCACGATAAATATTTTGAATTGATTTTTTTTCTTCTATATTTAAATGGCTTGTATCAATTTCGTCATCTAATCTTCTTAGTCGTTCCTCGAATGAATCCGACCATTGTGATGCATGATACACGTCATAATTTGATAATTTTTCCTTTTTTATATCTAAATCTTCTAATTCAGTTTCATATTCATTGTTATTTAAAATACTAAAAACAGCACAATTATTTTTTGGTTGTACAACACAATTGGCTAGAAAAACACCAGGCAATAATTCTTGGGATGGACAGAGGTACTCTTCGTTTTCATCCGATGTAATAGGTAATAAGATATACTTTTCGGATCTTGCCGGAATTGTGTATTTTTGGTTTGGATTGTTAAGAAGAGGAATATTAAATTTTATTTTATTTTGAATTATTTCGAGCGACTTGATATCATAATCAATTTTACACTTATAATACTCTAAAAAATCTTTTCCTAAAATGCCAGCACAAGGTATTGGAAATGTATCGGGTACAATATGAAATTTATGAGCTAATTTTATCTGCTTTAGTAATACAATATTGGCCTGTACCATTGCCAAAGTGTCAACGCTATTTAAACTTATACCCTGGATTGATATTTTTTTATCCGGATAACAAATAGTTTCGGGTTTTAAGAACCCTTTCTTAACCAAGCTTACATCTGCTCCAGTATCAATTAGGAAGTAGGAATCAATACCAGTACAGACATCTAAATTTAAATTTACATATTTAGAATTATTTTGACAATAAAGTATAGAGAATAAAGTAGTGGAACATTCAGTAACTGTATTTAATTTTTTATCTGAAAAATTTAAAATTGTAGATTTATGTTGTAAAATATTATCTTTATTTAAAATTTGATCATTTGAACACAAATTTATGGAAGTTCTTGGACCCGAACGGCTGTGTTCACTTCCTCGGGTCCTATTTGGTTTCCCGGTAACGGAGAATTAATTACTTTAACATTAGAAGATGTAGGAGTTTGTTTAAGTGATTCGTTATATTTTCTTGTGTAACATTCAGAAATTGAATGACCTTCTCGTTTACAATAGTTGCATGAAATAATGTTACTGCTTATTCGATGGGAGTTCGAGTTATTCTGAAATATCTTTGATTGGAATTGTTTGTCATTTTTTCCCATAGCAGAAACGTCGAAATTCCGATTTTGAGGATTTTGTAGCATAGTACTGTTACTGTTGTAAGTTGGATTAAAATTCGAATAACTTAAATTATGATTTTTTCTTTTATAACATTTATCGATATTGTGACCAGATTTTTTACAATAGGAACATATTATTTGATTGTAACTTTGAGCAATAGAGAATTTAGCATACGAACTTGTAGATGGTTTGTGACTTATCTCTTCTTCTACGGCTTGGGCAATAGCGTCATTTAATTTTTCGAAATGGTGAGATTTAATAATTATTTTCAGATTATCTTTTAAGCCGTCTTGGAATGAATTAAGTGCCGTACATTCATTAATGTTCTTGATGATTTCTGCATGAGCTAGTCCCTGTTTTGAAATGCAAATATCATTTAATTCGTTCAGCAAGTTTTCTATTTTAGACGCAAAACTTTTCACACTTTCATTTTTTTCTTGAACAACACATACTAATTCGGCGGACACTGCACCTTGAGACCTACGTTTAAGAAATTTATTTTCTAAGGCAAGCTTCAAATCTTCCCATTTATCATAATCTTTGTAATGAACTAATTCATAAGCTTGACCACACAATTTAGTATTTAGAATTTTCATGAAAAGTATTTTTTCTTCCGGTTTAGTTATTTGAGACCAAATGACTTCAACACAAGAACAAAATTTGTGTAATTCATTAATTTTGCCGTCAAACAGCGGAATAATTTTCAGCGCATGACTTATGTTTAACGCCATATTATTTATTTCAATACCGTTTGTTTGATTCGAGTTATTTGTGATATTGTTGTTTTCAAATGAATTTTCGCTTAGCACTTCATCTTCAGAAGAAGACACTTCAATTTTGACACGAGGATTAATAATCTCTGTTACAGAATCGTTATTTTGAAATTCACTCATAAGAAATAGAAACAAATATTATCTTGTATTTTCATGAAGATTGTATACTACTAGGACAAGCAAAAACCCAATTTTCTCACTAACGATGAATTTGATGAATAATTAACAGAAAACAAATAACCGATAAATTTGTATAATAAATTTAAAAATAATGATTTAAATGAACTATGGTTTTTAAATGTAATAAATTATTACTTACAATTTAATCCTCTTTAAAATTGATTTTATTGAAATGCGTTGTTTAAACAATTGTAACACATTTAAACCGTTTTCCAAATTGGATGTGTGACAAATTGATGTTGAATTGTTACCGTTGATGTCAAATGTACTGATGTAGTTGATATATATAATCCGAGTCCTATGTTGAGTTTATCACCGTTGATTTATATAATAAGCGAGAGGCTTATAGCATAGGTAATTTCTTCTTCCAGCTGGTTTTGAGGTGACTGCAAATTATAATGACCGTTTTATCATATTTACGAAGATGTTTTTATGTATACTACAGATGACTTCTTTACAGATGCTTTTGTGATGCATACATTTAATAGATGTTGATTGTAATAAATTTTTTTTATATGAATTTTATGATATGATTTGATAGTATAAAAACAATTTTTTTTTTTTTGTAATTGCGGTTATAATTTTAAAACAATATTTTTAAATATTTATTTTACTTTTATTAATGATGACACAATTTTTATGATGATATTATCTACACTCAGTTTTCAATGTCTTTTACGAATGATTTTTACTATCAAACATGTACCACCGTTTTACCTTTAACAATTTACAAACATTTCTTCTGAATATTATTAATTGATTTCAGTTAAGACTTGGTATTATAAAATATGTATATTATGAGCACTGTTATATGAACTTTTCTCAGTTAAATTTATTTATAACCGGTGGTAATATATAAAAGTATATAATATATTCGTCATGAAACACTTTATATTAAAATCACTGTAACCAAAATTTTTTTTATATCTAAGATCGTTTTTTGGTATGTTTACCGCTGCCACCAATGTAATGTAATGTAATGTAATGTAATGTAATGGTTCCAAGGTTTATTGCGTACTGAATGTCTAGATGTATAGTATCTATTTAAAGGCTTTATTAATATTAATCACTTTACATCACATTTAAGGGTTTGCAAACAGACACTCATTCATTATTTTAACTTTTATTTAGTATAATTTATTTAATTTTTAAGGGTTTAGGTTATTTATATTTTAATGACCACTTAAATTTAAATTCAAACTCTCGATTAGGTATTATAATATTTTTAGTGTTTTATTAATATAATATTTGTAGTTTATTGAATATTTAGTTTTATGGATAATATTATTAGCTCACTTCTAAATACAGACTCTCTGATTTTTACAAAATGTTTGGCTTATATAGCCAGATAGCTGTTTCCCATAAGGTCGTGAGCTTGTGTGCAAGAGTATTATACATTTATTTGTGTACTAAATTGTACATTTATTTCTGTACTAAATTAGTGTATTGCTACATACATATATCACAATATTATAAAGCGGATGCACCGCACTAGCGATAACTGATAGTCGTATTACAATCGCTAGAAATGTACATCATGAAATTCCATCTCACACATACGACAGCGATCATAAAGCCAATAAAATTAATTGCCGGGCCATCGGACAACTGGAAATTGATCAAAGCACAGGACAAACAAATAGATATAATTTTACCAACACCGATTGGACAATATGGCAGAATAACGTGAGAAAAATATATTGACGATTTTTAAGAGAAACGGGTCAAGAAAACATTACAGCTAATGACAGAAATTTGAATAGCACATAAATTGAAACAAGCATCGACACAATTACTAATTTAATTAACGAACATTTAAATATGAACGCACCACACAAACAATGTAATAGAACGAATGTATAAACACAAAAGCAACATCATCACTATAATCAAACGTAGTAGACGGAATGGGCTGAATAACACGCGACAAAACAATTTACTTAAAGCGGAAATCAAGCGAACTAATGAACTAATAGAACAGAATATTAAAATTGAATATAACAAATTTTGGAAACAAAAGTTAGAAGCAATAAAACCAGGTCCCAAAATGTTCAGGAACATTTAAAATATTTATCGAACGAACACAGGAATGAAGATCAACCATCTACAAGTCTCAGAAAACGAAACAACAAGCATGGCCACACTAAACATAGACTGGTCGACTCTCCCAAAATCTGGGACGAACTATATTAGTTATAGTAACGAAACTAATTTAAATTTCTCGATTACTATTCAGAAAAGAGGACGAAACCAAATTCTACACTACACAAGAAAAAGTGACCACGAAAACATAATAATGCAAACAATTCAACCAATTAAAAATAAACATCTGCATGACAAGCATAAAAATTTAGGTAAACCGAAATTTTCCATTACTAACTAAGAGCATCCGATCCTGTTTATCCAACTGACCCGAAATAATTTGTGGATTTGACAGAACTGAAGAATATACTAAAACGTATGAACACAAAAAAATCATATGGCCTGGACAACGTGCCTTGCATTGTTCTTAAGGTTGGATGGACTTTTATATAAACTTTACAAGATGAAATTTCAAGCCGAAATTTTGGAAATATGACATGATTTGCTGTATAATAGAAAGTTTATAACGTCATCTGGAAGTGAAATATCTAGTAACATTTTCAACATATGTAACGGCTTACAGCAAGGATCAGTAACAGCTCCTCTACTTTTCAATCTTTATACTAAAAATTTGATAGACAACGAACGTTTAAATAGTGAAAATATTCAAACTATAGCTTACGCGGATGATATCGTAATCTACTGTTCCTTGCCTAAAATAATAACAATTCAACAAAAGCCACAAACAGTAATAAATTTTATCGACGACTATTTACATACATGGAGAATTGCAATCAATGCTGATAAATGTGAAACCATTCTATTTCGCAAACCTATCACATATGCTTTTAGGAGAGGTTTAGATCTGCTATTCCCTCCAGAGAAGACTGGGTTAAGGGACCTGTTCTGAACCATGAAGGTTTTAACTTTTTACGGATGGTTTAAAATGGATGGTAAGATTAGAGCTTGGGTGTTCCCAAAACCCCAGAAAAGAAACCCAGAGCTGTCACTCATCCATTAAGCAGACGAGTGCCAGGGCATTTCAATATTATGGAAAGTTTAGCAGCCGGTTATGAACCGATCTCATCTCACCTATACCACAGCAGATATTGCTCATGTGTAATAACCTGGCAGATCTGGCCAAGACCTGCTAACATTCAGAAATACGGCATATCTCTGCAATGGCGTCATATTGCCGCGGTTGTGGGTGCTATTACAGAACACTTTCTCATAGGTAAAAATGCGGTCAGACTTGTGGTGTCTCCTTACGTGATTGCTCCGCCGTAGTTGAGAAGAAGAAAGTGCCCGCTCCATTCGAATTGCAGCTGTCGTTAGCATCAAGCAGATACAAAATCCTTGGAGCTCCCACGTTAAATGTCCTGGCATAACTCTATGGCATGGACGTCAAACTATGTAGTGCGGCTGGATTAAAATGTCTCTATGATAGTCTTTTTGGGCACCTGCCATAACCTAACCTAACCTAGTTCCTCAAAGGACTTAACGGAATGCAGCGTACTTTAAGGCCTAGGTCAACAACGAAACACTACTCGACCAATAGTGCACATATTTCTCTATTAATGCAGTTTTCTCAAATACAGAGTGAGGTGGTATACAATGAAGATCAACCTAAGAACTCATAAACGCCATTCAGAAAATGAACTCATTCACCTGATGTTGACTGGATTCATTTGTAGCTCTTTATATTTGGAGAAGAGGCTTTCACCTATGATGAATTTGTTCAGTTGCATTTATTATTTTTTGGTTTGATGAATTCATCATGTTTTAATTGAACTGGTCGCGGTTATTAACTGTCATTACTCAAAGATTCAGATGATCAGATGATATTGGTATACTAGATAACCTTGATAGACTCGTATACTAGACGTAAGATCAGCGAATTTAAACCTCGTATTTTCCAATGCCTAACTATACCCTCTGCTTGCCAGTATCATATTCGATATATGAAAGTTGCGTCTATACCAAAGATTTCGTCGTCAACATTTTAAAGATACAATCTTCGGGCAAAAGTGTTTCATTAATAATTTAATTTTATTCAGACTGTTCAAACAACCATCAGGAAATGTGAGCCGTCGAGTATAATCGACCGTCTTGGGGCAAATTAAAACATTTCGGTTCGCTCTTCACGTCCTACCTTGCGCACTAGCCAAATTGAGAATGTACGGCATAGGTCCGATTGACGTAGAACCAGCGGCATATTGTATAACCAGCCGATAGTACTGAGATGGAAGATGGGGGAGCCCATGAGGTTAGCATTTCTACAAGGGGTCATAGTTTTGTTCATTTCACGATCGTAATCAGATGATGAAAAATTCATTTTGCATCCTGGTCTTATCTGAATTCGAACCCTGTGTCTTCCGATCCAAACGCCAAACAAGCGATATTCACTGTGATATTTGATCGGTATAAAAAGAGGTAAGTAAAAAGAAATATTCCACCATACTTCAACGATGCTGTTGATGTTCATTTGAACCCTTACGGGATATTTATAAAATATTAAGGGTACGGCAAGCAACCATAATGCTAAAATTTCCGTATATGTAATATTGCTTCCAAGAAACAAATTCTACTGCCAAAGGTATCAACAACTTATCAGAAGGAGAAATATTTTCAGGAATGTTATTGGAGAAGTTTGAAAAGTATTTTGATTGGGTGTATAACTTAGTTTTTTGGATTTTCTAAGAGATGGCGTAACTAAACATTATTTTACAATGACACCGATGGCGTTTTAAAGTGTTGACATTTCACATTAAAATTTAGTTTGTCATTATTCGCGTAAACAACATATTGTTTAATCCCGTTTAAACATGTCAAATTTCGTACCAACAAACAAGCATTTGCGGGAAGCATTACTGTTTTGCTTTAATAAAAAGAAAAAAGCTGCTGAAAGTTTTCGTTTGCTTCAAGAAACTTATGGTGAATATGCACCAACTCAACAGACTTGCAAAAACTGGTTTAAACGATTCAAAGTGGTGATTTTGATATCAGTGACAGAGAACGTTCTGGTAAATCAAAAAAATTCGAAGATAAAGAATTGAAAGCATTATTGATGGAAAACTCAGCTCAAACAGAAAAGGAACTTGTGGAACAGTTAAATGTCACTCAAGCAGCCATAAGCAAACATGTACATGCCATGAAAATGATTCAAAAAGAAGGAATAGGAGTACCACATGAACTGACTGAAGCCAACATTGATAATCGTTTAACGGTTTACAATTCTTTGCTTACAAGACACCAAAAATTGCACTTTTTCTCTCAAATTGTGACTGGCGATGAAAAATAGATTTACCACAATAACGCTAAATACAAAAAATCATGGGTTCATCCAGGCGAACCATCCACATCAACAGCAAAACGAAACATTCATGGAAGTAAGGTTATGTTGTTCATTTGGTGGGATCAGAAAGGAACTCTTACTGGTGAACGTTACCAGCAACAATTGATAGATTTGAACCATGCTTTGAACGAAAACCGCCCGTTTCCAGCCAACAAACAGCGTAAAGTGATTTAACTGCACGAAAATGTTAGACCACATTTTGCAAAAAAAGTAAAAAATATGATGGAAGTTCTTAAATGAGAAATTCTACCGCATGCTCCCTATTTACCAGCTTGTGCTTCATCAGATTACTATTTCTTTCGATCAATGCAAAGCGATCTTCAAGACCAGCACTTCAGAACCACGAAGAAATCAAAAAATGGCTCAACGAATGGACCGCATCAAAAGGCAAACATTTTTTTTCCGATGGAATCCATAAATTGCCAGAAAGATGGTCGAAAGTCATAGATAACGATGGAAAATATTCTGTTTAAAATAAAATTTACCATTTCTTAGAAATAAACGTGTGTTTTCTGCAAAAAAATACAAAAAAATAAGTTATACTCCCAATATTAATTGGGAACGGTGGTAACGAGGTAACATTTGTCAATAAAAACTCAACATTTATTCCGTTCTGATCAGGCTTAAGGCTGTTGCAATTTTTGTTTGCGAATCGTGGTCGATAACAGTACCAGTACTTCAGACTGTCATTGCTGTCAAACCAGTGATGACAGAGCGCTCCAATGTACAATAATGACAGTTCATTCCATTGTTTACAAGCGTAAAAAAGCATCTTCATGGGAAATATTCAGAAAAAAATTATCCGCATGTGAATAAAATGTTTGTGTATCGCACCATAAATCGCTATAACGATAAAATATAAACTGGCAGAATTGCAAAACGCCATGGTGGTGGACCGAAACGCACGGCAACATCGCCGGATATCATTCGGAAGGTGAAGTCCAAATTGGCTCGGAATCCGCGCCCTAGCAGCAGAGAAATAGCTCGTGAGGCGAACATTTCGCTCGAACGGATGCAGCATTTATTGAAAGATCATCTTGGACTTAAGGCCTTGAAATTCCATAAAACGCATGGTCTCACCGATGCTAAAAAAAAAGTTAGAGTGGAAAGAGTAAAGGAGTTGTAACGCTTGCACGAAAGTGACGATTTACCGAATTTGGTTTTCTCCGATGAGTAACCGTTCGTTATTGTTCAATATGTGAACAAGCAAAACGACCGGATTTACTTGCCCGGCCATTCCACTGAAAATTTGGACCAACGGATTGCCACTCGAAACCAAGCGCCGCCGATGGTGATGGTTTCGGCCGTAAGCCGCTCGTTTTTTTTAGACCGTGGCATCAAGATAAATGCTCAAATTTATCGGGATCATTTGTTGGAGGGAGCGTTGGAGCCTTGAGCACAAAAATATTTCGGCCGCAGAGCCTGGACATTTCAACAGGACTCGGCGCCGATTCATAAAGCGCGCGTCAATCAAGATTGGCTGAGAAACAACGTTCCGCGGTTCATTTCCACTGCCCAATGGACACCAAATTCACCGGATGCAAATTCACTAGATTTTTCGGTTTGGGGTATTTTGAAGAGCAAGGTTGGGACAAAAAAAATACCAAAGTGCCTATCATCTCAAGCAAGCGCTTCGCCGGGAATGGGCTAAAATACCGCAGAGCCACTTTCGTGCTGCATACAATAGCTTTGTTGGCCGTTTAATGGCCATAATCGCGGCTAAGGGTGGCCAAAGCGAAAACTGCTAATGCACTTCGAAAATTTAAATATTTGTGAACATTTTTTACTTTGATTCAATAAAATTCATCAAAAAATAATAATTTTTGTGGCGTTTTGTTTTGGTACTACGTGTAAGCCACCCTGATATAGGGCCTGGATGGGTTAGAATGGAATTTTAACATATTTTGGTCATCCTGTTTAAAATAATATTGATA
Organism: Nephrotoma guestfalica; assembly: GCA_963691935.1. Taxonomy (NCBI): domain Eukaryota; kingdom Metazoa; phylum Arthropoda; class Insecta; order Diptera; family Tipulidae; genus Nephrotoma; species Nephrotoma guestfalica. Next base: position 196,107,646 of record OY829913.1, on the reverse strand, counting down.
TCCGAAGGAAGTATCCCAAACCGAAAAAAGAATGAAAAAGCAATAATTCTGTGAGAATAACTATACGTTTCTTTTCCAAAAAGAAATTAATTTTTTGTGGATAAAGCGAAATTTCTAGGTAGAAGTCACCAACATCGGGTAAGACGCAAATTTATTAGAATATTCTTCACTCACTGTGGAAATATGGTTTTAGCAGGCGCAAGCTGAAAATTTCCATAAAAAATTGAATTATTTCAAAATATTTTAAACTGTAATGTTTGGTGTTCTATTGCCATCATTGGCGGAACCAAGTGGATATTTTTGTACCCATAGATAAAAAATTTGTTGCCATCCCTTACACGGACATATTAATAAGTTTAAGAGGTATCGTCGTCGTGATAAAAGGAATTCAACCCTCTATATTACCATAGAAAACCAAAAGAAAACAGGAAATCTGCAACCTGAGAAACTTTGGTATATAGAAAAATGATCGGTGAAGAGCCCCACAAATGTAAGTCCGTTGTATTTTTTTACCAAATTCTAAGAGCCGTTTACGTATTCAGGAACATGCAAAGGTTTAGCAAGTGTGTTTTAGACAAAACCAAACCTGATGTAAAGAAATGCAATTATTGTGGGGAAAATGATCGTACTAATTACAAAAACTGCATTTTTTGTAAAGAGTTAATAACAAAATTAACAACAAAGCAACAAGTGGAGCGATGAACAGCAAATATAGTACCAAAGTAGAGGGGAAGAGGAAATCTGCAAAGAGTGATTTTGCAGAATGATATATTGGCAGCATACAGTTAAATTAATCCAATAAAAAGCTAATAGGCTAGCGCCAGGTAAATTAGAAGCACAACATTTCTTAATGTACATAACCTTGACTGCATGTTAGTAACATTCTAGCGGAGAATCTCGTAGTGAATCGGCAATTATTACTAGATATATAATAAGACACCATGATATATCGCGAAATATATCCTAGAAAATGGTTAGGAGAATGTACCATTTCTGCAGCTTATTGTCCAACGAAACCTTCGATTCAAAATCATTAAGTTCCAAATTATTTAAAATTAAAACATATAAAAACAGCTTAGCAAAGAAGAATATGATGAGAGGGTTCAATATTACTTACTGTGGAAAGCTTCAAGTACGTCGAAACAGCCTGCACAATCATATAAATCTAAAAAGACGTCAAGATTATAATCTAATTTGCGTAAAGATACTGAAACAACTTCCATAAATATGTTTCAAATTCATAACCTGTATAGTTTGGCACAAGATCTTATAAAGAGCTCACAAATAGACCCATTTCGTTACTGCCGACGTTATCAAAACTCTTCGAAAAAAAGATTCCGAATAGGCTAACGCCAATTTTGCAAGATGTCGTAGAATATTCCACTGGACCACCATTTTGGATTCAGAGAAGATCATTGAACCAAGAAGCAGATTCATAGGATCGTATCTGAAATTTGAAATTCATCTGAAATACTGGTCCGCAGCATTTTGAGGCTCCTGCACTACAAAAACAATTCTGATGGGCATTAAAATTGCCGATCATTAAGATAGATTCCGAATAGGCTAACGCCAATTTTGCAAGATGTCGTAGAATATTCCACTGGACCACCATTTTGAATTCAGAGAAGATCATTGAACCAAGAAGCAGATTCATAGGATCGTATCTGAAATTTGAAATTCATCTGAAATACTGGTCCGCAGCATTTTGAGGCTCCTGCACTACAAAAACAAATCTGATGGGCATTAAAATTGCCGATCATTAAGCGCGGCATCAAATTCGATTCTGAACACTTACTAGTATGAAGATGCGGAATATGTAGTCTATTCACGTATAAAAATAGACTCCAACGAGTCTCATTCGTTGGAATCCATTTTTATACGTGAATAGACTACATATTCCACAACCTGGACACCCAACCATTAGTCCTGGACACCCAACCACTAGTCCAGTTCCAAAGGACAGTTAGAAATACATTGGATGTGAATTATCTAGTTTCAATTCGAGAAAAGGATCGCGCACTTAAAAGAAACCTCTAAAACAGGACAGTCATCTAACGAATACAAGATCTCGAGGAAATACTCAAACCGACGTGAATAATACAAACAAGTGCTTAAAATCGAAGCCACTAGTTTATGAGACTGATAACGTTCATTAAAAGAACTCGCAGAAGTAGCGCTCTTCGCAACGAATCTGGAGAGTTACAAACACAGTTCTAACAGTTTGGCGAAATTATTTCTCATCACTTTCCAATAGACAGACGTTATCCTCAAGCAAGCGAGTAACCAACATCATAAATCGTTGCATCAGTCCGATATTAATGTAGAAATGACACCACCACCGGAGCATCTTCAGAAGCGTCATAACCATAATAAATATGAAAAATTTAAAAGCACCTTGCAACGCATTGCTTCCATTGATAAGAGCATTTATTAGGTTTTTAAGTTTAGAACGGATAATCAAAATTTTCTATAATTTGATCAACTTTTTCCCGGAAAGATAATAATTTAAGTTTTATGATTTTCCTACTACTAATACCTAATTAATTAGTCAAATATTTAAAACAAATCTTACCTAATTTTGATGACGTACTCGGAACTAACTAAACTGGAAAAAATTAAAAAAAATTCACCACATTTTTGTACACTCGCAACAATCTTCACAATTATTCACCACGCCAACTAGCGCTAACGGTGTCCGTGCCACGCACTGCAAATAACGAAAATCGAAAACAAAAAAAATCGACACCAAAATGTCAGATGTTTTAGTAAATTTGACGTGCAATGTCGTAATGTTGTGTTTTAGTTGAAACAAAATAAAAAAAGTTTTTCTATTATTATTTAATAAAAATACATAAAAAAGAAATAGTTTTAAAACGTAAATAAATTTTTTTTGGTTTATCATAACTAGTAAATGAAATAAAGCAGTGTAATTAGTTTTTGTTTGTAAAATAAAATACAAAAAAAAGGAAAAAACAAAAAAAGTCTACTTATAGTGACTAGTGAATTGAAGTTTTTTTTTTGTCGTTTGTGTTTTTGTTGTTTTTTTTTTGTTGGAGAAATATAATATCGAGAAAAGATTACAAAAATCTCATCTAAAATGATGATTGTATGACAAAAAATTTATAGTTTGGAAGTGAAATTATTGAGTTTGAAATTTTGTTTTTTTTTGTGTTTCATTTTGTTATTATTTTATATATTTTTTCTGTGTGGTGTTATAATTTGATATGGATACAATTAGAAAATGGTTGTACAAGCCAAAGGTAATTGATTAGAAAGAGATGACTATATAATATGTTGTTGCATAGATTTTATTTTACAAATTTTTATCAATCTCGATTAGGTTAATTATTATTAATTTGCGTTAATTTTTAAAAACTTTTATTATCGATATTTATCTTCATTCATATAATAAAATATGGTTTAGTTGAAAATAGTTCAATCAAAAAATTAGAAAACAGTAACCTTGGAACAGAGACCACTACATCAATAAAAATTTTCTCTTTTACGTTGTCTCTTTCGTAATATTGTATAAAATTTCGTGAGCACCTTTTTTCGATATGTCTCGCAGTCGTAATGTGATAGGAAAATTTTTGTTTTTAAGTTTTGTAAATCTTTGCGATTTGCTGTGAAAGTTATTGATACAGGTTATGATTTTTACGACGTATTTTGGAATGTAAATTTTTGTGTGTTTACCTTGTGTCACCTTTAGCTTCTTTTGGTCGATGAGAAATGGAAATCGGTATTCCTGTATGACGTATTCAAGTTTTGAAGTATTCTCGTTTATCATTTTGATTTCTTCAGACACAAATATAATGAAACGGTTATTATTATTGCAAGTCAAAGATGAATTATGAGAACAACATGCATTATGATGTGATGACTATAATAAATGAACACAATTATGTTGAAATAGTGTTTGGCCTACATATTGCCATTTTTTCAATTATAATTTTCTAATCTGAAGTTCTAGAATTCTAGATAATTTATTAAGATTTTTAATAAATCTCATGAGATTTTTTATGAATAATTATTTTTAAGAAATTGGGGCCAATACCCTAATCGTCTGTTTATACATTTTTATATTATTATTGTTTATTTCTGGGAAATAATTTATAAATAATTTCATCGTAAAACAAAACTTGTTGATTAAGTATGCACTGATATTTTGATTCTTGGTAAACCCTGTGTAGAAAGAATTACGTGTTATCTGATACTACCAAAGTTTTGAAAAATTCTTATGGGGGTGTTGTCTCGATTGGGTCAGTAAACTATAGCGTAGTGATAGGCGACAAATATGTATTGTGATTTCAACATAACATAAGTTATTGTCTTTGGTTGGCTAGAAAAATTCCGAATTAACTTAATCGCTTGGCAACCCCTCTTTGCCTTGCCGCTATCAAAAACTAAAATTCTGGTTGAAATTTTGTGGTCGTGGATTAATATACTTGTGGGTTAATATACATATTTCACTTTCTTGTTAGTTTCATTACTTATATAAGTATACACTTCTAGAGGCCATCAAAAATTATCAACCGTCTGTAATGTGGGGTATAGATTATATAAAAATAAGCGAGTTTGGGAAAACCTGTTTTCGAAATTGGTGTTGGAACGATTGCTTTAAATCAGTTTACGGCTTTTTGCATATTTTTTCCATAAATTGTTTAAAGCAAACAGAAATATACGTAAGAACATTCTAAAATTGGAGATCGGAGAGTTAAAATAATGATGAACTATTGAAGTATCTACTTACTTAGTGGGCGAGATATTCGCGATAACTTAAATCAGCAATATTGGCCTTGTAAATCCACCTAGTTAGCGACACTTCCACAACAGTTTGAAACACGTTGAGTAAAATCATAGCCAACGTTATTAATATTTTGAACTTTATGAAATTTTCACTGATCATGATGTTGGCAATCATGTAAGCGCCCAATGATGGCATTGGTTTACACGAGAAAAGGCCGCATAATATTTTTTCATTATTTCATAACTATGCGTATTAGTTATACACTAATTTAATATTATAACTAATATTTAATCGGATTACTTATACTCAAATACTTAAGTTTATTATAACATCAAAACTAGTTTCTTAGAATTTGACCACTGCTGGGTGCTTTCAGTTCCGACAACAGTTGATATCATGATTAGTGAAGATATCGCCAATTTGATTTGAAAATTTCATAGAGTTCAAAATTGTCATAACGTTGGCTGTGATTTTACTCAACATGTTGTCAACTGTTGGTTGCTCTAGTTTTAAAATACTCCATCAGATGTCAGACACATTAAATTAAAAGGCGAATATGCTGTGAATATTTTGAATTGCAAATATTTCAATATTAATTATCCCAGGTTTCAATGCACTGGCCATAACTTTCTCACTGGACTCGAGCCTCTCTATGTTTCTTGATGACCCATCTTTATCTAGTGTTTATGTTTTATCTTTTATATTTAATTTAATCTGAAAACAGGAATTTTTCGGGATCCTTGAAAAGGGTAGTAGTTCCGAATTTAAAAATATGTAATAGTAAATAATGTTTGAATAAGTATCGCCTAATCTCACGCTTAAGAATTTTTAATTTTTTCAACATGAATTTACTTTGTGAATTGTTACAATACGAGTTCGACTTTTGGCTTTCCTAGATCAAGTGACTGGTAACATGGATAAGAAGCTAACCACATCTTCTTTGTTCATTGACTTTACAAGAACTGTTTTGCTGGAGGTTTCGTGATTTAATCTTAGAGTGGTTTAAATTATATTTAACTGAACGGTGAATGTGGTCAATTTTGTAATGTATTGGAAATCAAGTTAGGTTTTCTTAAGGTTCCGTGTTAAGTCCTCTACTTTTTCTAGTTTATCAATGGAATATTAAAACTACATTTTAATGGGTCTCTTACTGTATTTGGTGACAGCGTCTCTTTTATGCTTGTATTTCCAAAGTTATCCTACTACGAATTGCGAATTGTGCTTTGGTTGATTCTTCCCTCTAATATGGTTTATTCTGTTGGGGTGGTGCATGCCGTCATTGAATCCCGTTTCCGTTAGAAAAATAATTCTTATGGATTTGAGAACTATTAACTACGAGATCCTTCTTGGTCTTTATTTCAAACGTTACAGTTATTGCCATTACGATATTTCTATGCCTTTAAAGCATTAAAATTATTTTGCCTAATTAGTTTAAACTACTTCTTAAATTATGCTGATTACAATCTCCGGTCTCACTTACAGTTCAAGAAAAATGCCTTGACGTTTAAATTAGATCTCCGAAGATCCTTTCAGTGTTATTTATTCAATCATATTTAACAATTTACGTATTGATTTGCGAATATGCAACAGCTTACCGGTTTTCTCCAAAAGTATTTTAAATTGGCTGAAACAAACCAAAAATACTCAACTCTCTTCCCGTAAATATTTCTTCTATCATGAGTATACAGACTGTGCAGTTTTTATTTAAATTTTAATTTAGATTTTGTTGAATATTTAATACTTAATTAAAATTAAAAAATGTTTGGATTAAATACGTTCAATCCTTCATAAATAGACAATTTAATTGTATAACTAGCACAAATCGTAAACATAAATTTAAAACTCTGGGTGAAATTTCTAGGATAGTAGAATCTGTGTGCAATGTAAACTCGAGTTAAAGTTTAATGTCAGTTGATTGAAAAGCCTCTCTATTTTATCAATTTTATTATAAACACATTAGTATCTAATTTAATCAATAGCATGTAAATAAAGAGGACAATTGAATTAAAAGAACAAGTTAATTGGTTTATGCAGGTTTAATACTCGCTAAGCATATTACCAGCGCCGAAATGTGATTTTCAAAGTGGTATTTGTTGGTCTCTGTTATTTCTAAAGAGCAGAAAGATTAAGGATCCGTCCGAATATCGTGATGATTATTTCTAATGGAATAATTTTAGCAGTGTTCTGAACGCAACCAAATTATTACGCCAGGCTAGGCGTAATCATTTTTGACATAATTGAAATAATTTGTGTATTATTTCATTGTTATTGTTGAAAATGCGCCATTTTTGAAATACGAAATTATATTTTAACAATTAATAATAATTTTTTTTATATAAAAGAAAGTGTTAATTGTCTAGTGAATTTAATGTCCTTTGAAGGTCATTCACGCACACATCACCCACTCACACAATTACAGTATACCAGGGTCTTAGTTGTGTTTATTAACATCACCGATCGTAATAGATGACGAAAATTCTCTTTGCATCCAGCCACTGGTGGGAATCGAACCCAGTACCACCCGGTTCAAGTACCGAAGCTTTAACCACGGCACCACTTGTCCGGTAAAATCAATACAATTATTAAAATATTGAATCCACAATAAGCTTCAGTTATCTTATTTTATATCTGCAATACCGATTATTACAATGTCAAAAATGTTTCAGTATTCGGACATCGATCGAACAAATTAAGGAATTTATTGAAATTTGGCGGTAATCCGACTACTAGAAATGGGGCTTCCACAGGAGGCCCTTTTCCTAAGTTTTAATTGATTTTTAAATTATAAGTGCTGTGCAATCGCGATTTACGTAAACTGGTAAATCAAATCGAGTGTTTGCACAATTTATATTTACACCCTCCTCATTTTGTTATTCTTTTTACTCTCTTAAATAACTTACCTTATACAGTAATTTTAAGTTTAGAAGTCCTTAATAATTTTTTATCTATGGTGTCATTGTGTCGATTGACCGCAAATTTTTAGGTTTTGAAAGGGTTGTTAGAAATAGTTATGCCTTTTCGTATTTTCGTATTTAAGTGTAATAATAGATTACTCGTATAAAAACTTAAGTTTTGTCTCAAATCTTCACCGACTTATCATAAGTGTGATCAATGATGCGTTTGCACAGTAGACGGAGAAACCACTATACCAGTAGTACTTAAGCGGAACCAAATTGTTGGTGATATATCGAATATTTGTTTAATTTATTGAAGAAAAAAAATGATTGTTTAAGTAGTGATATTGAAAATTGTTTTTGATCAAAATCTGTGATGGTGGTAATCTTTCTTAATGCTCATGCTAAATTATAAATACTGCCAGTACCGTAATATTAACCATGTTGTACAATAATGCAAATGGCCAACGATTTGTTGTTTGTGTGACAGGATGTTTAGCTAATAATATCGTCCATGATGTCAACGTCTTCTTTGTTGTTTAATTTTAAGCAACGATCGGTGGCTTAGCTTTACTTCCTACTTAATATGGCTTATTTTTACGAAATGTTCCCAAATGAGCTATATCCATGAACGAATGACATGATCTCTAAAGATGTAAAGAAGTTACCCATTGTAACATTTCTTTCAGGACCTATATATTTTCTGTTCACTACTTACATCGCTAGCCCATTTAAGTATGCAATATTTTTATGGCGTTGAATGCTTATTATAAATATAGCAGCACAGGGTAACTAATGTGTCAATAGTGTCCAAAGATGTATACGAGTATGTGTATTGTGTATGTATGGATACTGAATTCATATTGTATTTATCGTATACATGAATGTTATACTCTAGAAACCGAATTAAACTTGCGCATGCATATGCAGGTATAAGTAGAAAAACGAATTTCACATATGGGGAAGTATTAGGTGTGCAAGTGGAAACTCTGCCTTTTTGTGATCAAATTCAACTTTATTTATAATATTCGTCATTACTATCTATGGTCTTTTGCCATTTATTAGGTAGATATGAATGCCTTCGCGATATAAACTTGGTGGTTGCCAAGCAAACTAGTCAACGAGCCATTTTTGCACAACTGGAACTTTCGTCAACCACTGGTCTTTCAAATATGATGACTTCGATCTGAATAAATTGTAATCAGAGGGAGCCAAACCTGAAGAATACGCCACATGTTGTAAAATTTCCCAGCCTAAGAAGAAAATGAGTTCCTGGATTGATTTTGCTGTATGTGAATGAGCGTTGCCATGCAGCAATATCACATTCCACCTTTCTTGACCCATAAATGGTCTTTTGAATGGAGGAACCATAGCATTACTTAATTTGATCAATTGTGCGTGGTAACGTTCAGCTGTAACAGTTCGACCAGTCTGAAATATTAAAAAAACTCGTCAGAAAATTTACGTATTAAAACCTTTTTCTATCTACAAATTAATTAAAAACTCGGCCATTTCTTGGCGCGTAATGATCTGATTTAGATTATAGGTTGTGATTTGTATTTTAATAAGAATTTTTGCAATTTAACTATGTTCAATGTAACTTGGTCACTCCTTCACCAATAATTGTGAAATTTAAGTAGTATGCAGAATTGGATTGTGATTGTTAGTTGAATTTTAGAGAAAGTTCTAAAATTAACAAATTTTGATTTAGTCTAGTATGTAGAACTAGATTGGGAATGTTGGATAAAGTTCTAGAATTCAACCATTCTGTAAGGAGTTTGGCAAATTCTTAACCACAGTTATTTGGCCATCAGAAATGGAATCGAAGTTCTAGGCCATACTGAATGTAACTATGTTATTTCTGTAGTAATTTTAGACAAATTTCGACAGGATTGTAGAGCTGGATTGAGAATCTAACAACAATTTTGAATGATGTTCTGGATTTTGTCCATGTTGAAACTAATTTTTTTTTAAATATTAAGTTTCATAACCGGCCTTCAGGTAGACCAATATAATTTTAGTTAAAATAATACATTCATAATCGATTAAACATAAGTACTTACATACTAAACTATATGTAATCAAAATTTTGAGTTAATCCCAAAAATATCGGGTGCATTATTAAAAAGCCGGCAAAATAATCAGTTGAGAAATGGTTTAGTTTCATTCTCTATAGCTGAATGCTTCACAAATCACATTTGACCTTAATTGATGATGAGCATGATCATGTTGAATCATCATGTTAAAACTTGGCATAGTTCCATTTATCTTAACCAAAATCTTCAATTACTGCAAACGTTCATGTTAGAGGCGCATTCGATTCAAGTGAAGAGCACTTGTCTTCATTAAAATTAAATTGATGTGAGTGAAGAGAATGTTCGATTGTTACTATTCACTTGATAAAAATTCACACTAATGTTAAAAATGAGAACAAGCTATTCATCAGAAATAACTGCACGAGCCAACTACCTCCTTACTTAATTCAGCTCCTCAATTTTTCGCTGAAGTGAAGAGTTGCACATCGAATAATCACTTCAAGTCAGTTATTTCAGAAATCTTATTCAGCTTGAATCAGATCCATCAATTACTCCATGCATTTTCTACAATGACCTCAACTCTGATTATATAGTTAGTCTTTAACTTTACCATACTTATGGACTTACTTACATGTCAACCAAGTGACTGTGTTCGACCGTTTTTCGTTTCGATCTCCCTCTGTTGTTATTTCATCAATTTGGGAAAATTGTTGTATTTAAGCATCGAGATTGTGGTTAGTTTGTTGGAGTATACCTTCCTCTTCAAATAACTTAATAAGGAATAATGGGTGCAGTCAAGTCATAGAACTGTGAGACCAGTTGATATAACTTCTTTTGAGAGTATTCGGCCGAGATAAGTTTCTCACAAAAATACAAGCTACATATGATGTGTGCGTCACTATCATTTGTGCTGAAGACCCAATTGATATAATTCGGGTACAATAAAATATTCCAACACGTCACGCGATGATACCTCGATAGCATGTATTTTGTTTATTAACGAGGCCAGTATAGTTGAAATGTATTTCGTGGCTCATTATAATTGGGAGCGATATTGGGGTCCTATGAACACAGTCACTTTTTTGACACAAAATTATCAGTGAGAGAAAATGTTGTTTGTCTATCAACGGATAGTTAGTAACAACATTTCGTCTTCTAGTTTATTCATTGTTTAAAATTATTTATTAGACGGTGCGTGTTAATAATTAAATTAATGATTGATACCAACAAAATCACGCAATCACGTAAAATGTTTATATATCTTGTACTTTGTGCGGCTTTAGATGCTTCATAGTATATTGTTTTGGACTACTCTCCACAACTTAGAGTATTCTGAGACAAAATCGACTTGGTTCAAAGAATGCATCTTGTATTTTACTGTTTAAATTTTTAAACAAAAATTGTTCTTTTGTTGTGTACGGCTTGTACGGATTACCTACCACTATTTTACAATTCTGAGTTGCGAAAAGCTGAATTTGATTTAAATAAGGAAAACTTTGTGGATACAAATTGGATTAGAACTGAAATCCTGCCAATAAATATAAGAAATTATCAATATAAAGATGTTATTTACGCAATTCAAGAAATGTAGTGTCAAGTATATAAAAGTATGTAAATTATGATGCATTGTATGTAGGTTCCGTTAACATATAATTAGCTTAAAATTTAAATAACCGTTGCAACCTAAACAATATATGTACGTAAGTTTCGTTTAAATTGATAACACTCGTATATTTTTAATCGACATATTTGTTTAAATGATGTTTTCTTTCGTATATCTTGTTAATTATTTTGAACTATTTTTCCATTTCTATCAAATATTTTCCTTGCGTTCTCAATGTCACTAAGCAATATTTAGGTAATCAGTTGTTTCAGGATTTAATTATTAAATTTGATTAAAAATTAAATTGCCTCGCCGAAAATTGTTCGTTCTCAAGCGTATCCAGGCAATGTGAAGCCATTGGGATCATGAGCCTTTGCATATTTAAATAATCAATCGAATAAGTGTAAACATTCACGTGAATTACACTAAATTTCCAATTATTCATTTATCGGAACTGTGAATGAATTTAATTCATATACATTTTTCGAGAATTACAGTAAAATTATCAGACTATTTTATAGTTGAGATTAACTTCTTATCAATTGAGAAAGCAAAAACAAACCAAATCTGACAAGAACCTTATCATTAAATGTAAACATGAATTTTTGGTATTTGGGTTTAAGTAAATTTATTTAAGTAAATATATTTTGTGATTTGGCCTGCTTAATAGATTTCGCAATTGACATAAATGATGTAGTTACAATAACCCTGAACTAGTTTGCTGTTTATTACCAAAACGTATTCACACCTCTAAAAATAATTACAACACATACCACGGTTATACAATTATCTAAAAAAAAGTACGTAAACATATTGATACAACTTTAATTCATGGTTCCAATTCTAGATATTGATTTTACCCACATAAGTATATATGCGAGCATATTATTTTCTAAAAATACGTTTTATCCAACATACACAACAAAATTATATATACGTGTTTTGTTGAACATTTTAAAACATAATTCTAAAAGTATACTTTTGAGAATTGATTCGCGATTTTTTTACAATGATATCTGCGTCTCTCAAAAGCTCATTGTTTAATCGAGAGCACCACTTATTGCATATATGTACATATGATATACGTTAAAACATTTTTCTACACATTTTGATTACATTTCCTAAGCGCTTATTCAAATCTTCTTGCATAATAATTCACGCGTGATAATTTTCGGTTACTATTTTTAGACTCGTCTACTCCTATTTCAATATCAACCTACGCAAGACAATTTGTTTTTGGTATATGTTTGCATAAATCTCATATATAAAAAACCTAAATGTAAACCAAAACGGAATACACCGGGTTATCAATTACTAACTATTTAAACAAAGCATATGTATTTATTTGGTCTAATTCCCATATGTAAACTTAATTATAACAATAGAAAGAAAATATTATAATAATGTTTTGAGTTTTTTGGAGGTCCGCTTGTCATTTTAAATTATTCAAGTTTTTTAAATAATTAAGTTAAAATAGTAAGCACACGAGCCTTGAACATATATGAAACATTAGTCATGGGCCGAGGTGGCGATTTTTTGATTTGGCCGAATACTTAGTTACCTAATAAAAGTTACATAAGTTTGTTGAATTGTCGACGGTTCGGCTGAACATTGATTTGACTTTTTTACTATCTTTTACGTAGTAACTTAAAGTACTGACTTATAATCTTGAAAATGTTTGGCCTCGAAATTTTTGCAGATTTACCTTTCGTTATATAGCCGAAGTCCGAAAAACTGGTTTTTAAAAGATATTCTGTGTGTGTTTTAGTTGTGTCTTGGGGTGCCGTGCAAACTCCATGTCTTTCCTCTCTGCAGCCCAGGCGGATTAGTTTTATTGTAGTTTTTTGCGCGAAATCGGTCGCCCGGACGGGGCAGCTTCCATTGGAGCCTTTTTGTTCGTGATCAGATCAAACTTCATACTTAAAAAAATTCAATTTTGACGCCCCAGTGATTTTTGGTCGAAATTTGCTGAAATGGCTGGTTTAATAGAAACTTTTAGGTTTTTGTAAATATTTTGAAAAGATTACAGCATTTACGAAATACAATTAAGCAAAAAGATTTAAGAAAGAAATTTAAGAAAAAACTTTAATTTCACCAAAATTCGGCATCTCGACAGTACAGGGTCAGGCGGATTGACTAATCTTGATGACACTTCGTACTTACTAAGACTTTTCCATAAATTAGAAGATCCCTGCGAAATGTGGAAAAATGTATACCGGAAGCGGTATCAAACAGTAGCTTCCGTAGGAGTTTGCTCAATTTTTGTAAGGATGTTAAAAAGTATGAAAAAATAACAAGAAGTTAAAGATTCTAAAAGATTTAAAGAATACATTTTGAAAAATATTTGACGGTTTTTCAAAATTTTTAGCGGGAATAACGGCTTTTGATTATATAGGACATTTTTTACCAAACATTCCGATAAGCTTAATTTTTCGTGTATAACTTACGAGATCTATGCACATTTGTGATAAAAAATTCTTGGGTTGACGACAAATTAATCCCACCATTTTTAACAAGCAAAATAAGTCTGTATCATCCTCTGTACGTTTCGTATCGGATAATTAAAATTGCTATGTTCTTGTTTTGATATTACAGCTTTTTCTATCAGTAAAACAGCATATACAGAGGTGTTCAATAAAATAGAACAGTATACTTACTTGTGTCATTTATCTATTTAATTGTTCCAATACAGCTCATTAAACAATAATGCTAATTGTATAACTTTTATAAATTTTGAAAGATTACCGAAAATGTTCATATCATAATTTTTCCGTGTTCAAAGAAATTTTTATTAATTTTTTTGATGGCGTCACATCCCATAGAGGGATTCGGCCACCTTATTAATGAGGTAACTTCAAAAGATAAACTAAAACACTTCTAGAAAATTCGCTATTCTACTATTTAGTAAAATATAAGGTTGCCCGAAATGCCGGAGCCTGTCAGGAATCAGTTTTGTCGCTGATTTTGTTTTTGTTATATATCAATGAGTTGCTGGATAGCACTGTTAACCCTATCCATAGGTTTGCTGATAACGCTACATTGAATTCTCCTATTTCATTCGAGGTTGAACCTACTCCTTCAGAACTAAACGGTAAACGGCTATTTGAGTACAATATTTGTAAAGGAGTCACAACAAATTTCCTTTTGTGGTAAAAGACCGTGTACTCGTCGGTTGCGACTCATTTCGTCTGCTTGGTGTTCAAATTAGCAACAATTTAAAATGGAATGAACACATTATTGTATTGGCGAAATCAGCTTCACGAAAACGGGTTCCTCAATATATGCAGAGGGTTCTTTAAATCGCATCAGGTTCTTCAGATATATAAAACCTGCATTATGCCATATACGAGTATATAGAGTATTGCTGCAGAGTTTGGCAGATGTTACAAAACTTTGCATGTTCTAAAGAATTATCCATACTGAATGTTATGCAGAACTATAAGAGAACATACTACCGTTCGTTACGCTAGGAGGGATAACAAGAGGATCGATCTATGCGCATAGGTTTACGGTGATGCTTCCGAAACCTCAAATTGAGGAAGCTAATTCGCTAACCGGTTTTGAATTTTGCTTCAAGAGCTAAGACAGAGTAAACTAATAGATCGTCCTGCACCCAATTAAAAATAAACGAAAAAAAAGTTTTTGTATAAGAACGTACTTAAGATAAAAATAGAATTGAGGAAATCATTCACAGTTTGTAAAGGATCGATTTCTTCCACTTAGCCCTAATTTTCGAAAATGAGTTTAATGGCATACGCTAGTTTATTCTTAATTTTTTATCAATTTTTAATTTGTATTTTTCAGAAAATAAAATTCATAATATATGTATACCATTTGTTTTAGTATGTGGTAGACCGAGGTACGTATAGGAAAATGATCGTAACGGCGCAAAGAACGGCCTGTATGCACATTAGCGGGAAGGTGAGAACGATACCTACGCTCCCTTTAGGGAATATGTTCCACCTTTTTCGCTTGATGTTCACTGGACAAAATGCAATTCGCTAAATGATGGGCTAGCAAAGATTAGATTACGAGTTTAGACTAGCGCTTTGGAAAGAAAAATAAGTAAGTATAACTCTGAATGTTTCTAATAGAGCTAGGGAAGGATCCCATGGTACTACAGCAGACAGTGACCGGTGTCACAGGTGTGAGAAATCTATAGCAATCTATCTTAATCTACATGCGAAATACATAAAATATTTTCTTCAGGTTTGATATTAAGTTATAAAGTTTGAAGCGTTTTTCTGATTAAATTTTCGAAAAAAAATTTGTGTTCATTGCACTTATAAATCACACAGTAAGTACTCAACGGAGGAATTTTAATATTAATTTTGATTATAAGGCTAATCAGAAATTGTTAAATCCACATAGTTTATTGAATAAATTAGCCTTAGATGGGATTGTAACAAAGGATTTTGGTATTTACTTAGAATAAAAATGAAGATCAAACTTGAAAATGTCCCGTTTCTTAAATAAACACTTGTTTATTTAAGAATCAGATAGTAATAGAAAATGTTATTTTTGAATTTTTGACTCATAGATGGAAAATTTGTAAGAATCCCAACAATCAGTTTCGAACGGATGAGATTATTTCAAATCAATAAATAATCTCATCCGTTCGAAACTGATTCTTACAAATTTTCCATCTATGAGTCAAAAATTCAAATTTATCCGCGGTCCAGCGATAACGGACTAAAATGTATGGGGTGGTTGGGAAGTTGATTGTGCATAAGTAGTTGTTTATGATTATCATAGACGTTTACTCAGATTGACGCTAAAATGGAATAATTTCCTATGATTGTGTATTTGATTCGAGAGTATTGAAGATAGACCAATGTACGGAACAATCACAATAAAACCCATTACAATAAAAAACAAAAAGTAAAAATTAGAAAATGTTACATGAAAAACAGTTTTCGTTTCAAATTTTAAAATTTTAGAAAAAACGGTATGTTGTACATAATACTGAACTATTGAAAAATTCGTGTTTCTATTATTGACAATTTTCTTCTCAAAACGTACTAGTGAGTTTATAAGAACTTACCAAAATACTTACATTTTGTAAAATGTCAATTATAAAATATCTAAGGCGCCGTAACAGAAACTAATAATCTCTTTTTATTTGTTGCTACTTTGGTGCCGAAAGCAAAGCTTTCTTTTGTTACATTTATTTCACAGATAAGTTAGCAATAGTAAACCCAAATAACAATTATAGAACCGAAAGCGACATTTTCGTAGCTCAGTATGCTAAAATTTTGATTTTATTTAGCACGCAACATTTGATAATTTTACTCTTTAAATCGTTGAGAAAATGTTCATGCAATAAGGAAGCTTTTCTTAATGCATGAGCCGCTTTTCTTGACGCATGATTTGATCCCGTTCAGTTCATATTTCACTAGACACTAGATTTTAAATCAAAAATCATTTCTAAATCGAGTGTCAAATTTTTTTATTGCATTCCTAAAATTCAATGAAAGCTTTGCTTCGGTCCGTTTGAAACTTACACATTAGTATTTCAATCATTTGCTTTCATAATTTGTTTAATTTATTTCATCGGCTTGGATCCGTTGGAGGAATATGGTCGCCTTATTGTGGTTACTGTAATCGAGTGATCTTCGGATTGATGAGTAAGTGGCCCATTGAATCCTAGTAGGTATGCTCGTGTATTTGATTGATTTGATTGATTAGAATGTACAGCCAAGACTAAGCTGGGATCCCGGATACGCCAGGCCTACCGTACACACTTTTTACATATAACAAGATAGGGAGGAATGGGAAAGGTTATTAGATATGATAGACTTGTCAATAGTTAGTAAAGCACAAGACGGCACAATAATTTTTGTTTTCTGAATATTAATAATCAGCAATCACGATCCTAAAAATTTTTAATTGGTAAATTTCCTGAAATAAAACTTCATTATTATGAGTGATAACCCATTTCCTCCACCCATAAAATTGACAACCAGCGATAACTATTTATCCAACTTAGAATAAGCTAACCAAAACCTTTACCAATTTACAGTCTCCCGAACAACCTAGAAAATAATTTAACTAAAGAAGTGTCATGAACCCCGAAACTACAAAAACTATCTAAGTACAGCAATATTTGTCTGCAATTAAATTTGCTTCTGTAGTCTCCAAGCCATCTATAATTTCAAAAATTCAAACATCCGCTGAAATATCAAATTTATTAGCAAACCCTGTTATAGCCATTGTGATTCAAACGTTGTCTGCTTCCATAAAAAATCATGAAAATTTGCAAGGTTCCTAAACAAATATTAATTAGAATTAAAATTTTATTTAAACAGGAATCGGGCAACACCACTGTTATGTAACTTTATAAAATTTCCCTCCATATTCGTTTGATCTATTAAAATAATTTTATTTAACCCATTGACGTATTCTTAAATTCCCAAATAAACTAAATCAATAATTTGAATAAGCATAACCACTGGTATATATAGACAACATTTAGGCCTATCTTACTTGCTATGTAAGAATTTGGTCTTACAATTGTCGCATGTGCAAGATGAACGAATATGCAGTTGTCAATTTCACATTTCCTTATTAATTACTCGTGCATCAGATTAAAAAGCACAGTCTGTCCTTTTCTTCACGGTTCTACACATAGAGCAGATGTTGTTAGCATACTCTAAGAATATGGTTCCCTGGAATTCAAAAACATACGAACATAGTCCAGTGTCGCCATTGATTGATATGCCTGTTGAAAGTCTACGTAGAGTTGATGGACGGCTATTTTGTATTCCCAACATTTTTCCAAAATCAACTATAGCGTGAAAAACTGTTCATTAGTTGATCGGTTTGGAGGCGAAAATCGCAGAAAAATGATTCTGGCAATTAGAACATTAACAAGCACATTGTAGGCGGTGTTTAACGGAGCTCTACAACGGTAATTTCGACATTTGGGACAATAACCTTTTTTATGCAGCAGACATATGAGAGAGGTTTTTCAGTTCTCAAGCAACTCCTCCTGGGTCAAGAACATTAAAATGAGGTCATAAAGATTAGATGTAAGAAAACTTCTCCATATATTGATAAGTCTGGGGATTACGTTAAGACCTAAAGCATTGTCTCTCTGTATGTTTCACCTACACATCCCGGTGATTTATGTTAATTGCTGTGATATCTGGCAATCCCATTCGCATTTCATTATATGAATTCATAGTGATCACTTATTACACTGTTAATACCTGGACGCACACTTCCGTAAATTTAAAATTTGTTAGAAAAATTACCAAATGTGTTGGTATAGAAGAAGCAGTACAAACTAATTTTTATAATTCCGTGATCTGATAAACCGTTTCACTTGTAACTATTAATGATTAATATCGAAAAGTAGTTCCGGTATTTTTATAGAAATACTTACTTTTGTCTTGGTTCATCGTTGTTTGTTAACTGCAAAAGGATTGAATCCGGGTTTCCAGGATGCAGGCGTCCACATAGTAATTCATTAAAATATTAAATTTTGATGCTTCGCCTTGCTCATGCATCAATTTCCTAGTATAGGTATGTTAGTGTATGTAGTATTTATTTATAATTATTTAAACGTTATTCTACAATATAAATTAAATGATACTAAATTGTTGGTACTTCAATGTGTGTTCCTATTAAATGGTACACAGGTGGGGCTTGGAAAATCGGAAAAAATTGAAAAGTAATCGGGTTGAATCCCGATAGGGACAGTATACACATGGTGTTTTTCAACACCTTGTTTCGATCAGTGATATGACTAAACACAACTACTATGACTCCTTAGGGGAGGGGGATGGAGGAACACTTCCTACATGTCAGTCGTATGAGTAGTTTCTATCAAGAAGAAATGAAATCTGCTGAACAAAATGCTAATGATAGTCTACTATGGAGTGAGGGGATCAAAACTGTAAAAATATTTGATTGGTCAATACTCGTCTCTATATATGTTTATAGTAAAAGAAATCGACGCTATTTATATTCGATGGACAAATAGACTTCAAATATTTTGCTCTTCTGCCATTATTAAAATCGATTGGTCCTATGTATACATTTAAATTATACACACCTTTTTGCACACTAACTAATTTGACATGGGCTCGAATTCTTTTATAATGTCCTCGTGACTATAATATTATGGAAGATGCTTCAGTTTTATTACCATGGTAATAAAACATAATAAATAGAGCTCCTTTACTGACGTGTGTATATAATACTGATATATTTTCAACTTTAAGGAAGCGACTTAAGTTAAATTCTCCAAAAAGTTAGAATCAGTTTTTAGGTCAAGTATATCGCCCTACAAATTCAGTTTCCTAAAGCGGATAGATTGATGTCCATAAAGTGGATTTCGTTGCCAGGTTGCACAGGATAACATTAAAACTAACGAATACAACGGTCGGTCAGTCAGACTTTTAAACTTCTGAATTAAAACTAACATTTTTAGATGCATTTTTATAACTAACAATTTAATTTGATAATAAATAAATCTTATAAGTACTCGTACCTACATTTTATATATTAAAATCAAAAATAATATAGAATACTATTAAGCTCCATGCTTTTAAAATTTAAAAATCAGATAAAGATACATTTCATTCAAATCACTTCACATAAGTTAAAATATGTAAAGACCACATAAAGATATTTAAGATTTTAATAAATTCGGAAATACTTAAATAATTTCGAATTTATACTTAGTTGTCCGAATCGCGAACCAATCTAATTTTTTCAACAGAATAAACGCCTCTGGCGTTAACCAGTTTTGGTTCTCCTATGGCTTGAATAAGATTACTCTTGCCATCCAATATTTGTCGGGCCATTTTTAATTATTACCAGACATACACATTACTTTTACCAAATATTATTTACTGTTCTTGTCTTGTATAATTCCAGGGAAGAATTCACCTTCATATTGTAAAATTGCATACGAAATTTAAAGTCAGTACCAACCCTTTCCAGTCTGATGTCCATTTGTTTTTCTTCTGGTTTTGTGGATTCTATTTTATTATGTCTCATAATTTGCTTTTTTGCTTCTCGCTTCCTTTTTCGTTGTTGTTCTGCTCCTTTTCTTTTTTGTCCAATTTTGATTTGGTATATTTAATTCATTGCACCGAGGTAGTGAATCCACAGGCGATGTCCAAATTAAATTTTGTTTAAATGGAGTCGTTAAATTAGACTGGTGCTTGGGGCTCATTGTTTATTGTTACTGAGCCATCAATATCTACATACGTTCAATATAATATTAGAATTAGCACCCGAAAGTTCGTCTAGTTCAATTTGTACGCGTGACTCTGCTTCCAGTTCATTACCAGCACCGTTCGAAACAATTTCGGTTTTAAGATTTTTCCAATAATTAAATAGTGCCGCATCCTCTGTGTCGCCATTCCAAGAATTATAGACGAAAGACTTCTCGAATTTGACTATTTTTTCAATTCCTAAGTAACGCTGAAGATGATCGAGATTTTGCTGTAGAATTTTGGAACACTCATTTCTATCTGTAGCAATGGTATTTTCGTTGTTTCTCATTTCCTCTGGCGGTAATCCTTGATAGTTTATTGTAATTAACCGCGTTTGAGTCTAGAGGACACAAACCACAACTTTAAAGCCGCTGATCAAATTTTTTTCAAAGCTTGACTTATTTAAAATTGGTGAAAGAACCGGTGCAAAACCTTCACGATGCATTCTCATGTCATTATTGTCCATTCGCCACTTTTTAACTGCTTCTCTCCAGTTTTGTTTTCAACGATGAAAGTATGCCACATCCATTGGTTATAGGAGTGATGTTGAATTTGGTAGAAACGCAATCAGTACAATTTCCTTTTCCTTGTGGCTCTCTACAAAAACAATAATCGGAAATTGGATGCTATTGCTTATGTGCCAAGGATGGAATATATTGGCTATATATTCAAAACCCAATTCCTCTGTCATCCAACTCGAATAATTTCATCCTATTCCTCAACTGGCAGGCACGCTTCTAGCTATGCTCTGAGGAATTCTTTTATAAGGTAAAACAACCATTAGAGTATCAAGTTTCCCTAACGCACTACCCATGACAAGTGTTGTTACATTTTCTTTCTCATCATTAGCTACCAATCAATAAACAAATTTTTGTCCTTTTGTGACTAAAACCGAGTTTTCTTTGGACTTAAAAAAAGGCGGTTTCGTCACAATATAAATTTCGCTCCGGATGATCGAATATATAGACAAGTATCCGTTTGTTTCTAGGTACTCTGTTACTTCTGTGAACCATTATTTTATTTTAGTTTCCGTAACTTGTGCACGACTCTTAATCAAATATTGAGCCGTAGCCCTTCATTCTTAGATACTGAAGGGTTTATTTTCAAAAAGTCTTCGTACCACGGACGACCTATCAAGAAATATTATAATATAAGATGAGCATAAATTTAGATTTAATGTTTAGAATTAGTTACCAGGTCTACCCTACCGTCTTTAAATTTCTGTGCAATTTGCAAATCTTTAGCATGCAATTGTACACAATCTAGTAAAATTTCCTTAAACCATAAATAACCTAAAACCAGCTTTTGCCATATGGTCAATCCATGAACATAAATGACTTTCTTGCTCTTTAAAAAAATGCTTGGTGCTCCTTGTTGTAATGATGTTGTTTTGGGCACTTGGAAGGTTTTGCTGGCCGTATGAACAGTCAGACCATTTTTGACAGCTTCTAGAGCATTACTTAAGGAATTTTTAGATTGTTCTTTAATTCCTGCGAAATCTTTGGCTGTCATTCTATTTTTGCATTCTATTTTATTTTTTAATAACTATATATAATAAAACATGTCACCTAATTGGGATCGCGCGATCCACGTTAGAGCCTTCAATACAATTTTGGAAACATAGTTTTATTATTTAAAATAATTAATAACTATATTATCTAAAAGTTATTTTAATTGCCAACTATTGGAATAAACAGTTTTGCTTTGCGTAATATTTGTTTTTCGATCCTTTTAAGACCAAAATTTTTTGGCGTTTTTAATTAGATTGGCTTTCCAAAAATAAGAAAATACTTTACAAAACTGTAGGTCCAAATTAGCTCACCACAAAAAAGCACATCTAATTTATACTTTAAAAACATTTGATAGTTTAATTAAATTGTTTGGTATACTTAATTAATTCGTATTTAAAACTGTTAGGTTATGTACATAACGTCGATCACGCGATCCGCAATCAGGCATTTATGAATAAATAATGTACATAATGTGAACTTAGCCAAATTGATTTAAAATAACATTTTTGGCTTCAAAGCATTGTTTTGTTTATAAAATAACAGTTATGTATTTACTTACCGCTTATTATTAAAAAAAATGCTAGAAATTAAATTACATTGCATTTAAACCTTATTTTATGATTGCAAGTTCCTAAGGAATTTGGTAAGCAAAAACCCACTTATGGCACTTGATGTTGCACACCTGCGTTACGATGGACAACTAACAACATAACATATGGCCATGTATATTTTAGAAGATTTGATACATTGATAAACTAAATATTTTTCTTATTTTTCATAATAATGTCGGACGAGTAAAAACTGTATTTCAAAAGATAATTAACACTTTGTTAGAAACTATCACAAAACTAAAAAAATTCAAAATTTAAGGCAAAATGTTAAGAAATAGTTGCACAAAACTGCGTTTTCGATGTCTATCAGATTACAACTGATTTCCATTATTTTTAGCAAAATTTTTTTAGAATGTATTAGTATATGTCAGTAATGCCGCCTATGTAAGTGTTGTAGCCATTTATCTTATTAACTAGTAAGGAAATAAATTACTTATTAAGATTAGCATTTTTGCGAACAATATTATAACGAAATTAATTCATAAATTCATATTAGTTCTTATCTTCATTCTTCTGTCTTCATGTATATATTTACTATTTTTCATAACTTTCTTGGGAGATCGCTACTGTTATAACGCAGCCATATCACATAACACAATTCGTAAAATTCTATAGCCCTCTTATTTTTAGGTCATCACAATTCCATAAATCTTCATAAAAATTTAGGTCGAACATTCACATATATCATTATATATATTACCGAAACAGAACGTATAGTTAATGACTTTCATGTCAAATCATATGTAAACATTAATATGAGAAAAATAAATTATGAAAATCAAAACCTCATAAAACTTTTCGCAACTCATTTACACGTCTTACTCTTAAACACTGTGCCTATGTAATATATATGCTAAAACATAAAACCAGCATAATATTTTATTACCAAAAAAACCTTGTTAAAGATCATTGATGTCTATATCCTGTTTCAATTTCAATATAAATAGCTGAACTTATATACATACACGAGTAAGTATACAAAACAAAGATGATAAAATGTTAAAAAGACAATATAAAATCAGTTCATTTAAATACGAGTTCGACTTAAGTTTCATGTTACGAATTTACGATTGTCGAACTGTATTTGGTGTGGGTATACTGTATATACAGCACACTTTCATTTATGAAGAGAATACACAATGGAAATAAAAAGTTAAGGACAAGTTAAGATTACATATAAGTATGAGTAATGTACGTACATTATTATTTTATTAAACTAGATATTATTTTATTGTCCATACATCACACATATTCGTAGTACATGTATGTATACGTTGGTTGTAAGACTGTGAATGAAATTAAATGGTAACTATGGAATTCAACAAATTACGTCACATTTGTGGGTTTTGTTATTCTTTTTATTCACTGTAATAGTGAGTATTATCAATTTTATTTTCAAATTAAACTAACATTAAATTATTGAAGTACAAAATAATTAAGTTCATATTAGCGATTACTACTTAATTAACATACGCTTTATTTGTATAAACGCAAATTGTAAGTATACGCCTTATATACAGGAGTATTGTAAACACGTATGGTATAGGGTTTTCCAATAGGAATGATATGATTTTTAAGTGACGTTTCGGCCGTTTGTAATATGTCAGGATCTGTCATTTTTTGTTTCATTGTATTCATTAATGTTTACAATTTCATCATGGTGAGATATACGCAAGAACAACGTTTACAAATTATTCAGTTTTATTATCAAAATAATCGTTCTCCAATTCCAACTTTTCGTGCGCTTTTGCCATTTTATAGTCGTACTAATCGTACAAGTGTGCTCGCTATTCGTCGAATTGTTGAAAATTTTGAGCGTACATTTTCTTTACATAATGTTGAAGTGCCAATAAGACAAAGATTCGCTCGAAGTAATGCAAATATTGCTGCCGTTCAGGCAAGTGTTGCTGAAGACCGCAATTTGTCGATTGCAAGACGTTCTCAAGAATTGGGACTGTTTCAAACCACAACCTGGAGGATTTTGAGAAAAAATTTGGGTTTGCATCCGTATAAAATTGTTCTCACTCAATAATTGAAGCCATTGGACCACCGTAAACGTCGTGAATTTGCTGATTTTGCCTTGGAACAACTTGAAAACGATAACGATTTTTTTAAGAAAATCATCTTCTCCGATGAGGCTCACTTTCATCTGAGTGGTGCGATAAATAAACAAAACTGTCGATTCTGGTGCCAAGAAAATCCACAAATTATTCATGAAAAACCATTACATTCACCTAAATTGACAGCTTGGTGTGGTTTTTGGTCTGGTGAAATCATCGGTCCGTATTTTTTTTCGAAATGAAGCTGGTAACACCATTACTGTCAATGGAGGTCGGTATAGATCGATGATAACCAACTTTTTATGGCCGAAATTGTAAGAAGTTGATCTTGCCAACATTTGTTTCCAACAAGACGGGGCTACGTGCCACAAAGCAAGTGCAACAATTTTTTTTAAAGAAATCATATCACTCTTATGGGAAAACCCTATATACGCCTTATGTACTGGAGTATTGTAAATACGTATGAAATAAGTACGATACGTATATCCGTTTAAGACGTGTGAAAATTTCATGAATCTCGAAAAAATAAGATTTTTGATTTGAGAAATTCGATTTACATAAGTGATTCAAACGGGTATGTGCCCTCCTAGTAAGATTGATAACAGTTTTTCAAAATTATGTATATATAGATAATTTATATATTTCTTAGTTCAAAAAGGTTAAGATAGTTACACTCTTACAGTACACAGGGTGTATCTTCTTAATACTATACATTTTCGGTTTAAAATCGTATGGAGTTGTTAATTTTTGATACCCGCTTCAGATACCAGTCGACATAGACTTATTTATAATCCCTTCAGGATCCATAACCATAATGAACATCAACGCGGCTATGAACATTACATTTCAGGAAAATATAATTAGTTTACGGAAACGAGTATCCTACCCGATCTGTTCCGTCAGATTATCATATTAACATTTGGTTTTTAATGACCATTAAGTACGTACATTCTAAAGTCATTCTAAGTGTTTCGTTTAATTGAGAATCAATCACATTAAAAATATATTTTATATCGAATCACATCTTTGGATCTTCGAAATACCTGGAAAATGCTTAAATCAACTATTGAATGAGATAAGGGCCCGTCAGACCCATAAGAAACCAACCCGCCAGATCCATAAGAAAATCATATCGCTGGGATAATTCCCTGGGAAATAGTTAGAATAAGCTCAAAAATTTAGAATTCCTTTGGACTGTACATTAGGGCCATACAAAATGCATTACTACTTTGGTTCATTTCAATTATTTTTTATGACATAGTTCAAAGCGATGTGATATCCCTATATCAGTGCACCTAGAATTCTGGACAGTACTGCTTGATACGCCATCAAATTTGTGTCAAAAGTTTATTTTCTTTACTGTAGATGGCAGTAATGTTCGTAAAATGTTTTTCAGATTTAGCGGTTTAACGAAATGTCGAATGCATAATTTAATAATAATAAAATATTTGGATTCTTACCCATGGCGCTTAATATAATTTTTAATTGATGTTATTGTAGAATTTAATGTATTTTCACCGGTTCACGAAAAAATAAATTGCAGAAAAATCATCCATTTATTTCATTGGACTGTCGTATATAGTTGAAGATAGGGGTTATCGCCATAAAAAGACTTCATATAGCAAGGACTGAGACCATACGTTCTATACTATAGGGTTTTCCAATAAGAGTGATATGATGTCTTTAAAAAAAATGTTGCACTTGCTGTGTGGCACGTAGCCCCGTCTTGTTGGAACCGAATGTTGTCAAGATCAGCTTCTTACAATTTCGGCCATAAAAAGTTCATTATCATCGATCTATACCGGTCTCCTTTGACAGTAACGGTGTTATCAGCTTCATTTCGAAAAAAATATGGACCGATGATTCCACCAGACCAAAAACCACACCAAACTGTCAATTTCGGTGAATGTAATGGTTTTTCATGAATAATTTGTGGATTTTCTTCGCACCAGAATCGACAGTTTCGTTTATTTACCGCACCACTCAGATGAAAGTGAGCCTCATCGGAGAAGATGATTTTCTTAAAAAAATCGTTATCGTTTTCAAGTTGTTCCAACGCAAAATCAGCAAATTCACGACGTTTACGGTGGTCCAATGGCTTCAGTTCTTGAGTGTGAACAATTTTATACGGATGCAAACCCAAATTTTTTCTCAAAATCCACCAGGTTGTGGTTTGAGACTGTCCCAATTCTTGAGAACGTCTTGCAATCGACAAATTGCGGTCTTCAGCAACACTTGCCTGAACGGCAGCAATATTTGCATTACTTCGAGCGAATCTTTGTCTTATTGGCACTTCAACATTATGTAAAGAAAATGTACGCTCAAAATTTTCAACAATTCGACGAATAGCGAGTACACATGGACGATTATTACAACTATAAAATGGCAAAAGCGCACGAAAAGTTGGAATTGGAGAACGGTTATTTTGATAATTAAACTGAATAATTTGTAAACGTTGTTCTTGCGTATATCGCACCATGATGAAATTGTAAACATTACTGAATACAATGAAACAAAAAATGACAGATCATGACAAATGACCGAAACGTCACTTAAAAATCATATCATTCCTATTGGAAAACCCTATATATAGCCAAACAAATAATAATGTTGATTGGTTGGGAATTATCACTATTAATATTAAAAACTAATTTTAAACCTGATGGAACAGTCTGTCAGACCAATTAAAAAATCTTGGCAATGTCTAAAACACTTCTTTAGGTTAGTTGTTAAACAGAGTAATGTAACTGAAGTTTTTTTCTTCAGAAAACTACTTAGTTGGTCACGCAATTTAAATGGGTGTTTTGGTATACTGCACAGTTAAATTAACTAATTTTTACACGGTTATGTCTATGACATGATGCGATACAAATTAAGTTAAATATGTTTGCGTGAGTCTCAGTATCCCATTAAATTTGCGTGACTCACGAACTGAGTTTTTCCTCTGTTTGGTTACTCCGTTTAACAATTTATAATCGTTGGTTAAGGAATTCGGGAGTTCACTAAAGTCGACGCTAGATGCTTACTGAAAATACTTTGAATAATTTTTCAGTATACTTAAGGGCCTTCGGATCTAATCAGTTGAATAATACCATTGTGGTTGATGCTAAATGCCTGCAAAAGACTTAAAATAACTTTGGCATGTCAGTATATAAGTAAGACCATTAAAAAATAATATTTTTTACTCATGCATAGGGGAGATTAAGACAGGATTTGTATAACCTGATGAAATACCTTGGGAGACCCAACAGAAAATAATGTCACAGTCTAAGGGCAGCGGGTCCCAGAGGTTTGGTTATGTCACTGTAGTCCATGGTAAATGGCTTGTAAATACTTACATAGATGCTGTCAGACCTATTAGGAAATCATGTAATTGCCTAAGGAAATGCTTGTTTCTAAGCAGTCCGGTACAATCACTGAAGTGGATGCTAATATGCTTGAAAATACTTATTGTAAATGAGCGACATTAAAAAGCCTATTTTTCGTCACATGGAATACTCAGATCCATCAAAAAATCATATCGCTTTCTAATTTTCCTTTCGGTTTAAACTTGCATCTATGTCACTGAAGTCGATGCTTAATACCTGGAAAATACCTAGAATGACTGATATGTACATAAGGCCCAATATAAATAACATTTTTGAATATGAAAGGACGCTACGACAGATCCATTTAAAAATCACGTCTCTGACTAAGATCACTTCTTTAAGTAAGTATAATTCGGGAATATCGTTAAAGTCGATGTCAAATGTCTTGAAATTGCTTAGAATTGCTTTCAAATGTATTTACCCATTTCAATTAATTTTTCATTTGATGAATTAGCTTGTCAGACGTATTAGGAAATCAGGTTAATTAATAAGGACACGGGTTAAGCATTACGGGAGTATGACTAAAGTTGGTGCTAATTGCCTGGAAAATGCTTAGAATATTATA
Organism: Nephrotoma guestfalica; assembly: GCA_963691935.1. Classification (NCBI taxonomy): domain Eukaryota; kingdom Metazoa; phylum Arthropoda; class Insecta; order Diptera; family Tipulidae; genus Nephrotoma; species Nephrotoma guestfalica. The sequence goes on along the minus strand of OY829913.1, from coordinate 196,079,021 downwards.
ACTGGTATATACTTAAGAGCGATTACACAGAAATAATACTCTCGAAACCACTAGAATATTATGTCACAGCCTAAGGGACCTCCTTCAGGTCTAAGCAGTCCCACAATATCACATACATACAAGACATTTTTTCGTCAAATTTATTTTTATTTCTCTACATATTCACCATGTAAGTCGATACACTTCTCCCAGCAATGTTCCTATTTCTTTAATCCGTCCAAATAGTACTCGGCGTCTCCTCATACGACGAACATCTCTTTCCTCCGAGCGTTATTTTAGCTTAGGGAACAAAAAAAGTCGCTTGAGGCTAGATCGGGTGAGTAAGTAGATTGGCCAAGTAGTTCAAACCGTAATTCATGGATTTTCGCCATGACAACCGCTGAGGTGTGAGGCGGCACATTGTTTTGGTGGAGCAAGATTTTGTTTTCTGTTAATGTGGCCGTTTTTCCGCAATTTCCGCCTTCAGCTTGTCAAGTAATGATGTGTACATAACTCCATGCTGAAGGAACAGCCTTTGCCTTTGGAGCCGTTTTGCCGTTGGCAGTGCATGGTTTAGCCGGCGAAACTCTGATTTATTGCGCCTAAACTGCGCCAATAGACATTGGAAATGTTCATTCGAACACGTTACTAGTCCAAAGTGAGCAAACGCGGCACTCAACGCGCGGACAGCTTTCTCATGTCCAAGTCTTGATTCGATATGTTACAAACACGTTCTCTTCATAGCCTCTTCTATCTTTCTAACTTTAATTTGACTGTTTCTAGCACTATTTGGTGAGCGTGAGTGATGTTATCGTCAGTGGTTGCAGTTTTTAGTCCCGAACGTTCTTCCCGAAATATTATTGCAATTTATGTTAAATTGCTGAAAAATACTTTAAACGTCCTTCGAATGGTAAATTAATAAATAATTTATTTAATCTCATAGAACGCCCTATCAGATCCATTAGAAGATCATATGTCTGCGCAAGGTCATTTGTTTGGATCTAAACAGTTTGACGCAATATGACTGAAGACAATAGTAATAAATGGCAGGAAAATATTTAATGAATGATTTTTGAATGTACATAAGGACTATTACAAACCAATTTGAAATTAATTGATCATCTTGTTGAAAGTCTAACGTAAGGAGACATCTTTTGGTCTAAGCAAATATCGATGAAGTCAAAAGTTGATGCAACTTGAAAATGGGTGCATAATACTTCAGATTGTTCTCGGATTGAAATTTTTCTAGAAAATTCACACTCGAAGAAATTCTACAAGAGCAATTTGCCTGAATGTTTACTATTTACCAATTTAATAAAATTTGTTTGTTGTATATTTTGGATAAGTTTGGATACATTTCAGGCTCATCTTAGTATACACGGGATACAGAACCAACAGAAAAATCGATAGACGAGTTACTCGGATTTTTTCCATCTCGGCAGTAAAGATAACATCCACACGTACAAAAATATTTCTCAGCGGGAAAATTTAACATTCGACTGTAGAACTAAAATATTCAAGCAGTTTAACATTTTAACTTGAAGTAAAATTGAATAAACATAATACAACGATAAAGATAGCTAATCTTATAAAATATCGAATTTGACATGAATTTAAACAATGCTTTGGACGAAGACTATTTCATAAAGTGCTTCACGACAAAATTGCAAAATTGGATCTTTTTTCCATTAAAACCATTTCTATAATTATACAATTAGTTAATTAAAAAAATACAAATTTTAATGAAAAATTTAAATAAAAGGTATATTACTATCGAAACTGTGCCACCAATTGTTAAGTAAATGTTAAACAAATTTGAGCAGTTTTCATTTCTATTCGCTTAACAATTTACAAATCGTGGTTAGAAAGTAGTTAGTTGTCTTTGCAATAAAAATCCATCCTCCTACAATGTTGCTTACGAAGGCACTAATTCAAATGTATCTCCAGATAAGTTAGTAGCATGCGCAAAATGCTACCACACAGAGAAAAGGAGGCGTTTAAACAGTAGATGCAAATCTAGGCTCAGTGCCTATACTTTACAAAGCTATATGATTAGAGTAAAATGAGAAGATACTATGAGAAGGTTATTTAGGTTACAGTATATTGCGCGTCCGTGTATACCTGTAGAATTTGGATGCTTTAGATGTTATGAGTGTACAAACTGGATGCTTGAACCTCTTAAGACATTTGAATTATTGCGAAAATGAGGCGGCGAATTACCAATTCCGTAATTGAAACCCAAATGACTTTTTATTTCACTTGATCACCATTTTTACTCCACTGAATCAAGTAAGTGGTAAGGTTGGTGTAAATTAAAGTGGTTTAAAAGATATTTAACTACTCTAAACACCGATATAGGTAGAATTTGGAAGAAATAACCATGATAGAGGGAGACATTTAGTACCCTTTTGATCTAATTTCCAGCAAGGTTGCAGTGCTTATGTGTAGAAAATTCCAAAGTAATAGACGACCTTGAATATGCGTTAGATTGCTCCAAATGTCTAAACTACTCTCTCCTAAGAGGTAAACATATTTTTATCAGTTGAAATTCTTAGTCAAACTCAAAGCTTGAAGCAAAGAAAATAATAGTTTCTTTAGCTTTGAGTTTGACTAAGAATTTCAACTGATAAAATTTGTTTACCTCTTAGAAGAGAGTAGTTCAGACATTTGGATCAATCTAACGCATATTCGAGGTCGTCTACTACTTTGGAATTTTTTACAATATTATTGTACAAAGTAATTATTTTTGAAAAAAAAAAATCCATAAAATTTCCAAACGAAAATTAAGAAAAACAATATTTTTTGGTTTAAGCATCATTAATCTCAATTGTTTCTTGATACGAGATAACCGTTTAAATCCAAATAAGTTAAATTTGGTTGATGTTCAACAAATTAGAACTTATATTTTGATATTTATGAATTTTTCCCCGAACTGACTCTTCATCGGCCTGTATTTCAGAAGATGCCAAATACTGATCTCCCTGATCCTCTCTTCACACACGTCGATATGGTTTGTCCCCAATAAACCAGAACACACTGTATTTTATTTTTATTTACGATTTACAAAGCGTACAATTTTGTTATATAAAATTGCGTCTTACACTTTTAATATTGCTTAAGCTATATTTGTAAAATATTTATTTAATGTTTTATAATGCATTAAATTAAAGAAAAGAAACGAGACACCGTTATCTTTTCTTTTGTTTTATTTTACAAGTAAGTAAGTGTACGTATGTGTTTTGGTGATTCTTGGCAAAATAACAATAAATTTATTATCAAAAAAATTTCGTTAATTTTACAATTAAATTTAAATCTTAAATGAGCGCTTTAGTATATTTCTTAATATCATAATTTTTGGAAACCTTAATAAATACATTGTTATTCTTGTTTATAATTTTTTTTATCAATTCTTATCAGTATTTAGATAAGAATACTTAAACATACGTGTACATTTTATTTGATTAAGTAATGGATTTACCTTTTTTGTTTTGATCGAGTGAATAATATAATCGCGGCGCGGCGTATGCGGTTCAGTTAATCAATATTTGCATTTAAATCAGAATGTGTTATAAATAGAAACAATTCTATTTGCATTGTTGTGAATTTTCTTATTGCTACGCGCAAATTGTAAGATTTTAAGAATTTTTAAAATGAGTTAATTCTCTCGGGCATATTGTCATCCGATTTTTATTATTGTTTTTTTAATTTTATTATCTGCATTCTCATCTGGGGCCGAAGCACTCCCAACTCTTTCGTTGTTCGCTTTTGTTGCGATCCAATTTGAAGACTTACGTATACTGGTCCGATTTTCCTAGAACCATGGTCCGTCCTTGAGTTGTGCGCTTCGACAGGGGGTCATCGTTGTATTCATTTTCATCACAGATCGTAATCTGATGATGAAAAATCCCATTTGCATCGTGTCCCTATTCGAACTCGGTACCTCCCAATCCAAACACCAAAGCTTTAACGATTGTGCCGTTTAGTCGGTGCCACGAGATTTTGCCATTACAATTCGTTGCACCGAGATTTTCAAACCTTTAAAAGACCAGGTATAGAGTATTACTGTCAAGTTTGAAAGGGAACGACTGCTCTACACTTTGATAGTTTGTTAAGTTAAACACCATGCCAAACATTCTATAGAAGATTAAGCGTATTACGTGACAAACAATTTTCCTGCAGAATATAATTAGAATGCATAGAATGCATCACTAACAACCTTTACTTTCAGGATGGCATAATGGCTGAATTTTGATAGTTTATTTAAAATCATTGGTTTTAACGTTTTCCCAACTATTTCAAAGTTGATTAATTTTTTGCTATTCAAAAGACATACCGCACATTTCTAGCTGGACCAAACTTTTCCAAGCAAACAAGACATTTATTGATAATCATCATCATCTTCATTGTGTGTTTCGTTTAATCCAGATTAGAATTATCCAATTGTAGTTTTAGATCCTAAAATTAGATATGAAATGTAGTGCGACCGTGCCGTCCTGAAACACAAATTTCACTGTGCTCAGATCTGGTGCGTGAAATACGGCTAACTATATTTACTTGTGTTTTTCAGTTTACCAACTGTTAGCACCTAAGAGGGATTCTTTCCTTGGTACATTAATAAGCAAATTCTGTATATGGGGAGAAACATTTTCATGTGATTCACAAGATCGTTACATGGTCAAAGAGTGACTGTTGGGTTCGTACAGCTGCAATTCCGTGCAGTTTAGTACACTAAAGTTTATACTCAATGTGCTCAGAAATTGGACCGAGCGAACGGAGTACGCTAAGTCCAGTCGCGGCTCCCATTTGAAAGAAATCATTTTCCATAAATAACCAGGAGGATTTTACTCTCAAACAAAAAGATAAATTTGGAAATATATTGCTTAAGCTGTTATTGTTTTATTAAATTTTTAAATATGAACTTCTTATTGGGACACCCTGTACATAATAATTTAAAAAAAAGAAGTTGCCCAAATTGCCCAAATTAAATCTAGATAGCTTTTAGCTCTAGTAGATAGCTTTAGTCTCGCCTTAACAAAATACTATTGAAGTAACATTTCAAAATCGGCGTTTTTCTTGTCATTTTTAATACCTTACAATTATAATTAAGTATGTATAGGGCTGCACATAAGTAACGTTATGATTTTTTTATTGAATGATTTTTTGTTTTGTTGGCATTTATTAAAATTTAGATTATAGTTTGGAAATATGTTCACATTATGTTTTGAAGATAATATCTTTCAAATACCTAACGTGCTCTTTCCAGAGCATTTTCCATAACTTTGATTAGAATTTCAGGTCCCAGCGCCCTCACTTCTTCTCGTATATTGGCCTTAAGCTGTTGGATAGTTGTTGGCTTATTGGCATACACCTTACCCTTTAGGTAGCCCCAAAGAAAAAAATCGGAAGCCGTTAAATCGGGCGAACGCGGTGGTCAGTTAAAATCAGAAAAACGTGATATTATTCAATCGGCAAAAATTTCGCGCAGGAGCGTCATATAGATGGACAAGCTGTTTGAGTTGTGGCTCCATATTGTTCGAACCACAATTCTGAACTATTCTCTACCTCTGCCCTTAAAGAGGCATTGCCCGGTATTGAATGGCATTCACATTAACCGCAACTTGTTCGTCGTTTTCGAAAAAATATGGTCCAATGATCCTTTCTGAAGTTATTCCACACATACTCTGCATCTAAGTGGATGTATTTGATCTTCAACAATTATTCTTGAATTTTGGATGCCCCATATTCTGCAATTTTGTTTATTCACGTGACCTTTGAAGTGAAAATGGGCTTCATCGCTCAAAACAGCGACAAATCAAATCGCTGTTGAAAACAGCGACAATATTGAATGCGTATTTGTGCATCGTTTGGTTAACTCGTGAACCAATCTTATATGGGAAAAGGTGTGACTTAGGTAAAATTCTTTGCAAAAATCGCCTAGACATCACCAACTTCTGTGAACGTCGCCTGATGAAAGTTTCGGGGCTTTCCTCAATACTTGCTTGCACGTGGAGGGTCACAGACACCCCTTTGTTGCTGAAAACGCTGCATTCCGAACATGAAAGAAATTTCGATATGATCTTTATTTCTGAACAATCGAATGCCGACTTTCAAAATTAAATTGAACAACTTTGGTTCATTGTCCTGTGCTGAGTCTTTCCAACATAAATTTCCCTTATTTTTCATAGATAATTCTGAAAAAACGAAAAACATACGAAACAATACTTTGTTAAATTCATCAATAGCAAATATAATTTCGTAATTAAAAAAATGGCACATTTCCATCAATAACAATGAAATGATACAAAAATTATTACGCATAGCTTTCGTAATAATTTGGTTTCGTTCAGAACCCTTACAATAAAAATAATTAGCACAGTATTCGGATGGACACAAAGAGTAAAATCAAAATTCCTTATAAGTATGCCAGATCTATAGTACCTGTAAAATTGTAATGAAATAAAATTTTCGCTTTTATGAATGCGAATTTACTCCATACATTCATGTAATAACGTATAACGCTATTACACTTGTATTTTGTCCAGTTGCTTTAAAAGCCATGTCTACATCGACAAATCTGAAACGTTGATATACCTGAAACTCCCGATGCTAAAGTATTATTTCCTTAGCGACAGTATCGAAAAATTAAAATTGATCTGATGACTTTAACCAGTTTCCTTAATTTTTTGACAAATACATACGGAAGAAAAAAATTCAGACAAGAGAAGAAAATTCTTTTCAAATTGAATAAGCAAACACAGTCATGCATTTTTTGCTAATAATTCCCTGGTAGGTCGCTAATGAAAAGTGTGCGTATTTCCTTCAATTTGGAAAACGACGGATATTCAAACACTACCAAAAAGGTGATAAATCATTTTCTACAAACTACCGGTCGATTGATTTTTATCTGTTTTATCGAAAATAATGAATTAGGTAACTTCCCACTATTTCGGGGCGCATGATTTTCAATGCGGATATCGAAACCCCGCTTTTCAGATTAACTCATAACTTACCTGGACGTGCTGTTGCTAATTCAAGTTATTGAAAAAATTTGAGAATCTAGCGTTGTGTTGTGAGATATTTTAATGGCGTTGCACAGACTTTTTAATAGGTAAATTACATTACCTGAATTTTCTTGCCACTTATTGAATGCATTGAAAATTAGTTATTGAGTCTAAATTTCAGATTATTTTGAATTTCTTCAAGTTCGCTTGTGGTAAATGTCTTCTACGCTATTCTTGATTTATATCAACAATTTGTTGACCTCAGCAACTTACGACATCGGTTCCTTTTTTAACGATACAATGCGGTCGGGTTTTCGTTAAGTTTATCGCGGCTCTAATCTTTTCAATATTCAATAAATTAATTTGTTAAATTTAACACAGATTGCAATCTTGCATATTTCCCCAGAAAATATGTTTAACCGATAATAAAGGAGCCTGATCGACAGTTATTCTTCACTTATTGGATTTACAAATTTTCAGCGGTTCGTCGTTGAAAAAGCATAAGTTTGTATATGCTATTTTTTTATCTTTAATCGGTTCTGTGGCCTCGGCACTCCCAACTCTTTCACGGTTCGCTTTTCCAGTCCTACTTTTTCGCCGTTTGCCAGCCAATTCGAGGACATATTGTTATAAGTCCGATTTTCGTAGAACCATCTGCACTGGCTTGGAAGATGGATCGGTTCATGAATTCTGCACTCCGACCGGAGGTCATATAGTTGTGTTAATTTTCAACACAGATCGTAAACTGATGATGAAAAATCCCTTTTGCATGCTGCTTCTATCAAGATTTGAACCTGGTATCTTCCACAATCCAAACGCCAAAGCTTTAACCAATATGCCGTTTGGTTAGTTATGAAATCATTAAAAGGACAAGTTAATGTTCGTCATTTATTAGGTTCACTGTTATTTCATTCCATCGGAAGTCTGAAGACTTTACAAAAGCTTATGTTAGAACTAGGTATTATGTAGTTTAATACTTTTGTCTATGGGTTGGGCTCTAAATCTAATTTGGAATGCCTTGATAGAATTCAGAATAGAGTTGTTCCTGTGATTAACGATGGGGCTAAAATATCTGACCTCGATTATTTAGATCAAAGCCATAATTGAGAGTGCTCTGAAATTTAATTTTATATTTTTTTTCTCTTGTTTATAGCGCTAATAGTCGTGTCAGTTCTGGGCATTATAAATATGCTTTATAACTATACTTTTGTAGAACCCAACATTTTAAGTTTTCCTTTTTTCCCCAGAGTGATTTCAACTACTACTCAACTACTAAGAAATACTGAATCCAGTACAAACGTAAAGTATATGGATATGATAGTTATCGATAAATATAAATCACATGCCTTCAGTCTATTAGTTTTAATTCTTTTTATAGCCTTCCTTCAACCATTCCACATCAGATTTTGGATGTATACTTGAGGGTGGTATGTGTTCTTAAATATAAACCTTACATTTATATCGTTTATGATATTTTGTTATTTAGCAATTTTACCTTTCAATCAATAGACACACGGTGACAAAGGGAGTACGAAAGTTAAGAAGGGGCACACAAATTATCAAAGTTTGGGAAGCTCTGCTGTATACTTTCAACATGATATGCTACTTACTCACTAATACGGTTTAGCATATCATTTTGTTGAAATTAGTGTTGAAATTCAGTGTGATGATTAATGTTTAATTTACCGAGTGCTTTTACCAAGGTAAATGCAACTCCAAGTGTAAAACGAGGTGTTGAAATATTTTTTTTAAAAGTGTAGTAAACTGCCTTACAATTAATATTAAAGAAAGATTTACAATATAAAGGTCAAATTTCACAACAAAATGGATGACCTATTTAACATAATCTAGGTTAAACATCTAGGATTGACTAAATTTTTAATGATGCAATTTGTGATTACGGCATTTTCCGGATTGGCTTTATATTGTTAAGCCACAACCCAAATTTTACCGCAAAATTATTTCGAAATACGTTTTTTTAAAAAAGTTTACTTTTCGAAAATAACTTGTTCATAAATTTCTTATAATTTTTTATTTAAACTTGACATCTGAACAGCATGAATACACAAATCTCAAGAATTTAACATTTGAAAACCTTACAAATTATGCTTAATTAACTTTTCTCATACTTAAGCAAGAACTTACTAAACTTATTAGAACTAATTATGTAAATTGAAAAAGATTATTTTTAACATTTTTACTCAAAAAATATGTTAAATTTATTAATATCTTTCTAAATTCAACTAGGGTCGATTGCTCTTACTAAAAATGTTAATTGCTTAGGACTAGCGAAAAGTAAACCTTGCGAGGCAAGTTAGACTATCATCATTGATATAAAGTTGTAAAATATGATATGATATGATATGATAGAGGCGTACAGGCCAGCCATAACGGCGATCCTAGGTACGTTACCATAATCCTGAAATATCAACAATCAAATAACAAATTATATCTGAATGCGAATAATATTTTAGCATCATGCGGGCCCAGGCCCTGCCTGCATCCTTAACAGATAAGGTTAATTAGGAAAGGATGTTAGTCACAGAAACGACTAGGGCGAACCGCAGCAAAGTCATTTTCTAACTACTTAAATATATTAGAATGTTAGTCTCAATTAAATTCACACTCTAGATTAGAGTTTGTTAGTTAATTAATGTAAGTTAGTTGTGTTTGAGGTAAAGGATACTAATATTCATCATATGTATTCGGCATCAGTCCTACTAGACTGGTTAGGTTATTTAATTCACATCTATGGGTCATCTCATCATATACTGCTTGTAACCTTATTTTGCCCTATCTTCCCATCCAACACCATCTAACCGAGTGACTTCACGTTCGTAATCATTGATATAAAGTTGTAAAATCGTAAATAATATGAATTATTATAAATTGTTAAAGGGAAACTAATCTTAGGCAACATGATTTTTGAGGTCTTTAGAGTGTAGTGCCCTTTCTTATTATTGCTGCCCTAAGGTAAAATCGATTACTCACGAAAAATTAAGAAATCCCGAACATCAACTGTATACTGATGTTGTTTTCTGCTCGCGTAAAACTTGTTAATGTTTAATGCCTAGACAAGTGCCACTTATTTAGTACCTGCGGAAAATGGCTTTTTTATCTCAGTCTTGCTTTGCGAGGTGCAAGGTAAATTTATCAAGATAAATTTAAAAATTAAAATTATGAAACTGTAAAACAATTTCAAATATTCTTATTTTAAAACCGTAAGAACGGAAGCAGTAGTCTTAAATTTGTAAATATATAATTTTAAAACTTCATTGCATTTTACGGTTTAAACGATTTTGTAACACCCACATACACCTTACACGTATATATAACGTATACATCGCAAAGTAAATCATTGGATGCCGCAAATCATTGCCAAACAAAACATTATTAAATCGCAAATTAGATGTAGTCTTGAGACGCGCCAGCACAAAATGGTATACATTAAATTGAATTAAAATAATAATTTGTTCACATATAAGTAAGTTGGATATTATACGATTTCTAAAATTATCAACACATCATTTTCATTTCACATTAATTTCCTGGAATGAAAACGAAATCTCAACCGCATAAAGTTATTGCATGACTGCCAGCAAATTTTGTGTCACGCATTTCTTGAAAATAATATAATAATAATTAGCATCATCATAAAGGGTGTTTTTTTAGGAGGTTTGTTTTTCCGATAGATGTCGTTTTATTTTATGACAGTTGTTTTGACAGCTCAAAGTGGCATTTCTACTCAGTATTGTTTGGCAAATCATTATGAATAGGTTAACTCCAGAACAACGTTTTCAAATCGTGGAAATTTATTTTCAAAATCAGTGTTCAATTAAAAATGTTTATAGAGCACTTCGTGAATTTTATGGTGCACATAATCGTCCGTCAGAGACCACCATAAAGAACGTAATTACCAAATTTCGGTCTACATTCACTCTTTTGGATGCCAAGCCACCGACAAGAATGAGAAGAGTTCGTACAGAAGAAAATATTGCTGTCGTTGAAGCCAGTGTCGAAGAAAACGACAATTTATCGATTCGTCGTCGTGCTCAGCAAATTGGACTTTGTCCATCGACTTTATGGAAAATTTTACGTAAAGATTTGGGTTTGGTGCCATACAAAATTCAATTGGTGCAAGAATTAAAGCCACACGACCATCGTTTGCGCCGTGAATTCAGTGATTGGTCGTTAAATCAATTGAACGAAGATCCATTTTTTTACCGTAAAATTCTCTTCAGTGGTGAGGCGCATTTTTGGTTAAATGGATACGTCAACAAACAAAATTGTCGCATTTGGAGCAAAGATAATCCACACGCCGTTCAAGAATTACCAATGCATCCTGATAAATGTACTGTTTGGTGCGGTCTATGGGCTGGTGGGATCATCGGTCCATATTTCTTTAAAAATGAGGAAGGACGACGCGTTACCGTGAATGGAAATCGATACAGAACCATGTTAAATGAGTTTTTGTTGTCAAATCTTGAAGATATGGATATGGATGAAATGTGGTTTCAACAAGATGGTGCCACTTGCCATACAGCACGTGAAACAATCGACTTATTGAAAGAAACTTTCAACAAAAACATTATTTCGAGAAATGGTCCGGTGAATTGGCCTCCGCGTTCGTGCGATTTGACGCCACTCGATTACTTTTTGTGGGGATACGTGAAGTCATTGGTTTATGTGGATAAACCTCAATCGATTGACGCTTTGGAAACCAATATTCAACGTGTCATTGCTGACATACGCCCTCAAATGCTTGAAAAAGTGCTGGAAAATTGGACCTCCAGAATGACATTTGTGAAAAATAGTCGTGGTAGCCATATGCCAGAAATTGTGTTTAAATGTTAAATGCCAAAAAATTATCTACCAAATAAAAAAAAATTTTGGTCATTTCATAATTTTATATGTGTTTTATTCAAAAAAAAAATCGGCAACCTCTTAAAAAAACACCCTTTACATTAAATACATAATTTTATTCATAGATATGGACGGGCAAATCATAAGTTTTATGATAATGAAAGTGAAAGTGTGCCCCCACTTTGAATAAATTTTAATCGGTCCAAATATAGGAATTGGTTTTTCATCAAATTATTGCTGACAATGTCAAAGCGATATTTTGTTGTTAAATTTTAAAATTGGAATCATCCCAAAATTGCGTATACTGTTACATTAAAAACTTACAAGGAAACAATTATAAATAATAAGGTATTATTATAGTTTTGCTGCCGTTGTTAATAATAATACAGTTATTTAATGTTTTCTTCATAAGCATTATACTCGTAATAAACGGTATTTGGTTGGTTGATTTTATAATTTCGAAAACCTTCGTTTCATTATTAATATTTTTACTACTTAAATGTTTACTATAAGTATTATGGGGTATGGAGTTAAAAAAACTATTATAATTTTATTGTTTTACTTATGTAGATTTATGTTCTTATTAAGAAATAAAAGATAACGGTATACAGTTCAAAATAATTGGTCTAAGCGGGGGTTTTAATGGTCATCTGTAGAACAGAAGACGATCGAATTATTTTGGTTATACCGAATTTTATCATTATGTGATACAATTTGATCTCAATAAGCCATGTATTTCCGATTATTTCGCCAAAATTACAAAGATAGTAAGGTAGTAGGTAAAATACATAATTTAAGGCATTCCAATTAAGTAAACCGAATTAGAGCCAATTCGATTGAGAGATTTTCTGTTTGTCGATGAAATTTATACGTCAGTTTTACTAAAAACATTTTAATTTTTGTTGATTTAAGTGGCAATAAATAGTGTCTTCTCCCAGGGTTGCAATGTTTTAATCAAAACGTTAAAACAAATGTTTTAAACATGTCTTAAACAAAGTGGTATGTTTTAAACATTTTGTTTTAATCATGATTTAGATTATTTTAGAAAAAAAAAGTTTTATTTATTTAGATTAACTTTATCAATCTCAAAAGATATAGTACCAGTTACTTCAAATAGGAAAAAATACAATTAAATAAGGCCACAAAATCAAAAGTATTGCCTTAATAAAAGAAATTTAAATAATTTAAAATATCATCAATCAGATTTAGTAGTAACATTTATATGGATGATCTCAGTGTTTGATTTTGTTTTTTTGGTTTAAAGATTTAAATTTTTTTACCAACTTGGCATCCATCTCGTTTCCCAATCGATTGCGTAATTTAGATTGGACTAACCCATAGGCCGAAAATAATCTTTCAATGATCGCAGAGGAATCGGCTTCTGTGTGAAGCTTCATGCATAATCCAAAAGTATTTTGGTCTATTGTAGACTCTAGGCGGCGCCAAAATGTTATTGGGTTAAATTTGTTAAGGTTGCCATACCAAACAAGTATTGCCCATTAAACGGTTTTGTTTTTGCCTAAAACTCATTATAGTTGGGATAGTTTCAAGGTGGTATGTATGCGCATAATCAAGGGCTTCATTCATTTGTTCGGATGTCAATTTTAATCTGCGGAATCTATGATCTAGAATATTTGCCAATAAATGCGGTGCTATAATTGCCATCTTAAATCTCTTTTTTGCCGCAATTCTAACCTCGTCTGCATAATCCGTTTCATCATTAAATTTTTCTATTAAATCTATCCATATTTCTGTAGCTTCCGAGATTGTGCAACTATTTTTTTGGATTCGGCCTAATGCGACTGCTATGATTTTTAACCTTTTCAGAAAATCTGCAAATCCAGTTCATCTATGGCTGCCCGATGCTCAGTACAAATCGATTGCAAAATTGGCCAATTTTTAAAATATGATTCGATATAGTTAGCAAGCGTATTCCAACGCACGTCCTGCGGCATTACCAACGACTTTCCTCCTGCTTTTTTATACACTACTCCTGCGAAGTGTGTGTGGTAAACATGCTTCACGTTTAGAGTTGTATTTTACAATTTTGTACGTTCGATTATTTCTCTTTCCTTGTGTATTGAGAGTTATAAAAAACCGACAAAAAATGTTCATACTTCGTAATGAAAATATGTTTAAACATATTTAAAACATGTTTTAAACACTGTTTTATTTGGTTGGTTTTAAACAAAAAAACGTGTTTTTTGTTTTAAATTTAAAAAAAATTGTTTTTTGCAACCCTGCGTTCTCATACGTACATTGAATTAAAAGACCCGGCAAAATATCAAATTGGTATTTCAACAGCAGCAGTGACATGACAAACAAATCCTGTTACCATTGCAATGTAATGTTTTAAATGGGATTGAGAACTAATTTATGGTTTTATGGAATTTTTCTAATTTCTCGTGGACACAGGGTGGCTGACACGAAGTGTTAACTAAACAAAACGCCACCGAATTTTTATTTTTTGATAAATTTTATTGGATCAAAGAAAAAAATGTTCATAAATATTTAAATTTTCGAAATGCATTAGCAGTTTTCGATTTGGCCACCCTTAGCCGCGATTATGGCCTTCAAACGGCCGACAAAGCTATTGCATGCAGCAAGAAAGTGGCTCTGCGGTATTTTGGCCCACTCTCGGCGAAGCGCTTATTTGAGATGATCGATACTTTAGTATTTTTTTGTCCCAACCTTGCTCTTCTAAATACGCCAAACCGAGAAATCTAGGGCAGTGGAAATGAACCGCGGAACGTTGTTTCTCAGCCAATCTTGATCGACGCGATTTATGACTCGGCGCCAAGTCCAATTGAAATGTCCAGGCTCTGCAGCCGAAATGTTTTTGTGCCCAAGGCTTCAACGCTCCCTGCAACACATGATCCCGATAAATTTGAGCATTTATCTTGATGCCACGGTCCAAAAAAACGAGCGGAACGGCTTTCGGCCGTTACGGCGACCCAAACCATCACCATCGCCGGCACTTGGTTTCGAGTGGCAATCCGTTGGTCCAAATTTTCAGTAGAATGGCCGAGCAAGTAAATTCGGTCGTTTTGCTTGTTGACATATTGCTCAATAACGAACGATGACTCATCGGAAACCAAATTCGGCAAATCGCCACTTTCGTGCAAGCGTAACAGCTCCTTTGCTCTTTCCACTCTAACTTTTTTTTGAGCATCGCTGAGGCCATGTGTTTTATGGAATTTCAAGGCCTTTAGTTCAAGATGATCTTTCAATATGTGATGCATCCGTTCGAGCGAAATGTTCGCCTCACGAGCCATTTTCCTGCCGCTACGGCGCGGATTCCGAGCCAATTTGGCCTTCATCTTCCGAATGATATTCGGCGATGTTGCAGTGCGTTTCGGTCCACCACCATGGCGTTTTGCAATGCTGCCAGTATCGTTATAACGATTTATGGTGCGATACACAAACATTTTATTCATATGCAGTTGTTTTAACTGGTTATCAATCTGCGGCTGTGGTTTTGCAGCCAAATATAGAGCAATCACACTATTACGCTTGAATTCCATTGCGGATAACTTTTTTTCTGAATATTTCCCACTAAAATACTTTTGTACGCTTGTAAACAATAGAATGAACTGTCATTAGTGTAAATTTGAGCGCGCTGTCATCACTGGTTTGACAGCAATGACAGTCTGAAGTTGATAACACTTCGTATCAGTCACCCGGTATACACAAAAAAGCGGTAAGTAGTTTGATGATTAAACATGTAATATTATTTCCCGAAAATTGGTACCGTCATCGGCTTTTTGGGTATTTCGATTATGCTTTTGCAATATTTTAATTCCATGATCTCATAGGCCAACTGACATTATAATTTATAGAAAAGCGACTATAAAAGCAAAGTGCAATTAATGCGAAGAAGAACTGGAAATGCTATGACTACTGTGACTTCTCGGAATGGAGGTTCACAAAGAGGAGTTCTGTGTGGTTTTATTGTAGTGTATTATTCTGAATCCTAACCTGGCAATAATTCATTAATGATAAATGCAAGAAGGAAGCAACGTTTACTGGAAATATGAAAATACATTTTATAAATCATAGGGCTTGGGACTGGGATTGCTAATGGTCTCATTGGCTCAGTTGCCGATAATGGTTTACTTGCATTCGATATGGCCTTGAATCTTCCATCTCCGTATCTCTGGCCAGCCAGTCTTTCGTGGATTTGAACATCATCAAATTTGAGGGAAGCTAGTAAGCAAACTTCCCACAGGTTATATATCACTCTGACGCGATGGTCACAACTCATTCTTTGGAGAAATTATTTAAAGTGGCTATAATCGTAAGACATTAGTGAGAACATGATCCTGTGATGATTTCACATTTCAAATGAAGAGCTGTTCATGTACACCGATGAATCAGTGGTTAGTGATAGTCTTGCTTGTTCCAAAATTTCCCTGAATTTTTTGAAGTGTACACCACTGTCTTTCAGACAGTTGTAGTACTTAATGCCAGTTGCAGACGTATGGTATTGGAACCAGCTGAAGGTTGCCTAATATGTATTGCATTAAATATTTTACAACAACCTTAAGGCCATTGCTACATTCACATTCTTCGATTGTTCGGAAAGTATTGAAACATTAAATCGACTTGGCAGGTAAAATTATATTTTATTTTTTTGTGCGCTCGGTCATAAAAGCATTCGTCAAGATTGATAAAATGGCTAGATAAGGCGTGTTGAGACTTAAACCAGCCCCCGGCTGTTAAATTACTTGCTATAATAAAAAAAATTAAAAATAAATTCTTGGATTCAAAGATCGGGAAAGGGCTCAGGTACAATTAAACTGTGATAAGGTGCATCTTGAGAACTTTACTGGTCATTTTTACCGGTCATTGAATTCTAAACAAGTATTTGTTTAGAATACTGATTCTTGAGATTGCAAATTGCGAGCAGTGTGGCGGACTAGGATCCTCGCCATCTCAACCCATAACGACCCATAAAATACAGAAAAATGTAAGAATTCATTAGAAGAACAAACTGTTTTCGGCAATAAGCGGTTTCATTAGGGTTTGCTATAATAGTCTATCGTAGTGAAAATTGATTATTTCAATGTTGCGGCTACTTGAAGTAGGTAAAATTATCGAGATCAGCTAATTCAAATAACGGTATATTCGATACGATCAAATTTCAAAACATCTAGGCGTTTTTAATTTTTGGAAATCTGATCTACTTTATCTATTTTAACGTCACTTTGAATCTTGAATTTGGAGATTTGTGCTTTCGAACACTTGACGATTTGATGTCACTATAAGCGAAATTATTTGGAAATTTGAACGCAATCTATCGAAATTTAATTTTTTCAATTTCACATTGCTAGTTTTACTGATCTACAATATTTTTGTTATAATAATTTTTGTTAATGTTAAATTATTTTACGATAACTTGTTTCATGATCATCGTTGTTATGCAACCACTAAATTTTAATTTGGGAGTCCATAGCTTCAAAAAATAATTATTGAGATACAATGCGGTGTAAAATTTATTAGATCATAAAATGTATTCGAGTTTTGTTTACTATCTATAAATCAATATTTAAATTGTGAGTATGGCATTCAAATTTATCAAATAGATAATAAAAACCCTAACTTTTTCAATTGTATTTTATCTAATATTTATTTATAGTTTTCACTATTTATCTATCTTTAAATATTGTAAAATTTATATATTTTATTGTACAAAGGTCTTCTAAAGTCTAAACGGTTGTGAAATTTGTTTGAAGTAAAGCAAAACAAAATTTCAAAAACTATAAAAACTATTGCAAAGAATTGTATACGTGTACATATATAGCGAGAGAAACTTGGGAAATGTTTAATTTTAGTTTAGTAGAATATATAACCTTAGTTTCGTGTATACCAACCTGTATAGTTATTTATTTTAAATGGAAAACCTTTGATTAATATTTTTATAGTTTTTTCTTTTTGTTTATTTCTATTTTATTGGTATATTTTAATACTTGAGTATTATTACACTTAATAGGTGTGTAATTTTGGTTTATTATTCGCAACAAAATGTGTGTGTACTGTATAGATCCAGTGTACACATAAATATAAGTATACTTTCGAGTATATAATAAACTAAATTTATTTTTGAATTGTTGTCGTGTGGAAATTTATGATTCATATTTTCGTTAGAATGTCACTTGGGGTCATTTTATTTAAATGTTTAGCGTTGTAAGTTTTTGTTTTCTTAATTGGTTCACCAGTCTGATAAAAATCGCGACATTGACATAGAAGACAGCAATATATTTTTTATGTTATGTATTTCTTAATTATCATGCGTCAACTCATGGCTTCGGTACATACAATAATTTGTAATCAGTTGTGTTGCATTGTAGATTGCTTTGCGGAGAAGTCTTATAATTTTACGGGCAAGTGTATTATGTTTTAAATTAGAACATAAAGATATATTTTACCATATTACGACGATAGGTGATTGATTTTGCTATATAACTGCCTAATATAAACAATATTTTTAATGTTAATATTTAGTTCATCTTTTTTAAACAATTAAATATTTATAAACCATATCAGTTTTTTCAAGTGGTTTTACGTTAAACTTTGTTTTTGTTTCAAATTCTACGGGATGAATATTCAAATTGGCTACAATGTAATTATTTTAATTATTTTTATAAATTCTAAATATTGATTAGCACACATTTAATGTCGTTTCGATGCCAATCAATCAATATTCAAATTTGCGTATTGTACATAGCTCCATGTCGTCCTGTAGTGGCTTTATTGTTGGGGAATCTCTATTTTGAATACCTACCCCTTTAAACTCTTGAATCTTCTATTCTTCTGGTTTATTAAATGATTTATTGAAAAATATTGTAGTTATTACAACATAAAGTTGATCAATATTATCTAACTATTCTTCTATTCTCTGCTACGTAAAGCGATGTTGAAAAATATGTTTTCATATTCTGTCTTGGAATTCTCAATGGGATATGCGTTGGAGATTTTATAATTCCACGAAATCAAATTATATCGATATTAAGCAGTTTATTAATCTGATTATAATGGCGTAGGAGCTGAAATGTGATTTTTCTCGACAAGTGATGCTCCAAAATCGCCAAATACTCTGAATCAGTATAGTTTCTCCATAGAAATGGTCATTTTGTAGAAATATTCTAACCGTCATGGAAATGTGCATGGATATCTTCGATTACATCGAGCGATTGAGTAGAACATTTGCCTTGAGAATCCAAATCTGGGCCAACATTTAAGTCATTTTTGTTATTGTGATTATGTTCGATGAATTGATTCCTCGCATAATTTGTTTTCGAAGTTTTTTCGATTTATAAAGGGATTTCCTATCGAGATTTTTCAATTCATTGATTGATTACGTGAATGTTTTCAAATTCCATTAGAAACGACCCGGGGTGATGGCGTACTATTGCATTTTGTCCGGAGTAAAATTTTATTTTATAACATACATTCTACTTATGTGTCACAAGCAGTTGTAAGTTTGTATTAAATTTCTCTAAATACAAATTATCTGTCACGCGTGCGTTCGGTCGCCCATAGCTAACTCTAACTCGTTATTTAACATAGTTCTGTTTGGTACTTACTCTATCTAAAACAGTAAACCATTTGAAGATACTTTAACTAGCAGCTGCAATATGATATCGCCGAGTGATACTTCTAAAATTTATACTCTTGAATGTATAGGGTGGGCCAAATAATTTTTTTTTTAAACAAATGTAATAAAACAAAAGGTTCTCAATATTTTTTCAAATTAATTTTTTCATTGTAAAGAACACTCCTTCCGATTAATTATGAAATGACTTATTATGGTCATATGACTGCCCCGGCTGGCCTTGACGTACCCTATACGGTCGGTCCAATTTTTGAGCACATTTTCGATTGTATGTGGCACTATGTCTTCAATGGCAATGCGAATATTGTTCTTGAGAGCGTCAATCATATCCTAAAGATAATAGTCCAACGGCGTCAAATCACACTTCCGAGGCGGCCAAATCACATCAGCATTTCGGCTGATAATTCGATCTTCGAAGACAGTGCGCAAAAGATCAATTGAAACGTGTGTTGTGTGGCACGGAGCGCCGTCTTGTTGAAACTAAATGTTGCCTATGTCCTCTTCAAGTGCCGGGAACAAAAAATCATTTATCATGGCGCGGTAGCGCTCACCATTGATAGTAACGGTGGCTCCTTGCTCATTTTCAAAGAAAAATGGTCTAATGATGCCACCGGACCAAAATCCGCACAAAACAGTCACTCGTTGAGGATGCATCGGCTTCTCTACGATCACGTGCGATGGAAATAGAAGGTGGAAATGCGCCTTATCCGAAAAGATGATTTTTTTGCCATAATCGGCATCTTCTTCAAGTCGATCGCAAACCCACTCAGCGAACCGAAAACGCAATGGATGGTCTCTTTGCTTCAATTCCTGAACCAATTGAACATTATACGGTGTCATACCACGGTCTTTATGCAGAATTCGTCGCAATGTTGTGCGTGAAATGTTCAATTTTTGAGCACGATGACGAGTTGACGTTCCAGGCGACTCGCGCACATTCTCGGCTACAGCATCAACATTTTCGGGTGTACGCTTGGTTGGCTGCTTGGTTCGTGTTGGTTTATTAATTAGCAAGCCTGTTTCACAAAATAACGCACATATGGAGCTCCCGGCGCTTCGTTTCTTCCGAAAACCGCACGCAATTTTCGCACACATTCTGCAACATTACCATGATTTTCTAAGTAATGTTTCAATATTTCCCAGCGTTGTTCAAGCGAATACCCAACCATTTTCGTTCAGCGGAAGGATACAACTAACTTTCTGTTAAATCAGAAGTGACATAACCCTTACCATACTCAAAATAACCGCTAGTTAAAAAAAAGTTAGATGACCCACCCTGTAGTTAAATAGCTATTTCAAGCGTTCTTAGATATAAAAATAAAAGTGAAATATAATTTTTGTCATGAAGTCGCGGGAAAGCTCTAAATATGTACCAAATGTTGGGCATTTTTGTTATTTGAATATTTTGGACAAATCGTATCTTCGCTTAATTCGGTTTCGCACATTTTTCGGTTCTTAAAGAGATTTCATTTCCTAAGAAAATTTTACAATTAATCGAAATCAATTTACATCGATATTAAGTAGTTTATTGCACGGATTATTGTCACAGGTGCATAATTTATTTGAAACAAATTCAATTGTTATAATAAATTGAACAATTTGAGACTAAAGCCAATTGGTTGATCTTAAGTACCAAAATGAAACCACTAAAATTATTAGAAAAATATAAATGATAAGCTCATGTGATAATCGAAAAATCTGCCGGATTATATAGGAATTGTTTTTTGTCCAGATTACAATTTTATTTTCTAATTTGTTTATTATGGTAAATTCTAGTTTTGAAGCTGAATCTAAAACTGTACTTGTTAATTATGATTTAACGGGCGAACAGGGTTAGCGCTTCGCCAGCCAGTCTTAAGGACTTAAGTTGCACTCAATTTGACCATTTATGTTGCGATTAATGATGAACGAAACAGCAGGATTTATTCATTCATTGGATAAGAAAATCTCAAGCGTTTGTTGGTACGAAATTATAACGGAAATGGTCCAAATAGACTTCAACATAAAGTATTACGGACTGATTCGTTCAGCCTTTCTTGATTTCTAAAGCGAAAAATTAAACTTACCGGACTTTTGATAAAACTATCTTGTATTATTGTTTCTATCAAGAAACATAATCCCCGCTTAAATTTCAGAAAAGCAACAAGGTGAAAATTGAATCTTTAAATGTATTCAAGTCTTTTAGTTCTTTGTCGTTTTTGTAAATGCTAAATTTTTCAACCTCATTGCAAAAATAGAAAAAGCTCCCAATTAATGGAAAAATTTTAAGTATGAAGTTTGTTTTTCGAATTGTCGAATTTTGGTGAAATAAATTTTTTTTTTTATCAAAACTTGTCATTTTCGGTAAAATTTAAAAAATTGCCTGGACTAATTTTGTTTGAAATTTAATTTACAATCTCTTTGTTGTTAAACTTTTTTGGTGAATGCTTTATAATTTTCAAAATATTTGCAAAACACAAAAATGTTCCTATGGAGGCTGCTACCTGCCCATCGACCGATTTCAACAAAAAATCATTGAGATCTCTTGATTTATGGAAAAAGCGTAACTTTCATCCCGATCAATCAATCAGTATGGGCTGTACAGAGACTAAATTTTTGTTGAAAACCAGTTTTTTGTCAAAATGGATGGACATCTGACCTCGACCGGTATTGTTGCAAATTTAATTTAGAATCGTTTAGTTCTTCTGGAGGCTGTCCCTTCTGATGATTATTATACTATATTTTACTACGGAAAAGAAAGTAAAATTGGTTCAGGTGACATAAACATGTTATTTAACAAAATATGCCCTTGTTCTCTCTCTATCTAAAGAACAGTAAACTATTTCAAAATACCTTAACTACTCCAGACGAAATTTAAATATTGTCCCATAATTAATTATTTTATGTTAACTTTTCTGTCTTTTGACATTTTTTCTCAATCATCACGTTTCTAGTGGTTTTTAGCGTCAAAACTCATGTAATCGAGTTCAAATCTTCAAAACGGGAACAGTTTATTACCACGAGCAAGAAAGCAGTAGCTTAAGTTTGAGCTAATAAGTTTGAGCTAAATAAAGGTCACTCCACCATATTTACTTACTTCCGAATAACTGCTATTCACCATTGACATAATACCAGTGTGTTTTCTAAATGCTAACGTACGCCTGCTATTTACAAATAAAGCACGAACATTAATTTCTTCCTGTAATCAGATCATTAATTCCTTCTATTTCTATAGTCTTTTAAAGTTCGTTCACTATAGATTGTTAGTTTCGTTGAAACACCGTTGGCCAACATATTGCCCATTTTTAAATCCCATGATGATTGTGCCAATTTAACCGTTTTATTTTATATATTTAAGTAGTGGACATATTAGAGCCATTTTCCATTCCTTTGGGATCTTTCCACAATTTGGTTTAAATTGACGTTATAACCTCGAATCTGCAGTGAAACAGATGGTTGTCTCTATGTTTTAAACCAACGATGATATCAGATCTGTTGTTGAATACAGAACCATATTAGTATCCTTATGTAGTTATCCGGAATCGGTGTGAATCATGTTGTTTCGTGAATGGTAGTCAGCAGCTATGCATTAATTTAATCAGCTATATCGTTAAGCATTGTTAATCACTGATGTTAAACACTTGTGTGGCATTCGCCTTGCATTTTTAAAATTTTGGCAACTTGTGTGGTCCTTTTGGGTTGTGGTGGATTTCGTAGTATCTGTTACCACTGTTTTAATAATCTGCCACTGGCCCTCCATGGATCCGGAAAATGGTTGGTTTTCCAAATTTTCCGAAATTTAACTGTTCGATTTCAATTTTTTTATTTAATTGCTTTTTGTTTCGTTGTGTTGTTGAACCAATGCAAATTCCTTGTTCAAGGACCATAACCCGACACGTTATTTCTACTCTTATTACGAGAGAATTCCATTAGTCCAATTTATCCCTAGGTAAGTCATACACTCATGTTAAAATTTTGCAAATGAGTATAGTGATTATTAATTTACATTTTGTTGAGGAAAATGCAGCTGTGGTCCAATATCCTTGTGCAAAATCTGGAAGAACACGTTCTTGTACTTCATCCAGATTAATTCGAATAAAAATTGGATCATTGATGGGTCTTCAAAATCATTGTTATACTCGAGACTTGCCGATAGTTAGAAAGCTAAATTTCTAGATTAAGGATTTCTGGATTTTCCCAGGAAAAATGAAATTAATTTCACTTCATTAGATTTTTAAATTTTCAAATAATTTGATATGCAGGTCGATTCTGGCTTTCCTTTAAGAAAAAGGAATTAGAAAAAATATTTTCATAGTATTTTGGTCGCAACAATTTTTTTTCTGACATACTATGGTAAAAAGTTGGTGTAAATTATTCTAAAAGCAAAACAAAATTAGGGAAATCCAATTTCAATACGGAAAAAATATTTTCTATATTATAAGATGAAAATGATATTTTTGACAAAAACGCTATGTAAATATTTTTCTAATTTCTTTTTCCTATAGGAAAGCCAAAATTGACCTACAGATGGGATTGAAATTTTCTTTGGAGTAACGAATATAAATTTGGATCTAATTTGTTAAAGTGATAGATATGTTATTTCAAATTGCCGAAAGTTTTGCAGGGTTTAACTAATTTAAAATTATAATTATTCATATGTTCATCCCAAGAATTAGTTATTTTTTTAGGTGACAGAGCTTGCGTATCTCAACATTTTTTTTATAATTTTTAAAAATAATTGAGAATTTACCAAACTTAGGTCTTTTCGATTATAAACAAGTAAATAGTTGGACTTACAACTGTATATGGTAAAATTAATGAGGTCAAATATTAAAAGATCTACTCAGTGGTCGACATTTGTTTTACTAGTGGCATGATATAATATGATAGGGATGTATTGCTGAAAAATACACCAAACTAAATAAAATCCGGCCAATTTGTGTTTAGTTTTATTTTGGGCTTAAGGACGTTTGAAAATATCCAGTAAATATTGGTTGAAGAGAATAACCGCCAAACCAAATTTCACTGCCAAATTTCTTCCATTCTTACACATCGTTATCGTAACCTAATAAACATTAGAAGGTTTGCCATCTTGCTATTAAGATATCGCATGATGAACAACTACGTTGTTAGTTTTCATAACAATATTAGTCTTTACAATTCAAACCGCACCCCAATGGTTTGGTTCTTTATCGAAAACGGCACTATAGTGTTAGGTTGTTATACTACAAACAATTCGAATAATAAATCATGATATTCAATGTAATGGTATGATGTGCAAAGCATGATTACTTGCAAATCTTTAAGGTTGTGCTCTATTACGTAGGCAATTTTATTTATTTCCGTTTCATAATAATTTCAATTAGGTCATCTTCTGCTCTACATAAATCACTTTTTCTTCATTTAATGTTCTATTCAAATAACAAATTTGATGACATGAATAGTTGGAAAAATATACCTCACATATATTGGTGTATACCAAACACTTTAGAAATAAAACTGAATCACATTTGTTCGCGTCTTATGCCTCAACCAGCGTACATTTCAGAGCTTACGTTGTGCTCTCTTTGGACCACTTAGGGGAGCGGTACGGCCACCAAAATTTTAGAGGTCAGTTGTTTATTTGTGATGAGAAGCCTATACAATTTTGCCGATTGTAAACGAAATGGTACAAACATCGTGCTACTTAAGCTCTTAAGTGTTCGCTGGTTGAGGCATTAATGTTGTGTTTTCTTCGTTTTAATTTAATTGGAATGATGTGTGGTATGCTCGTCGCAACAAAATAGAACACACGGGTTCACATTGAAATACAAAATACTAAGCCTAAATGCATTAATTATATTTTTAAATTAAAATTAGAATTCTATTTGTTATTTATAGTTCCCTACGATACTTAATTTACATTTTTGTTGTTCTGTATAAGTATTTTCGTGTATAATTTTTGTCTGATGTTGATTGATTTGCATAGAAATACATAAAATATGTACATAAAATTATTTCACGACGTTTTCTGTACTTGTTTTTTTATGCATTTCGTTATTAATAAAATTCTAAAATTTTTTTGAAAATCCTAAAATGAAAAATGGACAATGATTCTAATAAAAAGTAGGAAACTGGGCAATATATGGGTTTGAAAAATGTAAATTTTTGTATGTTAAGTACTTTCATAAATTTGTTTGTTTTTACCTGTGGCATAATTTTTTAACAACGAAATATTGATTTATCATCTTTATAAATAACAGTATTAATTATTACAAGGATAATTAACGATCCTTCTATTTAATTTTCGTATTCATACTCTAGTAGTAGTATATGGTTATTATAAATTTATAAGTATACTACTTTATATACCAAACCCATTATTTATATTCATTATATTAGTGGATATGAATTAATCTGAAGAATGGGCAGTAGAAAATGGGATTGATTTTGATAGGCAAGATTGTTAGAATAGACGGTTTCAAAGCATAATGATGATTAGAGTAAAATATGAAAATGTACAGTCGGTAATAAATTAATAGATTCATTGATGGACGAAGATGCACGTTTTTCTAGTCTAAGAAATCGCCCCTTGAACAATAATTAATAAATGTTTTGTGTTTCTATCGAAATCTAATTAATAATCAATAATAATTTTTTTTCTCTTTTCAGGTAAATGACATTTTAATTTGGCGCTACTTAAGAAAGCAAGAAAGCAAATCAAATCAGAGAGCTGGACCGGCCGACTAGGTTGGACAGTAATTTTAATAGAGAGTGCAAGAAAACCTAAGATAAGTTTAAAATAATCATATTTTAGGCCACTTCCCGATATATTTAAATTTAAATCGAATCCATAATGAATAATCACGTAACGACAAAGCGAATTAAATTCGGTATTAATCGATATCGCACTAAATGTATATTTTGATTACAAATGACACTGAAATTAAAGATAGAACGTTTACTTAAAGACTATTGAACAGCGAATAAAAACAAAGTGGCTAAATGCGGAATAATACTGGAGCAGGGCCATGAACATCGCAAGTAAATATTAGACGGTATATTGAAATTATATAAAAGAAGCAACAACAATTTTGCCCGTTTTATTGTTTTTTAAACCTTACAAATTCGATCGATTGCTGCAAATTTGACGAATGATTTTGAATTTATATGGCCTGTTTTTTGCGTAACAAAGAACAGCGGCAAACTCGTTTTTGTTTTCCTATACAATATTTCATAACGGTTTAAAATTTCTGTGAAGTGTTTATGATCTTTTCTCTAAATTTAAAACTAGCTATGAGTAACTGAATTCTAAAACAGAGTTACCAATAGTTTCACTGAACTACTTTATCGTGACTTTTCGATGTATCAACCAAGCACCACAGCAATTGATCGAAATGCTTTTGATTTGTTACGAAGAATTGATCTTGCAATCCTATGGATTGGGAGCTCATGTAAATATTTTTTTTTTTTTAGTTTTTCTTTTCATTTCTAAACGCGTCTCAACCCGAACTCAAAATTGGATATCTTAGCGCCAAAACATTTGCGCACATACAATTTTACCAATTTGCCTTCAATAACAATACGTACATTACAAAAAAATTACCCCAGAAATGATTACCTACACATGATATGCCCAAAACTCGTTTTCTCCACAAATTAACGAGAATATCAAATTATTGAACTTTTCTTTAGTGACATGTTATACAAGTATACATTATTCGACGCAAGAGATCAATGTTTGTCCAAATTTGTTCTGATCGCTTTCACACGTCGAATTCAAGGACATCGAGGATTCTACTACACGTGTGTCGCCAGCGCTTACAGAAAAGAATGGGTAAACTTACACTTGATACGATTGTTGCGGGAAAGAGTAACAATTCTTCAAATACTCTGAATATAATAACAAACCGCGTACATTCGCGCCAACTGTAGCCATGTCGAAAATAAAAAAAACCGGTTTAAAATTATCCCTGTTCCGTGTTGAACTCAGTCGCCGTATTCTGGACGCGACAAGCACAAGGTTGCTCCCTGGATGATGATGTCATCAAATGCAACTGCAAGTTACCACACTTTCTTGGCTTAAGAAGAAGTTAACAAGACATTTGGGAAGGCTGCCAATTAACGGTAGGTTAATCTTCTAAATATCTTTTGTTGCACATATCCTTGGTCATCCACATCGAAACTACGGAGATTCTCCGATACAGATTATTTATTTTTTAATTATGTTTAGCTGTTGATCAAGTGGCTTACATGCTTAAATTTAAACAGATCAATTTGCATTGCCATGCTGTATTGCAAATAGGATTCTTGTGTGATCTCGTTGGTCATCGAGTTTAGGCTTAAGTTCAGTTCGAGTTGGTTCCTTGGCAATGGAGGCAATGGAGATTGGTTTTCTGGATTGTGGTGGTGTTTTAATCAGTCGGATTGGTGCGGTGAGTGGGGTTCTTGAATCATATTGATAATCTGGTTTGAATTTGAATTGTTCGAATGGTTTCCTTTACAATGGGATACGTATCTCTGTGGCGCTGTGGATTGAGAAGTTCCGCGTGATCATATTGATGATCGAGTTTGAATTAGGTACGAATTGGTTTATTCTGCAATGGATGCTGGTTCACCAGGTATTGGTGGTGTGGTGATGTAAGATCAAGTGGGTTGTTGCGGTACAAGAAGATGTTGTTAATCAGGTTTAAATTTTTGCAATGGAAATTGATTCTCCAAATAGTGGTGGCGATGTTCGATCAAGTAATAGATGGGTGTGGTGACAAGAAACTTCTTGTATGATCTTATTAAAAAATAAAAATATATTTATAAAATCTTTTGTAATAGAAATTCAGTCTCTAATTAGTGGTAGTGTACGAGGGAGAAGTGAGAAGTCTTTTAAAAATGAAACAAGGAATAATAATTTCGGCCAAAAAAAAATATATTTTTCTTTTGTAATAGAAATTCAGTCTCTAATTAGTGGTAGTGCACGAGGGCGACGTGAGAAGTCTGGTAAAAATGAAACAAGGAATAATATTTTCGGCCAAAAAAAAAATTATTTTTCTACGTAGTCGCCTTTTAGCGTCTATACAGTTAGTCCAACGTTTTTCCAATTTTTCGATTCCTTCCGAATAATACGATTTCTCCAACCTTTCAAATTAGGCGTTTGTTGCATCGATGATCTCCTCATTAGAGCCAAATCTATTTCCGCCGAGTCATTTCTTCAAGTTCGGAAATAGGAAATAGTCGCAGGAGGCTAAGCCTGGAGAATATGACGGATATGGAAGTAATTCGAAGAGTACACATCATTTCAGACACATCTGTATGAAAATTTTAATTTGGTCTAGTGGAAGATGGTATTGACACATTACATCTGGGATTTGCGATTGTGGCGCCCTCTTTTGCAATTTTACCAGACTTCTCACTACGCCCTCGTAACAGTGTACGGTCAAGTAAATTATTACGATGATAAGAAGGGTTTTATAGCATCACATTGATGATCGTGTTTATTAGTAAATTTGTATTCAGTTTAAACTTATTGTGCTATATTAGGTTTAATTTAATTTCGAATCCCGCCAGTGTGATCAGCTGTAAATTAAACTTTTTGTTATGGAATTATTAATTTATTATCTGGGAAATTTAAATTATTTACAATGGGTTTTAGAAGTACCCAAGAAATGTTTTTACAAAACAATTAATGGTATTGGGGGTACAAATAAGTATTGGGGGATTTACAAAAGATGGCGTAACTAGTATTAAATGGCATTGGACCATCTAGTAACTACTCATGTTATCATTTCCCTCTAAAAATCAGTATGTGTCATTTCGCTGAAGTGTAAACAACATATTTTTTGTGCTCTAACCATGTCAACAAGCGCTACTTGTTTTGTTTTAATTTGAAGAAAATTGTAGCTGATTCACATCGATTGCTGTGAAAAGCATATGGGGAACGTGCCCATCAATAAAAACATGTGAGTACTGGTTCCGCCGTTTTAAAAAAGTGGCGATTTTGACACCAGTGACAAAGAACGCGAAGGGAAGCGAGTAAAGTTTGAAGACGCTGAGTCGGAGGCGTTATTGAACCAAAATTCATGTCAAACAACCGTTTCAAGATCATGGGTATGGAGCAAAAACAAGGAAATTGGATTCCGTATGAACTCAAGCCAAGAGACGTCGAACGCCGTTTTTTCACGAGCGAACAACTGCTCCAAAGACAAAATCGGAAGAAGTTTTTTTGCATTGAATCGTGATGGAAGACGAAAAGTGGATCCACTACGACAAGCCAAAATGCAGAAAATCGTAGGCTAAGCCCGGTCATGTATCAATTTCAAGCGTCAAACCGAATATTCATGGCAAGAAGCCAATGTCTGTGCATCTGGTGGGATAAATTTGGAGTGATCTAGTATGAACTACTCCAGCCTAACGAAACCATCACTGGAGAACGTTATCAACAACAATTTATGCAATTAAGCCGAGCATTGAATCTCAACTGCCCACAATATGCCAACAGACATGATAAAATGATCTTTCAGTAAGACAACGCTCGACCACATGTTGCAAGAATCGTCAAGGGAATCTTGGGGCGCTTCAATGGGGTATCCTGCCTTACCACCGTATTCATCAGACAATGCTCTTTCCGACTACCACTTGTTCCGGTCGATGACTCATAACCTGACCGAGCGAAACTGGAAAATAATTTTAATTAATTGAAAGAATTTATGTTTATATTAAAATAAATTTTCAATGCGACAGACCACGAAAAGTATTTGTTTGAATTTTGCTAAACCAGTCTAACTAACCCGCAGTGTGTCTAGGTTATAAAAAACTCGTCGACGTAACCATTTTGAATTCTTCTGTATTTTCTGTTCGTAGATCTATGTACATACGATTGCGACCTCGCGATGAATTTACCTATTTAGGTCAATTATTAACAATGGATTACTAATTATAATTAATAGTCTGGTCAGACTGGGGATTAGCTGAATTGGTTTAGCAGAGGAAACTAAATTCAATTCAGTTCGACACACTACGAAAAATTCAAAAATCTACTAGCAAATTCAAGTTTTTTCATGGGAATTAATTTTTAATTTAATGTCTGTCCAGGCTATTAGATTGATGCACTAATCCTAGTCCTCCGTTTAATTCAAAGTCGAAAATGTGTTAAACAAATCCTATTTTTTTACAACCTGTTGGAACACATTAATCTAATACATTCTTGTGCTTAAAGTCTTTTATTTGGGAAATTGAATGGCGAGTGAAATACATCACTGCACCAATATAAGGGGTTTTCAAATAAGTTATAGAAGCTAAACTTCAAACCAAATTTGTATCGCTTTTACAAAGCTCTCGGTTTAGAAGGGAAATATAATAACATTAACTTGGTGGCTTTCAATATAGCTCCTAGGTAATCTGGGAAACCGCTTACAAAAGACAAATGTTAATGAGTACAGAAGCTATTATGGTTTATTGCAAGTACAAATTAAAATGAAGCACTCATAGCATTGTAGCAAGATCAAAAATTACCATTCAATCATCAATGTTATTTTTTTTAAACTGGCCAATTTCGATTTGCTTTTTGACTCGCTATTTAGAAGGAGATTCAAGTACCGTTCCATACATTTACAAATTATTTCTGTTCTCAATTTTTTTAATCAGAATTATGAAATTTCTTGTAAAAACTTGCAAGCATTCTAAATATTTATTATGTAGATAAGTATGTACTTCTGCTTGTTGTAAAATTTTCAAACCGATTAGACTAATTTGGTGAAAATTTGAATTTATTTTTCTATTTCCACAAAAATCTAAATGCTTGATTCAATCATCAAACACATGCATCGTAAATCAATTGAACATACTTAAGTAAATTGTACAAATAAAATTGTCTACCCAAATTTTCATTAATAACATAACAACACACATAATTTGAATTAATAACCAACCTGGTTTTGCTACAACGTACAATAAACAATTTAAATCAACATGAAGGGCATCACACCCGAATGACGAATATTTATGAAAACCAATAATCTTAAATAGGAGTCTCCCGTTTAATTAAATACACAAATGTAAATTAGATGAAACTAGCACGTTCAATCGGCACATACAAATACAGAATTCTAGATTAATTCGAATTGTTGATTGATGGAAAATACAGCACAATACAAAATAATCATAGTGGGCGACCTTTAAGGCCGTGACCATGTAGTTTTATTCTATAGCTATTTGTAGCGTACGAGTTATGCATCTTTGTCAATTTTAATCCAATCTTTATAATAAAGTAACTAGATTGATTCAGTTTTGAGGTAATAAACCAATCTAATAAAGTTAATAAATTTCTAAAAATCTATCACCCAATTCCATTAACACTTTCTATTTCATTATGTGTTCGTTTCATATACGCGAATGAAATCAAACTTCATGTAAATATTTTAATAGATTTTATGTTTTTATAATCAATTTTTTTATCTTGCATATAAAAAATAATAATGATTACAACCGATAAACATACAAAAATCGAAATATTGATTAGAAATATTGTTTTGCCTTTGTCGTCTAACATCGACAACGTATTAAGTTCTCATGACGCGTTGGCTTGATGATAATGTGTGAGTACTTGGTATGGGTAATTATTTAGAAGGAAAATCAAACAACATTTTATATAAAAATGAAAAATTACATATTGTTACAATGTATCATAGGAGCAAAAATGTAAAGCATGTACAAAATTTACTCGTGTACTTTAAAAAGCACTGGTTGCGTCTCTAATTGCTTTGTGCATTTCTACGTTAAGAAAAAACCATAATATAAAGCTTCGAGTGTGAAACGCAATATTAAAAATACAGTTTCCAAGGTTTTTCCTCTATACGACATTAAATATATTCAAGCATAAATTGTACACACATTTCGATTTTTATAATTGCAATCACTTTTACGTGCTGCAAAACAATACTTTTATAAATTTTTCCATTCCACGTATAGAAAATCAATTATACAATTATTTGTTGCTGCCGTTGTGTCGTGTGCTTGATGTACACCAGTGAAGGATTTTTTAATTTGAAATAAATAAATCTCAACGTGATAGGTATCGGTGTAATCAAAGCAAAGTATAAAAAATCAAAAGTAGGACAGTACAGACCGTTACAGCTGATTATAACCAACGAAACAAAAATAATTCGGCTAATTCGCGATTTTTATCTTTTTGTGGTTGTTTTGTTATTTATTTCGTTACTGTAAAATACTTGCATTATTTTATTAATTCAATATTTTTAATTGGCTTAGCAAATTTCTCATTTTTATTATATTAATAAACTTTAGCCCCTATCAAGCAAACATTTAAGAATTTTTTTTTGTAGGCTTTTTGAAATGTATAAAAAGTTGACCCAATATATCTATCCCGAACACATCTTTTTCTAAAGTATGTTTCTTTGCAAAATCACTTAAAAAATAATTCTATCCCGCATAAATTTTAGAAGAGAATAAAACTCATCCCAATAAAAATTATTGAATTATCAAAAAAGAGTCTTTCAATAGGGACGCTCGAAATTTGTTAGGTTATTAAAGCCTTGTTGTTAAAGCAACATCTCTCATATTTACTGTGAATTGTTTAGTAGTGTATGGCAAATCGCCATGGAAGGTTATATCATTAAACAACATATGCAAAACATGAAATTTTATTTTCAAAATGAGTGCTTTCGAGAAACGTTCCGCGCATTACGTGATTTTTATCCTCGCCGTCATGT
Organism: Nephrotoma guestfalica; assembly: GCA_963691935.1. Taxonomy (NCBI): domain Eukaryota; kingdom Metazoa; phylum Arthropoda; class Insecta; order Diptera; family Tipulidae; genus Nephrotoma; species Nephrotoma guestfalica. The sequence goes on along the minus strand of OY829913.1, from coordinate 196,045,884 downwards.
CGAGCCGACTATTCGACGTTTGGTGGCCAAATTCGAATCAACCGGGTCGATAAATAAGTAATGATCCAACACTCGTACGTCACAAAAACACAAGATCTGCTGAAAAAATTGCTGCTGTTCTTGAGTGTGTGCTGGAAAACCCGAGGCAGTCAATTTCTCGTCGTTCCCAAGAACTTTACCTTTCTGCGACTTCAACTTGCGTTTTTTGCGTCCGTCTTGGGTCACGCCATCTTTAGCGTCGAGGCCCATTTTTTATTGAATGGATATGTAAACAACCAAGATTTACCAATCCAAAAAATACCAACATTGGCGAAATATATCAACACTAAATGCATCCCGAGAAAGTCACTGTTTCGTGCGGATTTTGGTCTGTCGAAATCATTGGATATTCTGCACGAGCGTTCTCAGGAAACGGAATAAACCTCAAACTATAGATGCCCTCAAAGTCAATATAATGAACGACATCCAGCAAATTCAGCCAGATTTCTGCGACAAAGTGATCGAAAATTTGACCTCTCATACACAACTTGTTTTGTTTACATTTAAAAGAAGAATGTGGATTTAACCCTTATGTGAATGACATGCATTTTGAACGGAACTAATTTAAAAAAAATTTTTTTTTGCAATAATGAAATGTATAACGAATTTTGCTATAATTACATAAATAAAAAACAATCTTGCATTAGCTGAAACATTCAAAAAAGACATCTAAACGTGCAAAAGGTACTCGGGTATCTCGTCACTCACATTTGGGATAAGTGTGCCAAGCAGCGCCTCTATTTGGGAATACGAATTCGAATAAATGAACGACATTTTCGAATAATCAGTATTTGTGTACTAAGTGTTGTTGTCGACCAAGAATTGTCCGATCAGGTACGAATTTGTCTCCAGTGATAATTTTATTAGATTCTTTGAATCCAAAGAATATCCAAAGAACATACTGTTGTTTAATTGGAGCAAAAATTATTTTGATAAGTTAGGACAAGTTTCAACCCTTTTTTAATATTTAATTTATTTGTTAATGCAAAAGCTGAAATATTTATTATTATCCAGGGTGTCCATCCGAAAGGTTTATAATTTTTTGGTCGCCATTTAGGCGAATATTAATATTGACAGTTTATACTTGACAGTCGTGAAGTACACACGTGATAAATTAATTACACCAACCATTTACACAAGCAATCATCAATTAAATTAACATTAAGAAAATTACGTGAAAGCTTCGGAAGGAATATGGTGCCTTCGGAGCCTACAATTTACTGGATCATCAAAGAATTTGAAGAAAGTGGGGTTGTGGCAAATAAGCCAAATTGTGTGGAGCAACGTATAGTCAGAACACCAGAAAATATTGCTGCCCCGTACGTTTGCAAATAAGATGCTGTTGCTTGACAATGACAATCTGGTTTTTTAGAAAATAATTGTGAGTGACGAGGCTCGTTTTCACTGAAGTGGTCCATGCCAATGTTTTGGTGAACATGTCGTTCTTGCAGGACGGTGCTACATGTCCTACCTACCTGTCCTGCTAGATAAACAGTTAACTTTGTAATCTGGTGATGTGGATTGATCTCCACGGTCACCCAATTTAACTGCTCTCCACTCTGCCCGAGGCGGGCATTAGTCAGTTGTTTTTCTTACATAATTCCAAACATTAAATAAGCGATCTGTAAACATTAAATCTATTTTCTTTTATTTAATTTTTTTTTGTTGTAAAAGTAGTAGACCTTTCGGATGTACACCTTATTCATACCTAATACAAAAGGAAAAACCAAGGCTGCGGTAATTTACAATAAACACAAAACTCCCCGAAATAATTTTTATGATTTTTTTAAAATTTATTTATTTATTACAACTGATTTAGAACTCATCTAGTAATTTATGGTATCTTTCATAATTTATATTCTCGTTTGGAGGGTTGTCCCTACAGTTTTATTATATTTTTAGTCGATCCAGATTGGACCTAGTAGGTTTATGTGGTTTTTTATGTGATTATTTTTTAAATTTTTTTATTTAATTGATTAATATTAAAAATATTACTTATAAATCAAATTGTAATTAATGTGTGTTATGCTTGCACAAAATACAAAACGACAAAATTCCAAATAAAAGGGTTGTATTTATCGGATAGTGGTGCTATTCTGGCTTTTACTGGTAATAAGGGATTAGGACTACTTCACAAAAATAAGTTTCCACTTATAGAAATAATGAAAATCCGACTTTTTTCATAATATTTTCTTTATTTATTGAATTACTATAAAGTTTAATACGTTTAATTTATAAGATATTCTTCAGTATTTAGGAACTTTAATCTTAGGTAAGTGAAAATTTGAGCAACAGAAATAAGCTTCCAGTGATACTAATATCCACTGTTTCGAAAGATTAAACTTCCTGCGTTCCTCAGGAGTGATATTTTCTCGCAATCCCTTTACGCACCTGTTCAATTCATTGATATTCCTTGGCTCTTTTGCAGCAATTCGAGATTGAAGCAAATCCCAGACTTGGGGGTCAAAGGCCTTGTGGAGGCCATTCCAACACAATTGTATTTTTAATTTTAATGTATTATCGAATTTTGTGGTATGTATCGGTGCATTATCTTGTTGCAAGATAAAATCTTCACCTATTAACCGCTTTCCTTCCGGTATGATCACCTCCGACAAAAGTATCAGCTACACTACCGCATTAGCCTTCCCATCCAATATCACAACTTTTCCTGTTCCATACGACGGGAGATACATACCCATACCACTACATCTCTTTGCAGGTTAATGCTTCTCCAACCTTTCTCTATACAAAAACGCGGCCATGAGAATACGTCTTTCATATCATCGATTCATCTGTCCATAGGATGGGGTTCCAAAATTCTGCTGGTTGAAGGGCATTTTCGTGATAAAACTTCATCCTTTTTATTAATTTTAATTTTAATTAATTTATCTCTTTTTAGATATGTGTTGGTTATTCTTAAACGTCTTGGTCAATGTTTGGTAGTCCTTCATCGTTGAAAGCATTTTTACTTTATTACTGGCTGTATAAGTTTTCCCAAAAATGGCAGCAATTTTTCGATTTGAGTAACCTTTTGTATGCATATTAATTAAGGCGCTACGTTCCTCTTTAGTGAATTGTTTAAATGAACCCATTTTGCGAGGCATTTTTACTGCAAAAAATTGAAATATTTTGAAAACATGATGAAAAGTTAGCTATTTTTGAAAATTAGAAAAAAAAATTTTAATACACTTACCAAATTAAAATCAATAATCTTAAACTCTATTAAAAAAAAATTTCTGAGTAAATGTTACAAAGATCACACACCAACTTGATAACTGAACTGTGGAAACTAATTTTTGATGTGTCAATATTGATCGCTTTCGTGCAACGAAACGTAATGTTGCGGAATACATAAAACAATTGGGATAATTTGTGTTAAACGCTCATGCAAACGCCATTCATCAATATTTGCTTATTTCAGAGTAGCGATGCATTTTATTTCCAAGTGATGTGTGGAAAGTTTTTTTTTGCGAGGTAGTGTATTATCATATCATTTTCTTTAAGTGTATTTTTTACGCTACTGATGGAATTAGTTTGAATAACTAATTAATATTACCGTGCAATTCTGACCTACAGTGACAGAGGTCTTAATTACGATATTTCTCATATTTAAGAGATATCTCTTACTTAAGACTGTATTGCGATTTTGCGCGGTTCTGATTAGTTAAGAAGTGCTCTTAAAAATCTCTAAACTTAATACGAATCAAATTGTGACCACCATAATAAATGCTAGAATTTTTATTACGATGCATTAAAACTAATAAAAATAAAAATTGTGTAAATAAATAATTTTATAAATTATATTTTTCAATACACAAACCGGATTTTAGATGTAATATTTTTATTAAAAAAATAATTAATTTTTGCGAAAGTAAATATTTTGTTGTTGTTTATTTTTTGCAAAAATAAACATAACCCATATATATATATATATATATATATACCAATTTTTGCCCAATTTTCTAATTTCCCTAATTTATTATTAATATGTTAATATTAAACTAATATTTTCGAGCAAAAATATGTTATGTTTTATCGTTTATTTACCAATAAAAATACACAATGACCCGCATTAGTAAAAATCGCAATTGACAGGTTTCTAATTTGGAGAGTTTTTAAGATACAGTTACCTGGAGATTAAAAAATTCTCTTAACATAAACCTCTGTGCTGTTTGTCTCTTAATAGTTTTAACATCAGAATCGCACGATTAGTGTAAATATTTTCGAATTAAAGTTAATTGGAAAAATTTTGTTCAAATCATTTTTATTGGTAAAGATAATTCATCATTTTACTTTGTTTCAAAAATATTTATATCAAACTAATTCCATCAGTGGGCCAGAAAAACATAATTTATTTAAAAATGCTAAAAAAATATTTTTCCTAATTCTCTATTCCCAGGGAAAGCTGGAATAGTACCACAGGTTATCCATAAAACCAAATTTTCTTGCTGATAATTTTCAGTGTAATTTTTATTTTCATACGAATTCACCAATAGTAAATCGTGTCTGAATCGAATTTTCGTTCAAAACGGATTCCCAAAAATGGGGCCGCAGTACCGAAATTAAATTCAGGCGCCCTTTTGAAAATCAGGAAGAGGCCATTAATCGGAGATCAGCTCTCTGCTCTGCTTTGGCAGTTTGTTAATGATTTTTTTGTCCTGTGGGCCCACAGTCACATTGAGTGCGGAACCTATATAGGGATTCCGGTAGTTTTCATGAACATTGAATTTTAATAAACTTCTCTATTTCGATATAATAGTGAAATTTAGTGTGATACAGCTACAATTTTGTTGACAATAGATTTTAACGATAAATAAGATTTTTTTAAAATAATAAATATTGACTTGTATTCATATCCAACTACACTACACATACCAAACATTTCAAAATATTAATAATGCGTTTGCCGAAATTCAATAGAAGTATTTATTAAATTCTTGTTTCTCTTCATCAATGATTGTTCTACATTGTATACTTTTATAAATTGGAATGTTCTACTTTTACATATAAATAAAGCACAGAGGCCGTAAAACAATAACACAATATTTTGGGGAGATAATCAATCGCGTATTAATTGGGTTTTTAGTTCATAAAATGAATCAATTTAAACAAACAATTTATTATTTATAAATAAATATTTAATTTTTTATTTTTTAATACAATCAACAAAAATTATCTTATCTTGTTGAACAAAATAAACTACTTCATTTGTGATGATAAACGCTAGATAGATATATTATTCAGTTAACGAAGTATTATTTTTTATTTTTGACCCGACTGTGGAATGAAATAGGACATATAATATGATATGACTAATCCGAACTATGTATATATTACAATGTTACCATAAACAAACACTAATTCCCAAATCAACAAATATGAAAATGATTCATTTTCTTCTTACTACCAAAATAAAAAATTGGATCCAATAATTTTATTGTGCAAGACAGTAACAAATTTTAATATGTATCAAAACATTCTGTTGAATTTTAAATTTTTTACATTGATTTTTATTTTGATTATGCTTCATTAATAATAAAATAAATGTTTTTCTATTAATCCACAACGAATCAAAATATTTATTAATAACTTAAATTTTGTAATCCTAATTGTAATATTAGTTGTAATATAATCATCATCAAATAGAAATCCGATCAGGGTTCAACTCAAAACAAAAACCTTATTTAAAAAATAATTGTATTAATAATGGTTTTTTACTATAAGATAAAATTATATAGAATAATCTTTCATATTTTTAACTGTGTGGTCATCACAAAAGAAAAATAATTTCTATTTTTAAGACAATCAACAAATGTTACAAATTATGATCGCGTATATAGACGTGAAACACAAGCGATTTCTTACGATAATAAACAACGATTTATAATTAATTCAATTTATAGTTTTTATTATAGGTAAAGGAATTTTCCGATATACTTTCAATTTCTATATAATACACTTTTGATACATAATTTGATTAGTCAAAGTTATTTTGAAAGTTTTGTTTTACTTATTTCAAACTTTCACGGTTAAATCGATCATACCAACAAAAATATTGGGTATTGTTACTTATTTGTGTACGTTCTGAATTTTTGATTGGTGGTTTTTGTTAAATTCTGTGCACAGTGTAATAAAGTTTGGTGAAGTCATTCGGTGTCGCTTTGTCTGGTAAATACATATATGGCTAAACCATCTATCTCAATGTGGTATATGGTAGGCGGCTATTAATCAGTATCATCAATACAAGTATTTTTCTTCATATTTCCGATTGGTGATTTCAATCTGTTGTGAAATACTGTTTTGAAGTCATTACACCGTACGTGGTGCTCAAAGTTGAGTAGGCAGTCTAGGCATCTATAGGTAGACTTGAAATTCAAAAGTACGTTTTTGAAAAATGAAGGTTCATGTGTGCAGACAGCCAGAATCCTAATTAAACACAAATTGGTTAATATAGGTTCTCTCACACACACAACTGTGCTACCCTCTCTTAAAAACAACTGGTCTAATAAAGAATTAATTCGATTGAAAAGCATGTTATTTCATAGAGTATTTATTTATTACTCGTGGTTAACAAATTGTGCATCAGGCTATCAGCCTATAAAAGTATGTATGCGCAAGGAATACAAAAGATAGTAAATCAAATCTAATGCTACAGCCTGACGCCAATCTCCTCGCGAGCTTAATTTTCAATTTAGTTATCAGTTGATGTATGATGGTTTTGTTAGTGTATATAGTGAACCTTGCGATGTGAGTCAAGAAAAGCCACATTTATTAACGTAATTTTCATTAGGGTAAAGTCATTTTCGTGTTCTCCTGTGTAATAAATTATAATGCCTTTTACGGCACCTTCGTGCTATTATAGCCACTGGTGTCAAAACACAATGATATTATCTTATCCAGTAGAGGGACAGAATTTTTCAGTTCTATATTTTTATAAATGATACACCGATCATGCACTAAACCCGGACACCCAACGACAATATTTTATAAGTTTCCGCTTGATATTTATGTTAATAGTGGCCACGCTGAAACCTTGTTTACTATGGTTTTTACATACTTACGACTTGTTGGTTATGAAGGTTTTGATGTACCGCAATTTTGACATTCAGCCGACAGCATTCGAAAATTTGTGTTTGGTGTTGAGTAGAAATTAGCTCTAATTTCCTGAACTTCCATTTCTAATTTTTCTTTTTTGTGTGAAGTTAAGTTTTCAATAAATGTTGATGTTTTACAATATTCCAATTTAAAATCCTAAATAGTGAGGCACAGCTGATACTATTATTACTACTGCCATCTATTAATAGCCAGTATTTACTAACAAAAAAATTGGAAAAGTCAATAATTTAGTCAAAATCATATACAAAATCATTACCATTTAAAAAAAAAACATAAATTTACAAATGAAATGAATGGCAATAATTAAAGGAAAAAAACTGAATTATGAAAATGATTGGGGTGAGCCGATAGATTTTTTTGATATGGAGGGACATACTATACGCATATACTGGCATTGACGACATCAAATGATAAATAAGCGACGTTGATTGAAGTTGATTCCTCGATTTCCCTCGTACTAAAAAAATATCAAAAATAAAAAACTTTTCCAATCTGTCACCGTAGGTGGACAACGCGCGCACCGAAAAAGAACCATTTGCAAATAGAATAAAATAAGGGACTGGAAGTATTTATTATATACGTGTGTAATTTATATATGAACGAAGTTTGTTTTCACTTCTTCCCAAGATGAAATCGTAATTATCAAGAGGAGCTAGGGTTTTATATGGTTGTGTGTAATTGGTCGATGTCAAGCATCGGTTGAGAGTAGGGCAGCAAGAGGATTTTCCATAAAGAACTCAAGGAGTAAGTTGATGGGTTGTCCAAAACGTCGCTGGGATTCCTAAAGAATTCTGTAATGTCTTTCAAATCAGAGTAGTTTTTCATAAATGGTATGTATTTCAAAATATTTTCAAAAATCGAAAACTTCTTTCAAATAAACCATTACAGTCAAAAATCATTGAAACTCGAAATTAATGTAAAAAGTGAAAAGTTTTACATGGGCCAATTAACTTCTCTGGGCTGTCGCACTCGCAATGTTACAGACAAAAGTATGTATACAGACATTTTAAAATCATTTTTTATAGTTCGGTTATGAAAAATGTTGAAAACGAAAATTTTGAGGATTATACTTTATTTTATTTAGTAAAAGAAAGAAACACATCGCAAGTCTACTCCTTGGATTTTGTAGAACTGGCTCCAAAATTGGGTAACAATTAAGAATTACATAAGGCACCAAAATGCATGGGATTGGAATGGAATGGAATTTCTTAATAATAATATTTATTTAAATTAGTTTTTTTCCTCTGTCGTGTAAAGTAGTTCCCTCATTTTAAAACAATTTCAACATATAGCAACGTTAAAATATTTTATTAAAGAAATTATGCAAAATTCCATGACATGCATGTACCTTGTTAGTAAAACGAAACTAGTGCTTGATCGGGACCATTAGGGCCCTCTGCCACTTCGACCTAAATAAGTGAACGATGGATTTTATCAAAATTATTAAAAAAAATTAATTAAGTTTTTTCATTACGTATTCTGTAAGGTTACTCGAAGGATGCGATTTATCGTATCGTAAGTTATCCACAAAATTTAAATTTGTACGAGTAGTTTATAAAAACAAATTGGGTTAAATTTTAAAGAATGATATAAGAAGTAAGGATGCACGAGTTGTATATAACAATTTTTCTAGTAATGATTTAGTAATTCCAATTTAAAAGTGCAGGGATGAATATATTGTGACCAACACTCGACTTTCTTTTATCACGAATGTATACATAGGTTTCGAATACTCCACACTTGATGTCTATAAAGCGAAAAATACAACTTCCCAGAGTTTTGGTAAAATTGCCTTGTAAAGGGTGTTTTTTATGCCCGATAGAACTTGAAATAGTAAAAAATAACACAACAAATTAAATTGTAATCAAAAATTTTTAATTATTCGAAAGATCAATACATGGCATTAATATTTGAAAATCATTTTGGGTATATGAGCACCGCGGCTGTTTTTGACGAAACGCATTCTGGGCGTCCAATTTTGGACCACTTTTTCGAGCACTGTTGGCCGTTTGTCACGATTAACACAAACAATGTTGGCCTCCAAGGCGTCAATTGTTGCTGGTTTATCAGCATAATCAGTGACTTCACGTAGCCCCACAGGAAATAATCGAGGTGTCCATTTCTCGAAATCAACTTATCGCCAAATTTTGATTTTAATAAGTCGATGGTTGTATTCGCCATATGACACATAGCGCCATCCTGTTAAAACCACATCTCGTCCGGATCAATGTCATTCATATTTTCAAATAAAAAAATCCCCGGCCTGATTTTCAAAGTAAATTTTAATAATTTCGTAACGTTGTTCAAGCGTGAGTTTATTCATGATGATTTGCCAGAGTATACTGAGATCTGCCAAAGTATATTTTTCATAAAAATTTAATTTTTTGTTTTATTTTTTACAATTTCAAGTTCTATCTGGCTTAAAAAACACCCGTTATAATCAGAAAATATTAACCTCGCTTAAATTTCAGTATACCTATAAAATAAACCACAAATGGTTGAAAATACCACAAATGGTTGAAAATTTAATCTTTAAATTTATTTAAAACTTTTAATTCTTTGTCGTTTTTTGTAATGTACTATTATGACAAACTTTTTAACATCAGTGCAGGTCCAAGAATCAGAAGGAGCAATGTCTCTAGTGATGGTTTCATTAAGCTGGAGTATCTCATAGATATCATAGTAGATCACTCCGAATTGATCCCACCAGATGCACAGCATTAGCCTCTTGCCATGAATATTCGGTTTGACGGTTGAAGTTGATGCATGACCGGACTTACTCTACGATTTTCTGCACTTTGGGTTGTCGTAGTTTTCGTCCCCCGTCACGATTCGATGCAAAAAATCCTTCCGATTTTGTCCTTGGAGCAATTGTTCGCACGTGAAAAACGGCGTTCGACGTCTCTTGGCATGAGTTCATACGGAATCCAATTTCCTTTTTTGCACCACATCCATGATCTTGAGACGGTTTTGAATCGCTTGTTGAGTCACTCCCAAAGTTTCAGCGAACTCCTCTTGAGTTTTTCATGCATCTTGGTCCAATAACGCCTCCAACTCAATGTCTTCAAACTTTACTGGTCTCGCTTCACGTTCTTTGTCACTGGAGTCGCCACGTTTAAAACGGCGGGAGCAGTACTCGCATGTTTTTATTGACGGAGCATTTTCCCCATATGCTTCACACAGTAATCGATCTCCATCAACTGCAATTTTCTTCAAGTTAAAACAAAAAAGCGCTTCCCCCAAAATGTGTTTTGTTGGCACAAAGGTTGACATGAATGTAGTTTCGAGATGTCTCGTTGCGATTTAATACGAAATAGTTACATCTTTTGTAAATCCCTCTAAACTTATGTGTACCCCCAATATATACTTACTTTTCAAAATCTTTGCAAAAAATGAAAACCCTCTGTGGAAGTCGTCACTTCTGGTGGATCAATTTCGGCCAAACATCACTGGGACCCCCAATTTATGCTGAAGTATGAAGTTTCTTCCAGATAAATCAATCTGTCTAGCCAGTACAGGGTTCAAATTTTTGTTAAAAACAGTTTTGTTTTTTCAAAAATTGTCTTTTCCGCTTAAATTTTGGAAAACTGGTTTGGACCGCTATTGTTTCAAAATTAATTTAGAATCGTTTAGTGCTTAATCGTCTTTTTTTGATAATATATACTTTTCAAAATATTTGCAAAAAACGAAGTAGCTTCTATGGAGGCTGTCACTTTCGGTGGATCGATTTCCGCCAAAAATCATTGGGATCTCCCAATCTATGGGAAAAGCTCAAGTGTGAAGTTTCCAGTCTTTCAAATATAATGACTGAATAAGTCGTAATCAGAGGGAGCCAAGTCAGGAGAATACGCCGCATGCTGTAAAACACACCAGCCTAAGAAGATGAGTTCCTGGGTTGATTTTGTTGTATGTGGACGAGCGTTGGCATGCAGTAATGTCACCTTCCGTTTTCCTTGGTCTGTAAATGGTATTTTTTCTCTCGAGAGTATCATTTAATTTGATCAATTGGACCTGGTAACATTTACCTGTAACAGTTTGATCAGGTTCCAGAACCTCGCAGTAAATAACTCTTTTCTAATCCCATCAGACATACAGTAACACTTTCTTGGCATGAATATTCATTTTCACAACTGATGTTGATGGCCTGCCTGGATCAACCCATGGTTTTCATCAACCCGTAATGATTTTGATGATGTAAAAATTCGTTATTTTGTACCAAGATAGCAAATTCATGCAGTGTCAACTCTTTAGTTTTTGTTTTCTTCGGCTAGTTTATTAGGAACCCATTTTGCTTCCTTGGTTGGTGAGTAACCCCTAACTGCTCTGCAAGCTGTTTTTGAGTTTGACACGGATTTTCATTCAGTAAAGCTTTAAGTTCTTTGTCTTCAAATTATTTTACTGCACCTGGACGTGGATCGTCATCAAGACTAAATTTTCCATCATGAAATCTTGCAAACCACTTTTTTAATCTTTAAATGACACAGAATGTTCACTCAAAATCAATTTCAAAATTATTCAATTCCATAGATTGAGCAATCTTTTTCTGCATTTGAAAACAGAATAGAATGCAATGACGTAAATGTTGCTTATCGACATCCATCTCTTAATATCAATGCATTAGGAACGACGGCAGAACGAAAAAGGCGGGCGATGTGAATGTGTAAGTATATTTTAATGCAACCAACGTAAGAGCTTCTTCTTGCACACCTAATACTATCAAATCACACACAACATAAAAACAGTTTTCAGTAAATCCTTACGCTATTCTAATAGACGTAGTAATTCAGTAATCAAATATGTACTCGAAATAGTTTATATTCAACAAAATCAATAAAAATACTGGCTTAAAGTATGACGTAGCACATATGAAGTGTTCTCAAGTAAATATTTTTACGGATGATAGAGGTATTTTTGATTCTTTTATATAATTTTGATTGCTCATGATACTATGGTCAAAAAAGACATAATTTAGGATGTACAATTTTGAATAAACAAAACCAGGCGGCCAGGTAGATACGTGGTGTGCCCGGTGGCGAAATCCATGATTTCTGCAGTAATGACTAAATTGCACATAAGCATCTCTTATGTTAAAACTTGTATAATTGGAATTGTTATGCCATTATTAGAAAATAAAAATTTAACTGCTTATTTATTTTTAAACGCATTCGACTCTAATATTGTTATTAGTAATTCTATTGTTTCTTCATAGGGTAATAAGACCCATGATTCCTGCATCACTATAAATCAGAAAACACTTTTTGTAACCGTTAAAATATATTTGTAGAACAGAGTATATAACATTATCTGGCTATTTGTAATCTAATCTTGTGTGTGCAGTACTTCGAAAGAAAAATCGCGTCATCCATCATATCAAATCCACCAAGTATCATGTTGTGTGTTTTGCCTTTAAACCCAATATGTGCCGTTGTATAATGTTTTAGCATAACTAATTTTCAATTATATTTTTGATACCACTCGTGAATTTACTGAATCTACGTGAACTGCAAATTTTTTTTGTTTAATTTTTTCGTAACTACACTTTACCTAGTGCCTAGATACTAAAAACATATATGTACATCCAACATTTCCGCTGTTTACGATTACGACAATGATTAAATAGTTGCATTTCATGTTTGATAATACGCACTAGTTTAATTTAGGTGCAACTTGTGCATGGAAAGTTTCCGACATTTATTTAATTTTAATGCATGCAAATTATCGCGACCTTTGTTACTTCTTTCAAACATCGTTTTTGTAAAGTTTGTTTAGGTAGTAGACTCTTATATGTTAGAATTGTATAATTCAGCTAAAACAGCCGTAAAGCTGTTATTCTAGGTTGAGTAATATTTCGATTAAATACAGGGTGGATCGTTAACTTTTTTTAACTAGCGGTTATTTTGAGTATGGTAAGGGTTATGTCACTTCTGATTTATTTGACAGAAAGCTAGTTTTAGCTAGCTGGGAAATATTGAAACATTACTTCGAAAATCATGGTAATGTTGCAGAATGTGTGCGAAAATTGCGGGCGGTTTTCGGAAGAAACGAAGCGCCAGGACCTCCATATGTGCGTTATTTTGTGAATAAAGTTAAAGAAACAGGCTTGCTAATTAATAAACCAACACGAACCAAGCAGCCAACCAAGCGTACACCCGAAAATGTTGATGCTGTAGCCGAGACTGTGCGGGAGTCGCCGGGAACGTCAACTCGTCATCGTGCTCAAGAATTGAACATTTCACGCAAGACATTGCGACGAATTCTGCATAAAGGCCTTGGTATGACACCGTATAAAGTTCAATTGGTTCAGGGATTGAAGCAAAGAGACCACCCATTGCGTTTTCGGTTCGCTGAGTGGATTTGCGATCGACTTGAAGAAGATGCCCATATGGCAAAAAAATCATATTTTCGGATGAGGCGCATTTCCATCGTGGTGGCTATATAAACAAGCAGAATTTTCGCATTTGGGGCACGGAGAACCCGCACATGATCGTAGAGAAGCCGATGCATCCTCAACGAGTGACTGTTTGGTGCGGATTTTGGTCAGGTGGCATCATTGGGCCATTTTTCTTTGAAAATGAGCAAGGAGCCGATGTTACTGTCAATGATGAGCGCTACCGCGCCATGATAATCGCTTTTTTGTCGCTTCCCGGCGCTGGAAGAGGAGGACATAGGCAACATTTGGTTTCAACAAGACGGTGCTCCGTGCCACACAGCACATGTTTCAGTTGATCTTTTGCTCACTGTCTGAGATCGAATTATCAGCCGAAATGCTGATGTGATTTGGCCGTCTCGCAGCTGTGATTTGACGCCATTGGACTATTATCTTTGGGGTGCCGTCAAAGATACGACGTGTTACGCCGATAAACCAGCAACGATTGACGCTTTCAATAACAATATTCGCATTGCCATTGAAGACATAATGCCACATACCATCGAAAATATGCTCAAAAATTGGACCGACCGTATGGGGTACGTCAAGGCCAGCTGAGGCAGTCATATGAATGAAATAGTATTCCATAATTAATCGGAAGGATTGTTCTTTGCAATGAAAAAATAAATTTGAAACAATATTGAGAACTTTTTGTTTTATTACATTTAAAAAAAAAAATATTTGGCCCACCCTATATATTGGCTCGTATTCTGGGGTTCAAAACTTGATACAATGAAAAACCTAATTAAGTGTGCAACAAAAACTAGAAAACTATTAATAAAATGATTTTTTGCTTTTTTTTTTTTTGCTGAAGTTTACGACCCGTATAAATATTTAGAATTAGACATTCGAGAATTAGAAACCATAAGTTACTTATGTAGTTTCAACAATTTTGGTAAAATGTGTATTTTATGTTTTAATATTTCATGTCTATCATATATTAAAATATAATAATTTAAGGCGTCATTCAAAATCATGAACATCCTCATTTGTGAATCACGCATCATCTATTAAGAAATATCCAATGTACATACAATTTTTATGATGTTTACCATAAAAATTATTTTTTGTGACTGACACATAATAAATACAGTCAATGTCAGTTATATCATCTACTATATGAGAAGTACACACGAACCTCTCTCAACGAAAGGTTTAATTAAAAATATACAGGGTGTTCGGCACGGACTGTATTATTGAGCGTTACTGTGGTAGAAATTACTTTCTATTACACTATTGAAAATTAGAAATGAGCGGTATCTATTTTTGACCAGTTCTGTACCTGTGTTTGTTATATTGGAGACTCAGTTTTATAGTATACATTTCAAGAATTATGATTGGAATGATTTGAAATTTGAATACTCTTAATACGGCTTTATGAGCAAAAACATGCCTAATTCAACAAAATTGACCTTCATGGCTAAATATTGTTTTTTCTCCACCCCCGTTAATTATAATTTCGGTGGTGCCAACCCAACACCCTGTATCTATATTAAAAAACATTAAACGAATAACGCAGAAACAACTATAAATTAAAATGAACATTAATTGAATTTATAAAATATGCATAAACTTTGCGGAGAAAGTAAATTAAGGAGGTCATCTAGTTAAGCAAAGAAGCAAAAAACAAAATTTTACATTTTGTATATATTCGCTCGGTTGGTATCTCACAAATAAATTATAATGAGTAAAAGATAAGTAAGAATTACAAATTTTAATTATTTGAATTTACTTTTCTTAAGAAGATTTTTTTTTCTTAATCTGAAGAAGCTCAAATACAGTAAGTAATTATTCTACCACATAATACCTATAAAATAGCAACTGTTAGAATCTTTTTGTTGTGTTACATTATGAAATGTGTATGTGTGTGCAAGTATTAAAATATTTTTTTTATACATACACCTTTTTTGCTCATATCCACATAAGACATCAGGTAAATAAAATTACATCTGCTTGATTTGGTCCATTTCGATTTAAACCACCTGTTTCACGTATACTTATACATACTGTATAGAAAAAAATTCAATCAGTCTAATGTTCTTTCTGTATAATTTTTGTGTTTGAAAATAGAATTTAACATGTGCTAACGTATACGGAAAGCCTATCCATAAATTCACATTTTCGATTTTGTTACAAAAGATCTCTTTTCCTGTTTGAACGAAAAGAATCATACACCAAGACGAATATCGCACATGCATTGAGTTAGGACACCCGGGGGCCGATTATCGTAAATATAACAATATAATATCGATATTTTTTTAAAATAATAAATTGAGTTTTAAATATTTTGGGTCTGTGTATTTTGTTGAGGGACTTCGTTCTTTTGTCGTGTGTTCCACTTGTATTTTGCTGGCTTATTTCTTAGAAGAATTTGTATAATCGTAAACGACGTCTTTTTTAATTCATCAAATATCTAGATGCATCTCTTTTTATTACTTGATTGAGCCAATTATTACAATTTGGTTTTATCTGTGCTCATAATTGTCTGTAATTAGAACATTAATTGAAGGTTGCAGCACTTTCATCTTTATCGCTCTAATTGATCTATTAATAATCGATTATTTTAATTTAAATTTGACTTGTAGCTTTATTATTATTGACAATATAATATTTTTAGAACATATATTTTATTTTCTAATTGCCGTAGCTAAATTATTAATTTTATTTCGTTTCTTTTCGTTTTAGGTAAGACTTTGTTCAATATTATAGAATATCACTCTAAATTAGAAATCAAGTAAGTATAAAAGACATCGATGATCATTTAAAGGTGTGTGAGCAATTTTTTAAGTTTAGCCACATATTTTTATAATCTGTTTTACTGTGGCTTACCAAAGCATGGGATTCTGGCCTTGGTTCAAACCCGTTTAGTGTATGTTAGAAGTTGGTTTTCACTAACAAAGTCGAAATAAATGCTGATTTCGAAAAATAATAAAACCGATGAAATGGAAAGATAACTCATACAGGTAACACTAATTTATAAAAGAAAAATCGGTTAAACTGTGTTCTTAAACAGTCCTATAATCCTTGTCTTTACGAAATTTTCATATAAAACATCATTTATTTTCAGGTCTCACCTCACCCTTAAAACTTCATATTCACAATGTATATTAACGTATTCCCCGAAACGGTGTTGTTACGAGATAGTAGCTTAGATGTTAATAAAACCTATTCAATAAGCAACCTGCTAAATCTAAGCTTAATTTTTTTTTATCTCCAATTTAGGAGCATAGATTGTCTACTAAACTCGACCATCTAACTCTGTTGCGCTTAGCATCGTTCGTCTCTACGTTACAGCTGGTCGTCCGACTTTCCTTTTCCCTTGAGGTTCCTTTCCAGAGATCTTGTTGGACCAAGCGCACATCAAGATTATCTTCTAAAACATTTATATACAAACATCTGTAGCTTATTGTTGATCCTATGCGTGCTTCCAGGTTTCGCAACCATACATCAATTCTGAGGGAGGCGCTATCTAATTTTCTCATGACACTATCAATACTACTAGGAACAGTATAGTGGCAAGAGTACGCATCCTTGTCTTACTCCTTGGCTGTTACAGTATGATTCACTTTGTTTGCCTTTATATTGAACACGATTACCCCCATCCCTGTAAATATCTTGAATGAGTTCAATTAATTTCTTTGGGATGCCCATTTCGCCCAAACTGTCTTCCATATTACTTTCCTGTGTATTGTGTCGAATGTACATTCCAAGTCCGCGAAGTTAGGCGAGTTTCATTCATTAGACTGCTCGATGATGATGTGTGTTGTGTTGATATGGTCGGTGCATCTTCGCCCTGGTCTGAAGCCAGCGTATTGATTGAGATTGCCGGTGAAATTTTAGCCATGATGGTCATTGACAATATCTTTATGCTTGTCTGGAGGAGGGATATATCCCATCAATTTTTGTATTCTGTTACCTTTCTTGAGATTCGTTATAGTCAAGCTTTCCTTACGCGGTATTCTACCGTATTTTCATATTTCTGTTATTTCTGGTGTTAGAGCTCTTTCAGTTGTAGATATGTCTTCATTGAAAAGTTCAGCTCGTATATATATTGCCCACTCCAGAGGCTTTGCTTTCCTTAATTTTATCAAAGACACTGCTAATTTCCCGGTCCGTTAGTGGATGGGTGTTGTTAGTTTCGCGTTATCAGCGCCAGTTATTAATTCTAAGATTTGTGTATTGTTGGTGATGTTGTCTCCGAAATACTCCTTCCATCTCTTTAATTGTGATTCATCTGTTGTTAAGACTTGATCATCCTTTTTTTTTGGGTAGTATATTGGTAAATTTTCCTGTTACAATCGTACTGCATGTTTCGGATTGCTGCAGCCTCATCTGCTGCCTTGAGAATGTCTTCAGTGTATTGCCTATGGTCACTCATTGTTATTTTCTTGATTTCTTGTGTCGTATTCCTTCGTATTGTGGTTTCAGCTCCGACGTTTTTTCTTGGTGCATTTGCAACTTAAGTTGTTGGTGTCCTTCGATTTTCTTCCACTTTCACTGATCTAGAGGTTGCGTCTGTATTATTTGTGCCCGAGTGTGTTTCTATCTTTTCTGATATATGCTTCTTCGATTTGTTGCCACTGATGGCTGCTTCGTCATTGGTTTCGAGACTGAGCTCGAGCGCCGTGCAGAATGTGTTTCTTCTGCCGGCATCTTTTAATCTGTCGGTGTTACATTTTTTCCGATTTTCTTAATTTGGAACTGTACTGTTTGTCTGCACCTCTCATAGCCTTGACATCTTGTAATGACGTGAGCAATTGCGTGTTGATTATTACGTGACCTATTTGATTTGTTGTTCTGACCGTCAGGTGATATCCATGTGTATTTGTGTATATTTTGGTGTGGAAATCTACCGCATCCTATTAATGGCTGGTTTGTGACGCAGAAGTCCATGAGTCATTTTTCACTAATATTACGCACAGAGTCGAATGCTTGTTAAACCGGTCGGTGTTATCTGTTCAATTTTTGTATTAAAATCTCCTTGAATTGTCTTCTTAGTATTTCAGTAGATCCAGAAGGTCTTTGCTATTGTGGCTTGTAGTAGTCCATAGAACTCATCACGCACTGAATTATGATTATTTCGTATTTTCAAATGGAATCTTACTACGATTACTCTGTCATTAACTGGTTTCCATTTCATTAGTTCCTTCTTTGCTTTAGTTGTTGTTAATGGGTAAATATTAAATATAAAATGTTAAATTTTTGAAACATGGCATAAATGAAATGAATGAAAAGCATTAATTTGGATATTTGCAATTAAAAATATAATTAGGAACAGTTTTGATAAATAAAAATTTCAAATTTCAACAAATTTCCGAATATTTTATTTATAATAATTTGTCGCCTTTATCATCAGCGCTTGCTGTTTCTTTTATTTTCGGCACAGTTAGTATATTTCCTTGCCAATATCGATAGTATCTTTCTAGGTCCTAAATAAGTAACATTTTTCGATATATCATGGTCATTAACGTGTATACAGTTGCTTAGAATTTGGAAGCTTTTGTAAAAATCACGAGTGAGGCGAAGTCTAACACAAAACAGCTTTCGACTGAAAAAAACCTTTAGTAGCTTATGAAACTATTACAGCATGGATTTATCATTCAGGATTACTTACTTCTACCTTTTGAAGCATGCATTGCATTTTGAACTGTTCCACAATTCTGAATAATCCCAACCCCAAAACATTTCGTTCTATTAGTCTGTTCAACTTTCCTTAAACATAAATGTTGCAAGCACTCAACATGCCTACAGAGTAGGAAAATCGCGTGAAACTGCTTTAGATGAGTTTGTTACATTGAATGAAAGATTGTTTTGTATTAAAGAGATTGTTGTGGCCACTTTCCTAGATATTGCTTGTGCGTAGAGTAAACCATCGTTACAATAATCGGATTCATGCTTAAGTCTCGCATTGCTGTCTGGCCGAACTGGGTTCTCTTTCTATTGAGGTGTTCTCTTATGGTTATTGGTGTTGATGAATTACTTGTTAAACTGCAGCATTCTAGCTGCTCAGAGCTATGCCGATGTCTTTGTCGTTTTGGTTGCATGAAAACACCTTAATGTACTATCTAACTTAATGCAACGCACTCTTCAAGTTGTAGAAATGTTGTGCCTTGTGAATAGCTTGCTCGTTAATACATATACAACTGCTGTACTAATCTTTACTAGACCTATAAATATTATCTATCTGCTGCGTTTTGGGAAACGATTGCTAAATTCGACAAACTTCAAAAGCCACTACCATTTTTGGTAATGTAAATAGGCACTTGGGAAATCCGGGGGCTTGACGCAATGTTTATTTACAAATCTCAAGTTTTACCTATGTTGTCTTACGATTTGTTGTTTGATGGCCTGTGGTTAAATCCAACTCTGTTATTGCAACTTAAGAGGACAACGTAATTATTCGACACTTACGTTAAATAATTAATTAGACCAGAAAATAATTAAGGTAGGAGTAGGTTTTCAGCTTCCTAAAAATCATACAATTTATTATTTTAAATTCACATTATAAAACAGAAAATAAGTTTTAAGAAATATTTTGGACCTGGAAGACTCAAACATTAACTAAATAGCAAGATCGTTTCTATTTAAATTTAAGTTAGCAATCCTCACTATCAGCACTCCAAAAGTCATGCTATCCTGAATAAATAAAATTTAAATCAATATAGCGAAATTAAATTAAGTGAATACCAATGTTTTTTTAATTGCAAGTACAATCTACAGTTTTATTGCACCCAACTGAAAACTAATTACAAGGAAATAAGCAAGGTTAAACCAAAGCTAGATCCAACACTTGAATCCAAAACGCATTATCAACTCAGTTAGAATTAATTAGATTTGGATTTGATCGGGTACATAAAAGTTCCTCAAAACTAAATCAGATATCACATTAAAAAATATAAAAATTAAAAAGGCTTTCCGCAGTTGATCCGTTACTCAGCGTTCCAGTAACTAATATATCATTATGATATTAAATAACAAAAATTATTAGACTTTAATTTACCTCTTTCAAAATCAGTCCCAAATCAAAATATATCACTTTTGATCAAAAAAATTAATAATTGACCCACAAGAAACAATTCAAAATGTGTCTGTTTAGAATGTAAATTAAGAAGTACACGGTATAATATATTTAAAACAATTGATGTTGTGACGATGTCGAAACAAAGATTTGAACGAGTTCCGATTTTTTAAAACCGATATAAAGGTTCTCTGGTGGACGAACGAAAAATTGATCCGATTTACAACCGGGCTATTTGATAAAAAAATCTAAAAGCAATTTTTTTGGATTGTACCGGTGTTCTTCCAAGGTAGCGATATATAGATTTTGAAGTAGTTGCGTTATCGGCCATTTACCAATTGTCCTTCAGCGTATTTACATTATTTTCAAACGACTACGAATTATAAATTTAATTTTATCGAACTCCAACATGGTGGCTTTTTTTATCCAGACGGCTATGGCTTGATTTTGGGGTATATTTTACGACTGTTGCGAAAAGCCATGACCAACTAAAAAATTGAAAAGCAAAACGAAATAAAAATATTAAGTACTTTGTCTTCGTCTTCTTTGTCGCGAGTTTCGTGTTGTTTCCGTCTTTGCTTGTATTTGTTACAACTGACATTATTATAAAAGGAATTGACATTATTAGGCGAGGGCTGTCTGAAAAGTTTCCGACCTAACAAAGATACAAGAGATTTTTCTTTAAATTTATTTTTATTTATCTACTTAGTTTCCTTATAAGTCTATACACTTATCCCAGCGATGCTTCCATCTCTTCAACCCGCCCAAATAGTATTCGGCGTCTTTCTCTGTAAGATAGTTGTTTACGAAGGTGATGGCCTCCTCATTCGACGAAAATATGCCCTTGCAACTTTTAGCTTATGGATGGTTAAATAGTTCAAACCGTAATTCGTGGATTTTCGACATGAGCGGCGCATTATCTTGATGTAGCGAAAATTTTTTTCTGCAAATGTGGCCATTTTTCCCCGCAATTTATGTCTTTAGTTGCTCAGGGGAAGTTTGTTAGAGGAATAATTGGAAGTATGATCCTGTAATGGTTTTCCCATTTTGAAGATAATTGATTTTTGGAGCCGATTCTCCTTTGGCAGTCCACTGTTTTAACTATATTTTGATTCTGGAGTGTAATGGAGTATCCAAGTTTTATCAACAATTAGCCGATGCCAAAACTCTGATTTATTGCGCCTAAACTGCGCCAACAGAGCGTTGAAAATGTTCATTCGAGCACGTTTGTAGTCCAAAGTGGGCAAACGTGGCACCCAACGTGCGATCAGCTTTCTTATGCCTAAATCTAAATTCAATATATTACCAACACCAACGCAAGCTGGTTCGGGCAGCTGAATTTAAAAGCTGCCTAAAATTTTGCTGTGGTAAATCATGGTGCAGATTCTTCGTACACAGCGTTCAACTGGTCTTTGGTTTGCGTTCGTGTGTTACCTTTCAAGAATAAATATTTAATGACAGCTCGATACTCGATTTTTTTCCATTTTCGCAAAAACTCTCACATCGACTAAATCAAATGATTGTTAAACAACAACTGCTCGTCCAAGATGGCTGATAACACAATCCTCTCTCTTGTTGACGAGTGCTGCCTCATGTTGAGATCGGAAATATTTCAGGCAGCCCTCGTAAATTTCGAAACGCAATTCGCTGAAATCATTATTAATTCTCCAAATAAGTTATCACGAAAATTAAGCAAAAACTAAAATCATAAATTTAAAATTAGGGGCAGAATTATTCCAGACATGCGAAGGACTCTCTTTCTATATTTAGATTATGCTTTTCTAGATATCATGGTAGATTCATATTGGGATTTCTTAGAATGAATCATTATATCAACTTTGTGTTTAGGATATTTTAGGATCAAAGTTTTGAATAAATGAAAGTTTAGGGTATAACCAAGTTAACTTGCAGATTGATTCTTATTTATTTTATGCCGTTATACAAAACAGTTATTTAATTGCCTGGAAAATAAATTTTATAAAGTTAGTGTGAACTTAAAAGAAACACATTGTATACTAATAATGTTATAAAATTCATTTGATTGAGTTTTATTGGTATTACAAAGATAAGGAAAAGAAATTTAATTTATAAAATATTTTTAAATTTTTATTTAGTGCATCTCTAACATATCGGAGAAATTTTTACAGTTTTCGGTGCAACACATACGTAGTAAATTAATTTTAGTTTGAGTTGTCGCAGGTCAGCTCAATTATTGCAAGTAAATTTTGTTCGTCTTTTGCGCGTTTTAAATAACTTTTGTATAACTTACGGTACAAATATAAATTTTACGCTGGAAAATACACTTATATATTATTCATTGAAGTCGAACACCATAGAAACAACTGTCTATGTACATGTTTTGTATTCGACATATATAAACAAATTGGTTTCCTATGTACTTGAACTCAATTTAAGAATTCATATCGCGCATGAAATTGAAATTTGTTTGCCGCCAACTGAATGATGGCGAAGGTTTTTTGCTCTTTAGTCAACTGTTGTGTCTGTCGATTGTTGTTGAATTTTTAACAGCTGTCAAAATTAATAGACTATAGATATTATATATGTGTGTATATATTCGCATTTTCCAGTCTTTCATTAAAATGAATCATATATGGAGTGGAATTATATAACTGGAATGGTGTTTTGCGATGCGATTATAATTCTGATTTTATAAATTGAAATTAAAATACTGCGTGTTCATTTGAAACGTTTCCACTATGAGTTATTTCTTTCCAAAACTCAACCGTAGCAAATAATTAGTGTATAAATATGTAGTTATTTTCATATCTTAGTACCTAAAACGCGTGTCTTTGCACGAGAATGGAAATTTCTAAATTGGCGGCACGAGGATGCGAACTAGTTTTTTTACTACTTCCACCTGGGATGAAAGAAAAAATTGCGTTTACTCTAATTATCTGTCGAATTTTTTTTTTATTTATTATCGATCGAGTATGGGTTTATAAAATAGCGAACCAAATTTTTTGCATGATGTTCCAACATTAATCATCCAACGTGTTATGAAATCAGCTGCATTAAGAGATTAAAGCAAGATCGTCGGCTGCAAGATATCTGATGATCTTCTTCCACACTCTCTCTAATATATTTAATATTTTCTATAGACTGACTAGATCGATTTATTCTTGTACGTCTACGATCACTAGTGGTTCCGTCCTGTTAAAGGCGAGCCACTAACCGTCGAATTGTTAGGTCAGTAAACGCCTGTTGTTGACGGTATGTTCTTTGAAATTCTAGTTGCATATCGATAATTGAGTTATTGTTTCAAACGTACATTAAAACTATTGCGCTACTTTGCTGAGGTGTGAATCTATTTATTTTAAAACTTTTCGAAGTAATTCAAAATAATCAGAAACAAATATAAAATTAAAATCAAAATATATCAAAAGCAAATGGGGTGATTAATTTTGGAACACCCCCGTACAAAAAAATCGAAAAACGACAGACCTAGATGGAGTAGCTGTGTGAAAAAGTAGAACTGAATTTAACTGTGTAATTTATTTGTCAAAACAAAAAGTAAATACTGGTTTATCATATTTGCTTATAAATTTTTAGAAGAGAAGAAGTGAATTTTAAAGTATTCTTATTTTATATAAAATATTTAATTAATTATTTTATAATAATTGTTATTTGATGGTTTAATATTTATCAAAATATTAATAAATTTGTAATAGTAAAATATACCTAAATACTTTGTCAAAGAATTGTGAAATATAAAGTGAGGTTAGGTAGCGCCCCATCCTCTGAAAAACGTAGATTTAAATTCATTGCTCCAAAATACCCTCAGGCTTACTAACGAGCTCAATGCATACAATATTCCCCACGTATGGATCAGATTTTTTGTGAAGTTATCGAAACAATTGGAGAAATTTTTACAAAAAATATTAATTGATTTACTCTGTGTAATCCATAACTGTCATAACGTGCTGTGAATTTACTCCGGTTACTAAGAACCGTAAACGTCAGTAAAATATTAGAGCCGTTAGATCGCCGAGAAGAAAAATCAAAGAAGAATCACTAATCGAAGACGAGAAGAAACAATAGTATTCCACTGCTCAAAACAATAAATGGGGACACATAATTGGCTTGAAGGAAAAATTACGGACACATAATTGGCTTGAAGGAACTTATAAACGCGTTTGTAGGC
Organism: Nephrotoma guestfalica; assembly: GCA_963691935.1. Taxonomy (NCBI): domain Eukaryota; kingdom Metazoa; phylum Arthropoda; class Insecta; order Diptera; family Tipulidae; genus Nephrotoma; species Nephrotoma guestfalica. Next base: position 196,021,122 of record OY829913.1, on the reverse strand, counting down.
TCCTCGCAAAACTGCATCGCTATACGCAAATGATCGGGCGTATAATATACTAACCGACCGCAACTTTAATCAATAACAGCAATAAGCTTGTGATGGAAGATGCATTACGGCCCAATTAAATACAGAAATTTGCAAAAGTTGCGTCAGAACTAAGCGGTATAAAAATTAATGAAATGTGTAGATGATGCGTTATTTGGTTAATGTTTAACCACTCCCGAGAAATAGAGATCCACTACAAGCTCTTAACGTTCGTTTCCAGCTTGTGAACCAAGCTAAATGATATTTAGAAGGCCGTCACAACGTATGTTGCTCTGCAGATAATGATGGCAAGAAATATTTTAATGCAGTTGAGAAACCAATGGCGTATTTCCAAACATGAATATTGACTGAACAGTTTAAGTCGGCAATCGATTTTTATGTCGTTTCGAAAAGCATAGTGTTCATGCTGTTCATATAGCATTGACTTTTAACGAACTGTATATGCTAGGAGGGGCACGTAATGTCCAGAAATCATTATGTAATTTAACTGATCCGTGTGCCCTATTATGCCCAATTTTAATTAAATATTATTTTGTTATATTTTAATGCCAGCCGATATTGAGATCACACCACACCGTCCCGTGAAGTAAGCACTTCAGTATTTCTTTTTTTGCTTACATTTAAATACGCGAAAAGTGAAAATTTATTTTTAGAATGTGCCTTCGATTTGGGCATCGAATTTTTGGCCAACCAAATGAAATGAGTTTGCTCGATCAATTCGAATACAACGCTTAGGAAAATAAGTGACTAAAGCTTATCCAAATTTACTAATTGCCACCATGGACATTCGTTACAACCAATATAAAATACAAGAATATTATTGATAAAGAACAAAAATAATATTTGTTACGGATCATATCAAGGCAAACAATAGACACGATTAAATGTTTTATTTGCATATTTTCCAGTCACATTTATAAGTTCCGACTGATTTTTATTGGTCGCTCTCGGTTTCTTAAGTTTTGCACAATCAGCAATATTTCGATCATTCGACTTTGTATTCACGGCCTAAAATATCGCACCAATAAACATACCTCAAAAAGATAATTGTTTTGGTCTCGAAATAGTTGCTAGAATGGAAGGCAATTAATGCCGTGATACTTTAGACAATGGCGTTCAAGCGATTCACGTGTACCTAACGTATTTCAGCAATTTACTTAGTAAACGACAGTCGGTTATTTGCCCATTCACTTTTAAATTTGGGCCCTCCATCAACATATTTGTAAAATTTGTTCGAGCACATTTATAAGTTTTCATAGTTTTTGTACCTTTACCTAGGAATTCTGGGTCGAGTTGGGTACAGAAGCACAACATGTTCACAAAATGTTCACTAATCAATTTATGTCAGAAAATAATCTCTATAATATGAAAATTCTACCCAAATGACTTACCGAGGTCAAGCTTAACAGATACATTAACTACTGTGACTGCACTACAACAAACTATAAAAGTCAGTTTATTGTAGAACTATGGTTATTAAGAATATTTAAACATTCGTTTTATACAATTCTCGTTCCTTTCCCTTTAGCTTAAGAAACGCATACTTTTAAGACTTGAAAGAAATTACCAATGTCTGAACTGTTAATGTTTGAAAAGATTGATTCATCGTGTGTATCAATAAAAAAACTCTGAGTAATATATAGGGTGGGCCAAATAATTTTTTTTTAAATGCAATTAAACAAAAAGTTTTTAATATTTTTTCAAATTTATTTTTTCATTGTAAAGAACAATCCTTTCGATTAATTATGAAATACTATTTCATTCATATGACTGCCTCGGTTAGCCTTGACGCACCCCATACGGTCGGTACAATTTTTGAGCACATTTTCGATGGTATGCGGCATTATGTCTTCAATTGCAATGCGAATATTGTTCTTGAGATCGTCAATCGTTGCTGGTTTATCGGCGTAACACTTATCTTTGACGGCACCCGAAAGATAATAGTCCAATGGCGTCAAATCACAGCTCCGAGGCGGCCAAATCACATCAGCATTTCGGCTGATAATTCGATCTTCGAAGACAGTGCGCAAAAGATCAATTGAAACGTGTGCTGTGTGCCACGGAGCGCCGTCTTATTGAAACCAAATGTTGCCTATGTCCTCCTCTTCAAGTGCCGGGAACACAAAATCGTTTATCATGACGCGGTAGCGCTCATCATTGACAGTAATCGCAGCTCCTTGCTCATTTTCAAAGAAAAATGGCCCAATGATGCCACCGGACCAAAATCCGCACCAAACAGTCACTCGTTGAGGATGCATCGGCTTCTCTACGATCTCGTGCGGGTTCTCCGTGTCCCAAATGCGACAATTCTGCTTGTTTACATAGCCGCCAAGAAGGAAATGCGCCTCCTCCGAAAAGATGATTTTTTTTGCCAAAATCGGCATCTTCAAGTCGATCGCAAACCCACTCAGCGAATCAAAAACGCAATGGGTGGTCTCTGCTTCAATTCCTGAACCAATTGAACTTTATACGGTGTCTTACCAAGGTGCAGAATTCGTCGCAATGTTGTGCGTGAAATGTTCAATTCTTGAGCACGATGACGAGTTGACGTTCCCGGCGACTCACGCACATTTTTGGGTGTACGCTTGGTTGGCTGCTTGGTTCGTGTTGGTTTATTAATTAGCAAGCCTGTTTCTTTAACTTTATTCACAAAATAACGCACATATGGAAACGCACACATTCTGTAATGTTTCAATATTTCCCAGCGTTGTTCAAGCGAATACACAACCATTTTCGTTCAGCGGAAGGATAAAACTAACTCTGTCAAATCAGAAGTGACATAACCCTTACCATACTCAAAATAACCGCTAGTTCTAAAAAAAGTTAGATGGCCCATCCTGTACTACCTTTACAATCCAGGACATTTTAGTTAAGGACATTTTACACTACAGAAAGTGGAATGAACAAAGTTTAACAAAGAAGTAATACCCGTCTCAAAATGGACGGTTGGGGACCGTACTAAGGAGACCACCACCGATGGTTGGGCAAACCAAACCACGATAGGAAGATAATCGGTTGGAAATTATTTTCTCTCGAACTCGTGTATTGACTTATACCACCAAGGAAAATTCGTACGTCCTCTGACGACCGTGACCATTTTCTTTATCGATAGCAATGTTAAATGGGTTAGTAAAATTCTGCCCTCTGAGCTAAAAAAATTTATGAAAATAGCAGAAGATCTAATCTTAAGGTTGATTTGAATGATTTTATGAAAGCACAAGGAAATCTTGATCCATTATCTAATACCGGTGGTCCACTCATCCAGAGCAACCTGTTTCAACTAAAACAAGCCTGTACTGTTTACACGCGCCTTAATATTGGGGTATCATTAGTAAAGAAAGAGTATCAGTAAAGAAAAATACTGATCGAATACTGACTACCACTAGATCAAACTGCGTTAAACATTTTAATGTCAATTTTAAGAGAGAGAGCTGGTATATGACCTCCTGTTGCCTTATCTTGGGAATTTACCCAAAAATGTTGATTTTCTTTATATAAATTGCTGCATTTTCATTGGCAGCATATGAGAAAGTAACGACTTAGATAGAGAAATATAAATTTTTTTGGGGACAGTCCCAAGATAAGGCAATAGTTTCATATTATTACATAGTATATGGTTGAATCAAATCATTAAGTTACAAAATTTAACATTTTTATGGTATTAGTTGTAGGGCTTTTATCGGAGCTATGCTCTTGACGCGGTTTTTCATTGTAGATTTAACTGGTTCGCCTGGGTTTCGACTGAGATGCATTTGAGCGTGAAACAATTATGTAACTGCAACGATTTGTCGATACCGGGAATATTAAATATGATAAAATCTTGGCTGGGCTTACATTTTGTTCTCAATCGGTGGTGGATTTTAAAAACGGAGGGTCTAGAATTTTATTGTACTACGAATGAATTATTTCAATTTTGCAAATGGCACACAGAAACTCGCTAAACTAGGTTGAAGCGTCACTCTGTGAATAGACAATTATGTTATGCTCAATGCGTTGAATAATCCTTTTATATTTTCCAAACTTTTATTAATCTTCCTTATTTCAATAATTCAGTTTTGGCCATGTGGACTCCCTCTATAATGAGACTTTCACAGACAAAAACAACAAAAAATTAGAAGTTAGTGGTTTTTAAAGGCTTTAAGATTGTGGTTCGTATATTGAATGTTTATTTTATTTTATGCTATGTTCCATTTTACATAAAAAATTAAATTCAAGAACTTCATTTCCACTCAAGTTGTTATGCTGATTTGTACTTTACCACTTAAATGGAAATATGGAACAAAGCAATTATACGGTTCTGGAATAAATTAAGCCATTCATATAAATTTAAGGCATTGCATTAAAATAGGACATCATGAAAGTTTACATTGCACAATAATGGGTTATTAGTAGGGCAACCACAAATATGTACGAAAATAGGTTTTAAGCTCTTAAAATATGCTTTGAAAATGTATATGAAATATGCTATTAAAAACTGAATTTGCTAAAAATTATTTCTCTAAATCAATCATCTTAGTTAATATGTAGAGAATAAACAAGCAAAATAAGCACCCCCAGCATATATACGTACGTCTAAACAGGCTAACCAATCGACTCGGAAAACACCTTTTTACTGTTTTATTTCAAAATTCTTTCAAAGTTCCAAATGATAAAAATAAAAAATAAATATTGTGCCTGTTTATATTTTAATTAAAATTTTTGTTCCAATACTTAAATAACAAACATTTCACTTAAATTGTAGAACAGAGAACTGTGTCTGTTAGAACGGAAAACGCTCTTATACATTGAAAAACTTCGTTGAACGTGAACGGAAGTGGTCGGTGCATTTTTAAAAGTCAATATTTCTCCAATTGGGTATTTGTATATTATGCTTCTTGTGGTACTCTTGAATGTTTCCATCATGTTATGTGAAATGTCTTTAAGTTTAGCTTTAATAGCATCAGCTACCTCACCTTGCACACAGTTTAATTGTTTTGCATCATCGTTCACTATTTTAAATTGGTCAGCAAGGAGCAATTCAGAACTTTCCAATTTTGTGATTGGAATGATGTACGAGGAAACTATAATTCGCTTCGATGGAAATTATATCGGCCTTTACCGAATTATCAAAGCAAAAACTATTTTTATTTTGACTGAAGCTGCTTCCTCATCGTCCAATGCATCAAACACAGCAATTATATTTTGGAAGTTGTTGGCATATAATGTTACGGCTGCGAGCCAAGTTCTCCAACGTGTGATTTTTCGGCTGTAGATTTTTATAAATCTCAACTCTCGATGGTGGTTTTAAAAATACCTTTATGCTATATCAAGCGGCCAATCTTATTTGTTTGCATGCACAGTGAAGACCATGTGCAAGACAAGTTAGACCGGGTACGGTGCTGCGTCTGATACTAATAGCCAAAAATTTTCTTTATCAAAGCTGTTACCTAAAATTTTATCGGAGTCATCAAACAGCCATGCAATGGTGCCACATACCTTCCAGCTGAATCGGTAGTTTCTTCAATAGACATCTATAAAAATTTATTTTCTCGCTACATATAATATTGTCGATGGTGGTTTGTATAATTTGTTTTACATAATTAGTGCGTAAAGTAGTTTCCGATGGAACTTTATGATTTGTATATTTGTCTAAAAATGATTGTATTTGTGTAGGTCGTATTTTATACAAAGGGATATCAGCTGCACTGCATAAACCTTGTGCAAACTGTTCATTTTGTTTTAGTAAGCTGGAACTGTCTCTTAAAAATTGCTGAACAGCTTTCTTCACACCATCTCGCTCCTTCAATTATATATGTTTAGCGTAGCTAAATGCTGTTTAACCATGAAAGTGGTTTCTGCCGTCACCATTCTATTGCAAACTTTGCATAACAGAATTATTTCATCTGTCTTCAAATCTGGATATGCAGCTAATAAGTGACATAATTAAGTAACCAGCTACATGGTTTTTTTCTACTAAATATTGTATCTAAAACAAACTGAATTACATAAATGTAAGAGGAAAATAGCCACAATGACATTTTCAAATTTTCAACGTTACGATTTTCCGTGAAATGTCAAATCCAAACTAAATACCTTTCGAATTAATAAAAAAATATTTAGTCACAAGCAATTGTCTAAATTATACCACTTTACGATAGTACGGAAACTAATATTATTATAAATTAGCCACCATCGGTGGATACCTGAATTAAATTCGTATACCATGCGCCCTACAAACTCATTTAGATATTTATTGTTTGCAGCAGAGCTAGTTGCAGTAAAAATAAAATTTAAAGATCCAATTTATTTTATTTTGAAGCTTAAAAGATACAATTTTAATTGGATAATGAACTTTTATTAAAATTTGGAAATAATGAAAATATTTTTCACAAAATATGTCAATATTACGGAAAATATGATCTTCAAATAACTTTTTAGTATATTATCAAGTAGAGATTTGTCTTGAGTTAAAGCAATTATAAAATAAGGTTGATTGAAGATTGACTTTAAGTTAAAGTAAAATTTTTCTTCACTTAACAGTTGCAAAAAATATTTCATCGCAAATTTCGTTCTTTAGTGTACTCTTTTGTGACGTACTGTTTTAAGCGGTCCTATTCCGTACCATGTACTTTAATGTACCTGTGCTGAAATGTGCTGTTCCGTACGATACCCTACTAAATTATATCGAAAAAAATTATCAAGAATTAAAAAACTTAATTTGGCCGAAAATTCTCGAGAATTCCAAAAACCGGATTCTTGAGAGTTATTTCTATGCATTCTGATAACACTCTACGATAATTCTCTATTATGATGCTTTGGTTATGTTTCCTTGTGTATAGGACCTACAGCGATTGGCATTTTTTTTAACGTCTTATGAATTGTTTCTATCAAGATCATTGTAATTCTAATTTTGTATTTTAAAATACTAACATCCACATAAAATAAACTCAATTAAGGTTTTAAATTAATATTGTGACGATAATGCTCATGAACTCGCCTCTCGAAAAAAATTGTGGTATAATTTAGCTTAGTAACGACAGAGTCTAGAGATTTGCAATGCAATTTATATATTATTTAGTTGGAAGCGACTAAATGCAGCTGGTTGAGGCAGGCATGCCACGGCACGATCTCGTTTCCTTCCATTTTAAATTACATTTAGGCTGTTCTCACCATGCGGTCAAATTTGTACTAACCGAAGCAACGATTGATTGTATGCGCGTCCTCCCGCTTAATCATTTCTTTAAAATACAGAGAAATTGTTAGCCGGTAAATTACTTGCGTAATGGACGAAGGTTATACATCTCATGCGCAGAATGTGAAAACTTTTAAATATTGATTTTATTATAAACAATTCGGAGATAATGCTTATTTTATTATGAACTTGTGGGACATATTGAACATTTTTTGATACTTGATTTTGATATTGCATGTTTTACAACTGAAACCAAAGCGCTCGTCTATAAAGTATATTCCATTCGAATGCCGAATAAAAGAGCCGATTAAATGTTTCATTGAATAATATTAATTTAGCCGCACGTGGCACACATTACCAGTGAAAGTGTTTTAATTTGTCTTAATTTATATTCATAAATTTTCATGTGACAAACAATTTAAATAATTTGATTAATTTTTTAGAAGAAACAAAAAGTTTTTATGTGATAAATTCATAAAATAATAATAACAATAATATTTTTAGCTAGCAATATACGCACATTTCGATTAAAACATATAATTTTGCGAATGTATTGCTTTTAGATTTTTTGAGTAAGCTTATTGTTGATTGTGAATGTTTTAAACTTACAAAACTTAGCATACCCACCTACTTTTAAAAGAAAGTTGGTAATTATCAAAAGTTTTATTTTCAAGTTATTTTTATTTTATAAAGCAAAAGTTAATTATATTCTGCTTTTGCATTTTATAGATTTTAACACTTTCATTTTTTATTACTGTTTGCTAATTAAAAACAATTGTAATATGATAATACTCGTAGTTGTTAGGTATCGTTAGGCTTTTCTCGATAACCATTTAATATACATACATAAATTTTTATGTCGTATTACATAAGTTAATATCTGGCGCGATGATTCACTATTAGTAGCGACAGTTAAGTAAATTAATGCAAAATTACTAAACCAGTATATTGCATTAAGTAATTTATTTTAATTAGTCACAATAGTTTTAAAACACTTGTGAATTTTGAGTACGTACTAATAATTTTTGATTTGTATATACCTTATCAATCGCCATTGTGATGTCTACTCAAAAATCAAACAATCGATATTTTTGTTGTTTTTGTTTGTTAGTTTCAATCATCGCGATAATGATAACGAAAATATCAATAAAGAAAAAATTCGAATAGTAATGAAAAGTCCGCCAATTTAGCGATAAAATTTGGTAAGTAGACTGTCTATCTTCGAAAAATACAAGCAATAAACTAATTTAAGAAAGATAGTGTTTATTGTAGTGTGTGTTGGTACTCAGAAAATACGCTTATTTAGACCAGGTAGCAAATAGATATATTGTTATGTACACATATTTACGTGATATTCATTAAACAAGTCTGGAGTATACTCTTCCTTTTATTATTGTGCCATTATAAATCTAAATACTTTCAACTACAAAGCTAACTTACCATTTTAAATAACATGGATAAAATGTAATATAATGTTTTTTAAGGATCATTATGTCTAGATTTGATCCCGTCATACTACTCCGTATCCTTGTAAATTGTAAATTAATACCAATGTGACGAAGCAGCGGCAAATTAAAATTGATGTCATACCGGAATTGATCTTCGTCAAATAGGGCTCAGGCATAGTGAAACAAATGACATTTCAAAATTCTTCAAGATACGAGGGTTCAAGATGCGAGGGTAATCTCAGAAGTATACTCGACTTGACGTATAGATTGCAGTTGTTTGAAGAAATAAAATACTGTGGTCGAATTACTAACCTTATAAAGTTCAAGTTTGAAGACGCTACGATGTGTCCCACGCATCAATAGTGTACGCTTTCCGTGAATTTATAAACATTGAAAAAATTAGTCATCCTTTTGTGATAAAATACTATTATTTGAAAAGTCTCAGTCCGACCAATTTCAAAGACCAACTAAATTTTCCTCTAAAGGAGACTGCTAATTTTTTTGTTGCAATAAAATATTGGATGGTCGATTAAATGAAGTGACCACGCTAAAAATAGTGATGAAAATCGACAAAATGGTGTACATTGCATAAAAAGTGCTGTGCATCGCATATCGACTGCAATTTTGAAGATGTCTTTCAATAATCTGCCATCTACAGTAATAAAGCGGAGAGTTTACGCCGAATCAAAACCATGTTTGAAACGGGTCCATTACTACAGTCTTAAACAATGGACTGAAAGTGACAAAACTGGCAAGTTCAAATCGTCCGTTTTTTGAATGCATGTGTATACAATTGCAGAATTGTAATGGTGAAGATAAGAAAAGAATTACTGCATCTGGCGAAAAAGAAAGCACTATTTTTTCTCGGCAATGCACCAGTTAGCACATTCGTTATCGATGGCTAAAATCAAAGATTTTAAGTTTCAATTGCTAACTTACCTATTCGCCAGTTTTAGTGGCCTCTCGCATCATGTTTTTTTTTTCAAAAATTGCTTGGTGGTAAACATTTAACAACAATGAAGAGATGGAATTTGCGGCTGATGGATATTTGCATGAGATTGATCGTTCCCATTATAAACAGCGTATCGAAGCTATTGAACGTTGTTGTGGAAAGTGTATCGAGCTGAAAGGAGATTATGTTTAGGAATGAGATATATTTTTACCAAATGGTTTGTGTTTGCAGTTCGGGTACTTCTGGGACTACCTTTGCAAATGAGGAATAAATTGTCGTCGTTTTGATTCGATATCAAATATATTTAATTTCTAACATATGGACTTTATTTCCCAAATATTTTGTTTGGTTTGTTTTAATCCTTTCAATTTGCTCACAATTTTTTTTTAGAATTTCCCACCATAAACAGAATCATAAATTTACCTTAAAATATTTATATTGACTTAATTATTATATGAAGTTAGATGTCTTAAAAAACATTGGTCTCTCTCTATACGTATATTTTTAATGCCATTGCAACACAAACTATTAACATCTCAATTTAATGTCATAAATTATATCGATTGGCCGCTTTCAAAATAAAATGTCCATTAAATCCATAATTTTTTTAATTGATGGATATCTTGCATGAATTCAAATGTCAATTTCATTAATAAGACTGACGTCATCATTTTCTATGTGAAAAAATTTAAAACTTTCGTATGAAATTTTTAATTTATAAACATTTTATCGTCATATACAAATTATAATAGTAGAACGTGTCAGAGAATATGATAAGATGCGCGAAGTTGAGATTGACATTAGAATTTCTACAAATCACCCATCAATTAAAAAATTGATAATATTATTCATTTTCGCGTGAGTCAAACAACTTTCGTATGAAACCCATTTTTCATTTTTCCGTGGTTTTCAAAACTTTTGGGTGAAAAGTTGTCACTTTATTTAACGTTATTGTAACGACTCTCGCGATATTGTCCCAATCTCTATCGTAAGCCGTCAGCATAGGTATTTTGCAATGCTTTAGACCACGTGAGTTTTTTAATCAATGCCAGGCTTTTATCTCTGAAACGGTATAAAGTAGGAGAAATTTTTTAAATCAAAAATTGTTCCGTGTCTCGGGGGACGTTTAGTAGTGGTCTTGAATGACATTGAAACTCATTATTGGTGAGGATATTGATTTATTTTTAACTGCTTCATCAAAAGGCAGACATCAAAAAAGTTATGTTCGGCAATATTTGGTGTTCTTGTGATCTTTTTAAGAAACACCGAAATCTAAAGACCATGTTTTTCATTAACAAAATGTAATTCTCCTCAGTTCGAAACCAAGTACCAACGCAAATTTGTCTAATCTCACCTCTCTTAATAAATAATCGCAGCTAGTTTATTCCAGAATAACCCTACATTTCTTCTAGTTATATTCGTGTTGTCCATAAGTTGAAGAGCCTCAATGTTCACTTACTGCAGTAGTCGTTGTAGCAGATATTAGTTTTATTGGGTATCCTGCCTTGTGGTCCTGCGTTGATTTTTTTAACTTCAGAGTATTCGGTATCTTGCTTAACCCTGAAGCATATTCAAGAAGGAATTATTTTAGTTTCTTCCTCAAAAAATAATTATTTTAGTTTATATGATGGACCTTCGTGCCAAACTCTCAAAGGCTTGCGCTACATCTAATAATATTACGGAGCGGATACTTTTCTCTTCTAATGCCTTTTCAATCACATTACTTATTCTATGTTCTAGCTCGTTTTTACTAAAGCTTTTGGCGTTTCATTAAGTCCAAACCTGATGCTTTTTCGATCAATATAATTCTTAGTTTCTTTTGTTATTTTAGTTGAGGATGTAGGTGTAATATTTTCAAGCTTCTGTATTTCGTTTTCAACAAACGTTTTGTCAATTGGATGTTCATGGGTGAAATCTATTTTCAAAGTACTCAGTGGTGTATTCAACTTTTTAGTTGTTCTCCAAAGTAATAGTATTGCTATCATTTGTCAACTTGCTCAAGAAGGCGATAACTGTCTAACAAAATGTGTTACAATTTTTTCTACTTTCATGCCCAGTTGATAATTATTCAACAATGGTACTGCAGCAAAAGCTGAGTGAAAAATGGTTGGCTCGTAACGCTAGGAGCTCCCAGACCAAATATCTCTGCGCCAGGAAAGTCACAGCAAAATTCCTCAGACAAAAGAAGCGCGAATATATAAGGAAATGAGAGACCGTTTTGTAAACGCCAGCAATAAACGCCTTCCATCAAAGATCCACAACCATCAAATACTCGGTTAGAAAGCTGAGTACAAACGTGGTTGAAGTTCTCTCAGTATGGTAAAGCTAAATACTTTCAAAACACATTAAATCGAATTTACTAAGTGACCCCTGGTCCAGCTGTAGCACCACTAGACGAAGAGGTATTTGTATCATAACCCACAGCAGAGGACAAAAAGCGAAACTTTTAGTAGATTAAAAAAGGGAGAAGCACCGAGTCTCGACGGAATCTCCGCAGAGTTATTATAACACGCGGGAGCTACTCTTATATATTATCTTTATGATCTAATCGTGATGCCCTGGGGCCTGGAGGAGATACGTGAGAAATAGAAGGCTGCGCCGAAAATTACCATGGCATAACTCTGTTAAGCAACGCCTATAAAGTGTTTGCTAATGTTGTGTTGCTTACCACAATCGTCTCTCTGCAACCACTGGTCAGTGTTCCAGGTTGAGGAAGATCTTGGAGAAATATGGTAGTACAATATTATCATTCGCCAACTCTCCAAAGACTTTAAACAGGCTTAAGATAGCTTCAATTGGGAAAATTTTTGAGCCACACTTATAGGTCTACGAATTCAAGAGAAGCTTGTCGCTTTAACGATTTTCCGAGAAGCCAGTGTCCTCGCGCCTGTACTGTTTAATCTGGTGCTCGAGTACGTAATAAGAAAAAAGGTATTGAATCGCGAAGCATATTCAATGAGATTGTTGCCATCAAATAAACATTATCAGCCATGTAAACTCGCACTTTACAAAGCACAAATAAGATCCTTGCTAATTTTCGAATGTGAGAGTTGGCCTTATTCACCAATGATTGTAGATTCCTATCTACTTTTGAAAGAAAGTTCATTCGATATATTTATGGCTCCGTTAACGTTGCGAACAATGAGTATGAACATAAATATCTTCTTGGAAACTGCGATATTATCGGATTCATTAAATCCAGCCGAGTTAGGTGGCTGGTCACGTTGAAAGATCCGTATCAGAACGAATGATACGAAGAGTATTTCATCATCAATCAGTCGTACGTCGTAAGAGAAAGCTAAACTACGCGCTAAAAGGCCGTACAAGGTCTTTGACTAATAGAATGTCGAAATCGTAGGGAGCGTACGTTGAACCGAGACTGTTGGAGGATCACCGTACAGGCGATAAACTTACTCCAAGGAATGAAGCTAATAAAAGTTAGAAAGAGAGAAGAATGGTTCTGTCCTATTGTTACGGTCTCGCCTATTGATTCGATGAGCAATTAATTAAGCATTATCGAGATTTATTCAATCAAAATTGCTCATTCGAAAATTAATCACATTTTTTGTGGGATTAGTGAATCTAAGTTTAAGTAGTAGTATTAGTGTAGTTTTATAATAATTTCGTTGTATAGCAGATTATAGTAGCCTAGAATCTAGGCGAATCTAGAATGTTCCATCGATGTATAAAAATAATGTGTGATTTAAAAATAATTATAAATTTTATAAATAGTGAATTAATAAACAATTGTAGAAATTATTTGTTGTGGTGTTTTAGTGTTAGTGGATTTTGGGAAAATTATTTTAGGAATACTTGACAATATTCTTTCAAAGATTATTTTCGGATTTGACAGGGCCAATTTGAAACAGGATATATTGAAAATTCCCCATTCTGAAAATTTGAAAATTAGTATTGATTTATTTTCGCTTTAGGTAGTCGACCAGGTACTTTTCCTTGGTTAATTGGCCGATTCATTAGTTTTCCTGTTGAAAGAGCTTCATAGTTGTTTTCTATAATAGTATTCAGTAGTGATTTTTGTTTTGTTGTGGTTAATCTTGACCCCCAATGAGTATTTTTTGGATTGAAATGGGCACCTATTAAGAACCGTTTGCTCAAACACGTTTGAAGAATTCTGAATATTGGTTTTTCTGGGTTAGAATGTCGGAGAACAGTATAAACCAGCCACTTAATTCTAGAATGGAATTGGTTTTTAATCATATTAGAGAAGAAGAAATAGAAATGAATATTAGAATTGCAAAAATTGTTACCATATATTGTCTTATTATATCATTTTCAACCTGGCGAGTTTGCGTCATTTTTTGTAATTTTTTATTTGTTTCTAGTATTAATTATTGTTTCTATATTTGAATTGTAAATCTAATCATTTTCTTTTATTTTTATTTTCAGGTAAAAAAATCACCATCAGTGTATAATCAATCGAAACCACTAATTTTGGTGGGCTGCTAGTTTACTAAGTTTTAAATGCTAAGCCAACAAATTAAATGATTGCCACGCTTAATGATAAATTACACGAAAGAACATCGTGGTCTTATATTTTCTAGCAACCAAAATATATTTTTAGACAATAACAAATTTCACGTCGGTTAGGTACACTCGCTCTATTCAGTAAGAATGTGCACATTGCCATTTTTTTGGATGATGATTATATAAACTACTTGTATCTCCAGGCAATCATTTTTCCTTTTTTTAAATTATCAAACAAGTTGCAGGTTGAATAAAATTTTACATACATTGTACATATGCCACCTTCATTATACACAGTTATCACACATTCATAAATAATATACAATGTATAAAGATATGTTATATCAGATGAGATATAGGAATAATGTTTTAGGCATAGTTTCTTTTACATACCACTAAGAGCAACGTGAGTAATTATTAAAATGTAAATGACTATGGAATACATAAACGTCTATGTACAAAAAATAGGTTAAAGCTAACGATTTTTACTTGGTGTTTGCATTTTATGAAGGCCATTATCATTTACAAGAAAAATTATAATTGTTATCAGTTCATAATATTTAAATGTGATATTTTTATCTTATCACGTTATACGCGTTGCAAAAAAGGGGTTTGAAAGCTTTAAGTACATACTCAAATTTATATAGTGTGTCGTGTGCAGCATGTAGGAAGTTAGTTTGTACCAAAATGTTATTTACTAATTCATTTGTGAAACCTTAGGAAAATTTCTTTATTGTTTTTATTTGTATATTTGAATACATTTATTTATATGTATAGTACATTTCATATGGAGGTTATCTTCTTTTTATTTGTGTGTATTTTCAGTTTGCAATTAAATTATTCCGGTTAACCTCGTATTCCAAACGCTGCGATGTGACTTACATTTTAAATCCATTTGTTGCGTGAAAAAATACATAAATCTATTTTTAAGCGACCAGCATCGTACCAAAGTCCGGAAATATATAATTCTTGCATTATGATGTTTAGAAATATTATAGTGTTTTGGCAACTTAATATTATATCGTCTTTCGCAAACATTATCGTTAATTACTTTATGTACATAAAATTAAGTGTCGTATATACCTTGGAAATTCGTTGAACTATGAAACGCGTTATTGTGTCTTGTTTCTGGCACCTTATCAATTTTATTAAACTTCATGGTCAGTTAAAATTAATTTATTTTTTTTTTGATTATCCTAAACTGTCAAGAAATTTATAAACTGTATAATCTTAAATATTATATTTTGTGTTTATCTTGTTAAACTACATATTGCCTGGCGAACTATTAAATTATCACGACTTCTCAATTAACTTCGGTGATCTCATCCTTCTATCATATGTTAATTGTTGATAATTTGACAGCAATCAATTATTAATATGATACGGATCGTACTTCGGCCACTGGGAATTGAATTACGGTTAGGCTACGCAAAATGCAATTTATATAAAAATATTAACACAATTTTGTTATTATTGGTATAGAAAGTTTCAAT
This sequence comes from Nephrotoma guestfalica, assembly GCA_963691935.1. Taxonomy (NCBI): domain Eukaryota; kingdom Metazoa; phylum Arthropoda; class Insecta; order Diptera; family Tipulidae; genus Nephrotoma; species Nephrotoma guestfalica. Next base: position 196,005,534 of record OY829913.1, on the reverse strand, counting down.
TCCTTTTGGCAAACAATATTTTTAAAATATATTTTTAAATGGCAGAATTTATAATAAACTTGTTGTGGATTTGCATAAAATATGTATAAATTATTATAAAATGTATGAAAATTGCAACACACTTAAGTAAATGTCATTTGAAAGACGTTAACTTAATTTCAAAGAATTGATTTGATTAATAAATGCTTAATTCATTCGATTATTTGATGTCTAAAGGTGACTTACTCTTATTCAATCTTAAGTTTGTTTGTTTGTGCCATTCTTTAAGCAGTCATAATCCAAATTTAAATCCAGGACATTAAATTTTCGGTTAAAATTAAGTATTTTGAACTAAAATCATATTGTTCGATTAAATTTCCAGAATACGGTTTTGTGATCTTCAAGAGTTATGATGTATATTATTGTAAAATTGAAATTTGTTTTCGGGCGATCTTTTTAATCTTAAGATGATTATTTCTGACGAAATACTCGTTGTTACAATGCTAAATGACAATTTGCCTAAAAATCTTTAAGAAAATATATTTCTTATTTATTAGATGCATCTCGGGGTATAAAAATAATTTCTTTTAGAATTCAAACAAAACGTGTAACGATTAAACTATGAACTAGTACGGTTTACACAATCAAAATTAAGTTGCGTCATCGGGGAAAGTTATTCAGTATTACCTTGATCTTCACATGATTGAAACTGCAACTGATCTACAGAAGGCTATGCTCACTGCAAGATTAATTACCTTTTTACTACTTTATTCTTAGTCCCCACTGCTTCTCATTGCGCCTCAAGCTTGCACGATTTCCTCTCTTTCCCTCCTTACGCACAGATAATTTCATAATCATAACGTTCCTTCGTATGAGTTTCTTAAACTTTTAGAAAATATATGAGTTCGATATGGCAATCCCTACTAAAGTCGCGTCTGTACCGAAACCGTTTAGGTTTTTTTTTATTAAAAAACTTAAAATATATTGGAGGCATACTTGTTTGGACCTTGAACTTTATATCGATAAGGTATCATCCTTCTTGTCTTGATATACAGAAAGAGCGGTATTTATTGTTTTATGAGTACTATTGTAACCAAGCCTAGAATATTGTATATTTACGGTGGATAGACCAGCCCAGCCCCTTTTGTGTTTATATGAAGCAAAATTTGCAGTTTACTTCTATGAAAATCTGTGCCCAAAAGCTATTCACCGCAGAAACTAGGCGTAGTATAGTAATTAGGCGTTTCTTTTTTGGTTATGACTAATGAATCCATTGAGATATTCTAATAATTTTATTTAATAAAAATGCGATTTAATAATTAGAAATTTTGGTTACGTAGATCTTGCTCTCGTTAAAATTGAAACTTTTGTTTTTACTTTTGTATTTAGTTTACTCCTAAGTTCTTTAGTTTTATTTACGGCAACATTTTCTTCGTTTTCTTAGTTTATTTCCATTTCATAAATTTAGATTAGTTATTGTGATCTTCCTTCTCCTGGCCACAAACATTCCTTCATTTCTGTTTCTTGGGGGAAAATCAGGATAGACATCTTAGCTCCTCAGTTCTCTCATTTACAGAAAATCGTCCGAACAATCTCCCTTCTAAAGGCAGCCTTTAAACATAACGGTTTTCAAAAGAATATATCAGAAGTTATTGTTATTGGCCGTGTCCTGTCACGTACTAAACAATGATTCTTAATTTGGTGGTGTTACTTGAGTACTGCATCTAGAGGTTTGGTATTTTAAGTTTAACTAAGAAGCTTTTTACTTTTTCTCATCCTAAGCGATGATTTGCAACATGCAGCGATGATAATATTTTTCCAGTCCATAATTCTTCTATTATTATTATTTCTTCTACTACTATCATTTAGTGTTGGGTTCTAGCCAATGAAAGTATCATCATCAACTCCATGTTAGCTTATAGCCGGGACAGACTGCCGATTAGTTAAACTGGTTTAGCAAAATCCAATCAAGCACCCTATGGAAAAACTTGAATTTGCTAGTAGATTTTTGAATCTTTCGTAGTGTGTTGAACTGAATTGAATTTTATTTCCTAGAGTACTTGACCGAATTTTGCTAAATCAGTTTAACTAATCTTCAGTCTGTCCAGGCTATTAGAGTATAAAACCGGGCCTTCTACGACTAGTGTCCGTTAGTATATGAAGAACTCCGTTTCTTTACCTTCTGATATATTTATACGTGTATAAATACGTGTATTTATACGTGTATTGCTAGTATTTTCCTTAGGATATGTGGAATGTGGCCTAGGCTCGAATACTCCAGGTTCAGTCGCCTCGCATTTGATGTGTACTACTATTTAGATGTATGACGAAGTGGAAAGAATATAAAAATGGGTGGCCCATCTAGCGTTTGCAATTTCAACTACCGGTTATTTCGAGTGTGGCAACACTTACGTCATTCGTGTTATGATAGAAAATTAATTTAATGTTTGCCATTTACGAGATGGGTCGCTTTACGCTTGAATAAAATTGGGGAGTATTGAAAATTTACTTTCAAAGAAATTTACGTGGAAAATTCTGTGGAAATGAAATGCCTATAACACAATTCGTGGATCGATTTGTGAATCGAGTTCGTCAAATTGGATTGTTATTGGACAAACCAACACGTACACGTGCATTAGCAGCGCGTACAGCCGAGAATATTGCAGCTGTTGTTCAGGATGTGTCTGAGAATCCATCAACATCAACGCGCCATCGTGCTCAAGAATTGAACATTTCATGCAGTTCTGTGATGAGAATTTTACATAAAGGCGTATAAAGTGCAATTAGTGCAGGAGCTGAATCAAAATGACCATCCGCAACGTTTTCGGCTCGCTAATGGGCCAGTGGAACGCTTGGAAGAAAATGAGCACTTTTACAGAAAAATTATATTTTCCCACGAAGCTCATCTCGAAGGCTAAGTCAACAAGCAAAATTGTCGCATGTGGGACTCGGAAAAGCCACACATAACATGGAGAAGCCGATGCATCCGCAACGAATGACTGGTGTGGATTTTGGACTAGCGGCATCATTGGTCCATTTTTTTTCAAAATAAGCAAGGAGCTGCCCTTACAGTCAATGTGGAACGTTACCGAGACATGATAAACGACTTTTTGTTATCCAGAATTCTAGATGAGGACACATACGACATTTGGTTTGAACAGGACGGCGCAACTTGCTACACAGCAAACGCAACAATCGATCTTTTGCACACTGTCTTCGATTCTTCACTGTCGAACAATCAGCTGTAACGGTGATGTCAATTGGCCACCACGCTGCTGCAATTTGACTCCGTTGGACTTTTTTGTGGGGAGCCGTTTAAGTGTTACGCTAACCGTCGAGAGATTATCCAAGACTTGAAAGATAAAATTAAGTTGCCATTGATGAGATAGGAGCCCATGCAATCGAAAATATTCTGAACAATTAGTTTGACAGAATGAGGTACTATTAAACCAGCCGTGTAAGTCATTTGAATGAAATTGGTTTCGATATACTTAATGGCAATATATATTCTTTCTAATCAAACAAACCGCTTTTAAAAATATTCATTCGTCAATTAAAGCCAAATTGAATGGCAAACGTTAGATGGTCATCCTTTTATTTCCAACGTGATCCTGACCGCAAATCCTGATTGGGAAATAGCCGTTTTGTTAACAATGTTTTCGCCACCAAACCAATGTCACATACGAAATCGAAAGCCTTAAAATGCTTTGGTATAGCCACTGTGTCATTTATGGATTAATAATCTACTCTTTGCCAAACATGACACCAGTTATTTACTAGCTAACAATAATTTTGCTTGTGTTCCGCTATTGTACTATATTCTAAAATTTTTCCTGAACGCCATTGCTAGGATATCAGCGTAACTAATGTTCGTAATGGGGTTTATGTTTCAATATGGTGACTAATTGGTTCATTATTGGCAGCCCCATAAGAGATAAAAGGGTTCTCTAGAGAATAAGTTCTAATTACTGAGATAATGATGGTTTACTTTTCGAAGGTGACCTGAATCGCACGTTATTTTCCATTCTAGGATGGAAGAATCAAGGCCCTTATGCTCTTGTTTATATTTCAATTATTTGTAAATTTTTTTGGTCAAAAGCACTCGTATGGATAAAGACTCACAACAACTTTTTTTTAATCCAAAATTTGCCTTCGATTTCTGTTGTCAGTTCACATAGAGCTGTCTCTGTTGATTTCCAAATCCCATACGCATGTTGTCGGGTTCAAGGAATATAATTGAAGTGAATTGGATCTGCTATAGTTATTTAATATTTTATCCATGATTCAAAACCAAAATAGGATAAGTGACGTGGGGCTTGTAAGATTGTATATAAGCTGACTATGTACTCTCTGTGCAAAGTCACAACGAGTAGTAATTCTATTTGGTGAAGCTTGTCTATCATCTTCAATTGGAAATTTGTAAGATTTGAATGAATTTAAAGTTCAGTGGAAGAGTCCAGGGAAATGACCTTGCACTAATGAGCTAGGAGTATTTCCCTCGAATTAATCAGTTTACCGTTTGGCTAAGTGACTGAAAAATAGAGCCATGTGTTTGACCAATGACAAGCCGACAGAAGATTGACGATTGGTGGTAAAATCTCCAGCTATGCTCTCCTGAAGCGAATCAATGATGGTATTTGTTCGGTAAGCATCTATTATTGCATTCGATGTTTACTGGCAATCAGATTAATAACAACAATTAATAATTTTAATCTGATTTGATACGATTTCAAGCTTGTTTGATACAATTTGATATTTTTTTGAATGATTTCATAACGTTTTAGTGAGACCGTGGTGATTGAGACGATTTGGTACGACTTGGAATGATTTTTACGATTTTAAGGCAATTTGGAAAAATTTATTACGATTTTAAGTGGATTTGAGACGATTTGAAAAGATAACAATCGGATCAAACCATCTGTAAGCGTATCAAATCATCTTAAAATCGTATCAGTTCGGTATTTTAAGATGATTTTAGATTGTTTGATATGATTTGAAACGATTCAAGATGATTTGAACTATTTGAAACGTTTTGATACGATTTAAATTTTACACGATTTAAAATGATTGATACGAGTTAGGACAATTTGGGACGATTTGGATTGGTGTCATATATTTTAAAATCATTTGAGACAATTTTATTCGATTTGGAGCGATTTCAAGATGTTTTTAGACAATTTGATAATATTAAGAACTATTTGAAACTCCTTGATACGGTTTTAAAATGATTTGAGATAAACTATTTTAAGATAAAGGAAAAACAGTAGCATCGATTAAAAATTGATCGTCATTACTTTAATTGTTTGAATGAAAATTAATACATATTTCGAAACAATTGCTCCCTCGCATCTGGTAAAATGTTTCACTATCTACTAGTTGGGTTGGGGACACATTTTTGGATAAATTTGCAACCAGCTATCGAGTTTCATATCAAATAAATTACTCGGGCGCTTCTTAATTAGAACCAAATTAAGTTTGGTGCCAGCATTAGTACGAAAATAGTTTTTGTTGCGCATTTTCAATTTTTAGTTATCAGGCTGCTGCATTAAGAAACAAAATGAAATTTAAACGTTAAAACGGTACAAAATTAAAATTAACGGAATTCAAGGTAAAATGGTGAAGTTACTGGTTAAGATAATTCAATACTACTGGTCGTCCAATATTGGACGTTGGGTCTCCTTAATTCACACAGATTCGAGAGAGTGAAAACGGAAAGCGCAAAATTGATAGATTATAAAAAATTGATTGAATCGAATCGAATGAAAAAATAAAAATTAATTAATTATATGTTTTCTTACAAAAGTTTCTTTAAAGTAATCTGCTGATATTTTGGTTGAAAAGTTCTTAATGACTGACTTGAAAAAAGTCTTGCAACAATCTAGTAATGGGCTTATTTTGACCGTTCTGCGTCTGTGAAATATAATACTAAAAGTGAACACGGTTGTCAAGGCACGATGATTCAAATTGAGGTCTTTTCTTACAAGGAGGGCTCGAGATTCAATGCCGCTATAAAGTAGTTCGTGGACAAAAACAATGTCCGTATTAATTAACGCAAACCGTAAAGATATTGGCTGTACTGATTTTTGGTTAATATTTAGTACTACGAGTATATGATACGAGGAAAATACCAGGCTTGCATATTCGAACAGTGGATGAACGAAGGTCGTATGAAAGCGCTTTTGAAACAGACGGATTTAGAATTTTCTTAGGCCAGCGTTTAACGACGCCAAGTGCAGAGTTTGTTATGTTGATGGTAAGTAAGTGTAATCGCTTACGGGAATATATTATAAATAGTCATTTAATGATGTACAAATCAAGATGATTCTTTCTGCACACCAAATGCAAATATTAGATCGTTTCGAAACGATCTGCCCTGGGGCCCACCGGATGTGCATTAAAAGGAGCGAATGTAGAGGAGCTAAAAAGTACTCTATATATGTACGATTTTTTTTATAATAGTCCACCTAGAGAAGTAAATGTGGTTGAATGCCGCCCACTAAGTTTAAGCAAAATTATGTTATGTAAAACCTTATTGAATTATCGAATATCTTTGCTGAAGTCTGTCATGACAACATCAACCTCTTTTTCTGCCTCTCGACGAGAGAGATTATTTAAAAAGGAGATTAAGCATTTGAGCCAAATTGCATTTTTTTAGGGCAATTGGTGGTAAAACATCGGGGCCGAATGAGAAACCGGATATTTGAGTACAACCATCCAAATATTTAAAGCAGTTTGGGTCAGGCTATAGGCATACTTATTTGAAACAACTCGTCGGACTTTCTTTTAAGATTAACAAATTGCTAAAAACTTTTAGGATTAGCAAAGTGATCGGTTTGCGTGAATCGAATATAATAATTTTAAAGCACATTTAAGGTAAGCTGCTGAAATCATTGTAGGTGATCGAATAACCAGAATAATAAGCATTTGGGATGGTGATGATAACTTATTTTCAGAGGAAACCTACTGCAAAACTGTCAAAATTTGCAGTACAGAAGTTAACAGTTAGAATTTCAATGTTCATGTTACTATTTAAAATGGCATTAAAATTAATATTAGATAACAACTAGTTGAGTTTCGCACACGAAAATATTAATGGTAGCATAGTAAAATGTGATAAATATCCATGGGTGGTAGGACTCAATAGTAGAAAGAGTCAGGTTTGTTACTGTATATACCGGGTGTTTCTTTTAAACTGAGACGATCAAATATCTCGAAAAATAGCCACTCTACGGAAAAAATGTCCATAATCAAAATTTAATCATACCGCGGGGAAATACATTAGTGCAAAAAAATAGTCCCCCACCCCCCGCTTTGTAGGTGGGGCGGGGGTAACTTTTAAACTAAGATAGGAAGCCATATTTTTTATTGCAGATACGGATTCTACGACTAAAAGTACGTATGATTTGAATGAAATATTTTGTTCGGTTCATGATAGATGGCGTTGTAATCGACGAAATTCAATTTTTCAATTTCTCCTTCTTAGAACACACGCATTCGATTCTTCAATACGTTTGAAATAAAAAACATCACGTTTTCATTGGAAATACTCAAAATTCGTCATCAAAACAACAAAGATTTGGGGTGTGTCCACAATAGTTTTAATGTGCAAAATTTAAAAAAATTTCAAATATTCATCAATACTCTAGCTGATTCCAGTATTCTCAGAATTGTTACCAAGTCTGGGCATATATCTCCTGATAGTGGACGAGACGTACTGTTCAAAACATTTGAATTTTTGACTTATAGATGGCTAATGTGTAAGAATCACAACAATCAGTTTCGAACAAATGAGACTATTGATTTGAAAAAATCAGTCTTCTCATCAGGTCGCGACGACTGATGTTGTATTACTACATTGGAATATTGTCTATATATATAGAACATACCATGTAGTTGTACTACTAGCGAATTACTGCATAGCGTACGAACATTTTTTTTTTTTTGATTCGGGTGGTTGGGAAGTTGATTGTGTATAAGTAAGTGTCGATTATCATATTCGTTTGTCACACAGATAGTGACGCTAAATGGAAGAATTTCCTACGATTCGTGAATTTAATTCGAGAGTGCTGAAATATACCAATATACAGAACAATCACAATAACACCATTACAATTGCAAAAACCAAAGGTAAAATATATAATAAAATTCGTAAATGCGAAAAAACTTAATTGTTAAAATTGAATATAGATGGAAATATGAAAGAATCAAAAAAAAAATTTTTCGTACGCTATGCAGTAATTCGCTAGTAGTACAACTACATGGTATGTTCTATATATATAGACAATATTCCAATGTAGTAATACAACATCAGTCGTCGCGACCTGATGAGAAGACTGATTTTTTCAAATCAATAGTCTCATTTGTTCGAAACTGATTGTTGTGATTCTTACACATTAGCCATCTATAAGTCAAAAATTCAAATTTATCCGCGATCCGGCGTTAAAAGGAAAGCAAGTATGGGGTGGTTGGGGAGTTGATTGTGTATAAGTAAGTGTCGATTATCATATTCGTTTGTCACACAGATAGTGACGCTAAATGGAAGAATTTCCTACGATTCGTGAATTTAATTCGAGAGTGCTGAAATATACCAATATACAGAACAATCACAATAACACCATTACAATTGCAAAAACCAAAGGTAAAATATATAATAAAATTCGTAAATGCGAAAAAACTTAATTGTTAAAATTGAATATAGATGGAAATATGAAAGAATCAAAAAAAAAAATTTTCGTACGCTATGCAGTAATTCGCTAGTAGTACAACTACATGGTATGTTCTATATATATAGACAATATTCCAATGTAGTAATACAACATCAGTCGTCGCGACCTGATGAGAAGACTGATTTTTTCAAATCAATAGTCTCATTTGTTCGAAACTGATTGTTGTGATTCTTACACATTAGCCATCTATAAGTCAAAAATTCAAATTTATCCGCGATCCGGCGTTAAAAGGAAAGCAAGTATGGGGTGGTTGGGAAGTTGATTGTGGTGTATAAGTAAGTGTCGATTATCATATTCGTTTGTCACACAGATAGTGACGCTAAATGGAAGAATTTCCTACGATTCGTGAATTTAATTCGAGAGTGCTGAAATATACCAATATACAGAACAATCACAATAACACCATTACAATTGCAAAAACCAAAGGTAAAATATATAATAAAATTCGTAAATGCGAAAAAACTTAATTGTTAAAATTGAATATAGATGGAAATATGAAAGAATCAAAAAAAAAAATTTTCGTACGCTATGCAGTAATTCGCTAGTAGTACAACTACATGGTATGTTCTATATATATAGACAATATTCCAATGTAGTAATACAACATCAGTCGTCGCGACCTGATGAGAAGACTGATTTTTTCAAATCAATAGTCTCATTTGTTCGAAACTGATTGTTGTGATTCTTACACATTAGCCATCTATAAGTCAAAAATTCAAATTTATCCGCGATCCGGCGTTAATAAAAGGAAAGCAAGTATGGGGTGGTTGGGAAGTTGATTGTGGTGTATAAGTAAGTGTCGATTATCATATTCGTTTGTCACACAGATAGTGACGCTAAATGGAAGAATTTCCTACGATTCGTGAATTTAATTCGAGAGTGCTGAAATATACCAATATACAGAACAATCACAATAACACCATTACAATTGCAAAAACCAAAGGTAAAAAATGTTCAAAACAGTTAACCACGTAAAATTAAATAGATTTGGGGTCGCCTCACGACAATTTTAATGAATTTAAAGCATTAAGCAATTTTAATTAATACTCTAATATTCGTCAAAATTCCTGCTACACTATGGCCAATTTCAGAAAACTCAGAGATGTTATCAAGTGTGGGCATATATTTTCTGAAAGTGGATGAATCGGTCAATTTTGCACATTAAAATTTTTGTATAAACACTCCAAATCGTTTTAATTTACCAAATATTTTGAATAATATTTGAATTTTTATGAAATTTACGTCCTAAAACTTGTGTGGAGCCATCCCAAAAACATTTATTTTAATTTAGTTAACTGTTTTGAACAGCTCAAGTTGCTTACTATTAGATGGCAAATGCCGTTACTCGGTAACATCTCTGAGATTCGTATATCGTTACAAACATTTAAAGACATTTAATTAAAACATTTAATTATTTTAATAACCCCAATGATAAAAGTTGACCCCATATTTGCATCAAATATACATTTTTGATGATCTTTTTTAGTAAAGGTGTGCTATTTACACTTTTTAGAAGTTACACTTTTCGTTAATTTGTGTAGCTACACTTTTCGTTAAAAACTATTAACTATATAATTATAAACTATATCGGTGTGTAGAATATTATTTTTTTTAGGAACCGCTCCTGAAAAACCGCACAGTTAGTGCTGCTTTATCGTAATATTCATCGCATCTGATGATATTGCAGCTGATGGAGCTGGAACTGAATGGATTAAGGAGGCTGGCCCTGAGCTGATAGTTGAAACCAGTATAGAGCCCCCACTATGATTAATAATTATGGGTTCATTGATTGTAGATGCCCATTGGAGTTGCTTTAGTGAATGGCTTTTACTAAAATAGCTTTTTCATCTAATCTCTGTTTTCCACTCCGCAAGATCAGATTTAATCTCATCAATCTTAGTGTGACATTGAATTTAGCTTTCCATGATCTATTGATATTTTGGAACCCGATTATTCTACTACCTCTAACTATTACCATAGATAAATGCCTTATACATATTATTATGAATGTACAAGTAGATAAAAATTTTGAATACATATTCTGATGCTATAAGAACCTTGCGGAATTCTGTCACTACATCAGTTAGAGATAGAGTTGGCTTAAATGGAATACCGCGGCTTGGGGAAAACCAATTATGATAACTGTTTTTTACCAAATTGCTTGCTTCTTTTATTATTCCGTTCTTATCGCTATCGTTTTAATGCCGCTAAGAAAAACAAATGGTGAAAGCATTGAATAGATAGAATGGTTTTTTGATTATCCAAACAAATTATGCTTATGTTAGTATTCCGTAAGACATTGAAAAATCATCTTACTACGCCACTTTAACCAGCTAAATAATGAGTCATTACTATATTCATTATAAAATAAATTTTGCAAAATAATGGTTAAATGGATGGGTTAGTTTTGAAACGTGCCATCCTAAGGTACGGTAAGCAAAACAAAATAATAAACCCACACGTTGAAATAAAATATATCATCTAAATAATGGGGATTACCGTTTATACATGTGTGTTATAGTATGCTGTTGACCAAAAATATAATAAAAACAAATTGGGCTCGTCAAAAACCTCATAAAATTCTCAAGTTTTAAAACCTGCGGCATTTTTATTATCGTGAATCATAAAACATTGTGCAAATTAAATGTTCATGTATAATGTAGCAGGACATATTTTTATGTTACTTTTAATGTACCTAGACAAGTACTGTCAACAAGAATTTGTTATAATTTCTGTTATACTGCAATCAGAATGACCTCGATTCAAAATGAACTTTATATAAAAACAAAACCGAGAAAGTCATCTTTTGCCTTGACGTTATCACCGCGCCGCTTTAATTGAAAGTAATTACAAACAGAATAATCTCTATATAAATTCTGCATGACTGAACATTTTATAGAAATAGTTCATTGCTGGGTTAGCCAACATAAGCCACAAGCACTTACAGTTAAAGATGTTACTTGCCCTAAATACGAGTTCCACTACAAAAAAACACACCACAATCAATATGCATTCTACGCATTTTTGTCATGTAGAGAATTATGTGCATGGAAATTCCAGAAGTTCAATTAAAATTCATACAAAGTTTTAAAAATATCCAATCGTGTTTTTTTTAGTAAAAATTACAAAAACCAGGTGTGACATTGAGTCAAAATTTGAAGGTTTTTAGTTTATTAGTTTTTCGCTTGGATTGAGTGTTGCTATCGCATAATACTTCTGAAGATTTACGTTCACGCGCGATAACATGTATACAGTTTAATGAGCAAATTCGTATGGAATATGTGCTTATTATTGCTACGGCTACCATACTAAATACAAAATAGGATAATTGCTACATTATGACAAGCATGAAAATGGTTAGTTTTGCTAGTTTTCTACATACATTTTAAATAATTGGAGGATAAATTATCGTGTTTTGGTAAATTTTGTAACAATTTTTTGTGCGTTTTACTTATATATATATATTTCTGATCGAAGGTTGTTTCGTTTTTTTTTTGTGTAAATTCAGCTTTATCTTAAAAATAAACAACAAGAAAAGTTTTTATAAATAAATACAATACCCCTACAATACATATACTTAATATGTGAGATAAATAAAAAAATGTTACGCGATTAGTACTAATACGAAATACGCGCGTATGTGGATTACATTGTGATATGTGTTATTAGAAAATTCTTTCGGCGATTACGCTCATAATACATACATTTATTTTTCATGATGATATTGATTTAACATTTTAAAAGATGATAAAATGTACGTGCATATAACAGATGATTGTATCACGCACCCACGTTATCCGATCACTCGTTACTATGTGTACAGTGATGTGTTAGTTAATTGACGTCATGCGGCAAGCAGAACACATTTTTCAGGTTACTGAAGGGTTGAAATTGTTATCGAAGTTAACTAATTAATGATCAGCCCCAACAATGATTGATTTTTTTAAAATTTATTTATTTAAATAGTACAATCTTTCATATGCTGCTTTATTACTAATGATGATAACGCACTTATTTGAAACAAATAATTGAAGCGAGTGTGGGCTGTAAGCAATCGATATTCTGCTCCCAATAACGAACCTTCATTTAATAGATGACTAGCTCATGCCGTTTAATTATTTTAAGGCGTCTCAGTTCTTGTGTTATGTCAAGAAGTTGAATTGCTTCACTCTTGGTATATTGCAGAATTCTTCTTTCATGTTTGATGGCAAATTCTTGAATCACTAAATCAATCCATTTAACATTTAGTTCGTTCTGTAATGCCTCGTAGGTTAAGTATCGGTAAGCATTCGTTATTGCGCGTAGAAATTTATTTTGACAACGTTGAATAATTAAACGATTTGATTGTTTAGTGCAGCCCCAGAGTTGGATACCATTCGGCCAAATTAGTTTAATTATCGTAGATAATCATCTCACGTTATTTTAATTTACTCTGCTTTTTGTTTAACGTGGTATTTCCAGTTCAATCTTAAATCGAGATGCAAGTCGAGATATTTAGCAGATTCAATTGCAATTTCATTTGCTATTTTTGTGCCGCAACGCGTATGGACTGATTTCAGCCCGATAAGCTTTATTTTCCAATCCCTGGTTCATTGACTGATTTTATTGAGTGCTTGCTGTAAGTATTCAACTGCTTGATTCTGCGATTCGCTTGATGCCAATACTGCGGGATTATCAGCAAAAGTACCAATTAAGGTTGTTTCCGTTGTCGGTATATCGGAAGTGTAAAGTAGATATAGAAAAACCTTAATATGCTACTGTGGCTGGGTAAAAAATAGAGTACGTTTCTTCATGTGATACTCTAAATTTTCGTTTAGTGAGATACGACTCGAGCAATTGACAGTAATTTTGTGGCATTAATTTTCTTATCTTGTAGATAAAACCCTCATGCCACTAACGAAAGCCTATGATACATCTAGAAATACAGCAAGACAATATTTTTTCTCTTCAAATGCTTGTTCATATCTTTGCAGTCACGCGATGAATTTGATCAATCGCCGTCTGTTTATTCCGGAATCCAAACTGGAAGTCAGGTATAATGATAATTGGTTTTAATCGTTTCAATAACAACTTCTCAAACAACTTTGAGATAGTAGGTAACAGAGATCGGCCTGTATGATGCAATTTGCTCAGCTGGTTTGTTTGGCTTTTTATCACAATTATTTGAGCAACCTTGAAACACTTAAGCACATATGTAAGTCGAAAGCGAGCATCAAATGTATATATATGTTAACATAGTGACTGCTTTCTTTCATAACTCCTAAAACAGCCTTGGCGAAATTTCGTTAATTCCAGCTGATTTTTTGAGATTTAAATTCATATCTATTTCGTTTGCATTGTCTAGTGGGATAACACTTCTGAAGTTTGATGGAGATCTTTAAACTGGTTTAGGATTAATCCTAGTTTGTATGCCGTGTGGTTGAAATACTTATGCCAGATGTTGTGCAAACAGTTCTGCTTTTTTTTCGTTACATCGCATCGATTCTCCTTTTATGTACATTATAGGTGGTACTTGGATTATTGACCTCTTGTATCTTTTAGTAGCTTTCCAAAGAGAATGATTTTTGTCAGCTTCTGCACCCAGTCCTTTCAAATAATTTTCAGTACACGCCTCTTTATGTTCTTACATTAATCGGTTAACTTTATTACATACCCGATTCAATTATCTTTTGCCAATAATGCTTCAGGTTCTATGCCATATGCATCTTTTCCTATGCCGCATCAGTTCTCGAATCTCCAGGGAAAGTTGATCTCTTCTACAATTTTCTCACCAAATACGGGTGTAGCCTCTTTACCTGCTTCTCGCAAAGAGTTAATGAAATATCAGCTTATAATTCAAGTTCTTATTTAGTTTTAAGACTAACTTTTTACTCAATTTCTCTCCAAATAATTCCCAATCAGTAAATTTCTTAGTAGGTTAAGTTCATTTTCTTTTTAATGACTAATGTACTCAGAGTCATTAAGACCGGTGTGTGATCGGAAGTAAGGTCGTCAATGCCTTCGACTTCAATGTAATTTGATGCTATTCCTTTTGAAATATAAAAGACAATCAAATCAGGAATGTTGGTGTCTGTAGACCAATAGGTTGGTTTAAGCGATAAGTGATACTCACAACCTGACATTTCTATTGCACTTAGGAGTTCTTTCCGTTTTCCTGGTGTTATGAGTCAAGACCCCTCGCAGTATGTCTGACGTTGTAGTCACCTCCTATATAATAAACCTTGGTTCACGTTTATTAAAAATGTTGACATATTGATTTCTTACGATATTATGTCTTGGTGTGCAGTAGATCGCCCCTAAACTTAGTGTAGTGTAGCTTGCATAGACGGCTCCTTAATTTCTTCTTATTTGAAATATAGGAGTATATTTTGTTTGATTAAGATTGCTGTTCCTCCTCGAGCACGACCATTGGGATACAATGTCCAATAGGCTCTATATCCCGTAATTTTAATAAAGACATATAAGTTGTTGGTTCTTAGAAATGCGTCTAGTTCTTGGGCTCTTGCATTAAGTCCATTACCATTCCAGGCTGTTATACGTATAGGAATGTTAGTCATTTAATTTTTATGTTTAGCGATTTGTTTGGTGGCTTGGAATTATTTTCCAGTTTTTCCACCTTGTTAGTTAAATTTTGTCTCATTTCTGCCTGAAATTCGGTAAACATATTCATTATATTACTAATGGTTGGCTCGTTGAGCATATAGGCTTTTGTCTGCTTCTTAGATTTAGATTGTTATTTGAGCTTCTTGGTCACTTGGGCGTAGGAAACCTCCTCTCTAATAGTATCATATTGTTGGTTTGGATTTTGCTGTAAGCGCTGTATTACTGTTAGTTTTCTCAGTAGTTGAGCATTTAACTTTTTCTGATACACCTGTCATCCTTTATAGCTAGCCGGATGACCTTTTTCTCTGCACACTGCACGAGTTGGCATAACATTTCACGGTTTTTGACATTTTGATTGATGGTTCTCTGCGCATTTGACACATTTGGCTTGCCTATTGCAGAAGTTCTTCGTGTGTCTTGCGACTGTTGGAAATTTGTACACTGTGGTATACCTATTATCTGCGTTGCTATTTAGATATCGTTCGATATCACCCCTCTAGCGTTTCAATTCGGTTTTGTAAGTTTACCAAAATATCTTGGTATTTATTACATTGTGAGACATGGCATTTTATCCTTACTTCATTATTCTGGTGTTCGATCGAGGCTAATTTTGATGTCATTTCATACCGTCTTGACGCAGACGGTGTCTTTACGCTAATATTGGAGAGCGTTTCAGATCTATAGGGTGTCACAATAACCGGCTCAGATTTGACATATCGATTGTTTTCGCTCTGCCAACACTAATGTCATTCTTTCTTTAACAGAAACTCAGTATATTGCTCAAAAAACACAATAGCGAAATTGCGTCAAAAATTCGATGGCCGCATTAACAGTCGAAATGGTGGGGTGAATTGACCGGCAAGGAGCTGTGATTTGACGCCTTTGGATTTTTATTTGTGGGGTGCCGTGAAGGAGTGTGTTATACGGACAATCCACAAATAATTATGCAGTTGAAAGCCAATATTGAAGCAATCATTTCCGAAATAGATCCGCACACAATCCTAAATTTGCTCAGAACTTGGACT
The DNA here is from genome assembly GCA_963691935.1 of Nephrotoma guestfalica. Lineage (NCBI taxonomy): Eukaryota > Metazoa > Arthropoda > Insecta > Diptera > Tipulidae > Nephrotoma > Nephrotoma guestfalica. Next base: position 195,989,201 of record OY829913.1, on the reverse strand, counting down.
GACCGAATGGAGTACGCCAAGGCCAGCTGCGGCTCTCACTTGAATGAAATCATTTTTCACAAATAACCAGGAGGAAACAAACAAAAAATTAAATTTGGAAATATATTAAGCCGTTTTTGTTTTATTAAATTTTTAAATCTGACTTCTAACTAAAGGGTATCCCAATATACCCTTTATTGGAGAAAGTGGGCTTATTCTTTTGTCTGCTACAGTAGTTAAGCTTTCCACTACTAAAGCATTGTGTTCGCTGGATATAGACGACTGGTAGCCCGTTCGCACTCTTTCTGAAGTCGCCGGTATTCTTCGCCTGATTTGACATGGTTGGTTTATTGTTCGGGGTTCATTCCCCTAGCCACATTTGGTCCGCGGATGGTATTTTATTTCCTTACCTATTCTCCGGTAAGCCAGAGACATCTGCACACGGGAAATGATGATGATTGATTTGTTGAGGAGTGTCGTAGAAAGGTTCTATAACGTTTCACAAACTACAAAAACTAAAGTTGTATAACGAGCAACTCAGAAGCCCTATGATTACAACAACTTAGTAATGGGTGCAATTTATATCCGTTTTTAAAAGAAAATTTCAAACGGTACCCTGATGTAATGTAGGCAAAAGTTCTTTCCCATTTGAAATCAAGTTAGACTTCTATGTGTCAAAAACGTAAAAGTTCTCGGCCCAATTTTTATTTGTGACAAGTCAATATCGTAAAAATACTCGGTGCATGCAATATTTGCTCAATATCCATCATCATTTACTCTCATAATTGACCCATTATTTTAGGACGTTAAAACTAATTCTATCACAATAAAATGTATCATATTTTTAGTCGTAGTTACAGCTTCCTTTGGTTTCAAAACTGCATTCATTTTGTTGTATGCCTCTACCACCGTCTACAGTAAGCGCTTTGTCTAAAAAGTCTAAAAGGGATCTTCGGACCTCCAAGTAATTTAACCGGAATGCTTGGAGTTGGTTTTTTCTTGAAAAAAACATTCCCAATGTTATATTGCCAATTCTTCATGCTCCCAAGGAGATGTTCTTTTGAAATTTGTTTTATTGAGTTTGATGTCATTTAGCCAATACCACTACAGAACGGCACCGGAAGACTCGGCTCAAGTTTGAAAAAAAATACGACAACGACGATTTTTCAGTGGCTAACGTTTTATTTCATAGACGTTCTGACATAACATAAATCAAACAATAAAATTTGAAGGTGGTCTTATAATTCGGATATGAGTTAAGATGGCCTATGGTAAAGGCCAAATAAAAAACAATCGAAAATATAATGATATCGGACTGAATGAATAATTTGCATTGTTAGATAACAACCGCAAGCATTCATTTCAAATTATGAAAAGTGGCCAGAGAATAAAGAGTCCGTAATTTTGGGTTGGTAACCCCAGTCCCCCGACCTTACCATATAGAGTCAGCTTCTATGGGGCCAGCCTAAGAGATCACTTACAGTTTTTTCACGCAAAATAGTGGACTGGGTCAGAAATCAGTTTAAATGAGTAGTCGTTTGACCGAAACAACCAAATGCAAAGAAAGCTATATTAAATATCGAATTAAGGTTTTGACTACTCACAAAATTGATCACGCCTAATGAAATATTTTTTTTTGTTTATCATTCAAAAAATAATGAAATTAGAAATATAAATAATTAAATAATTAAAATAAATTTAATTTTATTGTGGTATAATAAAATGTTTGCGTCCTTTAAAATCGCGATCAATTAAATAATCCCCAATGTGTACTGAGTGACTGAAACGAAATTGTGTATCCTAAACTGGTTTAGATCTTGTCTGATTAGTATCGGAAAATAGCGGCATATTCTATCTTCTAGAAAGGAGACGGTTGGAAGTGGAACAGGACCACTGTTCTGGCAGAGATCATTAGCCAAGGCTATTCCTTATGTGAACACACATGCAAATCAGGAATAATGTGTTGAAGACGGAAGGTGACCGTTCAAAAATTCAGTGAATTTTAACTGACTAAAATGTTAAAATTGAAGAATTAATTTATAGACTGGTGAGGAAGTGGAGAATAGTTTCAGTTAAATAAATCTCGTTTTTCTTAATATTAGGTGTGCAAGTAGAAACTCTGTTTTTTTTGGCAAACTCAACTTTATTAAAAATATAATTGTTACAAAGATTAATTATCGAAATATTGGCCATCACTATATTTTGCCATTTATCGGGTAGATGATGAATGCCTTCGCGATAGAAACTTGGTGGAAGCGAAATAGTCATCAAGCCATTTTTGTACATCTTTAGCTTTCGTGGACCGCTGGTCTTTCAAATATGATCACTTTGATCTGAATAAGTGGTAATCAGAGAGGGCCAAGTCTGGAGAATACGCTGCATGCTGTAAAACTTCCTAGTCTAAGGAGTCCCTTAGTTTATTTTGCTGTATTTGGACTCCTCTGGCCTGTAAATGGTTTTTTTCCTCCGGATCATCACTTAATTTGATCAATTGTCTCTGGTAACGTTCAGCTGTAACAGTTTGACAAGGTTCCAGAAGCTCGTAGTAAATGATTCCTTTACAATCCCATCAGACACATAGTAACACTTTATTGGCATGAATATTTATTTTTGCAACTGATGTTGATGGCTGTCCTGGATCAATTCATGGTTTTCTGCGTTTAGGATTATCGTATAAAATCCACTTTTCATCGCCCGTAATTATTTTGTTAAAAAAAATCTTTATTTTGTACCGAGAAGACAAATTCATGCAGATATCAACTCTTCGGTTTTGTTTTCTTCGGTCAGTTTATGAGGAACCCATTTTCCTTCATCTATATTTTTCCCATTGCATGCAATCGAAGTGATATTGCTTGGTGAGTAACTCCTAATTGTTCTGCAAGCTTTTTTTGAGTTTGACACAACTTTTTGTCCAGTAAAATTTGAAGATCTTCTTCTTCAAATTGTTTTACTGAACCTGGAGTGGATCGTCCTCAAGACTAAAATTGCCATTAAGAAATTTTGAAAACCACTTTTTTACTGTTGAATGACTCACAGAATGTTCACTCAAAGTCGAATTGGTCTTCGTATGCCAGTATAAAATAACTCAAACCTCGTGTGGGATCCCAAATAGGCCGTTTTAAGAAGTATTTGCGAATTACCTCAACCCTTATCCAAGCTCTTACAGCGAGAACTGTTCTATTACCATATTACTAAATCATTTGTTTAGTTTGTGATCGCGAAATCTTTACGTTAAGCTTCGGCTTCTCCGATTTTTCCTTTCTAGAGAACGATGGGTTGCCTATTTTTTCAGTCCCAGAAGAGTTTACTTCAAATAATGGAAAGCAATTTATCTTGCCAAAATATGAAATGTCTAATCACTGTCGTATATTCTCCTCACGCAGCCCGTATTGCGAATCGTATTGCTCAGAATATGAGCTGCGTTAGTTGCTGTGCGTTGCGACCCAAACTTTAAATTTATATTCTTTGTACATCGGACCACCCACATATCCAACCGTGTGATTACTACATCAGTTGCGTCGAAATTTTTTTGAAATATCGGGTCAATCATCACGATTTCGAACGGTATAATAGCCCTTATTATGGTCTGTTACGAAGTCTCCTTCTCCAGAGATGTTTGAGGTCGAAAGAACACAAAATGATATATTGATATCTATATTCCATTGTGTCGATCCACTTGTAATTTGCTTACTTTATATATAGTCCGAGGTCTCAAGCATTAGCTTTCAATTTTTGACGTAGCTGTCAACCATCACCAATAAGTAGTCAGGGGTTTGAAAGTTTTTGGTTAAAGTCGACATGAAATTATTTCTTCACCTGAATCCAGCTAAGAGCCGCGGTTTAGGCTAGCGCTGCATTTGATTACTTTCCCCGCTGTATCCAGCATGCATAGTTGTCTATTCATTGATGGAGAGTAAGTTTTCATTCATTTTGCGTTGTAATACGAGAAGTTGCTTCTTCCCGACCTTTCCTAGAGACGGCAATTACCCATATTTGGCACTGGTTTAGAGTAAGATCGAGTGAACACCTCTTGCGTTTGGATAGAGTCACCAACTTTATGTAGTTCTTCCACAATTAACAGTGGAACTTCCTCCGGTTCTTCAGAACGCAGTGGTTGGTTCTCGTCTTCGTGTGTCGAAAACAGGCACTGGCGCTCGCCATCCAAGTTTGCGCATTCGGTGTCCTAAAAGCCATGGTTACGTTTCATCATAACGCCTTAGTTTTATTCAGATTACACTCTGTTAATCGGCCAGGGACACTATGGGTTTGTCGCCGTACCTTTTCTAGGCTGAACGTAATATACTGGTGGTCCTCTAAAATCTTCTAATTACCAAGTTACGTCCGGGATTGTTTCCACTCTGGTCTTCTCAATGTTTATATGCTGCTTTAATTGATCACTACGTTCTTTGGCTTCCAGTCCTCTGGCATTATGTCCCTGGCGACGACGTGTCCATTCCGTACCAAGGTTATCGGAATATCATTCTGGTTCGCCACAGTTCCAATTTTGCTCATAATTAGCAGATATGCCTCTGTCTTCCACTTTTGATTCACTATCTGCTGGTGTACTTCTACGAAAGTTCCTCTAAAGAATCTTCACGTACATCTACCTTGTTTGGATATAGGGCAAGTATCCGACCCGGGCTCATTTTTCAGTTCTTCACGGTCGGCTTCGTGGTATAGACAAGGAAAATATATCGGCTCCAAGTGAAAGTCCTTTTTCACCGCGTCTTTTTCTTTAAAAATTCTAAACGTAAGCCATCTGCCCTTCCCAGGAGTTGTTCTTTTCACTTTGAATGATACTTTGAATTCCCCAGTGAGCTCAGTTCAGTTTTGATCAGAAGCGCATTTGATCTGAAACTGGACGTTCCGAGATGTTTTTCTGTGTCTTTTCTCCCGAGGTTTGGCTATTTTTTATGTAACTAAACAACATTCACGGTTGTTTATTCTCGCTCTCTTTTTTGCGTTTTACTGAATTGGGAGGTGCGGGATGAAATGCGGTCCGTTTACCACCTCCTCCATTTGGTTTTTTGGGAGACTTGTGTTTGTGTGGGTTCGGTTTTATTTTGGTTTTCTAGTTCATTTCCAATTGTTTCCAATAAATGATGACATCGATTGCCTCCTGCAACTCTCCTTACGTTTCTCATATTATTTTCGTTGACGTACGTACTTTGGATAGTAATGTTGTCCGGTTCTGATACAATCATCCGTGTGTTTTCTGTCTTCCTGAGTAGTACTGGTGGAAGATGTTTAATTTCTGTTTCCACTTATATTAAATTTTTTTTAGAAATAGCATACCGCTTTTGCGTGTTAGCTGCTCTGTACGATTGCCCTAGGTGGGATTTTTCTCATTACAGCACAGCTTCACTCGAAAAATTCGCGATAGTTGCACTTGAAGTTGACGACTCAGCTCAACTGCAGTTGCACAGACGGCGTTTGAAGCTGCCCTCCGACGTAGGGAACAGAAGCTTCACGCTCGTTTGTTCTGGTATTTCACCTCGGGCATTTGATTTCCCCAGTACCTGCATCAGACGACTGTTCTCCGATTCGCCATCTAGTGAAAAAAAAATTTGGACCTACGAAAACCCAACACGGGAAATTGATAGTATAAAACATCAAGTGATATTGAGGTTCGTTCTGAATTACCAACAACAAGAAGCAAAATATGTTAGTAAAGGCACTAGCGTTAAAAGTGAATCAAAGCTACTAAAAGCTATAAATAATTCAAACTAATAGTATATAGTGTAAAAACTGAATTATATATGTATATGATTTTAATAGTATTTGTAGAAATAATCTTGTATATGTGTTAAAAGTGATATTACAATATTTTGCTCAAAGAGGTGGGACCCTTCAATTTTCACACATGAATCTAAACAATTTCTATAATTTCTGTAAAGTTCTATAAACTTATTACGCAAGAACGTCAATAATAAGAAAGGTCAATTAATTTTAAGTTTGTTATATTCTAATAGAAAATGTAAATAATATCTATATACACATTGACACAATATGTTAATATTCTGCGAAATGACGTCAAGACGGTAAATTAAAATAATAATCGTACGGGGAATTCCAAGCTCTCATCAATTAAAATTTTATTTATGTTTTGTCAACGATTTGTATATCGTAATTATGCACTCTAGATATCTCCCATTAGTATTCTAATATTATGTAAGCAATTGTAGGCAGCACTTTCCAGAATAAACTTGAATTATATTTTGGTGATAAAAAAGACAAACAATTACGAGTATCTTGTTTATAGACTATCATGTGAGTGTAAGTAGTGTTTGTGCTACTGATATCACGTTATTACCTTTAATTGGAATTTTATGATTGCTAAATAAACCAAAAGCTCTGCTAACCGATCAATAATTGTGTTGCTTGTGCTTAATGTTTATTAATCAGTGAATCATCCTCGCTAAATCCTATACTCGGTTAACCGTATATGTCGATAAGTGAATCGGTATATGAATCACTTGAAGAAATACAGTTGATATAATTTTATAACTATTATTGTAATATTGGAATTAAGTATATATTATGTATTTTCTGCCATAAACTAATACAAAATGTTGTACATACGAGTAAAGAAAACCGCCGTACATCAATATACGATTTTAACAAACTGTATAAATTGCGGAAATTATATAAAAACCATATACAAAAAATGTAAACTTTGTGTGATGTTTTCGAGAAGCAAAAATGCTAGTTGAGTTTTTTAATTAAATTCGAATAATTTTATGCTGCCTCTGTTTTGCTTTTTTTATGTAATATAAAGGGTGTCCCAAAATTTATGCAAGATTTGAATTAAATAGAAAACACAGTTTTTTTAAATTCTATTTTTTTTATTGAAACCTAAAGTACATAGGATAGGGTAATGTATGGAAAAGCACCTACGCACTCTTTTGTCGAAATTTTCCATGTCCATTTTTTATAAATGTAGCTCAATTTCGTTGATGCAGCGTTAAATCTCCTCCTTCAATGCACTGGTGGATGTCGGCTTGTTGACATAGCCTTTGACTTCAAATAACCCCATAGAAAGAAATGCAATGGTGTTAAATCACATGATCTATGGGGCCAATTTTTATCAACGAAATAAATGACCAGGAAACATCTCATGCAGTAATTGGATTGTCTCACATGCTGTATGGCATGTTGCATGATCCAATTTAGTTTAGGCAAAAAAAAATTCAGTGCTCATGTCGTGATATCGAGCACCAGTAACAGTAACTGCTTGACCAGCCTCATTTTCAAAAAAGTATGGTCCAATCACATGTTGGTTCTCTGAACCCCAAATGCGGCAATTTTGGCGATTAACGAAGTTATCAAGGTGAAAATGAGCTACAATGATTTTGCACGAAAAATCAGCATTCAGACTTTCATTATTTTTGAAATATTGTTCAACAATGAAAACGCATTTTTCGTGTATTGCTGCATGTTTACTAAACCTAAACTGTCAGCTGTCAAACACTAAATGAATTAATTGCTTATTTAATTCAAATCTTTCGTAAGTTTTGGATCACCCTTTATAATGTGTTATAAGAATACATACTATTAAACACAACATATACAGCTGATATGCACATATACAGCTTTATATGGTAGCACAAAATTATCAAATTTTAGTAGGTTGCTACACAAGAATTTACTAAATTAATATATGGTAAAAAATACGTGAAATCTCAAATTTTTTGAAGTCATGTTTTAATTTTATGATTTTTATGTTTTGAATATGTAATCTTGATTAAAAATTTTTTTTTGTGAAACACGATTTTTTGATGTAGTTGCGTAAGATACAAGGCGTTGAATATTATAAAAATTTAAAAACATGCTTTAAATCCTCAAGCTTCTTGAAAAAACCCAATTATCCCGTAGTTATGATAAAGGGCTTATTTTGAAGGTAAATTAACTAGGATTAATAAAAAATATAGAAATAGTAAGTGGTTTAATTTCTCCATTTTCAAAATTTCCGCCAAATTGTTTATTTTGAATTTCCTCTCTGAAAACCTATTTTTTTTAAAACCGCCTTCAAACCAAGATCTCTCTACAAAATACGCCACGATTGATTGCGGTCTTCGAGTACACTTTCAACTACAGCAGCAATATTCACAAAAGATCGACTTGTACGCACTCTAGTCGGTTGATGAATATCCAATAATGAAAAAGTGGTTCGAAATGTATTGATTGTTTCGCGAATAGTGCGTTCAATTGGACGATTATGAACACCATAAAATGGTCGAAGAACACGAAAACATTTTTTTACCGAACACTGATTTTTGAAATAAATTTCCATAATTTGTAAACGTTGTTCTCGTGTAAGTCTATTCATGGTGAAATGTCAATGAATACTGAACACAAATGTCATATGAACATGACAGTTGTGACGCATGAATCCCAATGAGAATCCCAATTGGAAAAAGTACCTCCTATTGGATCACTCTTTACATACGTTTCTATTTTTTTATCCACTGCGGCAGAAGAGGTTAAAATTGTTTATTTAATGATAAACAAAATTTGTAATTGGATATTCCCAATTAAGATTTATGATATATTTTTTGCATAAAAATCTCCCAAATTTAATGTAGATTGCGTGTGCAAGTCATTTTATTGGATGGTGCAATTTTATTGGATTGTTATATCAGAAATTTTTTGGTTAATATTGAAAGATAGACGTTTTTTTAAGACAAATTGGTATTAGCATCACGAACTCATCGGATGCAATAAAATATAATTTTGAACGTAATTAAGTAATTCCAAAAATTAAATACGCTGTGAATTATGCGTTCATCAAAATATAAACCAAATGGCAGCGGTTAGAAATATAGCTTTTGCTGCGGCGATAGGGGTGGACGTTAAAATTAGCTTTGATGATGGGCGGTAGAAAAGGAAGAGTAGGTAGAAACTGAACTAACAATGTACATATATGCTCGGTTTGGCTGGCATCGGTGTTAGGTAGGCCAAAAGCGAGCCACCAGAGAATTTGTAGTTGTTCCTCTGCGAAATAGATTGCAAATAATAAAATCAAATAAACTATTTAACCATATAAACAGCAAAAATATTAAAATAGCCTCGTTAGGTATTGCAGCCTTATTTTCAATTGTTTTTTGATAAGTACAATTTCAAAAATATTATTTACAGCACATTTCAAAACAGGATGTAACAAAACAGGAAATTACAGATTTTTTCGGATGTGTTCATATTGTTGTTACTGATTATTTGTATCTTTATATTTTTCTTTAATCTGCCTTCTGGATGACGTATGTATAACTTGCCACATATCTCGCATTCTATTTTGTAGATTTCTAATTTATCCATTTTAGCTTAACTTTCCTTCATTACATTAAACATGAATAATATTGAAGCGAAGAAAGCATCGCTCCTTTTTCAATGCTAATGAAAGATCTTTGGCAATTGGTATTTTTGAACTTGTAGCTGATGCTCGTACTGAAAGCAGAGTTATAGCATTTTATATCGTCTTTTTCCTTAACTTAGACCGAAATATTTCATCTATGATTGTATATCCGTTGATACAGAGATCGTTTTACTATGGATATACTACGCAAATACAGATCAAATGGTTCGGTTCAACTTAAGGAAAAAGGCGATACAAAATGTTTCAACTCTGTTTCAAGTACGAGGATTAGATGCAAGATCCTAAGTACCGTGTGTTGGAGATTTTTTATTAACTTTAACACATAACTTGCATCAGCAACACCAATATAGTTTTGCTGTGGCTCAGCATATTCTTGACATAGGACAACACTCTATAGACACATCCAAAAAATAACTTTCAAAAAGGGCAAACTGGAAACATTCGATTTTTAAAATATGTGATCAAAATATGTAAATAACGACAGCGGCAATCGAACTTCTTACGCGATGACCAATAAAACATGTAATTTAAATTTATGATTCTTTCAGGTTATGTCGTTTTCGGTTTATTTATATTTGAAAATTGAAAATTTCGACTCATCGATAAATTACAATTTGAATTCTGAAGATATTTATACTTGAAAATAAACCTATTGCCATTAAATACGCCAATATAGTATCCTCTTGAATTCTTATTAGTGTTAAGAGCGCAACAAATGATTTCCAACCAACAACAAATATTATATTTACGCCAATGTTACTTCCTCCGCCTCCTCGTAAAAACTACCAACATTTTTTATGTTGTTTGCAATAGTGTTCATTTTTGAACAATTTCAATCAATTACCAAATCATTTTGGACGACCTCGACCTCGCGACTGTATAATCACACTGTCCTAATTAGCCTATTCCGCAGCGCGTAAATGTTCTGTTTATATTAGTGTAATCACGTAGTAAACTTGCGGCCGGTATTTTTTTTTTAAATAAATTGGTTTTATTTTTTTGAATGTCACGAACCTTTTTTCTAAAGTTCTATATTAGTACATTAAGGCCGCTAACATGTACGCCTTAATACGGGTAATACGGTTTTGTATTTCTGAACTCAAGGGCGGGTAAAAAATTATGCAATATGCATCGGAATGAGACAAACTTATCTCCCTCTTATACCATAGCGATTATTTTCAGTCCTACGGTGGTTCAGCGAAATTTGAGACATCCTTCGAGCCCGTTTCAATTAGTTATATGTGTCTTAAATTAATAATTAGTTACCAGGTGGATTAATGAACAATAGCGCTGGTAACCATATTTTTTGTTTTTCCAAAATCTTTCAAACGATAAGCCACTTATATTAGAATGTTGAAAAATATTATTGGTCCCAGCGCCAAAACGGTAATTTTAAGAACTAACGTGATTTATCTAAATTTGTGTCATTCTTGAAGACTATTACAATGATATGCTACTCGACTATTATTAAAAACGAATACATAGTTTGATACCTTCGCCAGAATCGTGGAATTGTAAACTAAAGTCGTATTATCCAAATTGTTACCTCATAGAAGATCTTTCAAACGATAATATGCAACATAAATATATGGGAATATTAAAAATGGTTGTAAAGCCATATCTTGGTGTACCGATTTTTTAAGTTATTTCACATAGTATGTATTTGGCCCCTTAAAGGTCGCAAAAGCTTTTCTATACTCCGAATTAAAAGTATAGAAGAACTTTAGCGAAAAAATATTCAAATCCGTTCTCGAGGTGTCGTCGAGGTCATTTAATATCGAATTTTTCTAATAATATTTAGTCAACATTTATTTATAATTCGAGTTTCAGTTAACATAAGAACTCAAGCCGGTCGATCACCATAAATGTCGTATCTTCGCTAATTGGGTTCTTCAAATGCATCAAAATGATCCGGGTTTTCATCGAAAAATCATCTTCAGTGATGAGGCCCATTTTCACCTCGGACGCTACGTTAATAAGCAGAATTGTCGCATTTGGGGCTCAGAAAACCCAATAATGATTGTTGAAAAGCCTCTCCATCCTCAACGTGCCATTGGTGCGGTTTTTGGGCTGGATTGGACCTTACTTATTCGAAAATGAGGCTGGTGCAACTGTTGCGACGAATGAATTGCGCTACCGTGCTATGATTAATGATTTTTATGACCGGAATTGAAAGATATTGATGTGGAGGACGGTTATTTTCAGCAAGACGGCGCTACGTGCCACACAAGCAACGAAACAATCGCAATTTTGCAAGAAAAGTTTCCTGACCGTGTTATTTCTCGAAGAGGTGATCACATTTGGCCACCGAGATCTTGTGATTTAACGCCTTTAGACTTTTTTCTTGGGTGCCACGTGAAAGATAAGGTCTAAGTCAATGTTCCACAATCGATTCAAGACCTTAAAGATGAAATTCGTGAAGTTATCGAGGACATACAGTTGCAAATGTGCGAATTGGTCATGGAAAATTTCATGAAAAAGATATGGTGCTGCAAGCGTAGCCGTGGCGGCCATTTGGCTGATATCGTTTTCAAATGTTAATGACATATCTTCCTCTTTACAATGAAATAAACATTCATTGATTTCTCTTAAAAAATACTAGTTTTTTTTAATATCAAAATGAAACCTCTTATTGGAAAACCCTATATACATATAGCGACCAGCTTTATGAACAAATGTTGATGTGGTATTGAGTTTATGGCGCCAATGTATCGGCATGATATGTAATGGACTATACCTACATGTACATTAATTACATATTAATTAAAAATATTGTTTGGTTTAATTGATATGAAGTTACATCAATAAACCAAGGGCTGGAATAGTTCATGGATGTAAAATATCTGCGGTAGAATCCTAGAAGTTCACCATTCACCAAGAGTGTACAGAACGCTTCCAAATAGCTTAACCGCCATTATAAATGTATAACCTTGACCATAAATGCAGCAATAACACAAAAGTATACTCACTTTTCAAGTACAATTTCTTAAGAATTTAATATTATCTCATCGTAACACAAAAATAAAAACTCTTCGAATGTTCGTTTTTGGAGACTCTAGATTGTATATATAGAGCGAAAGTTAACCATGAATCATAAATCATCGGAGAACGTAATAAACAAGAAATGGGAACACAGAAACAATTCCCACTCAATCACCTAATAATAAAATTAGCATGCTACTACAAAACAAAGAATTTACTTCTCATCAAAAACTATAAAATCTCATTTTAATAATAAATAGATACAGCTACAGACAAAACTCAAACCAATTAACATATTATACACATGCTGTAAAGTACTCGTCATGTTAGACGCTAAAATTGGCAAATTACCAATTTTTTTTTTATTTTGATTTTTGTTAATCAACCAACCTGTTGAATTTGAATTGAAACTGAAACGTACACGGTAAACAATTTCTCTTTCAAATACACGGGTGACGATTTTATTTGCATTACGCGTTCGCTATTTATTATTTGGCAGATAAAGCTACGTTATATGACACGACCAAGTCAAGGGATCATCGCCAATTTATATATATGATCTGTAAATATATAATACACAGCGCATGCTATAAATGTGTCACTTATAAAGAAAAACACTAAATGATTTCGAACGCGTGTAATCGTAAAATAAAATTAAATGACTCAATTTTCCAGATTATAAATGGATTTTATGTTTACATTTCTAGCGTGTTTCTGTTGCTATACAAAAGTGATCGTGGTAATATTGAAAATAATTTGGGTTATAAATTCTCCTTTTAACGCTATCTAAATGGGGTTATTTTTTGGTACTGATTGCTCACTTTTAACCTATGTGCAACTATTTACATAGAACAAATTATATAGATTACAACAAAATCCGGCAATCATCTACAGCTTATCCGTTTATGGTAAAACCGTTTTCTAAACTAATCGTTGGGGAAACCCATCTCTATAGATAGTTCTGTGTAACTCGAAAGAGGCCGCAGTTGGCCACAGCGATTTCTAAATTATATTACACTTTCCCAAAACCATTCCCATTTGGTGTAAGGTAATCTATCTACTCGTATTCACTGTTGTTTGTTTAATTACAATGTTTTTCTTACATCAAAAAAAAAAAATATCGTTTATTTATCTAATCTAAATTAGGACAAATATTTAAATCGTATACAACCAAAATAAAGTTGCCGGAAACTCCGTAATTGCATTATACATAGCTTTTATTTATTTTTGTAATCATTATTTTTTGAGACCTTGGTGAAATCATATTTCTGTGAGCTTTTGTATTATAATTGTACATGAATCAATATGTTGCAAATTCATCTTCAAACCACCGATTTCTAATGGTTTAAAAAATATCATATATGTAAAGAGTGGTTAAATTTTAAGGGCCGATGTTGATTTTGAATAAAACACAAATTATTTAGGAAATTATTGTCAATTCTTTTTATTATGATGATATGGTATGGTTCAATTATGTATGGAACAAAATATCGGCCAAATGGCCGCCGCGACCTCGGCGCATACCTCCACCCGATGGTCCAAATTTTCGATGACGCTTAGGCATAATTGAGGTTCTATGCCGTTAATGTGCCGAATTATCTCATTCTTTAGCTCTTGAATTGTTGCTGGCTTATCGACGTACACCTTTTCTTTCAAATAACCCCAAAGAAAGAAGTCCAACGGTGTCAAATCACATATTCTTGGCGACCAATTGACATCGCCACCACGTGAGATAACACGGCCATTGAATTTGTCGCGCAAAAGAGTCATTGTTTCGTTAGCTGTGTGGCAAGTGGCACCGTCCTGTTGAAACCACATATCGTCTACATCCATATCTTCCAATTCGGGCCATAAAAAGTTCGTTATCATCTCACGATAGCGAACACCATTCACAGTAACTGCCTGACCAGCCACATTTTGGAAAAAATACGGCCCGATGATGCCGCCAGCCCATAAACCGCACCAAACAGTCACTCTTTGTGGGTGCATTGGTTTTTCGACAATCACTCTTGGATTACGATTCACCTAAATGCGGCAATTCTGCTTATTGACGAATCCACTGAGGTGAAAATGTGCCTCATCACTGAAGATGATTTTCTTCGAAAATTGACCATCCACTTTTGCCATTTCTTGCCACCATTTTGATTGTGTATCGTTCCATGATTCAAATTGAGTTAGTCTAAAATTGAGAAATGTCAAATTAGATGCAGAAAAAAACTTGACGTTTAGACGTGGTTCACATTCAACGTCGGCCCTAAAAATTTAACCACCCTAAATAAGCAATCTACTTGGAAACGTGTAAAATAATCTGTTTCTTAATTTGTAGTTAACAGGAAATGTGTTAATTGTTTCAAACCGCGCTGTACACTATGCATCAATAGTTTGATGTGAAAGTTATCAATTATTTTGCAAGAACCGTTCGATGACATCGATGTAACCATACCTGATAACTCGGATAGACTATATCTAAATCATCATTTATTTAATAAATCATAAAAAGAACATTGTAAGTTAGGGTTTTTTAATCGTGGCCCATAAATTCTCCTTTAGGTACTGCTCTCCTTCGTTTTCTATCAGAGTTTCACCTAAAGGAATTTCGTTGAATATATCAGGATCGCCCGCATCGCTAATATTTTATTTTATTTATATCGCTTTACCATTTACTAATATTCAAAAAGATCTCAGTTAATAAAAATGTCAAGTAAGGATTCAATTATCGTATAATTAGTTTCTTAATTGCTTAGTTTTTTATTCACGCCCGAAGCAGGTTATTCAGAACTGATTGAGAAATTATGTATTCGAACTTTTACCCATATTGTCGCTTAACATGTGGAGGAACTTCAATTATTTTGGCTCATTTTTATTACAAAATAGAAATTGTTGAAAAACGACGATATTAAAAAAATAGCAAGAAATAACCAAACACCCGACTTTCTTTTACTTCAAATGTACATAGATCTCAAATAGACCACACTTAATTTCTAAATCGAAAAATTGAACCTACCGGATTTTTATCAGGAATAATGATTTTTTATTATACAAGACTGTACAAGAGTTCTTATCAAAAATTCGGTAGGTTCAATTTTTCGATTTATAAATTAAATGTGGTACTATAGAGATACCAAATTTTGGTGCAATAACGTGTTTTTGATCAAAACGTATCATTTCTGACAAACAACCTGAACAAATTTTGTTTAAAACTTACTCTAAATTTTTTTGTTTTAACCTTTTTTTTCATAAATGCTATATATTTTTCAAAATAAATATGTATTTATAAAAAACGAAAAAGCTGTTATGGGGGCTGCTGCCTCCCGGTGGACCGATTTCGGCTAAAAATCTCGGAGATCTCCAAATTTGTGTAAACAGCTTAAGTTTGAAGTTTCACCCCGATCAGTCTCTCGATCTGGGCTGTAGGGAACCAACAACATTTAGTCTACACGACACCGCGCTCAAGGTCAAATTTGTTGATGATTAATATACAAAACACAGTTTTATGTAAAAAAATCGTTATTTCCGCTTAAATTTTGGAAAACTGATTTGAATCGATAATGTTGAACATTTAATTTAGAATCTTTTAGTTCATAATCGTTTTTCTCGTAAATGATATACTTTTCAAAATATTAGTAAAAAACGAAAAATATCCTACGGAAGTTGCCACTTCCGATGGGGCGATTTCCTTAATTTACTAGGCCGGTATTATTAACAATTGTATTTAGAATCTTTTAGTTCAGAATCTCGTAAATGATGTACTTTCCAAAATATTTACAAAAAACGAAAAACCTTATGGAGGCTGCTACTTCTGATGGAACGATTTCAACCAAAATTATTAGGACCCCACAATTTATGGAAAAAGCTTTAGTGTGAAGTTTCATCCCGAGCCGTCTGTATATTGAATTGTACTCTTTCAGTATATTGAAATGTGCTTCTGATAGCGGCGCCGTATTAGTTGGAGCTAAATAGTTTTGCTATCATTTTTTTAATTCTTAGTTGAATTAAAGAATGCGTTTGAAAATCACTGATTGCACCAGTAAATAGCATGCAGCATTTAAATATTTTTGAAGAAAACTCATTGCTCTGGATAATTTTATCGGGTGCTACTTAATAATGAAGCGCGACAAGTATTATGTTTTTTTTTAACTTTTGCTTTCAATTATTATTGCAATTTGAAGTAAATTTTAACCGAAAATTTTGGCCCGTTGTACTCTTAAGCTAAATTTGTTGGCGCTGTCTATGTTTTTATTTCATACCTTCCCGTTTTGATTTCGAAATTCGAAATAAAAGAAACTTTGATTATAAATCTCAGGGTTAAGCGTCTCTGTGCTCTGGAAATTCATTTTCGCGTTGGAGGTACATTATTAGATTTTATCGCACAATGTTAGTCATATTTCCAGCCCACAGGTTTAAATAAAGCAGTTAAATAAATCAGTGCATACGAGTAGAGTGGGCTTTCAAAACATAGCTCACTTTACTCAAAAACCATAACAATTTTCATTCGTTGTTAAAGCTAATTCTCAAAATTCAACTAAATACAAATTAGCACAGATGTTTCGACCGAGGTTTGTAGTAAATATGGCATCGCTTGAAAAGTTCCCGGTTTGACAAATAGATGGTGCCACCAATTTAAAACCATTATGGTTTTTAAATTCTACCAACCTTCAAACGATATGTGTCAAAATTGCATTTCATTCCGACTATTAGTTTACAAGGTACAGTTGTTTAGTGGCACTACTTTTTGTTAATTTCAAAACAACGAAAAAAAAGAATTTCGTGGGTTGATTAAATACGGTCTTTTGATGGGGGAAAACCAGTTCAAAAAAAGCAGGGGCTTGATAAGTGTTATCCGGACTCTGTACCAGGAAAGTCAACCATCATTGATTGGTATTCTGAATTTAAACGTAAACAACCACCGATGATGCACCGTACTCTTGATGCCCAAATGAAGCTGTGACTCCAGAAAACATTAAACAAAAATCCACGAAATTGTTTTGAAAGACCGTAAAGTGAAGTTGCGTGAGATAGCTGACTGGTCATATTTTGTACGAACATTTGTCCGCATCCACTGTATTCGCCAGATTCGCCCCCAGCGAATATTACTTGTTTGCACACCTCAAAAAAAAATCTCCAGGGAAAGATATTTGGCTCCAATGCAGAAGTTATTGCTGAAACTGAAGCTTATTTCGAAGACAAAGGTAAATCGTTTTACAAAAAAGGGATCGAAATGTTTGAGCGGCGTTGGGGACTGATTGTATCGCTCTACAAGGATTTATGTTGATAAATAAAATGTATTTTTTCCCCAAAAATTGTGTTTTCTTTGTTAGACCGGGAACTTTTCAGGTGATGTGTTAAATACAAAATTTTATACTGAATCCATCAGATCATTTTTGTCATCATTTTTATCTAAATTATCGACTTTTCATTCTATTTCCATTTAGTTTTAACTCATAAAAGTGGACCTCCGATTTTTTCATTTAAATTGGACAGTGGCAGGCAAGTTTATTAAAACACCTAAGTTGTTCTTACTATTCATTTGGTTTAAGTTAGAAACATGATCTGCCTATGAAATCGAATGTTATTTTTAGTTATTATTATTTCTTGTTACAGCATACAGCTTTCATATGTTTGTTTATTTTGAAATGTAATTTTAAGCTGTTAAAGTTAGCTCGTATTATTTCGCTCCTAATGTAATTTCTATTTTGAAATTGTATCTTTCTTTAAGCTATTCGCAACATTTACTTTAATACGATGCCAGAAAATTATATTGTAAACGGGTCAAAATCTGTTATAAAATCTAATAATCAACAACCTAATAAATAAAATTTTAAAATAAAATTATCCCATTTTTATAGCAATTACTGAAAAATGGTAATGGACTTCTTAGAAAATTACAAAATTCCCATTCACAAATATTTCGTTTTCGTTATGTCCTAAATATTTTTGGGGTTTTGAATTATTGCATTTCAAAAATTTCGGGACCAATGTATCGATGTAACAAGTTTGATTGGTTTCATGTGACTTCCCTCTGTAAGTTAATGGGGCTTGAAAATTAAATTTACTATGAAGCGCCCACTAAATTGTTCAGAGGAACAGTGATTTCCTGAAAAATCAAAAAGTTTTTGACTTAGAGTTGTTTTGAATTTTGCGTGAGATATACACATACAAATAAGCTGCTACCATGATGGTAATCTTCTTTGCATTCTTAGCAATAGTTTCGGGGGTCTATTAAATAAATGCTAAAATAAAAATATTAAAACAAACACAACGAGAAAATCAAAGGCCTTGAATCAAATATTTTTGAATCCTATTTTCATCATATTCATTCAACGATGACATGATCGGAAAATCGGGAAGTTCCCCTCCAGTTCATCATATTCAAGAACTGTTTCTAATAGTAATTTTCGAATTTCATTTCAATTCTACATATAGCAAATTTAGTTTCCATCTATTAAGAAATCGCCTAGTTCCGACCCAGATGACCATATTCAAGCACATTTACATAAATAATTTTAGAACCCCATTTCTATGCTACACATTCGATTTAGTTTGGATCGGTTAAGAAATCGACTAGTTACACCCCAGTAGACCTAGAATATGGTCTTATTTCAAAAATAGTTTTAGAATCTAATTTCCATTCTAAATGGCCTAGTTCTATCCCAGTCTACCATGGTCCAGAACTTTTCCAAAAATCTTTTTAGATTCCCATTTTCATCCTGCATACCACATTTTATCATGATTTGTTAAGGAATGGTTTAGTTCTCTTCCTGGATCGAATTTCCATCCTACATATCAATGATTGATTATCAAAACGTCTAGTTCCGTTTCAGTTGGCCATATTCCAGAAATAATCTCAGAAACCCATTTCTATCCTACAAATCCAACTTCATCTTTACCGATTATAAAATTGTCCATCCAGTTGGCCCTATCTCAAAATAACTACCATAAATCATTTTAAATTCCATTTTCATCATGCATTCCAAATTTCGTTATGATCAGTTAAGAAATGGCGTAGTTGGGTCTCATTTAGTTATATTTCAGAACTTCTTCCTCCGACATCATTCATGGTTTATGACATCATTCAAGATTTAGTTCCGTCCAAGTTGGCTATATTCCATAACTTCGGCAAAAAATATTTTTGAATTTCACCTTGAGTCCCAATTTACTATGCACCAGAACTACACATGTTCTATAGCTACTTCCAGAACTCAAATTTAAATTTAGTTGTATTTACTTACTTTACTTTATAATTCGGTGTGTTCATTATAGCAACTAAGTAAACAACAAGAAATGATTAATAAACCATATAGGATCATAACAAATCAGAACCTGCGCGAAAACGGGGGACCTCTTAAACGCATTTTGCGGAAATTCGATTCGCTCTCTTTCTTAAATAGGAACCTTGAGTACTCTTTCAACATATTTTCGGTGAATTGTCATTTCCAAGGGCCCTATTCTTGGAATCGGTGGAAGTTTCTCCAGTTGGAATACATTCTGTTTTCAAATTTACTAATATTTGTCTCCCTACTAAGGCAATAATTTCGAATCGATTTACCCAGTCGGAATTTTTCCCTTAGTAGGGGGATGTAGGGAGGGGGTTTCTTAAAACAAAAGAAAATTTAAAAAATGATTAAAGTAGCCGGCGAAAAATCCGAATAATATAGAAAATTTCAAAGCAAATTGTATCTGATTGGGTAAATTTCCACCGATTTCAAGAATACGGCCCCAAAGAATTGTCGTTTTAAGTAAATGGCCGTTTCCGATGATCTGTCGTTTTCAATGAATTATTTTCATCCTATGAATGGTCTTTCAGTGATTTTTCGTTTTCAATTATTGTCATTTTCGGTTAATTGCTGATTTCGGCGAATTAATGTTTCTTGTAAAATTGTCAGTTTCGGTGAGCTGTCGTTTTCGGCTAATTATCTTTTTCAGTGTCCGTTTCGGTGATTGATGTTTTCGGTGAATTTTCATTTTCGGTGAACTCTCATTCTCAATTAATTGCTATTTCAGTGATTTGCTTTTCAGTTATTTGCTTTTCGGTGAATTCTTGTGCCACAACCATTACCTAGTATAGCTTTAGAAGCACATTCTAAAATACTCTATATTTGCTCATGCTTTTATTTTTTGTGAAAAATTTATTTTCATACTAACTACTATTTTCCCTACTACTACTTGCTGCTCAAGCTAATTAAATTCAACGAAGTATGTATATTTGAAATTTTAGTTGGCAATAGGATCAGTGTGTCGAAATGTATCTCTCAACTCTGTGCCTTGCATATACATGCGCTGCAAAAACCGTGAAGATATTTGTCATATATAGATGAGGGCAGCGTACCGATCAACGAAATCGTTAGCTAAATATTTTTAGCTGGCTAAATTTGTATTATAAGCCTGTCAACTCTTTTCCCTACAATATCTATGTGGCTGCGTTGATTTTTTGTTGGACATTGGGGAAACACCCAAGATGACTTTGATTCTAGAATATTCTGATTTTGTTGATTTCATCTGAACACAAGAGGAACCAAACTAGCACTAAGGAAGCCTTATTAAATGTTGGTTTAGTTCAATATTAAAATATTATTATTAATATCGATGACCTGTTCACAATTGATTCTACCATTCACCGATATTTATCACACTTTGCTATGAGTAAGGTTTCAATTTGCAAGGACGGCTGAGTTTTTGGTTACTTTCACTAATTTTATGAAAATACATATTCCAAATTTTACCGTGTATATGGGATCAGTTTACAAAGTGCTCGTACTTTTCGTAACCTCCGAAACAAACGTTAGCAAATAATTTTAATATTTTAGCTACTGTCCGCTGGACGTGGTTTATTCTCGCAATATCTGATCGCCTACATTGAATTTATCAGCTACCTAAAAATTATTGCTATATCTATGCTCAGATTTTTAAATTTTGTTTTTCTAGTAGCCGTTTCAAGAGCGACTGGAACTATTTTAAAAGTGTTGACGCTTTTCCTCAAGCATTAATGGATTACGATTAAAAATGTATTTTCAATCTGGTTCACTATACCTTCCTTAAGCTTCCCAACATATTTGTAAAACCCGGACTCGTCTCGTTAAAATTGTGTAAATGGGAAAGGGAAACTTGAAGCGCGCAACTCCCGTCTCTAAAAGGGGACGATATACAATGTTTCAAACAAATTTCAATCCATATCGAGTTGTTTGCTACTTGATTTGAAACGACCAGTTTAAATTGAACGTTCGTAATTATTGTCAATTCATAACAATAATCCCGTAACTGTTACTCTTTCAATCTCGCGGTTATTCTATGTCAAGATTACTAAATTTACCAGGATTTTTTACACTCGACGAACACAATTTTCGGGAAGCGAGGTTTCTCGGATGGAAACTGAAGTTGTAATAACTCTATTACGCGTGTATAATAAGAAATGTAAAAACACAAATTTTAAACATTTAATTCCAAAGCATTTAACATTTAAATGTTGTACGTTGTCTGACTTTTTCGAATAATTTATCACAGCCACCTTCTCCAACGAATTATTTAACTTTTGCCATTTTGTGTCACATTACTGCAAAACATTTATCTTTTCCATGGAATTTAGAAAATTATATATCTTCCACCCGACAGTATTTATTCCGTCTAACAACTGGACTCATTTATAATAACAATTCTAATTAAATATTCGTCGTATGATTATCATCATGCCGCAGCAACGAAACGCTAAGTTATATTATTCAAATTTACTTAATGAAATTAATTTTTGTCTCAAAATATGTCGTACGGTTGGTAATCTGGTATCAACTCGTAATATATAATTGGCTGTATGTACTTGAAAGCATCGAATTTATTTTTTTAATTGGAACTTCCTTGATCGGGAAAATATGGTTTGAAAATACAATTACACAAAAAAAAATTAATTTTTAATTGCGCGAAATCAAGGAAATATTTTATGTAATATATTATGTATATTATGCTTGTACTCGTACGTAACTAAAATATTTTATTTCGTGTTTTTCACGAATGATTTATTTTTGATGATTTTTTTTTTATATAAACATGAAAATTACCGATGTACATGCAATTATGTATCTGTACATTGTACTTACTTGAAATGGGTTTGTTTAATTAATGTATATTTTTTGCTTTATTTTTTACAGGAAGATGATAAATCGCTTTTGGCTCGATTTTACCATGCTGATCGTGCCCTAACTGCAGTTGCTAGTGAATTGGATAGTTTTGATGGCAGAGCAGAACCAGAACGATGTTCGAGGCTGGTTAGTCGATTAAGACAAGGACAGGTCAGTTGCTTATTTATCATTTATTCTTGGCTTACTTAGTATACGATTAAACTCAATCAAACCTCTAGTCGTCTGCAATAATTCCAGTAACAGATGTAGTTTTATCTTTTATTTTAATCTAGTCGTTTACGACATAATTAGGTAGAAAACGATGATGTTAGTTATACATGATCAGCCCTAATGATTGATATGATTATTTAACCAGATGCTCTTTATATAGCTACTCTCATAAATTCTTGTCAACTTGCGTAATTATTTATCATAATTAGTACGGAAAAATTGATGGTTTTATTTAGATTCAACATTGTGAATTCAGTCGCATCCTAGCTATATCTGTTCTAACCCAATTATTTTTAGAATTGTAGAAGTAGTATGAGTTTTGAGTAATATTAAAATATACGTAGTACATAAATTAAAAAATTCCCATGTCGTTAAATGTCATAATTAAGTATTCTAGTCTCTGTGAAATATAACGGCGGAACGACTTGCTTCTTATTATCTACAAATACATCCAATTAATAAATGAAATTTCCATCTCTAATCTGTCTCTAAATAAGCTTGTAATTTGCTTAAACTTCTAAAACGAAATTATTCATTTTCGAAACCATTCTTAGAATTTTACTTATATTTTATTCATTTATAGGAAGTCGAAATAGGTTTGGTGGAAAATATCGAGGTCTCGGTTTTCCTACCCGCACCGTCATACGGCAGATCGGAAGAGAGAGGTATTTCTAAACCGATTATGATGAAAGAAATGATGGTTTTTCTATATTTGTATTCGGAGAGGATTCCTGAAATTGATTTTAAATGAATTTCTGATGGATAAACGAAGCGAAATTAAGCCATTTATCAATCGATGTTGATGAAAGTCTTTTTGAAGCTCGTTATGCTGTTTTGAGTAACGTCTTAGTTATGTGATTCAGTCACGAATACATAACGAAGCGTTGACATAAGTTTTGAAATAAACTCCTTATAATTATCTTTTTTATCAATATATGGCTAATTTCTTCAGAAGTGGTTTCTCAATTAGAGAATTGGCTATAATAACCACAAATTATTCTCCAATAATTAAGTTTCTGGAAAATCTGGAAAAGAAAACCTCAAGCTTAATTTACATATTTGTATTTTACAAGATGAAAACAAAATTTTTGCTCGGTGTTTCCTTTTCATTAAGTAGAAAAAAATTAACATTTCAAAATACAATTAAACTCAATCGGACCCGATTTGTAAAGTTTAACAACAAATCGAAAAAAGCAAAATATAAAATAATTCGATAATTCTTGTTTTGGTGCGGATTTAGTATAGCTTTCGATGTATGTGAAAACCCAGAAAGTGATCTCAGAAAAAATAAATAATTGCGTCAGGGAACACTAAAGTTATATGTTTTAAGTTAAAGAATTTTATTAAATTTATTTAAATCAACATTAAGTAATTCAGCCCAAGAAATATTGAATCCTCGTAATAAAACGTATTGTAAGGATAAAAAATATATTTAAAACCCAAACAATTATATTTCGACAAAAAATTTACAAATAAATCCATTAGATCAGTGAATTTGTAGCGCTAATTACAACGGTATGATTTGCTTGAAAAGTGGTTATTACCAGGTCTGGTTTCTGAAACTAGCGGTTCTGGGAACCACGAAGTAAACCAGTTCATGTACTGGGCCAAATATATGTGAGCCTGTAGCGCCAATTAGGACGGTATAATTGACTTGAAATTTGCATGATGCTAGGGAGCATAATGACGAGTCGTTACTACCACGTTTGGTTTCCGGAACTCTCAGGTTCCTGTTAAATGTATTGGCCCATTTAAATATGAGCTGTATCGTCAATCACAACGTGAGGATTATCTCGAAACTAGCAGGTTTGGTTTCTGGACCCTGCGGATTTTGGAGATCATGAAGTAAAACAGTTATTGGATTAAACATATGTAGCACCAATCAGAAGCGTAGGCCGCTTAGTGTTCTAGTCACTATTAGGTTTGGTTTCCCGAACTGTTTGTTTCCAATAGTTATTAAAGCAAATCTTTGTCACAAGTGTTGGCTCATTCAAATATGAGCCTATAATGTCAATCACAACGGTGGGTTTATTTTGAAATAATTGACATAACATCATGTGATGATTATCAAGGTTGGTTTTTGGAACTTACGGAGTCTGAGAACCAAAGTAAAACAGTTTACATATTGGACCCACCATGTGTGAGCCTCTACCGCCAAATGACGAGTCGTTACTATAAGGTTTGGTTTCGGAACTTTTGTTTTCAAGAGTTATTAATGCAAATCTTTGTCAAATGCATTGATCCATTATAAAATATGATATTGTAGAGCCTAGCACAACGGTAGGATTATCTAGAGATTTGTATGGTCAGTAACGGACATTATGACGAGTGGTTACTGCCAGGTTTGGTTTCCGAAACTTGCGGTTTCTTAGGACCGTGAAGTAAAACAATTCATATATTGGCAGCGACCGCAAGTCCACAAAATCGAACGAATGCCGCCTTTGAACCATAAAGGCATAAAACGGGTCTTAAGACATCCCTTGTGGCTTTTCAGAGCTTTTAACTATTTTAATTGTGAATATGTCTGATACATTGTAAAACGAAAGGGTCTTTCTGTTATATTTATTCTGTCGTTATATCAGAATAGTGGGGGTAAAACTTTCCTAAGTTTGAGCATTAGGCCATGCGCCAGACTTTGTCATAATGATCGTGCGGAAGAGTACGTTTCCATGAAGGGAATTGAAAGTCTCATCAATTCTCTTCCAGATAACTCAATTCGCTACAAGATAGCGCCAAACACGATAGCTCGGCGTTTGAAGGTCCGGTTAGACTTGACTAGACTAGACTTTGGCTGTCTCATATTACTTGGTAACTATAGGATACCTATATTCGATCGTATTTCGCATTTTCTGCGATTTTGCGGTTGCGCTTTCAATAAGTGTATTATGTAACGTGGTAATCGTATGTTCCATAGGGAAATTGTTTTACGAAATTTATTTATGTAAAAATCCAATAGTCCAAAATAATAAGCTGTTAGTTTTAGTAGGGAAATTAGGCCATAAGGAGCACTCGCATTTTAATATTTAAATTCCCCATTGTGTGTGTTTCTAACTTTATATGTATTTTTACCTAGATTTGCCTTTAAAGTTTTTGCTAGCACCGATTTAATTATGTTTCAATGTTCTTCCACAGAATAGGATACTGGCCCAGGTTTTCCGATATGCTAATTTCAAATTTGGTCCTGGTTACTTGATTGTTTAATACTTCAGTATTCCAAAGTGAGATTCGTTGGAATCGGTTATTATACGTGATGGATAGACGAGCGAAATATATGATGCCGCCGCGTTTGTTTTAATATCTTTGATTCTAGTACTTTTTGTACACGAGGATGCGGTCGATTTGCTTGACCTTTACTTCATCGTTTGATTTGATTGGTGTATGCTTGAAGCATGTGCTAGCTACCATCAGATTATATAGCAGAACTAGCTCGGTGGTGCCCATTCCGCTGTTGTTTTATGCAAGGTATTGTGTGTCTGGATCGGTCATCGTAGTACCGATGAATATTCTCTGCATTGCCAATTTCTGCATTAAAGTAGTTGCAGAAAATGCCTGTGGCATGTACGTTCACAAATGAGATGTGTTCAAACTGAGTCGCCGATGGATTTAAAATCCGTTTCTGCGATCGGGAACCCAACTCCGAACTCGAGCGAATCAAACTTGTGGCTTTGCCAAAGAGTAAAATCGTGGCGAGTGTGATTGACCATGTTGTTGCCGTATAAGTGTAGTTTTTTATAGTACAATTAGATCGAGTTTATACTTGTCAGCTTAAGCTGAAAATACATTCAATGTTCCAAATTTTAAATCGTTGTCAATGTTGTAAATTCGAGTTAAAAATCTGATTATTTAGTAAAAGTGTCGTAAAAATTGTTTATTTCAAACTACTTGTCGCTCCTAGCCCTCACACACTTAGCATACCTGATCAGATACCTTTAGTCATTAAATGTAATGCATATGATCGACGTTGATCAGGTCGAGTATGTTCAATCAGTTGATAACGATTTTATCAAAAACAATGATCGTAAATTGTACACCAGTTGAACGCCAGTAGAACATCATCAGAATTTCCGGTCAACACCGGAGATATTGTGTCAATGGTTGGTCAGAACCAACCGATATAGTTCTAGACAATCTTTGTTCCAATTGCAGGACTCACCGTAACAGAACCAGACGGATCCGTTCGTTTATGTGATGATTTTAAAGTTGCCGTAAATGCGCAACTCAAAGTGAATCAGTATCCAATTCCACAGATCAAATAATATTTCAGGAAAATTGATTTATCTGAGCCATAGTGCTCTAAATTGAGTTGGACGACGATACCAAACATTACATGGTCATTAATATATCGTGGGGGCTATTGCAGTTCCAACGACTACCGATCGGTGTGGATTTACCAAAATGGATCAATTTTTACCGAACACAGGTTGGTCTCTAGATTACACCTAGTTTCGGGACAATGTAACTGTGCTTACATGACATCGGAAATAAAACGAAACACACTTACTCCGGCACTCAAAACCAATCAAATTTCGTGAAATGCTTTTTGTCCCGCCTACTAGTTCCGCACTCGAGTTGAAATATTTTTTACTTTGTTGTTGTTATAATACATTCAGTACGATACCATGGTATTTCTTCCTAACTACCGATGTCATATACGCAGTAGGCTAGAATTAAGCCACTAAAAATAGTCTTAACAATTGAAAAGCTTCCTCGTTCACACGCGAGCGCGATAAAAGCTAAAGATTTCTTTGGTAACTTATTTTAATAAACTCATCGAAAATTTCATCAAATTGAGGCACCACGGTTCAAATCATGAGTTACTCAGGTATGTACCGGGGTTTCTTCAAGGCCCAGATTTCCCAATAAAGACGAGTGCAAGTATATGCCCTGTTTGGCCCGAATAAGTTTGAATGCCTACTCTTTCTGTCAAAATATTTTGTTTATTAGTTTCTGTACTAAAATATCATTATACTCGTATTGTTACTGGTATATGACTCGCTGCTAGTATACTCGTATATATGGTTAAATTGTGTAAATGAAATAGTATTATTGTTTATAACTAGCTGAGGCAGCATTAAAAATAGCGAGTTCTACAGAAAGGACTAAAAACAAATTTATTTGTAGACATTTGAAGAGAAAAAGACAAAACTCACTCTCGCCAGCTTGTGTAAAATTCGAGCCCATGATGCAGAATGAAGTTCGATCGCCCACAACTTCCATTTTTCAGGGAATATTACTATTTTTACTTTGTGAGGTAACAGCTATAACTCTTTTATGTAGCAGAATGTTAGAGCATACTCTACTCTTGCGGTCTAAGGTTAGACCGTAATTTCTCTAAAAGCAACTTTAGTTTTACTCATTATTTCGTCGCGGGTTTCTTTAGGTTTGCAAGAGAATTCTTTTAGGAATCATTTAAGTGAACCCAATTAATGATACTCAAACCACCACCTTTTTGACTTTGGACATTGAGATATTTTCACATCTTTACCCAGCCGAAATTTTTAACAGTTTCCTCTGAGTCCTGTAATTATAGGTTAATTTGAGTTTTATTTAAAAGAAAATTATTCAAATATCAAATTGAAAAAATGCTAATATATTTTTTTATTTTATATTTTAGGATCGTGTTCTTGCGATTACAAATCAAATAATGGACGAATTACTGTGTGATGATCGTACACCACGCGCATTTCGGGCTAAATTTCCTGAAGAAGTACTTCAAGAAAGTTTAGCCGGACAATTATGGTTTGGTGCGGAATGTCTTGCCGCCGGTTCATCGATAATGAATCGTGAAGAAGAGAGTGCCGCAATGCGACCATTAGCAAAAGCCGTTACAAAAAGTTTAGATAATGTGCGTAATCTATTACGTGAACAGTGCCTTCGTAATAATATTCCAAATTCACCAACACTAAACTTAGATTTAAATGATGCAGCTACCGAAACGCTATACGAAAGCTTAAAAATATTTGATTGCCTTTTTGCCGAATTTGAATTATCGTATGTGTCGGCCATGGTCCAAGTGAAATCAAAACAAGAACACGAAATGCAAGAATTAATATGTGTGCTATTTTCGGAAACATTGCATCGTGCTTTAAAATTAGGACTTATCGAACAGGAGCAAGTCGATTCATTTGATCCCTCGCTAATGTTTTCAATTCCGCGGCTAGCTATAATTTCGGGGCTAATTATATACGATAGGGGACCACTTAATATGGAATTAAGTTCGGATCAAATGTCTGAGATGTTTCGTCCATTTCGAACGCTTTTGATTCGAATACGGGATCTACTATTGACTCTTAATAAAAATGAATTGTATCAATTAGAGAAATTGCTATGTACTAATGAAGACATACACTTAAAAACTAGTAGTAGTAAGCATAACTGTGATGATGTTAAAATAAATAGTGATGATGATTTAGTTAGTAATATTGTAAATGATAGTCGTTATAATAATAAAGGTATTCTAACAAATTTCTATTCACCAAATATTGAAAATAATACGGACGAGAATGTGGTGGTCGAGGATATTGATGACGATGATTGTGATGATGATATTCCAAATAATAATATTAATGATAATTGTGAAATATTAGTGCAACCCGATTGCGCCACTGGCTATTTAATTTCAAATACAAATTTTGGTAACTTACTTCAAACGAATGAAGCCCCATTGACTGATAGTTTTATTTCTAGTGAAGATGAATTTAATTTTTCATCAACAAAGCAAATAGCAACTGAACCAAATAATAAAAAATCCAATAATCATAATAATAATCATAAATCAAATAATAGTTGTGATGATATAGACAATAAAACTAACAGACAACACAAAACGACACATTCGACAAATTCATCGAACCACAAAAAATCGAAAACCGAACGATACCAAGAGAATTGGGATAATTTAGAAAAAGTGCAACCGGGTTGCAGTAAAACAAATTCAGATTCATCCGATGATTATGATACAACAGAAAAATCCAATGAAAGTAGTCAATCGTCAAAAGTATCGAGTCGTTCGTCGTCAGAGCGTAGTACATCCAAATCATCATCAAAGAGTCGAACGAAATCAGGGCGGAGTTCATCGAGCAAACGACGTTCCCGTATTATTACTAGTGATTCAACGTCAAGTGGTGATACATCGTCGTGCAAATCAGATGGTGATCCAAAGGAGATTGCATTAGCTGTGCGAGCCGCTGGACGCATGAAATTTAAGTAAGTTAATTAAAAGCCTTAAAAATAATTATAATTATGTAGTTTGTATGACTTCATTGGATGAAATGGATAAATTTGAAAAGCTAAAAAATTTTAATATCGGTGCAATGTGTCATTTCCGATTTTTATTTAATTTTATGTGCATTTGTAGTAGTCAAGTTTTTGTTTTGCTGTTTAAGTTAAACCAAAAGCTTCCCTAGCTATGATCTAATAAATAAACTAATAAAAAAAATTATTCGCAATATTTGCTGGATATATTTGCACAATTTTTTAAATACACGTGATTATCTTGTTCCAACTAGAAATCGATAATTTGTTGTTTGACATCTTGATCGCTTATCTCTACTGAATCATGCATAATACGTATTTTGCTTCTAAATTGTTCGGTAGCTACAAAAATTATTAATTTTAATCAACTATTTAATTTACGACTACCAAGATTGCATTGATTTCAATGTAGCCAATTAAATTTGTTTGTTAGATTGTGGCACATCTACCAAAGAAGACAATTTTCTTATTTACAATTTATAAAAGCTTATTTTTGATGATATAGGATCCCTTTCTCTTCTGAGTTTCTCAGGACAAAGTCGTCAGCAGCATTAATTACTATTCCAACATGATCTCTTTCAATTGATTGGTGGATATCTATTAGATTCTTGTGCCATTTGAACCTTTTGCTACCTTTAAATATTATTTCCTGACATATTTGTCTAATTTAAAGCTACCTATATACCATATCGTCAAATCCGCCATTAAAAAATCGAGGGAGCTTTGTTTTCGAATTTATCACAGTCAGATAAAAAGGTTTGTGAAATTCCAGTATAATACGCGCACAGTTAAACAGTATTCCAGCATATAGGACCTAAGCCGCAGTAGGTCGGAAATGTTCCAAACAAATGTATCATTGATTGTACAGCACACTGCTGTATAAGTTCTGTTCTTAAAACTCACCATGGATAATCAAAAATGTCAGCCGCCAATTATCAAAGACCACACATGATAATAGAAATAGAACACGTTCTCTCAGACATGGTGTATAACTATAACTGTGGGAGGGACGCCTCATTTAGTACTCCTTCAAGAAGATTAAAAGATTCTGTTACCGTCATCATATGCTTATTCAAGGATCTGATATGTATACCGCATTTTGGTAGGGTCATTAATCATGATAAAAGAAATTGTATATCTACTTGGGCAACGACCATTCTTTAAAGGTGTTTAGGTGGAACATTTCGAAAAAGGAAGGAGTTGATTTAATTTTAGACGTTCTATAGTAATAATCCAGAGAAATTCATTCCAATCAAGACGATTTAAGGTACAGAAAAGATAATATTTCAATCTATTTGCTAGTCGTGGATATTTTTATATTTAGAATTGAGATAACCCATATTGTGGTCAGAGGATTATTTTCAAAGTCGTTTTGATCTTCCGTATTTCGGAATCCTTTGTCGGATACGGTAGACCTCTACAATTACGTTGAAATTTTCCTTCCGGTTTACATGAAGCTTCCGTCTTTCTTCTTATGAAGTTATACACATTATTATTTGCACCGTGACCAACTGCTCAGTTCTGCAACATTTTCTTGTGAATTGTCAAAAAGTATCGATATTTTTCAGATTTTTTCACAAATTTTACAAAGTTTTATCCGCACAATCAGCGGAATGGGATGATGTCGAATATGGGCTTTGAATCGAGTCGAAGACGCACAAGCCGAATGACTTCAAACAGAACACTTGATCTTTATCCAATGCCTTATCCCATCAAAGTTGAAGATAAAGACACCCAAGTCGCATTAGCTCGAAGCCGAATTATTCGGAGAACTTTGTTTTACTATCCATTTTAATGACAACTTTCCACAGTCTAATTGGTCTCCTTTTGTTGCGTAGTTATTGCTGTTTTTTTATGTTTAGTCTTTAGACGGGTTTAGTTCTATTGAACTCGATGTGAAGTTTCTTTTGGTAGATGGCTTTGGAATTAACACTCGGTCAATTTATTTATGGAAAAGCTATACAAGTGCCTTGAGGCTTATTCAGACATTTATTCATATTAGCTTGTAATAAATCCGAAAGTTAATACTTCGAGACTATTGGAATATTTACTGAATATACCTTGAATTTTGCTATCGCTTGCTTTATGAAAACTTAATTTCGAACTTAATGGGCACGGTTCCCCGATCGGGAATAGTTTTCAATCTTGTATTATTCGTCGCAGACAGCCTAACTCTTAGAAGATTTTCCAGCTTCCTCTCAAGATCTCATGAGTCAGGATGAAATGCCTTGATACCTTCCTGAACTTTTTTCTAAAAATGTACCGCATTATAATCATTTGAAACATTTTAATGTAGGAATTAACTCAACTTCCTCAATTGAATCTTGATAATAGCCCTTATTTCTCTTTCCACCCAAACCTTACGTCTGCGTCCGTAGATAATTTTACTGTGCAAGTGTTGCTCGTCTTAAAAGGGTTCTTGATAGTAGGATTCGTAAGCTTTTAGTCTGCACATTAGTGTTGAAACTGACCGATTGTATGCCATTCGAGTGACCTCTAAAGAGTAGAGTGAAATTTCCGATTGCTAAATTTGGAAGTTTTAATCTCATTCCAATTTTCGATATGATAAAGAAGTTTGAATATTTTCCTTGTCCTTTCCTTTAATACGGTTCTGTCCCTAATATCTGCAAACAGGCCGGATTAAATACAACGTTCTCTAAACAAATTTATAAATATAGGTTTGTATTCCTTCTCCCTCGGCCCTTTTTCACAATTAATTATCCAATGAATTTAATGTCCATTGTGGTGATCGTACTCTTGTGATGAAAATTCTCATTTGCATAGTGCTTTTACAAATAGCTAACAATTAATGCACCAAGAGGTTAATGTTCTTTGATCCTCAGATTTTATATATAATATATGTTTTGGTTTGAGATTGGTCCATTTAGTGTGAGGGTCATCGAGATAGCCTGAAATAAAGTACAGAGTACATCGTGGTCTGAGTCAACCAAAAGGGCTTATGCTTTCATTGGTTATCATTGGTTCCTTCCTTTTGGTTTGCGGTTCACACCTTTAACAACTAAAATTTGTTATCCCCTGTTTTACCAAGTTTTACAAAATTTATTTTCCAAACATCTTATTTGTTGTATCTGACTTTCGTCGAAATCATTATTTATTCATTGTATTCAAATTTTTTTGTGACTGGAAAAGCAAGATAGTAGGGGACCATTTTGGATTTCTGCTTCATTCTGTTTCTTGTATCATTCTCGTCACCGCAATAGAGGAACTCTAAAATAATTATAATTGCCCAAATGTCCGCTTTCATATTCTAATGTATACTTTGTCCTGATTATCGAAAGTCTCTGCTCCCAGAATTGGAGACAAACGTCATTCGAATCAACATGTGAAAAATTTCAAAACTAAATATTTGTTACTATTATTTAAAATTGGGTGGAACCCAAAAAGTTCCTCGCTCATTGCTCCACAGTGGTGAAGCCGAGGATTTTATGTGCCCCAACCCGCAAAAGCACGATCTATTGCCTTAAAATTTTAATTGAATGCGATAATCAAGACCCTAAATTCAAATGTTACCCTTCCGCAACGTAGAAACGAGGGTGTTCTCGGTTAACCTTAGGTGTGGTTCAGCAATAAAGTATTTCGCCTTACGGAAAGTAGAGGTAGTTGCCTTGATTTTAAGCGACTTTTCTCATAGCCTCCTTAGCATTATGGAACCATATGTTCGGGGCTAATAAACTTCATCTTTGAACTTGATTTAGCCAATGGTTCAGCAATCATATTACCCTCATTGTCACAATGAGGTGGGACCTCATGACAATAACTATTGGTGTAACCAAAATGGTTAGTAAGTTCTTAACCAACATCCACCGAAAAGAGTTAACGAGATCAAATTTAGGCATCATTTTGCCATTAATCATACTAATTTCTGGTGCGTATGAATTAAAATTATTTAAATTTGCCTGTAAACCAAGTCTCAATGATTCTCAGTGGAAAAGCACTGAAACATACCGTGCGCTTGGAACGAAAGATTGCAGTGGAGGCAGGAAAAAATGATTTGTAAAGCTTGGATAGAAATGGAAGACATTCGAGCATGATAGGCACAACTAGCGATTACAAATAGAAGTCTGTATTTTCGGGGTTAAATCCTATTATGTATCAAATACCCCCAAAAATGGTGGTAGCTTTTTAAGTTTTTCGTCAATTTGATACTTCCAAGAGAGCTTAACCCAAAATGATTAACACGGCCTCATCTATTAATGGATTCAAAAAGAGAAGGGATCGACGGTTTGCCTATATTTCTCCGTCTACTAAAGAGCAATAACCTGGTCTCACATGGATTAACGTGCAAACCTTTCTCAACACACCATGACTCCACAATATGCAGAGTGCGTTGAATTGGGAAGCTATGACATTGATGTCTCTGCCTGAAACTGTTATGACTAGGTTTGCGAAACAAAATCATATCGCTGTAGAGGGTAAAGCACACCCGCATGGAGACAAACTTTCACACTTAAACGGAAATGGCCTTACATTCAAAACTAAGTCATTATGAGTTTATTACAGACAAGTTGTGACAACCACAACTTCCAATGCAATTTTCTCCCATTGCTAGAATAAGCTGCTGTACTGTAGTTTCAAATTTTTTTTAAATACAAATTTTATAGCCGAATAATAAAAGGTTATCTCCGTCTGGTAAGTTTCTCTGTGTCAAAATCCTAGCCACTTTCATCATATATTCATCGATTTTAAAAAATTAATTTAATTGATCTATTAATCCTTGTTTTCTCTCTTTCCCGTTTAGGAGTATTGAAAATCTTCTACATCGTTTATTTGTATGCATCGCTGGCGTTGCCGATCAACTACAAACAAATTTTGCCTCAGACTTACGTCAAATTTTACGCAGCGTATTTCTAATAAATACATCACCGCCACAGGAGGAAATTACAATCCCAGAGAAACCAAAAGAAAGTGATATGTTTGAGTTCCGTGCCAGTGAAAATGACGTGATCCAAGAGAATTCGGGCGGTTCAAATCAAAGTATTTATTCCGCCGAAGAAGCTAATCCAGAATCAGATTCAGTATTCGATAATAATAATGTAAATAATCGAGGCGAGCGCAGTTCTAGTTTTGAATCAGAAAATCGTGTGCCTATAATTCGTAATCATCACATTGAGCGTAGTCGCAGTCTGGGCGAGACACCAAATGATCGTGATGTAAATAATAGTAGTAGCGGCGGTGGTGGTGGTGATTCACGACAGTTTATCGAAAATAAACGATCGAATTCTGTGCGTGAACGTAATCGTAAACTAGGTCAGGAAGTAAATAATCATAGCAGTAATAATAATAATAATAATAATAGTAATTCATCGAGCCCGGTAAATTATACGCCGGAAAATTCACCAACAAATAATAATCATCGTTTGAATCGGAATGATGTTGTGGCCCATCAAGAGCAAGGTGGATGCCGTAATCAATCGAGCAGACGTGGATCAAATGGTAATGAAAAACCACCAAGATGGATACCGGACGAAGAGGCACCCCGTTGTATGGCCTGTGCTATACCATTTACAGCATTCCGCCGGCGACATCATTGCCGAAATTGTGGTGGAGTATTTTGTGGTGTCTGCTCAAATTCAACAGCGCCGCTACCTAAGTATGGTTTAGTTAAAGCCGTACGAGTATGTCGTGATTGTTATATACGAGAAGTTGGTGTATGAACTTTATAGATATTTGGTTACTTATTTTTATTTTAATTAATTATTATTTTTATTTTTTATTATAATTTCTAATAACAGGAAAATTTTATTTTACTAATTTTTATAATTTTTAAATACAGAAATATTATATTCTCGCACATTTTATTAAAATATAAACAAAAACAAAATATTAGGCTTTATTATTACACTAAATGTGTTGTTTTGGGGGAAAAGACAAACACAATTTTCTGATTGTCGTTTTGTTCTGAACATTTACTAAATATGTTTCTTACATTCCAAATTCCAGATTATTGTATATTTAATTTTAATTAATTTATAAAATGTCTTAAAGTGAGAGCGTGTATAAAATTTTATTGGATTCATAAATAGTAAATTTGAAAAGACAATAATAAAATAATTAAAAAATAACTAAAAAAAACATTATTGGATTTAATTAATAACAATTTTTAAGGAGCAGTAAAATATTAATTGGACTCGCAGAGAACTGATTAAATTTTAGCTAATTTATAAATGGTTCGTAAGTAAACCTTCTTAAAAATAAAAATGATGCAGGTGATAACACTCTCACGAAACTGCCAGTAAAATATGAATTATAATTAATTTTGGTTTCTTTAAATAAAAAATTAATAATTATAATAATAAATAAAAGTAATATATTATTAAAAATAAATTTAAAAATGGGGAAATGATGAAAAAAAAACTTTACAATTGTGATATTTGTGATTTTGAATGTCGTATACAAAAAGTAACACACGTACTTAAAAATTACATAACTAAAAAATATATATTTTTTAATTAAAAATACCTATTTAAACCGATATGTGGAGACATTATATTATTGTTATTATTTTTAGTTTATTTTTTAATTGTTTTTTTTTATATTTTGCAAATTACTATATATTATTATTAATTTGTAACTTAATTTGGTTGTCCGTTATATGGTATTGAGAATGGAAGTGTCTAAAATCCAAGAACTTTTTTGTGATGTTGATAACTAGGGGTGTCGCCACATCAAATCGACGCTTGACCAACGACCACCATCATTTCGGTTAAGATGTTTAAGTAATCAATGTGATACGGGTTGAAGTAATTTAATATTTGGAAAATGAGTAGAGAGCACATATTATAAAACGATTTTTAAATATTCTTTCAAATCAATTCTCAAAGTACTAGAGTGTTTGTATAATAAATATTAGTCACATTGAGTGTGTGGGTGAGAAAATGCTTTCAATGTTGAATAAATATTACACCAACATTGAATCATATTAGACGCATAGGCCAATGTAGAGCAACATTTGTATTATCATTTTAGCTGTTAAGAGAAGCATTTTATAAATTTTGTTTGTTTTCATTAAATATTAATAGGCTGCTATAACCAAATTTAGGTTAACCATAAGTTGCTTTAGACAACGAACATAAAACGTTTTGTGCGAAAAAGTGCCGATACTAGAAAGTCAACGCTTCAAAATACATTTCATCATACACAGATATAAACAAAATTAAAATATAGAACCTTTTTTTTAATTGGGCTAATCTTTATGCGCCACCTTGTGTGGTTATTGGTTAGGTAGACAAATTTTGGAATTGTTCCTATTAAATTCTGATTAAAATCCGATTTAAATGATTTTTGTATTGTTGATGGTAACAATCAAAATTTGATAGAGGGTTAAGAACACCATTGTGACTTTCCGGAAAACTGTTGCTAGACTTGACGAGCGTTCTGAATTGAATAAATTAAACCAAGACTAAAAACATTTCCCCGTGCACCGCAAAAACAATGATGCGACTAAATCCAAGATTTCTTTACTTTACAGATCGAAAATTTTTGTTTTGACGAACCGCTTAAATCTATTTAATATGTATTTAGTTACAAGTAGACCGTAGTAGAGTTCATCTCAAAGACGACGCCACAGATCTTTAAAAAGTTCATTGTTTATCAATAAATCGCAAAATTAATTTCTTTTTAACTTTACTTTTGTACGGGATTGAAGTTTAAAACTTAAAATCACTCTACTGAAAATTCGCTAAATTTGAGTTTAGCCACTTTGACTTGTTGGTATAAAATTTTTAAAAACATTTAAATTTGTTGTGATCCGTTATAGGTCGAAAACAGCCGATCACGAATTATTGGTCGATCACAATTCTTTGTGACGTTAGTTTTACAAATTTCAACCTATATGATTTTTTTTACTAACTTAGTCTTAAATAATATACCAGGTAGTGTTAAATAATGTATGTATTAATAAGAGAGCCTTCAAAATCGCACTTTTAGCTGAATTGCAGCGTTATACAAATTACACCATACTATATTTCTTTTGCACTAAAATAGAACCAATTTTCTTTCAAAATGATTATTATAGCCGATTGACTGAAAAACTTTGGGCACGCCAGCGTTATACCAATTTTGATTTTTATATACATTTCGCAGTCTTACATGTCATTTTCCAAAAAAGTCTGAGAGTTTATTAACATGATATGGGACCCAACTGTATCTACGACTTAACCGTACTTTGGACTTAAGATTAACAACATTCTTTTGTTTAGATATTAGTCCCAATAACAAAATTAGCATATTTTCAAAATAATTTTAAGGTCCCAAATTTCCAAATTATTTGGCAGATCTAACAAACCATGAATTGGCCATTTATTTGTAAACAACATTACAAATAAGATTCCCATTTAAATTATAAACATGACCTTAATGAGATTTGTTTATGTTATTCTAGGTCATAGCGTATTAAATAGATTATTATAAACATTATAACTTGTGTTATCAAAACCCTCCGAAATATTTGACGGTTCTCAAATATTTCCAACTGAAGCTGAGATTTGGGATTCGAACTGAAAAATAAATCAAAATGTTTTGTTATTTTAAAAAGATATGGCCCAAACCAATCGCAGTCAGCTGTGAGTCTTAATCCAAAAATATCTAACCAAATGCATTGTTGGTCCTCCTCCTCAATTGCTACTTATTATTACACACAGTGGTGGAGTTGGTAGGCTGTTTTATTAAGGGATGATTCCTTTAATAATTTAGAGTATAAAATTGTATGGGGGTTGAAGGGTCTAACTTGATCATGCACTCAGGGAACAGGCATTTAAAAAAGTTCCTTCAAAAAACTATTTAAATCAGTGCCGCTGCTGCTCACCGATCTTTCCGACCCTGATTCCTTTGTAAAATCTGAACCGTTTCGTATAATCCATCGATTTTGGAATTACTCATTTTTAAACGCATCAGTCATAATGATTCGGAACACCATCATGTTGGTAACATTGATTAGCTTGTCGATGTTGAGAGGAGATTTACTTTTTTTATGTGGTCCATCTATCTGTGTCGATTATAGAAGTTGGTACTTTCATTTCTCGTTAATTCCGACTCATCTGAAAAATGTTTAAGATAAACGAATTATAATTAAAATGCCGTTCCAAGGGTAGGTGCCGTATGCTGTGCGTTTGACTTAGCTACAGTGAGCCATTTGTACAATATTTGATTATTTTTGGATATTTTTATTTTAAACGCCAATAAACTTGAAATGAAATCACGGCTGTTAATAACGTTACCTCAAACAAGTCATAATCCTTGATGCTTACGATAAGCCATTTTTGGTAGAATGTTAAAACTTAATATCTGTTTTAAGTAATTTTTGAAGGAATATATTGATACTCCTGTAGCTCAATGCACGTTTAATTTAGACCGACTCCAAAATTAGTCAAGGAATCATCCCATAATGGAAAAGAATCTCAATCCGGACCACCCTGTACAATTTTATTATTACTTAAATACACCATCGGTTGGCACGGCAAGTGAGACACATATTCCCACCCACAACTTCCTGGCGACACCAAATGGAATTGTAATATTGTTGAATAGTTTTTTTATACTTTACTCAATCATCACGAGAATCCTTAATATAGGGATAATAAATTTGGCACAAGTGGCAGAGCAAGAGGCCAGTTCGAATGGAGTTGAAAATTATCCAAACCTGTTGCGTAAAGTATGATATACAATTATTTTTACTAAAATAGAAATTAAAGTATTTACAAGAAGTGTTGTTTAAATTAGTGACTTGAAAGCCGTCCATTTTATCCAATGTGTTTCCAACATATTCAAGCCTTTCAAAAATTAAGCTTTTGTTTTGAAGTTGTGCAAAATTAGAATTTGTTTCAACGATGATCTCTTCGGATTGCAAGTCTTTTTTCCATGGAGCCAATCCTCATATTTTGAAAGCGAAATTCGCAAGGGGATAAATCTGAAGCAGAGGATAGTGTTCTTTCTTCGTTACTATCGAAAATGCGTCATTATAAAATTTTTCGACAGCGTTAAATCTTGACATCCCTTAAGGTATCGAACTAGTCGTTAGTTTTGAAAAAAAATCACGGTACACGGAACCGTTTTTGCCGTTTTTCGAGCTCGACAGGAGAAATTCATTGGTTTCGTTGATTTATCGTCATTTACAATAGTTCATATCCCCTCAAAAAGTCGCTTGGATTGCATTTAAAAACTGTGAAGCTGTCGAGAGCTTGTTCATGTTCCAATGGTTTCCTTTTTCTCGTGTCTTCACTCAACCGACGTCCAACACAATATCATGGAGTTTAATGGCCGTTTCTTCAGTTATTACTTTATTTACACGTTTCGGGCGCTCAGTACTATTCGCACTTGTTCGGCTACATAAATTATATAAGAGTTTAATTTTTTCCATTTAAGCAAAGTAACACAAACTTGAGCGCTTTAGAACGCATTCCAGAAATTGTTCACTCACGTTTACTTAACTAACCAGGCTTATCAAATAGCCCTCGCAAATGGATATATTTAATACTAAATCGCTATCTGCGTATTATAAGGAGAGGTTAGCTAGATTTAAGTCGTTTGAGAAAGTTAAAGAAGCTTGTTATATGGAATTTGCCAACAGTCAAATCAATCATTCAGCAAATGAGCGCGAACGTAATACTACCGTGCACTTGTAGTTAAGGCTCCATGTATAATGCTGTCAAAACCAGCTAAACAAAATTCTGTATTGTACGGTCGCGATTAATGAAAAGATTTTTCAGATAATTAAATTTAACTTTATTTGTAATCAGTTATTAATCACCAATTCATTTGTTGTGCAGTCAATTTGTAATACCACTTTGTTATTCAGAATTTGTGGCTATTGGTTTATCTTACAATTGATACCTTGATTTTGTTAATTGTTCTTAATATATTAGCGATTCAGCAATAAATTTATGTTTTTACACACAACATATTGATTATCGATAATCATTACAGTCTCTGTCCAAACTATTCATTGAGATATACTCTCCGAAAAACTACGACTCATCCTCTCAATATCAATGTATGAGTGATGGCAAAGTTAAAAATAAAATACTTAACCCTCATGGTAATTTGGAATTTCATTTGGGTCAGCGGTGACTAAACAAAATTTGGGTTCTAGACAAGATTATGAATACGATTGAATGAAATTTCCCAATTGGCTACATGCAAACAGGCATTTTCGAACTTGTTGAAAGGATAAATCGATAAATCGATTCTCCCTTATACTCATTAAATCATTGTACTGCCAAATTTTCAATAGTTTTGTGGTTTATTTATTTTCTTGGAATAATTGTTAATATCGAAAAACATACTTTAATAACGAATATGCGTCATTCTAAAATATAATGCAAGTGCAAATATTATTATTATTTTAGCAAGATTAGCAAGGAGTATCGCCTACAAAGAGAGAAATCACAAAAAAATTAAATTGTAACTTAGTTCGTGTATTTATCAGATTGTACTAGTTCGATAGGTAACCAAGATGCATCAACCTACAGCTAACTTTTATTTAAAAATAGTGCTTCGCCTTCATCAACGTCCGCTATCGTTCGTATTCGCGATATAAATTAAATACCAACCCTCAGTTTCTGAAAATCACAAGGCAGAACTCATTTTGTCCAATTTTAAGAATGCTTCGAATCCATGAAATAACTCATTATTATTATTGTTCAGCACTAATTTTAATCCTGATGTCCATTTTAAATATTTAAAAACACGTTTTAGCTCCATCCAGCCGGTTAGTGTAGATTTACTTTTTTGTTGTGCTAATCAATACACTTGCTGTAATACCAGGCCGAGAATTAGCTATTAGTCTTTAGTAGAACATCTGATTTCTTTTCATTTTTGTCATAATTACCATCGAGTGACATTTTCAATATTTTCGCATCATATAAATACTTAAATCAGCAACCACTTTATTTGTATAACCGGTCGGGTTTATTTGGAAATTCCTTTTTTATCTCCCAAATTTATGATTTTGAATTTTGACTTTAAAATTTATTCGGCGTATTTCGTCTGATGTTCATTTACCGGCTACAATCAACACATCTTGTCGCCTCACAACAACATATCTTGTCGCCTCGATTCAATATGTACGGAGCATTGCTACTCTATTTAAATTTCACATAAACTAATGCTATATGTAGTGACTTTCCAAACTCTTGCAGATTACTTTAAGCCATATAGAAGACATGGACTCCTTTAGAGAAGACACACATAGTCTTCCTTTCCGTCTATAACAATCCTGGTGGCTGCCTCATGAATATTTTCTCCAAGTTCCTTGTTTAGGAAGGCCGTTTTGGCTTCAAAATGTAACACTCGTATTTCGCTGCGATTGAAAATCAAAAATTCACAGTCAATTGCTTTAATTTCTGCAAGAATCCTTGTGCAACCAGATTCGCGGTTTTTTACAATGCCAAATTTCAAATGGGGTCTTATAATCTATTCCTGGCAAACAGTTTTGAATATATTTGGCCTTATTTAGAGTGCGGTATTTTCTCTCTGTTACACCATTTTGTTGTGCCGTAATTAGCGCTGTTCTTTCACACTAGATTACCTTTTTCGCCTTAAATTTCAAAACATCGTGATTGATGTACTCACCACCGCGATCTGATCGAAGTATCTTTACTTTGCGACTATTCTACGTCATTACAAAATATGCCGTAAATTTTTTGAATGCTTCATTTTTTAGAACGGAGGTCACAGTGTATCTTCGATGATCATCTATCGACGTCAAAATATATCGTTTGCCAGATGGACGTTGTGTGTGCATTAGCCCGCAAACATTTGAATGAATCAGATCTAAAATAGCTCTTGTGCTATTATTCGTTGTCAATTCATCATTCATTTAATCTTTGTTCGACATACTACATCCGGGAAAAGCCAAGCAGGCTCGAGTAGAATTAAAAATACATGCAGAAAATTCAATGTTTTTGATTAATCTAGAGAATCCAATTGATTCCACCACTTCGGCATTACGATGTCTGAATATTCTGTGCTAATAATTGGCTTTGTTCCAACTCTAATTTTACAGCGTTGTTCAAACGATACCTTTGGAAAGTAACTTTAGATCCGAAAGCAAATTTCATTGGTGGGACCCATAATACATTTTAAACCGATAAACAATCTCTATTGAAACCGACCGTTTTACGTTGACATTTACTTGCTGTCCATTAGCAACGAATTTTTTCACGATAAGTTAACCAAACTCGGTAAATATATCCTTATTTGTAGAAAGATGACAGAGTTAACCGCCTTCAATTAAATTCACATATGTCGCCCCTTATGATAAAAAACAGCTGCTTGCACCTTCTGACTTCATTGTGCGATATGTCTATTCATTCGTCATATCTATCCGGTATACTTCCCAACATTGTTGTTACCTACCAGTCATCTGGTTTTTTTCTGACATATAGTCAATTATTTGGTGAAACAGCTCATTTATACGAACAACGAGCAATTCCATTTCACCGTCTTCTAGTCTTCTTTGTCATTTCTGATCCTGAATATGGATCAATTAGCCATGCTCTTTTGACATGGACTCCCATGCATTTTCCTTTGTAAGTAAAAGCTTCTTCCGAAATTTCCATACCAAGTAATTGAATATATTCAACTTCGTAACTCCGTAACTACATATTTATTATTCACACGTAAATACACGTCAAACCACAAATAATAACAATTTTCAGGAAATTTGTATTCACAGTTGTCCTTAGTGCATAACCTTTTAACAAGTGGTGTAGTGATTAAAGCTTTGGCTCTTGCTCCAGAGCTACTGGAGTCGCATCTCACTAGGGGCAGGATGCAAAAGGAAATTTTCGTCATCTATTATGATCGATGATATTAACAAACATATCGATAACCCTCTGTTGGAGTAAATAACTCAGCGTTGACCCATCCATGCCAGTGTACAGGTTGACATGGAGCTGGGACGTGCAGATGGTACGCTGTAAAATTATGTGAGTAGGTGAAGGGGTGTGAGTGAATGAAAAATGAGTATTAATTGATCTTAAAAGAATATTAAATCCATTTGGATGATTTAAACCTGACGGGGATGACTCAATAAATGCTGGATTTAATGCCTGATTATGAAAATTAACAAATTTGGTTTCTCCGAATCCCGATTATATTTATTATTAATCTTACCATTCCAAAATAACTTAATATCTTTCTCAATTGATGTTTTTTTTAAAATGGTCTCTGGCGGCTCTAGCCACAAAAAGCTTCTGAATATATTTGAGTAGGTACATTCTAAAAAATTTGGGTTTCGAATTTGATTTGCTTCTTTGAATAAATAAAATGAAGTTTTGTTAATATTGATATAATTAGTGGAGTTTTCAATCCAATATGAAGTTAATTCTGTATGGGAGATTTCAATTCGAAGGAAACAATTCAAACGAGCATACGAAATATTTAAGAAATTGTTTGGTTTTAAATCAAAGTTAGTTTTAGTCAAATTCTCAAACTGGTACATTTCTGCCAAAACACATACTCGTATTAATGCATTTTTAAAGTGACAAGAGTACATGATGTCTTATTGCTTTTTCTGTTGAATGCTGATGATTGTTTGGTTGTACAGCGATATTACTTTATTAAATTTTATCTTTGCCACGTTGATTGTATCGACTTACAGAAAAGGAATAAAACTATTCCTAATCAATTATTTAACATTTATTTATCATAAAGTTGAAA
Source organism: Nephrotoma guestfalica (assembly GCA_963691935.1). NCBI lineage: Eukaryota > Metazoa > Arthropoda > Insecta > Diptera > Tipulidae > Nephrotoma > Nephrotoma guestfalica. The sequence continues at coordinate 195,944,597 of OY829913.1, read as the reverse complement.
TCGAAATTAATTTGGTAATTAATTAATTAACTCAATAAGTTGATCGATTCGTAGCTCATGTGATAAATTTCGGTACCTAAATATCATTTTGGCAGATCGTTCATTGGTGCGATCACAATTCTATACTTAATGAATATATTAAGAACTAGATCACCCAATTCCATTTCTCAACCATACCACCTAATTTAAACCGTTCACTGTATTTTATTTAAATAAATAAAAATGCTTATGATTTATGAACTATAAATAAAATCTATATTATATTTTAAATGTGGATATTTTCTGCTATTAAGTACGTTATATAATATATTTCTATTTACCTATAATAAATTTTTTTTATGTATACCTACCTATAAAAGTGTCTAGCCTATATTATTAATTATTATTAACATGTATAATTTAGAAACAACAACAAAACATTAAGTAAATAAATAAAAATTTTAAAATACATATATATTTTTTCTAAAATAATAGCAACAGAAAATGATTTATGTCAATAAAAAATTATGTAAATTTAAAAATAACAAATAATCGTAAAATTTTGATTTTACAATAAAATACTTTTAATTCATAGTTCTATGATTATTATTATTTTTATTAGATTGATTACGCCAATATTACTAATTTTTAAGGTTTGAAGAATTGAAGAAAGAAAAAATGAAAAGTCATACTGTGTAAAAAAAAATCATTAAATAAATACAAAATATATATAAATAAAATCTATAAATAAATTAATTAAAAATGGATGGATTTATCTAAATATTATTTTGCTAATAATGTTTGAAGAAACTGAAATTGATATGGAAGGGTGTTATACAACGACTTTTCTTTACGACGAATATACGTAAATCTCGAATATACCAAAAACTGGATTTCTAAAGCTAAAAACACAACTTACCAGACTTTTGGTAAAACTGTTCTGTATCATGCTTAAATTTCCGAAAACCAACAAGGTCTATCCTTGATGGTAATGAACATTTTACTAAGTGACGTCATTTTTATTTAGTAATGGTTTAGTAAATACTTCATTCATGTATATAGGCGATGGAAGTATTTACTAAACCTTACTAATTTTGTTGTAGATTGAATGTGTCGTAAATTGAATGATACAAAAATATTTTATTTTGTGTAAAGAAATATGTTGGCCTGCAAAATAAATAAAAAATATAAAAGAAATTTAAAAATTGATTATGTCACAATAATACTAAAAATCATTGGAAATTTTTTATGGCAAAAATTACAATATAACTTTGTTTATGTGACACCGAGTTAGAATGCTTGCTATTCATATCCGATCAATTTAATCGCTGTTACGCTACAATACGATTTAGCCGTCCAACAATGGATACATTTTAATGAGTATGATGATCAAATTATTTACCTGGCAAGTTTTAGAAATTTGTTACATCCGTGGCCTGACATAGATAAACGGTTTGATTGATGCACTGAGAAGTTTGAGAAATTTCTCATGCTTGTGGCCTGATATAGAAGGGTGGTTTTGATTGATGCTCAAATTGTTTAGACTTGAACTATTTAATCGCTTACTAAACTGCTAAAAACTATTTGCAAGTTCACAAACGAATGAGTTTTGATGAGAGGGATGGCCAACTGAACTAATAGACAAGTTTGGGTACTTTCTCATACTTCTGGTCTGATATAGCGGAGTGGTTTTGATTGATGCTCAAATTGTTTAGACTTGAACTATTTAATCGCTTATTAAACTGTTAAAAACTATTTAGCAGTTCACAAACGAATGAGTTTTGATGAGAGCGATGGCCAACTGAACTAATAGACAAGTTTAAGTGCTTTCTCATACTTGTGGCCTGATATAGTGGGGTGGTTTTGATTGATGCTCAAACTGTTGAGATTGGAACTATTTAATCGCTAGTTGTTGCATTTTAAATTACATGAATGTGTAAAATAAATTTATGATTATCGTTCAATTTACCACACGATCATTCAACAAGAAAAATTTAGTAAGATTTAGTAAATATTTCCGGTACACAGATTTCCACCAAATTTCGCAAGGATCTTGCAATTAATGAAAAAAGTTTTAGTATAAAGTTTTATTCGGAATAGTCAATCCACCTAGGCTTTAGGAAATTCCGGTCCGTACAAAAAACATCATTTCCGCTTAAATTTTGAAAAACTTTGATTGATTGATTGATTCTTGACGCACGACCTAGTTCCTATACATGATCTCCTGGGTGACGCCGGGCTCACCGTACACTTTTGTATACATAACAAAACCGAAGTATTGGTTAGGTTAATTATGTGAGACAGGAACGGCCTGGTTACAGATACTTAGGCATAGCCGAAAGTTGGTAGCACGATGACAACACAATTCTAATCTACTAGAGGAAGGATAAAGGTTTAATTGGTCTAATGGTTAACGATGGTATTGGGTCAACAATTTCTTCTTGAAATCAGCAACCTAAAAAAAGCAAAACAACATTATTTCACATCCATCTGGAAATTTCCTGAAATTTAATTCTAAATTAATACTTTTCAGCTTCCTAAACCAAAATGTAAGGGTTACATTATCAAATTTATTTTCAAACAAATATTCGCACCCGAAATGTAATTTAACTTTTTGTGTAAGTTGAATAACTTTGTTACCAACATTAAAAAATTAAAATTGCCCAAAAGTTACTCTTGATATATTTTCGAACATGCATATTATATAACTAATAAACGCAGGTACCAGCTTGGCGAAAGAAGGACTTTTCTTGCGTCATACATGAAAATAAAATATGAATTTGGCAATTCCAAAAAAAAGTACGCCATATCAAATGCCTTAGAATACTTAATTTCCGAAAATATGTTGAACATATAAAATATGCTCACACGTTTTTTTTAAACACAACCGACTACTGTTTGGCAATTGAACAGTACAATTAAAAATTTTCTGAGTTCTTATTAAACTTTCAAGGATTTTGATAAAAGACAGGGCGAAGTCTCAAGTACGGCACCGTTGGAAGATTTAATAGAGAAAATATTCGGTCATCCCATCATACACTGACATACACTGACATACACTAAGATTGTCAGGAACAATAAATAAAAGAATTATTTTCAAAACTGGCCGTTATTATCAGTGATACACAAATTGTGCCGAGTTTATCAGATTCCGACATTTCTGACATAATTTCACGCCAACTGCAGTGAAGGATAACAATTGCAACATTTTTTTCAGCCCTCGATGTTTAAAAAGTATTTTTGATCAAATAACAAAATAAAAAACGTTCCTTTCTATGTAACAAATACAAAATAGTTTGATGAACTTACAAAACGGTGTCAGTTAGTAATTTGGCTGCTCAATATTCAGAGCATCGACCGACAATAACTCGTGTTCAACAAAAGAAAGTGCACATTGATTGATAAAATTTATTTTTTGAACCGAATTTTGGAGCATATCCCAGGTTTGGAGTTAACATAATAAAATTAGAGAAACGAATTCTAAATTTGCAGCGAGCAGCGGGTGGCTTAAAAATTTAAAAAAATGATATGGCATTCCATTGCTGAAGATAATTGGCGAAAAACTATCAAATAACAGCCAGGCGATTCATTTGTGACTAAATTTCACGAAAAAGTAAATGAATTGAATTTAATTGAAATCAAGTATACAACGATGCCGGTGACAATAGTTCGGGAAATCACAAACTTAAACTCGTTGTAATCGGGAAGGTTAAAAACCAAGAGCTTTAAAAAAAGCTCTTTTGGCCATATGATAAAGGGACAATCAAAGTGCTTGGACGATCTTTATTTCAAACTTGACAAGAGTCAACGTTTACACTCGAGGTAAGTATTTTAGATTTTATTTATGTGTCAAAAATTTGAAGATCGTAATTAATTTTTATTTATTTTAGGTGAAAAAATCTCAAACCTTTCCACAAAAAGCACTAATTTATTGGACAATGCAGTTTGTCATCCAAGTAATTAGAATTTATTAATTGACGGGCTTAGTTTAACAATAATGAACTTTCCACCGAATTGTATTGCGCTTCTCCAGCCATAGTATATTGGCACATATCGTAGGCGTAGCGGTTGGTGAGATCAATATGCAATTGGCAATCATTTCAACCTGAAAAACGCTGTAATGTTTCTGGTGAATGCTTGAACTGATTTTAAGCAAATAACAATTAAAACAGGCCGGCATGTTTTAAAAATGAAACAAAGAGGGCAGATATGTGGTGTTCTGACGACCTAGACAAAAACCTACGTAGCATACCTAAAAGAAAAACGGTAAAGGAGAAATATTTCGATGAAGAAAATAAAGAGAGAAATACGAAAGCAATGCAAAAGCACGGGCAAGACAATTTCGGGAATATTCCGATAGTGGAGTAAAAAAGTTGTATTCACAATGCAGTGATGTGAACCTAATTTAACAGGACAAATCCGTAACTATATAGGATTAAAAAGAATAATCTATAGTGAAAATTGAATCAGTGACAGATCAGGGATATATCAATTCTCGTCAAAGAGTGTTTAGCGCGTTATATTTCCCCTTAAATTTTGGAAAACTGATCTGAACCGATATTGTTGCAAAATTAATTTAGAATCTTATCTAGTTCTTAGTCGTTTTTCTCGTAAATGCTATAATTTTCAAAATATATATTTGCAAACAACGAAAAAGCTCCTATAAGGAAGCTGCTCCGAATTAACATTCAGTTAGCTTGATTGTAAGACAGTAATCTGCTAAACGTGCAAATAAAATATTTTAAAAAACTACGATGTTCTCGACTAACAGCCTTTTTTCGTAAGTGGTAATAGTGGATTCGTTAGCTGCGACTATTCGAATATCTGAATCATGCAGAAGATTATTATAATTAATTTTTGCTACAATTGAAACATCAGCGCCGGTATCGATGAAAAATCGTAAATTAGTTTTGGGACATCTAATAGTTATACGACTATTGTGAAACGTTCTACCGCTCGTCGCTGGAACTAACGAACACATTTTCTGGCTCGGTTGGGAAATCGATTATGGTACCAAACAAAGCCAATAATCACTTTGAAATCGTGTTGTATTGCGCGATTTACACCGTTTGCTATTTTTGCTAAACGATCGTGACTCTGATCGAGCTCGATTGTTAAATTAGCAGCTACACCTTTCTAGCTGTTAGTTGATCAGTTGCTTTCTGCAGGATTGCGAGTGAGGTTTCCGATTGATTTGATTTGAATTTCGGATGTATTGCGAATCCATGTTCGAAAGCATTGCAAACATAAACGTATACGAACATACCCAAGCATTCTAGGCCAGAAAATGAAATTGTTTAATCAGACAACACTAACATATCAATAACCAATATGCTCTTGTGTGAAATTAGTCCGGCTCAGAAATTTTATCAAAATTAATGAAAAATGGAAAATTTGTAAACCAAACCAGCTGATGGCAATTTAAATAAAACTGATCGAATTATAACTAAAGTATCAAAAACCTGTCAGATTTTGAGATGTCTATAGTAATGGAAAATTATAGGCCATGCTAGAAAAAATTCGTTCCCGAAAATGAACTCTGGACTTGAAAATAAAACTAAAATTATTTCGCTAAAACTGAAAATGTCTCGGATCAGGACTATATGATTGTGAGATGTATATGTTACGGTAAAAGTTTGAACCCGTTAAATGTTCAAATAAAAATTGGAAAAAACTGTTTCAATGCTTCGAAATTTATGAAATGAGATTACTATATTCTCAAAATAGTTCACCCTTCAACCCGCGGAGTAATTGTGATAAGCCCTCTGATGGGGAATAAATAAAATTACGAGGATGTAGAGAGAAGATCAACAAACATTTCGTAACCATCGTACATTTGAACAACAGGTGAGTAATTAATTTAAAAAGTTTAAATTTCGGATGTTTACCGATTTCGGACTTCAAATGTAACATATACACGCGTGGCAAGGCAAGTTCGCTAAATTGAATTCTGATCTTGGGATTTTATTGATTTATATCTATTTAAATTAGCCCTGATCTGAGATATTTAATAGTTTTGGCGAAATTATTTTAGTTTCGCGGGAAGAAAATTAAAATAAAAAACAATGAAATTGCTTGCCTGTCACGCCAGCCGGAACCAAACCAACTATGATCATCATCATTTTGCATTATACAATTTTTCAGCCGGAACCATATAAATCCAGCCGGCACCTTGTAAAGCCAGCCAGAACAATACCTTCTACAACCAAACTAACTATGAGACAAACAAGAAGCACAATGGGTTGTGCATCATTCTGCAAAATATGGGAAGCTATAATTCCAGCCGTAACCTAATATAGTCAGTCAGAATTAAACTACAGGAAAATCAACTAGAGCATAAAAAGTACAATGTATTGTACCATTGTATCATTGTGTACTACGAGTATATGATTTTTCGGCCGTAAGCTTATAATTCCAGCTGTAACCTAATAAAACCAGGCGGAAATTTACTACAGCCAAAAGAACTATTTAGGCTGAAATGTCATAATATGACTATATTATAGTGCTCAATGATGAACAATGTATTGTGTTTCATGTACCATAATTAGTTTAGCTGTAGAGGTTATGGTTACTGAAATTATAAGGTTCCGGCATGAATTACAAGGCTCCAGCTAAAAAATCCAAGTGCACAATGACGCACAATCCATTGTACTTCTTGTGTCATAGTTTGTTTGGCTGTAAAGGATATGGTTCCGGCTGGTTTTATAAGGTTGGCTGAACAATTATAGTGCCCAACGATGCACAATGCATCGTGCTACTTGTGCCATAATTGAATTGCTTCTGGCTGATATGGTTCCAATTGACATGATGGGCACGAAATTCCTAGGCCAGAGTTAATTTTCGGGAACTTGCCAAAGAAAGATTTTCTAATTTTGGTCCTAGACATTTTTAGTTTTGGCAAAATCATTTTAGATTTATCGAGCGGGCGAAAATTTAATTAAAAATCAATGTTATTTCTAGCCCAGAAAAAAAATAGCCCGAAATGAATGAAAAATTTGCGGCTTACTCGATAAATAAGATCGCCGGATTAAGTTAAGTCAAAATAGTTTCGAAGCCGTTTTTGTAGAAGGCCTTTGGCCTTAAAATATTCGTTCGTTCTGCAACATTTCTTTTCAAGGACCATTTTTTGAGGTCTGCGAACAAGTAGTAGTCACTGGAAGTCAGATCCGAAGGTGCGATGGATGGGGAAACAATTTGAACTTCAATTCAGGAAATCGTAGCCGATGACTTATGATACGGTGATTAACACTTTCTTTTGCAATTGGGGTCATTTTTTCGCTACTCCTTCTTTCAAATGCACCAATAATGCCATGTAATATTGGCTGTTGTAGGTCTTTCCTTTCTTTCATCCATTGTCAATCATGTTTATTGCAGTTTTTCAGCTCTCCAAATCAGCGACGCTTTGCTGATGGAGGACAAATGATCATGTAACATAGTCTATACACTGCCTTTTGATATCTTTAAGATGTCAGCAATCTCACGCAACTGCACTTTGCGATCTTTCAAAACGATTTTGTGCACTTTTTGTCTTTTCTAGAATAACGGCCGAATTCGGGCAACCAGAGCGTTCAGCATCATCGGTGTTTGTACTGCCATGTTTAAACTCAGCAAACCAACGTTCGACGATTGCTTTCGATAGAGCAAAGTTCCTCAGTTTATGGCGTGGGTTTGTATATAACAGTTTTTATTTTGGGTTCTCCAATTGTTGTGTATTTGTATAACAATATAATAGAGTGCAGCCGGGGTACCATAGTGTTTTGTAATAACACTATAAGTTCTATGGACCTATATATGAACATCGGTAATTTAAATTATTTTAATAATACGAAGCCAGTTGTAGTGGAGTGTTATTCTAGTAGTACAGGTTTTGGAGCAGCTATAATTCTAAAAAATAATGTCATTAGTTACGCATTCTGAATTTTAACAGGTGCAGTCCACAATTACGCTACTGTGTTATGTTGTAGTCGATTTTATCAAATGGTAGTGGGACCTTGAATGCTCTTAAGAGATTACAGCTAATGCTCATGATTCTACAGCGATTTCTCTAGAGATTTTTATCGACTTATTTTGTGGATACCGACAATAATTAGACAGGAACCTTATTGTAAACTTTCAAATAAGTCAGTCTCCACAAAATAAGTCACGAATTGGACCGCCGTCTTAGTTTATGTTTCATTTTTCAGGAATCAATAAACATTATACTTCGCGTAAACAATTACGCGTTTTATGTCGCGAATTCAACCAGTTCATATATATAATTGTGGTATATACCTCTATTACAATAGAAATAGAAGTGATAGGAAGAGAACGATGTTCAACTTAATCCAGCTGCAAACACAATTAAGAATAAGTAATTTTAGAAGTGAAATAGACTGGAATTTTATTTGTAAAAAAACGGACATAAACTACGTTGAAAATAGTGATGATACGAAATCCCAGCCCCGGGTCAAGATAGGGATAAGAAATTGGTAAAGTATAACGGTAAAGTTATCAAAGCAAGTCATCCCATTCAAAATATACTTCCATTTGATAATATGAAAATAACTGACGATAGCATAGACCGTGACGAGACTATGAAGGATCCAACAATGGAAAGGAGTCGATATTAATTTCTACTGATGGAAAATCGCATACTACTTCCACAATCACTTCGTAAACTAATGGTAGGCAAGAGATTGAAGCTAAACTAACATTAGCACATCAAAGTCATTTTCGACCAGTAATGTAGAATCAAATTATGAAAAAAGTGAAAGAATGTGAAAGTGTAACAGCAGATTCACGCCATAAGCAACCAATGTAATCACATAGCATAACAACCTACGAGTATGAGTTTCAGTTTGAGTCAATTCTCGTACTTACTGTTTCAAAACCTTTAACATCTTAAAGGATATGTCTCGTAGGTACTTACACCGCAGCTGAGTGTGCTTACTTAAGCCGTAGTCAAAATTGTGATAAACCTGATTAGAAAATCGTATGAAAGTGGAGAAGCATTCTGGGCTGTTGTATTACACTGGCGGAACGTTTGAAATAAAATTCAGTCAGGCCTCCTTCAACGTCTTCTCAAGTTTTTAAAATCTAAAATTATCGACAACGTCGAAATCGATAGAAAACGTAATCGCACCCATAGCAAATTATCTATTTAATGCCAAAGGTTCAACTTATCAACGTAGTTTATCGCCAAATAGAAATTAAATCAAAATACTAAGATTGTAATACCGCAAACAATACCAGTGAAGCCTACAAGAAGTTCAACCATCTCCCTCTACACCATCTCCATTCTTCAATAGCACATCACCTCATCATAGAAGGAACATAAAGTAGCGAGAGATTCAACGGTGCTTTTGCTTCGACTAATTCGCATTAAATTGAGTTGAAGCAAAATCCTTTATCTTACTCAACTGCAGTCCGTTATTTTAAACCCGGTATATACCATACTGTTTATTGTTTAAAACAGTGAATCGTGCAAAATTCTCGGTAGTCTTGTGGATGAAATTCATTAATACCCAAACATGATTAAGGATCGGCTTATTACGAAGAATTTTTCTTATCTAATTAATTTTCGGTGGCCTTTCCGTTTCAATATTTGTAGATGTGTCAGAACTGCAACGACCTTTCCAAAACTCTGGTCTGTGATGTGAATAGTTTATCAATCTTCTCTGTTACTCTAATAGGGTTAGTCAGATATAAAACCCCAAATTGTTGACCACAAAGGCTCCATTAAAAGAATAAAAATAAAGTGTTAGTTTTCGGAAGCGGGAGCAGCAAATTTTTTCTAAAAACAGCCAATGGAGGACCGCCGAACAGGCGAGCAAATTTCATCGTGAAATGTGAAAGCATTTTTTTGATTACTGAGAATCATGGTTAGAAACTTAATAAAGATAAGAAAGTGTACAAAGCTGCTATAGAAAAACGCCCAAAACGCCAATTAAAATTGTTATTAACAAATAAGTTAGAAAGAAGTTAGATACCACGAAAGGGATTTCTCGATGGTTGGAGATAGGGTTTTAAAGTCCTCGTAATTTTTGATTACATTACAAGATTGCGAATGAACTAGGTGAGTTCCTTGATTTTATTCTTAGCACTAACCTATATACATAATAATTGTTGTAAACCAACGTTTAAAGACATTACAGTTGATTCAGATACCATTATGGATAATTTAGTGAATTGGGGGGTGTCGGAGGATCATTTCTTTTCTCAACAATGTTATCTCTAATTTGAATTTGAAACAAACCCCCTATAAACCTAGCTTAAGAAAGCGACTGGGATATTTGTAGAACTATTCTAAGCAATTCACTATAGGTACCGGTTGAAACCTACCTGATTCAACACAAGAGCGTCATATAATAGTGGACCAGCTATGCTATCCGACGTCGTTAATAACGTCATATGTGTTGCGTGTTCTTCTATAGTAAATCACTGGCAAACCTTGACCACCGCGGTGGACGAAGAATTACAAAACACCCGTAAACAATGCAGGAGGCTCTTTAGAAGAGCCAAGGTGTCTAAAGCTGCTAAGTGCTACAAGGAAGTTCACAAAACATACAAATACGAATTAGGAAATTGTAATACACATGCCTATGCCTTAAATATCTCATAGTCTCACCACTCCGAATTTTTCCAATGACCAGATGGGTTTTTGACCGTAACTAGTGCAGATTTTTTGAAGCTATTACTAGAAACTCTCTTTCCAGGTAACCCCGAATCTGTGCCACAAAAATAGAAACAACATAGTCGTCGGCATTGTAATCCAGGTTATAAGCAGGAGACAAATTTTGTGGGCATTATTATATTGGCGGATGTCCAACAAACGACTGACATAATCTTACCTTGGCTAGAAGTTACTTTGAAGAGCAGCCTAGAACTCTGTCAAATTCCTAGTAAATGTACTGAAATAAATGTAATATTTATACCTAAGGCGATAAAAAGTTCACATTGCAGTCCCACAGACCTCACAATAGGAATTCGATTGAGCCAAATAGGCTATCAAAATCTCAACATGGATATTGCAAGGGTAAATCTGTGGAAACTGCTCTCCACTCCTTTATTGATCCTATCGAGAAATCGAGAACATAATAAAAATACTCCATCTACTCACTGTACGGGGACGATTCACTCAGGAAGTGGGTAGATCACTTGATTAAAATGAACTTGGTTATAAATGACTTTGTTATTAAACCCAAAAGGGTGTGGCTTAAAAGTTCATGCTTATGCGGATGATAGATGATGGTTTAAGAGAACGCACGCAAAGTGCACTTGGCATTAAATTTGAATCCACACAAAATTGAGTTGGTCCTTTTCTCCAGGAAATACAAACTTCATCAGATCGACTCCGTAGCTTAAATGTTATTGAAATGACCTTCACTGATAAGGCGAAGTGCCTAGGTCTCATTCTGGGCAGCAAACTAAGCTGGAGGAAATCTAACATATTAGAAAGAGTAAAGAAAACAACAATAGCGCTTTACTACTGAAAAAATGCCATTGGGGGAAAATGGGGTTTGGAGCACCACATTGAACATTGGCTCTATATTTCTACTATTATAGGTTGTTTTTTATTATATCGGGTTACTGTTTGGTGGGCAGCTTTAAATATTCTGACCAACCTAAAATCCTTGGTGAAAGTACAACGAACAGCTGCCTTTTATATTAGTGGTAGCAGAAGGTTATCTTTCATCTCATACCCATAGATATTCTAATGACTCAACAACATTTCCATGTGGAACTGTTACAATACAGGACACTCATCTATTCTAAGAAACAGGAACATCCCAAATACTACCGACTATACCAACCCGTCATCATGTTTTGATCAGAGGTTAATATATATTGGGACAGGACTGGTTGAGAGGAGCATTTCTGAATACTGAAGGTGTCACTGATGTCAGTATTTTCGTTTCCCGGACTAGACTATTGCAGGGTTTTTAAAGCTGAACTAATTGCGATAAAGGAAGCTGTTAAGGTTCTGGTTATAAAGGAAGCGGTTAAGTTAAAATGCAATCTCTGCAAGCAATATTCGCGTTTTTATGGACAGATAGGCTTCAATTAAGAGGCTCTAATCATATTTTCTTACTTCTAAAGTAGCCCAGAATTGTCTCTCATATCTTAACGAGATAGCAGATGAGTTCTATGTTCACCTGATGTGGGTGCCAAGGAATTTTAATATTACGGGGAATGACAAGGCACAATCTGCCTCATTTCACCAGGCAGGCGAATGTTGATATACCGCTCGTTACGTGCAAATTACTCATTCAGGAGGAAACTAGAAGAACTACCAACGACATATGGTCCAATAGTACCTCATGCGTGATAAGAAGGCAGATCTGGCCAAAACAATGTGGTGGTGGGTGCTATTACGTTACATTGTCTCGCTGCTTCGTTGTGAGCTCAAGATAGTTCGATAAGTGTGAGGAGGGGAAATAATGTGACATAGCCACGGATCTGATTGTGTGTGTGTTACAGTCCCTTAGGACTATCACCCTAACCTAACCTAACCTACAAGATATAGTTAAAGCAGGATGTACCAAAGCTTAGCATGTAGCTTGAGTCACCTACTTTGGGCAATATCCTTGCAAATTTAGCTTCTTTAAATTGTTCCATGGAATAATTAAACTACACATAAAAATTCTCAGTTTCGTCTGCTATAAGTACGTTAAGATGATAAAGTAAGATAAAGCACCAGGACTAGTATAGGAAGTATCAATAATTTTTAAAATATTATTTGGTTCCACCCTCCAAATTCCTCAGTTATAATTACAACTCCATGGCAATGTTTTCCACTTTGCATTGCGCATTCCAAAATATTTTCTTCCATATGCGATTGATTTAATTTTCCATACCCGTCCTATGTGTGTTGTCATGCCAATCCATATACATTTTTTTTTTGCTTTTTACCTTAAATATTTGAAAACTAGTCGGATTTGTGGCAAGGGACGACGACAGTTTTAATCAAACGTGGAAAATATATTTTTAGTAAGCAATTTTTTGTTGCGTAATTAAATTATTAATTAACAATGGAGGCGGAAGATGCTGCTGATGCGGAGGCATTAGATAACGAGGGAGAGGAAGAGCCTTTGGTTCCGGAAGAAATAACCGATGAATATTATGAAGGGCTTTGCGTCAAAATACAAGGCGTAAGGAAATTTATTTTAATTTTGCACAAAATTAATTTAATTTTTCTTAATTAGATAATTAAAGATTTGCAATCGGAACAAAAATATACGTTAGCCGAAGAATTTCAAAGGGTTATGGGTGTAAGTCAAAAATTGAAAGAAAATTTAGGTGATCAACTGAAAAAGATGCAGGAAATGAAAGAAGAAATTGCTGCGGCAGAGGGGCGAGTAGCGGCTGCTGTGAGGATATCACAAACTGATAATGAAACAATTAATCGATTAAAAGTTGAAATTGATGGTGCATGGAAGCAGTCTGATATAGCGCGCACTCGAGAACAGGCTGCCCAAGAAACGATGTCAGTGCTACGGCAAAAATTAGAAAAATTACAAATCGACAATGACAAAATGAACGACAAAAAGGAAGCAGCGGATGATGTAAGTGCGGCAGTTAGTAAACAAAAGGAAGGAATTCAGAAAGAGGCCGAACGATTAAAAGCCGAACTGGATGAATATAAAAATCGCTTAGCAATACAACGTGCCTATACCGAGGAAGTGGAGACAAAGCGATCGGAGACGGAGCAAAAATTAAATGACATGTACAAGGTACTTGATCAAACATCGGACGAGGCATTTAAAGAGAAAAAATTGCTAGAGCTGGTTAAGGTACAACTAGCCGAATGCACAGAAGAGCGAGATACTAAAGATGCCGAGGCCAAACATTATAAATTCCAGGCTGATAACCATTACAAAACTACACTTAGCTTGACTTCAAATTTGGGAAGCCAAAAGGCAGCAAACGAAAAGCTTTCGAACCAATACAAAATTCAAACTGAAAAACTAACCAAATTACAATCCGATATGGAATCTTTAATTCAGTTTAAAGAAAAGCTGGTGCATGAACTGAGTCAAAAGAGTAATATTTTGAAGCTGCGTGAAGATGAAAACAATAAATATAGGCTCGAGTCTACCACCTTGATAAAGAGAAGTGAAATGCTGATGAAAAAATTAATGAAGGTGGAAACTCAAAAAAGTATGCTAGAACAGGACGTACTTAAATATCAGTGAGTGCTTTTATCGATTTTTTTTTTGTATATTTTAATATTTTTAAATAAAATTATTATTTATAGAGCTCATATAGTGACATTTGAGAAGGAACAGGACGCGACTAAACGCGCCTTTGATGGCTTGAGGAAAGACATTGAAAAAGTAGCTCGCGATCGTGACCTGGTGCGCAAAGATCTCATGAAATCAAACCGAGTGATTGGAGAACATTTGGATACGATTATGTTGCACGAACAGCATATCAAAACATTAGATAACGATATACGGTCACATCTCCAGCTGGAACATAAATTACGGACATCAATCACAAAAGTTGAGAAAGAGCGTGATCGAAATGCAGAAGAAATTCAAGTATTAGCCGATAAGGTGGAATCACTTAACGAAGATTTGACTGCGAAAATCAATCAAATTGCCGAATTAAAAGATACCGTTGCCGAGATTCAAACTAAAATGGCACATGTTCAGTTACTTTTCGAGACAGCCCGGTCAGAGCGTAACGCCTTCCAACGTGATCTTCAGGCATGCATTGAAGATCGAGACGATTTGAAAGAACGATTACGGGTACGATTCATTTATAAGTTTTGTAATTTTTCTGCTTTTATACAATTTTTTACAATTTTAGATTGCAACACGCCAAACAGAACAACTAAAGGAAGATATTGCGACAAAAGAAGCTGAATTGCTGCGTGCAGAAAAGGCCATCGATAAGCTAGAAAAAGAGAAACAAGCGTTAAAAATTGAAAATCAAAATATATTGGTGGCCCTGCAACACACTAAAACTGAGCTCAAAGAGAAGAAAATCGAGAACGAACGATTATATAAAACGTTATCGGACGATGAACTTCGACTTACAAAATTGCGGGCCGATTTGGATACGGCTCTAAATGAAAAGGATTTGATTGGTACGCAAATGATTAGGCGCAACGACGAAATTGGTCTGTTAAACGAGAAACTGCACATCATTCAAATGGCGCTTGATCGCGGTGAAAGCCAATACAATAAACGATTGGATGATATTCGGTTGCTGAAAATTGAGATTGCTAATTTACGATCGCAACGTAATTTATTGACTCGAGGTTTGGCGAACACGGCCGATATGCGGCAAGAGGTGTTACAACTTCATCGCATTTTAACGCAAGAGCGGGTTAAAGCTAAAGCTTTAGAACAGGAAATGACCACACCGATGAACATACATCGATGGCGTAAATTGGAAGGAAAAGATCCTGACAAGCTTGATTTAATTACAAAAGTCCAAGTACTTCAAAAGTATGCAATCCTCTTCTATAATTTTAAATAGCAGCATTATTAACAGTAAATTTTTATTTTAGGCGAATACTATCCCAGACCGTGCAAGCAACTCAGCGTGAGAAATCGCTACAAGAAACTCATAAGCTGTACATTTCGTTGAAGGATTACGTACTGAAATTGCCAACATACGAAGTTAAAGAACGACTGACCGTCACGCAACGAATTTTAACTGCCAAAACCAAGAAACTTAAAGCACTGACCGCTGAATTAAATGCCAAAGAGATTGATGAGAAAACAAAGGAATGCCAAATTGACGAATTGAAATCATCCCTGCTGGATACCAAACGTGAACTGATCAAACAGAAGAAGGAAAAATCGAAAATTTTGGATGATCGCGAAATTGCCGCTCTCAACAATATGACCGCTTGCCAATCAGGTTTAGGATATCGAACGCTTGGATCCGGTTTCAAAGTACCCAGTTAATTCTATGAGATACTTGGTCGGCCGAGCACCTATATTTTATAGATTTATATCAATTTTAAGTTTTGGCAAAATTATTGTAAAATTTATTTATTTTGATACAACTGTTCATTTTATGAAATTCATGTTGAATTTTAGTTTATTTTCGGTTGCGCGTAGTGAAAATGGATTTGCCTTTGTTGTGAAGTCTCTAAGGACTAGTTCGCGCTGGTAAATTGTTATTTGAAGAGGTGCTAATCCATAGAACATCGAAAAAATTTGTAGTTGAGTTTTTCAACTACATGCAAGACCCCCTTAAACTGATGAATTTTAAAATGAATCTTGAATGAAAGATTACTAGAACCTTGTTACCTGTTTCGATTATAGGTTAACAAGGTTATTAACACATTAAGATGATTAAGAAGTTTTCGAACTATATTTAATTTAATTAGAATACCGCGTTTACATAGTAACTTGAATTACGATTTGCTGTCAACATCTCCCTCCTTATTCACAGACGTAGTTTGTTACATGAGTGGGTGGTCGAGCTTCCACATAATTATTCAGTTGTTGTTGGTACATCATCACTGGTAATGATGATCATGATTGGCCTTGTAGATAATCCTGAAATTCCGCGAAATCATATGATGAATGGCCCGCTGTATTGAATATGTCTCTACATGAAAAACTGATATCGGATCAATGGTAAGTGATCGGACTCGGTATTATTATGCTGGTGTAACGAAGTCTTATAAATGATTGTCAGAATACTGTGACGTGAAATTCGTGTCACTAAGACGTATTGAATATATAACACCGCCGATTCGTGCATTGCGGCGAAACTCTTTTGCGTATACATTGTCGCCTGAAGAGAAACTATGATGTTGGTTACCGTGGTGTCAGTTGAACTCTTGTTGAATATCGCGATCCTTGCCGTGTTCTGGAGTAGAGCTCGATCAGCTCGCTCGTTCAACATCGAGTGATAGGCTGGCGTTAATATGTGATTAAACATTCGGGCACGACATAAATCATTAAATTGTTTGCTGACGGATTTAGCCCCGTTTGTCTGTTACCAATGTTTCCGGATTGCATACTCTGAGAAAAATTCGCTCATCTTTTCGATGCAAGCCTTTGACGTGATGTTAGTGCATTCGAGAGCGTCGAGAAACATTGAATGGGAATCAACACTGAACAGGTACCTTTTTCCATTAAGTGGTCCTGCGATGTCGATATGCACTCGTGATTTGGCGTTCACTGCGAGTTAAGTCGCATATGTGTTTCCAAATGTGCCTTATGCAGTTCTCGTAATATCAGCTTTCGGTATTGTCGCGGAAGAACGATTACGTCGCCAGTGGAGAATGATCTAATCGGTTGCTAAACTGCGCCAATTCGTCGTCGTCTGGAAGTTCCGATTTCGAATTTGGCCTGTCGGATTTCAAATAATTAGCGGTTAAGAGTTCTATCGCGTTTAGATAATTTTCCGGGTGATGAGTAAGATATCGATAGTTTCCTCGATCTGATCGTTTATTTCATTTTTCAGGTGAGCCAGGCAATCACGTAGTCCTCATTGTCAACTCAGACTGATGCGCTGAGTCGTGGTAAAATATTGGCTGATCCAAAATCATTTGTCCACGTGTATAAAATATCGGAATCATATGTCGTTAATATTAAAGTCGATCGTTGAAGTTAATTTGTGGTGTACACACGGATCCCGTTTTTGGCCCAAAAATGCTGAGAAGAGATTTATGTTCTGTTGCTAGTGGGAATCTTCTCCGGTAGATGTACCAAGGCTTTCTTTCTCCACTTGACCGTAATTTTTTCCAGTTAATGTTAGGGTTCGTGGCGCATGCGAAATCACTTTCTCCGTTCTCCCTGAATAAGCGTGGAAAACGGTGCTCCGAATTCCGTACTGCTAGCATCAGCATAGACTTTGATAGGAAGTGCTGGGTCGTAATGAGTTAGGAATAATTTGGATGTGAGATACGTTTGATTTTGTCAAATTATTATTGGGCCGGAATCGAAGTTATTGCAGCAATTTTCGATGGATCTGTGGTGATGCCCTGACTATTTACGGTTATTCCCAAATAATTGATTTCATTGCTTAAAAAAATTGTATTGGTTATCTTCACTCGGAAACCGAATTCTTCCGTCGTTGAAAAAGTCGTTTTCAAACCGATTTGTGAGTCTGCCCACCCTTGGAATGTACAAGAATAAAAAAAATTCGGTCGCGGGTTTCACTCCAAAAGATAGCCGATTGAACGTGTTAAGTCTCTTGTGTGCATCTTAATCGGTAGGAATCGCTTTGATTTGTCGTTAACGTTGATTTGTTATAACAGTAACATCTGAAACATCGATTTGGGCGAATATTTTACTGCTGGTGAGTTGTGGAAACATTTCCGGTGGGACGTTTGACCGTGACGATAGGTGATGCCGGAGTACTCAATCGGTGAAATAATATGAATTTAAATACGATCTAGTTCGCATTCAATTCCTTCTAATGCAACGAAAGATACTGAGTGCTTCGGCCGATATATAGGATGGACGTCCAACTTCAGGTTGGATGGTTGCTTTAGTCTATAAACAGTTGTCGGATGTCTCGCTGAAGATGATATTTTATTCTACGAATGACATTGAAACGCTCGATCCAATCTATGCGGACTAAACAATTACCAGAATATACTTGCCCGATGTTTTTGGGCCTCATTATCCAGGTGACGTAGAACGTGTGCTTGTTGATGCCAGCTTGGTTTGCTAGATGTCGAAATACGTGGACATCCAGAAATGGACAATCTCGAGGGGTTAAGTGAATCAATTTACTCGTTGTCTGTTTTGATGAAATTGAAGGACCTGCTTCATGGCATTGATAACTGGCTGCGAATTGGATCTTCCACCAATAATCGCAATAGAGATTTATGATGCGTTGAGTTTCGGCGATTAGTTCATCCAGTGACTATTGGTTTGCATCTTCCCTTTTTGTCAGAAGAGGCGCTCGAGTTTCAGCATCTTGAGAATTGTTTAGCTACTTAAATTCCTCACATTGTCGATTTACTAGTACTGCTTAAGTAACAAAATCTGTGCTCGCATCCGTTATTGTTTGAAGACACTTGTACATCTTTTTGTAGCATCTTTTAATTTCTTCGACATCTCAGCGGAAGAGACATCTTTCGGAGAATTCGGGAGGAGCATGTCTTTGAATTTATCATGGGAGTTTGCACCCAACTTGTACAAACACAATCGAATTTTTTACTTTGTTCGCCTTATTGGTGGATATTTCGTCGTTTCGTCGATACCACGCATCGAATGTGTTTTTCTCATTTGGATCGCATGCTAGTAGCAAGGGTTTGCTCTTAACCTTATTTTTTTGAAGCACCTGAAACTCCAGTTAGGTGTTTTATCAATGCTGTCCGTGCATACCCATGAGTTGTGCATTTGCCTTTGTACTGTAAGATGGTGTGATATCGTTCCGCGATGGTTCCAGTGTTTCCACCTGCACCGTTAAACTAATGATTATATTATCATCATTGACCTCGGCTGGAGATTGACAAAAAGAAGGGATTTTTTATTTTTTGAAGTTTCTGGTAAGCTGCTCGTTTGCACCTCGAATAGTGTTCGCACAGGTTTCGTCATTGGCGCGGCTGTCTGATCGGGAAGTCATCTGACAGACATATATAATCCTTCGTTGATGTATCGCCACGGTCCTTGTAAAGGTCAATCGAAGTTAATAGGACATCCGTAGTTGCACGATTATCAAAGCACGCAATGCTTTTGTGTACATTCGAACGCACCGAGATTTTGATGCACATAATCCAATAATGTTTTCGTAGAAGAGAAAAGATCAGTTGGGTTTCATTCTTTTATGTTGTGCGATGAATAACTAAACCGAATCCTCTTTAAGAGTCATCAGTCATCATCGGACGCTTAATTTTGTATACGGTCACAGAGGGTTTTTGCCTGGTAGTTGTTCTCTGAATTGGCATCGAGCATACGTGTTAGCAAAATGTTTTGTGTGAAGTTAAGCTGCGATCCGATGGTGATTGGAGTAATAAGCACATCATTGAATGAAGATGATTCAATGGCGGGTGACTCGGTGAACTTCGATTCGGGATTCGACTGCAACGTATGCATTAACGAGTGCGGTCACCCTAGCATAAACGGTTTGAACTGGATCTGCAAGTCGAATTAGAGTTGTAATAACATATTTTCGTGCACGAGTTGTGGCTTTTGTTCGGATGTGAGAAGTTTGAATTGATCACATTCTAACACGTTGCGATTTTTTCACAAGCTTGACACGTGGATATGTGAGAGAACGATGGGACGATAACTGAATACGCTGATTTGTATATGTCAGGTTTGCGTTGTGAGCCATGGAAATCCCCTCTTGAAAATTACCATCGGCCGATGGTTGTAATCATGCTTCCTCGTAATTTGGACTGGTGAAGCTTACAGTTTTAAGCGACAGTGTTATCATTCTAGTTAAGATCGACTTGAGATAATGCAGTTCTCGTTAATTGGACTATTGTTACGGATGAGGTCGACGAATAGATTTTCGAACTCTGTCAAATGTGTATAGTCGTCATCGAAAACTGAACCTGCTGTCTTCAACAGACATTAAAAAAGCAACCTCCATTCGGCGTTCAGAAAGTTAGATTTTCGGAGGAGTTAGATTTTCGAAATAATGTAAATTCCAAAATTAAATCCAAACGAAGGTAGAAAGAAATCTTCTAAAGGGTGGTTAAATTTTAAGGGCCGATGTTGATTTTGAATAAAACACAAATTATTTAGGAAATTATTGTCAATTATTTTTATTATGATAATATGGTATGGTTCAATTATGTATGGAACAAAATATTGGCCAAATGGCCACCGCGACCTCGGCGGCACACCTCCACCCGATGGTCCAAATTTTCGATGACGCTTAGGCATAATTGAGGTTCTACGCCGTTAATGTGCCAAATTATCTTATCCTTTAGCTCTTGAATTATTGCTGGCTTATCGACGTACACCTTTTATTTCAAATAGCCCCAAAGAAAGAAGTCCAATGGTGTCAAATCACATGATCTTGGCGGCCAATTGACATCGCCACCACGTGAGATACACGGCCATTGAATTTGTCGCGCAAAAGAGCCATTGTTTCGTTAGCTGTGTGGCAAGTGGCACCATCCTGTTGAAACCACATATCGTCCACATCCATATCTTCCAATTTGGGCCATAAAAAGTTCGTTATCATCTCACGATTGCGAACACCATTCACAGTAACTGTCTGACCGGCCTCATTTTGGAAAAAATACGGCCCGATGATGCCGCCAGCCCATAAACCGCACCAAACAGTCACTCTTTGTGGGTGCATTGGTTTTTCGACAATCACTCTTGGATTATGATTCGCCCAAATGCGGCAATTCTGCTTATTGACGAATCCACTGAGGTGAAAATGTGCCTCATCACTGAAGATGATTTTCTTCGAAAATTGATCATCCACTGTTGCCATTTCTTGCCACCATTCTGACCATTGACGACGTTTGGAATGGTCAAGAGGCTTTAGTTCTTGAGTCAATTGCACCTTATAAGCGTGTAAATGCAAGTCTTTGTGCATAATGTTCATCAACGACGAGCGTGAGAGGTGCAATTGTTGGGCACGACGACGAGTTGAGGTGGACGGCTCTTCAGCCACACTATCGCGAACAGCAGCAATATTTTCTGCTGTATGAGCTGTACGAGCATGCACTGGTGTTTTAAAATCTCCTACAAACCCGGTTTGCTCAAATTTTTACACGATTTTTCCGATTGTACGCACATTTGGACGATTAAAATTGACCGAAAAAATCACGAAGTGAACGATATGCATTTTGATTTGAACGCCCATTTGCATAATATGCCTGAATAACTTTAACGCGTTGCTCGATTGTGTATCTTTCTATGGTTCAAATTGATTTAGTCTGAAATTGAGAAATGTCAAATTAAATGCAGAAAAAACTTGACGTTTAGGTGTGGTTCACATTCAACGTCGGCCCTTAAAATTTAACCACCCTTTATAACTCATTTTACATCCCTTAAAATATAAAAATTTCTCATATTAACCGATATTTGAACTACAAACGAATTGTCCACAAAGAATATGCGGCTACCTCCCTTTTTTCTTTTTTGTCAGAGTTTGACGTTAGGTTTTATTTATTGTTAATAAAACCATTCACCGAACTGTTGGACAGCAAAAAGAATATAAGAATTCGTGACAAAGACTGCGGTTTGAATTATCCGATAGCATTATTACATCACACGTACAACACAACCATCCACAAATTAAATTTAATTGTCAAAACTCCTGATGGTGCCGCTTAAATTATCGGTTATGTAAACTTCCAACTTAAATATGAAAATAAAACTAAGAATGTACGGTTCTATATTATACCAACTATACAAAATAAAATTTAGCTCGGACTCAATTGCCGGATAATGCTTAATTTGATATGTGAGCCTGAACGTCAAGCAAACTTATATTTTAAGCAGTACAAAAAGTTGAATGAAAAATATGGCATGTTGTGGACGATTTCCAAAAATTTCTCGAACCAAAATCGATCAAGCAAATGATGAGGCGCTCATACGGCGGATGGTATCGTTTTATCTCCAAATATGTGGAAGTCTTAGGACCGATAATAAATCTTATTCTCGTAAGTACCGTTTATCTTTACATTTAAATTAACCATTTAGTTAGCCCAACTACGAATACATTTGTCCGTCAAGTTATGTGTGATTTACCGTTCAACAGTATTCTGCATATGCAGATCTCAAAAACATTCAACATTTTGTCTGGCTAAGCGAAACCATATCGAACCATTACAGTGGATTACTGGAGCGACTTCTAAAAATGATAACCGAGTTTAAATTTCTTAAATGCCGCATCGTAAAACCTGCAATAAACTTGATTGTCATTCGTTATTTGTTGCAAGTAATTCCTTCAATTAGTAAGACAAACAGAAAAACCGCATTAAATTTGTTTGAATACTTGTTCTTACCAAATAATAACTTTCTGTGGTAATCGCAACTTTATACGATTCAAGTAAAACTGAATGAGTAACAAATTACTTTCACTTTTTCTGTGACTGCCAATTTAAGATGCACAATGGTTATTTTAAAATAAAATTGATACTTGACGTTTTAGTTGCTTAGGGCTTGATGTTGCAATACAAGCGACTCAATGGTCTAGGTGCAAGATTCTCGCTTTGGGTGCAAGAGGTCGCGGGTTCAAACCGCGCTTCCGCTCAATATCTTAAAATAATTTTTTAAAATTTAGCTTAAACATCAATCGTGCAAACCAGAGCGATTGAAAATTGTGTTTAAATTTCCCTAACGTTGAAGTGATTTTCAAAGAACCACCTGTCCAAATACATAAGTTTACTCTATATGCAATTTTATGTAAGTGACGGTTTTTTGTAATAAAATAATTACTGCATGTAGATGTACTCGTATATGTACATTATCCGATATAAATGAAAAATTAACCAACCAAACGAGAACAGCATAATTTGTCATTCACCTTCCTATTGTTTTCGAGGAAACGCGTTACATAAACTTGATGTAAGAAATTGGGAGACGTGATGCAATTTGTATTCTTGGAGTTCGCCCTATTATGCAAATATAAAGGTTAGAATATTTAAATTCACGATGATTTGACAAACACAAGTCACATAACAAGGCAATTGATTGTGGACAAAAACAGTGTTGTAGTTCAATAAGTCTAAGATTTGCCGAAATAAAGAAGTAAATGGTCATCGGGTTTGATTATATTCTATATATTTGAGGGACCTAGCCATTAGAATAAATTAACATTGAATGTGATGTTCGCCAATCGTACATTTTAAAGTATTTTAAATTAAATTTTAAACCCATAGTAATATTTGGATGGACTTTTCGATTCCCGACTTTCATATTCCAAAAAACCGGATTTCAAAATACGATACTTACAATAACCGGACCTTCCATATGCAACCTACCATTAGTTTCTCGCTAAACACATTATTCCCATTCATCCTTAATCATTTTGAACCGGAATTTCAACAAAA
The DNA here is from genome assembly GCA_963691935.1 of Nephrotoma guestfalica. Taxonomy (NCBI): domain Eukaryota; kingdom Metazoa; phylum Arthropoda; class Insecta; order Diptera; family Tipulidae; genus Nephrotoma; species Nephrotoma guestfalica. The sequence goes on along the minus strand of OY829913.1, from coordinate 195,920,686 downwards.
AATATTTTCATTTGTTTTGCGAAAATCCCTGATGGTTAGCCTCACCGATTTTGAACGGATAAAATTCATCGCCGCAAATCCTGTATGATTCGGTTATGTAGAGTTATTGACGTAGTTTTGAGTAGAACTTCGTTTAAATTGTCGCAATATCTCCCCTTTTTCGCCTGCAATCCCGGTTCGATTACAAAATATAACCGGAGCTCAAAGTACGATACTTACAATAATCGGACCTTCCATATGCAAACTACGATTAGTTTCTCGCTAAGCACATTATTCCCCTTGATCCTTAATCATTTTGAACCGGAATTTCAACAAAAAATATTTTCATTTTTTTTGCGAAAATCCCTGATGGTTAGCCTTACCGATTTTGAACGGATAAAATTCATCGTCGCAGATCCTGTATGATTCGGTTATGTCGAGCTAGTGACGTAGTTTTGAGCAGAACTGCGTTTAAATTGTCGCAATATCTCCCCTTATTCGCCTGCAATCCCGGTTCGATTACAAAATATAACCGGAGCTCAAAATACGATACTTACAATAATCGGACCTTCCATATGCAAACTACCATTAGTTTCTCGCTAAGCACATTATTCCCCTTCATCCTTAATCATTTTGAACCGGAATTTCAACAAAAAATATTTTCATTTGTTTTGCGAAAATCCCTGATGGTTAGCCTCACCGATTTTGAACGGATAAAATTCATCGCCGCAAATCCTGTATGATTCGGTTATGTAGAGTTATTGACGTAGTTTTGAGTAGAACTTCGTTTAAATTGTCGCAATATCTCCCCTTTTTCGCCTGCAATCCCGGTTCGATTACAAAATATAACCGGAGCTCAAAGTACGATACTTACAATAATCGGACCTTCCATATGCAAACTACGATTAGTTTCTCGCTAAGCACATTATTCCCCTTGATCCTTAATCATTTTGAACCGGAATTTCAACAAAAAATATTTTCATTTTTTTTGCGAAAATCCCTGATGGTTAGCCTTACCGATTTTGAACGGATAAAATTCATCGTCGCAGATCCTGTATGATTCGGTTATGTCGAGCTAGTGACGTAGTTTTGAGCAGAACTGCGTTTAAATTGCCGCAATATCTCCCCTTATTCGCCTGCAATCCCGGTTCGATTACAAAATATAACCGGAGCTCAAAATACGATACTTACAATAATCGGACCTTCCATATGCAAACTACCATTAGTTTCTCGCTAAGCACATTATTCCCCTTCATCCTTAATCATTTTGAACCGGAATTTCAACAAAAAATATTTTCATTTTTTTTGCGAAAATCCCTGATGGTTAGCCTTACCGATTTTGAACGGATAAAATTCATCGTCGCAGATCCTGTATGATTCGGTTATGTCGAGCTAGTGACGTAGTTTTGAGCAGAACTGCGTTTAAATTGTCGCAATATCTCCCCTTATTCGCCTGCAATTCCGGTTCGATTACAAAATATAACCGGAGCTCAAAATACGATACTTACAATAACCGGACCTTCCATATGTAAACTACCATTAGTTTCTCGCTAAGCACATTATTCTCCTTCATCCTTAATCATTTTGAACCGGAATTTCAACAAAAAGTATTTTCATTTTTTTTGCGAAAATCCCTGATGGTTAGCCTTACCGATTTTGAACGGATAAAATTCATCGTCGCAGATCCTGTATGATTCGGTTATGTAGAGTTAGTGACGTAGTTTTGAGTAGAACTGCGTTTAAATTGTCGCAATATCTCCCCTTATTCGCCTGCAATTCCGGTTCGATTACAAAATATAACCGGAGCTCAAAATACGATACTTACAATAACCGGACCTTCCATATGTAAACTACCATTAGTTTCTCGCTAAGCACATTATTCTCCTTCATCCTTAATCATTTTGAACCGGAATTTCAACAAAAAATATTTTCATTTTTTTTGCGAAAATCCCTGATGGTTAGCCTTACCGATTTTGAACGGATAAAATTCATCGTCGCAGATCCTGTATGATTCGGTTATGTAGAGTTAGTGACGTAGTTTTGAGTAGAACTGCGTTTAAATTGTCGCAATGTCTTCCCTTATTCGCCTGCAATCCCGGTTCGATTACAAAATATAACCGGAGCTCAAAATACGATACTTACAATAACCGGACCTTCCATATGTAAACTACCATTAGTTTCTCGCTAAGCACATTATTCTCCTTCATCCTTAATCATTTTGAACCGGAATTTCAACAAAAAATATTTTCATTTTTTTTGCGAAAATCCCTGATGGTTAGCCTTACCGATTTTGAACGGATAAAATTCATCGTCGCAGATCCTGTATGATTCGGTTATGTCGAGCTAGTGACGTAGTTTTGAGTAGAACTGCGTTTAAATTGTCGCAATGTCTCCCCTTATTCGCCTGCAATCCCGGTTCGATTACAAAATATAACCGGAGCTCAAAATACGATACTTACAATAACCGGACCTTCCATATGTAAACTACCATTAGTTTCTCGCTAAGCACATTATTCCCCTTCATCCTTAATCATTTTGAACCGGAATTTCAACAAAAAATATTTTCATTTTTTTTGCAAAAATCCCTGATGGTTAGCCTTACCGATTTTGAACGGATAAAATTCATCGTCGCAGATCCTGTATGATTCGGTTATGTCGAGCTAGTGACGTAGTTTTGAGCAGAACTGCGTTTAAATTGTCGCAATGTCTCCCCTTATTCGCCTGCAATCCTGGTTCGATTACAAAATATAACCGGAGCTCAAAATACGATACTTTCAATAACCGGACCTTCCATACGTAAACTACCATTAGTTTCTCGCTAAGCACATTATTCTCCTTCATCCTTAATCATTTTGAACCGGAATTTCAACAAAAAATATTTTCATTTTTTTTGCGAAAATCCCTGATGGTTAGCCTTACCGATTTTGAACGGATAAAATTCATCGTCGCAGATCCTGTATGATTCGGTTATGTAGAGTTAGTGACGTAGTTTTGAGCAGAACTGCGTTTAAATTGTCGCAATATCTCCCCTTATTCGCCTGCAATTCCGGTTCGATTACAAAATATAACCGGAGCTCAAAATACGATACTTACAATAACCGGACCTTCCATATGTAAACTACCATTAGTTTCTCGCTAAGCACATTATTCTCCTTCATCCTTAATCATTTTGAACCGGAATTTCAACAAAAAATATTTTCATTTTTTTTGCGAAAATCCCTGATGGTTAGCCTTACCGATTTTGAACGGATAAAATTCATCGTCGCAGATCCTGTATGATTCGGTTATGTAGAGTTAGTGACGTAGTTTTGAGTAGAACTGCGTTTAAATTGTCGCAATATCTCCCCTTATTCGCCTGCAATCCCGGTTCGATTACAAAATATAACCGGAGCTCAAAATACGATACTTACAATAACCGGACCTTCCATATGTAAACTACCATTAGTTTCTCGCTAAGCACATTATCCTCCTTCATCCTTAATCATTTTGAACCGGAATTTCAACAAAAAATATTTTCATTTTTTTTGTTGCGAAAATCCCTGATGGTTAGCCTTACCGATTTTGAACGGATAAAATTCATCGTCGCAGATCCTGTATGATTCGGTTATGTAGAGTTAGTGACGTAGTTTTGAGTAGAACTGCGTTTAAATTGTCGCAATATCTCCCCTTATTCGCCTGCAATTCCGGTTCGATTACAAAATATAACCGGAGCTCAAAACACGATACTTACAATAACCGGACCTTCCATATGTAAACTACCATTAGTTTCTCGCTAAGCACATTATTCTCCTTCATCCTTAATCATTTTGAACCGGAATTTCAACAAAAAATATTTTCATTTTTTTTGCGAAAATCCCTGATGGTTAGCCTTACCGATTTTGAACGGATAAAATTCATCGTCGCAGATCCTGTATTATTCGGTTATGTAGAGTTAGTGACGTAGTTTTGAGTAGAACTGCGTTTAAATTGTCGCAATATCTCCCCTTATTCGCCTGCAACCCCGGTTCGATTACAAGATATAACCGGAGCTCAAAATACGATACTTACAATAACCGGACCTTCCATATGCAAACTACCATTAGTTTCACGCTAAGCACATTATTCCCCTTCATCCTTAATCATTTTGAACCTGAATTTCAACAAAAAAATATTTTCATTTTTTTTGCGAAAATCCCTGATGGTTAGCCTTACCGATTTTGAACGGATAAAATTCATCGTCGCAGATCCTGTATGATTCGGTTATGTAGAGTTAGTGACGTAGTTTTGAGTAGAACTGCGTTTAAATTGTCGCAATATCTCCCCTTATTCGCCTGCAATCCCGGTTCGATTACAAAATATAACCGGAGCTCAAAATACGATACTTACAATAACCGGACCGTCCATATGCAAACTACCATTAGTTTCTCGCTAAGCACATTATTCCCCTTCATCCTTAATCATTTTGAACCGGAATTTCAACAAAAAAATATTTTCATTTTTTTGCGAAAATCCCTGATGGTTAGCCTTACCGATTTTGAACGGATAAAATTCATCGTCGCAGATCCTGTATGATTCGGTTATGTAGAGTTAGTGACGTAGTTTTGAGTAGAACTGCGTTTAAATTGTCGCAATATCTCCCCTTTCGCCTGCAATTCCGGTTCGATTACAAAATATAACCGGAGCTCAAAATACGATACTTACAATAACCGGACCTTCCATATGTAAACTACCATTAGTTTCTCGCTAAGCACATTATTCTCCTTCATCCTTAATCATTTTGAACCGGAATTTCAACAAAAAATATTTTCATTTTTTTTGCGAAAATCCCTGATGGTTAGCCTTACCGATTTTGAACGGATAAAATTCATCGTCGCAGATCCTGTATGATTCGGTTATGTAGAGTTAGTGACGTAGTTTTGAGTAGAACTGCGTTTAAATTGTCGCAATATCTCCCCTTATTCGCCTGCAATCCCGGTTCGATTACAAAATATAACCGGAGCTCAAAATACGATACTTACAATAACCGGACCTTCCATATGTAAACTACCATTAGTTTCTCGCTAAGCACATTATTCTCCTTCATCCTTAATCATTTTGAACCGGAATTTCAACAAAAAATATTTTCATTTTTTTTGTTGCGAAAATCCCTGATGGTTAGCCTTACCGATTTTGAACGGATAAAATTCATCGTCGCAGATCCTGTATGATTCGGTTATGTAGAGTTAGTGACGTAGTTTTGAGTAGAACTGCGTTTAAATTGTCGCAATATCTCCCCTTATTCGCCTGCAATTCCGGTTCGATTACAAAATATAACCGGAGCTCAAAATACGATACTTACAATAACCGGACCTTCCATATGTAAACTACCATTAGTTTCTCGCTAAGCACATTATTCTCCTTCATCCTTAATCATTTTGAACCGGAATTTCAACAAAAAATATTTTCATTTTTTTTGCGAAAATCCCTGATGGTTAGCCTTACCGATTTTGAACGGATAAAATTCATCGTCGCAGATCCTGTATGATTCGGTTATGTAGAGTTAGTGACGTAGTTTTGAGTAGAGCTGCGTTTAAATTGTCGCAATATATCCCCTTATTCGCCTGCAATCCCGGTTCGATTACAAAATATAACCGGAGCTCAAAATACGATACTTACAATAACCGGACCTTCCATATGCAACCTATCATTAGTTTCTCGCTAAACACATTATTCCCATTCATCCTTAATCATTTTGAACCGGAGTTTCAACAAAAAAATATTTTCGTTTCTGTTGCGAAAATCCCTGATGGTTAGCCTTACCGATTTTGAACGGATAAAATTCATCGTCGCAGATCCTGTATTATTCGGTTATGTAGAGTTAGTGACGTAGTTTTGAGTAGAACTGCGTTTAAATTGTCGCAATATCTCCCCTTATTCGCCTGCAACCCCGGTTCGAATTCAAGATATAACCGGAGCTCAAAATACGATACTTACAATAACCGGACCTTCCATATGCAAACTACCATTAGTTTCACGCTAAGCACATTATTCCCCTTCATCCTTAATCATTTTGAACCTGAATTTCAACAAAAAAATATTTTCATTTTTTTTGCGAAAATCCCTGATGGTTAGCCTTACCGATTTTGAACGGATAAAATTCATCGTCGCAGATCCTATATGATTCGGTTATGTAGAGTTAGTGACGTAGTTTTGAGTAGAACTGCGTTTAAATTGTCGCAATATCTCCCCTTATTCGCCTGCAATCCCGGTTCGATTACAAAATATAACCGGAGCTCAAAATACGATACTTACAATAACCGGACCTTCCATATGCAACCTATCATTAGTTTCTCGCTAAACACATTATTCCCATTCATCCTTAATCATTTTGAACTGGAATTTCGACAAAAAAATATTTTCATTTTTTTTGCGAAAATCCCTGATGGTTAGCCTTACCGATTTTGAACCTTACCAAATTTGAACGGATAAAATTCATCGTCGCAGATCCTGTATGATTCGGTTATGTAGAGTTAGTGACGTAGTTTTGAGTAGAACTGCGTTTAAATTGTCGCAATATCTCCCCTTATTCGCCTGCAATCCCGGTTCGATTACAAAATATAACCGGAGCTCAAAATACGACACTTACAATAACCGGACCTTCCATATGAAAACTACCATTAGTTTCTCGCTAAACACATTATTCCCCTTCATCCTTAATCATTTTGAACCGGAATTTCGACAAAAAAATATTTTCATTTTTTTTGCGAAAATCCCTGATGGTTAGCCTTACCGATTTTGAACGGATAAAATTCATCGTCGCAGATCCTGTATAATTCGGTTATGTAGAGTTAGTGACGTAGTTTTGAGTAGAACTGCGTTTAAATTGTCGCAATATCTCCCCTTATTCGCCTGCGACCCCGGTTCGATTACAAGATATAACCGGAGCTCAAAATACGATACTTACAATAACCGGACCTTCCATATGCAACCTATCATTAGTTTCTCGCTAAACACATTATTCCCATTCATCCTTAATCATTTTGAACCGGAATTTCAACAAAAAAATATTTTCATTTCTGTTGCGAAAATCCCTGATGGTTAGCCTTACCGATTTTGAACGGATAAAATTCATCGTGGCAGATCCTGTATGATTCGGTTATGTAGAGTTAGTGACGTAGTTTTGAGTAGAACTGCGTTTAAATTGTCGCAATATCTCCCCTTACTCGCCTGCAACCCAGGTTCGATTACAAGATATAACCGGAGCTCAAAATACGATACTTACAATAACCGGACCTTCCATATGCAACCTATCATTAGTTTCTCGCTAAACACATTATTCCCATTCATCCTTAATCATTTTGAACCGGAGTTTCAACAAAAAAATATTTTCATTTTTTTTGCGAAAATCCCTGATGGTTAGCCTTACCGATTTTGAACGGATAAAATTCATCGTGGCAGATCCTGTATGATTCGGTTATGTAGAGTTAGTGACGTAGTTTTGAGTAGAGCTGCGTTTAAATTGTCGCAATATATCCCCTTATTCGCCTGCAATCCCGGTTCGATTACAAAATATAACCGGAGCTCAAAATACGATACTTACAATAACCGGACCTTCCATATGCAACCTATCATTAGTTTCTCGCTAAACACATTATTCCCATTCATCCTTAATCATTTTGAACCGGAATTTCAACAAAAAAATATTTTCATTTCTGTTGCGAAAATCCCTGATGGTTAGCCTTACCGATTTTGAACGGATAAAATTCATCGTCGCAGATCCTGTATGATTCGGTTATGTAGAGTTAGTGACGTAATTTTGAGTAGAACTGCGTTTAAATTGTCGCAATATATCCCCTTATTCGCCTGCAATCCCGGTTCGATTACAAAATATAACCGGAGCTCAAAATACGATACTTACAATAACCGGACCTTCCATATGCAAACTACCATTAGTTTCTCGCTAAACACATTATTCCCCTTCATCCTTAATCATTTTGAACCGGAATTTCAACAAAAAAATATTTTCATTTCTGTTGCGAAAATCCCTGATGGTTAGCCTTACCGATTTTGAACGGATAAAATTCATCGTGGCAGATCCTGTATGATTCGGTTATGTAGAGTTAGTGACGTAGTTTTGAGTAGAACTGCGTTTAAATTGTCGCAATATATCCCCTTATTCGCCTGCAATCCCGGTTCGATTACAAAATATAACCGGAGTTCAAAATACGATACTTACAATAACCGGACCTTCCATATGCAAACTACCATTAGTTTCTCGCTAACCACATTATTCCCCTTCATCCTTAATCATTTTGAACCGGAATTTCAACAAAAAATATTTTCATTTTTTTTGCGAAAATCCCTGATGGTTAGCCTTACCGATTTTGAACGAATAAAATTCATCGTCGGAGATCCTGCATTATTCGGTTATGTAGAGTTGGTGATGTAGTTTTGAGTAGAACTGCGTTTAAATTGTCGCAATATCTCCCCTTATTCGCCTGCAATCCCGGTTCGATTACAAAATATAACCGGAGCTCAAAATACGATACTTACAATAACCGAACCTTCCATATGCAAACTACCATTAGTTTCTCGCTAAACACATTATTCCCCTTCATCCTTAATCATTTTGAACCGGAATTTCAACAAAAAAATATTTTCATTTCTGTTGCGAAAATCCCTGATGGTTAGCCTTACCGATTTTGAACGGATAAAATTCATCGTCGCAGATCCTGTATGATTCGGTTATGTAGAGTTAGTGACGTAGTTTTGAGTAGAACTGCGTTTAAATTGTCGCAATATCTCCCCTTATTCGCCTGCAATCCCGGTTCGATTACAAAATATAACCGGAGCTCAAAATACGATACTTACAATAACCGGACCTTCCATATGCAAACTACCATTAGTTTCTCGCTAAACACATTAATCCCCTTCATCCTTAATCATTTTGAACCGGAGTTTCAACAAAAAAATATTTTCATTTCTGTTGCGAAAATCCCTGATGGTTAGCCTTACCGATTTTGAACGGATAAAATTCATCGTCGCAGATCCTGTATAATTCGGTTATGTAGAGTTAGTGACGTAGTTTTGAGTAGAACTGCGTTTAAATTGTCGCAATATCTCCCCTTATTCGCCTGCAATCCCGGTTCGATTACAAAATATAACCGGAGCTCAAAATACGATACTTACAATAACCGGACCTTCCATATGCAACCTATCATTAGTTTCTCGCTAAACACATTATTCCCATTCATCCTTAATCATTTTGAACCGGAATTTCAACAAAAAAATATTTTCATTTCTGTTGCGAAAATCCCTGATGGTTAGCCTTACCGATTTTGAACGGATAAAATTCATCGTGGCAGATCCTGTATGATTCGGTTATGTAGAGTTAGTGACGTAGTTTTGAGTAGAACTGCGTTTAAATTGTCGCAATATCTCCCCTTACTCGCCTGCAACCCCGGTTCGATTACAAGATATAACCGGAGCTCAAAATACGATACTTACAATAACCGGACCTTCCATATGCAAACTACCATTAGTTTCTCGCTAACCACATTATTCCCCTTCATCCTTAATCATTTTGAACCGGAATTTCAACAAAAAAATATTTTCATTTCTGTTGCGAAAATCCCTGATGGTTAGCCTTACCGATTTTGAACGGATAAAATTCATCGTGGCAGATCCTGTATGATTCGGTTATGTAGAGTTAGTGACGTAGTTTTGAGTAGAACTGCGTTTAAATTGTCGCAATATCTCCCCTTACTCGCCTGCAACCCCGGTTCGATTACAAGATATAACCGGAGCTCAAAATACGATACTTACAATAACCGGACCTTCCATATGCAAACTACCATTAGTTTCTCGCTAACCACATTATTCCCCTTCATCCTTAATCATTTTGAACCGGAATTTCAACAAAAAAATATTTTCATTTCTGTTGCGAAAATCCCTGATGGTTAGCCTTACCGATTTTGAACGGATAAAATTCATCGTGGCAGATCCTGTATGATTCGGTTATGTAGAGTTAGTGACGTAGTTTTGAGTAGAACTGCGTTTAAATTGCCGCAATATCTCCCCTTACTCGCCTGCAACCCCGGTTCGATTACAAAATATAACCGGAGCTCAAAATACGATACTTACAATAACCGGACCTTCCATATGCAAACTACCATTAGTTTCTCGCTAACCACATTATTCCCCTTCATCCTTAATCATTTTGAACCGGAATTTCAACAAAAAAATATTTTCATTTCTGTTGCGAAAATCCCTGATGGTTAGCCTTACCGATTTTGAACGGATAAAATTCATCGTGGCAGATCCTGTATGATTCGGTTATGTAGAGTTAGTGACGTAGTTTTGAGTAGAACTGCGTTTAAATTGTCGCAATATCTCCCCTTACTCGCCTGCAACCCCGGTTCGATTACAAGATATAACCGGAGCTCAAAATACGATACTTACAATAACCGGACCTTCTATAGGCAAACTACCATTAGTTTCTCGCTAAACACATTATTCCCCTTCATCCTTAATCATTTTGAACCGGAATTTCAACAAAAAAATATTTTCATTTCTGTTGCGAAAATCCCTGATGGTTAGCCTTACCGATTTTGAACGGATAAAATTCATCGTCGCAGATCCTGTATGATTCGGTTATGTAGAGTTAGTGACGTAATTTTGAGTAGAACTGCGTTTAAATTGTCGCAATATATCCCCTTACTCGCCTGCAATCCCGGTTCGATTACAAAATATAACCGGAGCTCAAAATACGATATTTACAATAACCGGACCTTCCATATGCAACCTATAATTAGTTTCGCGCTAAACACATTATTCCCATTCATCCTTAATCATTTTGAACCGGAATTTCAACAAAAAATATTTTCATTTCTGTTGCGAAAATCCCTGATGGTTAGCCTTACCGATTTTGAACGGATAAAATTCATCGTGGCAGATCCTGTATGATTCGGTTATGTAGAGTTAGTGACGTAGTTTTGAGTAGAACTGCGTTTAAATTGTCGCAATATCTCCCCTTACTCGCCTGCAACCCCGGTTCGATTACAAGATATAACCGGAGCTCAAAATACGATACTTACAATAACCGGACCTTCCATATGCAACCTATCATTAGTTTCTCGCTAAACACATTATTCCCCTTCATCCTTAATCATTTTGAACCGGAATTTCAACAAAAAAATATTTTCATTTCTGTTGCGAAAATCCCTGATGGTTAGCCTTACCGATTTTGAACGGATAAAATTCATCGTGGCAGATCCTGTATGATTCGGTTATGTAGAGTTAGTGACGTAGTTTTGAGTAGAACTGCGTTTAAATTGCCGCAATATCTCCCCTTACTCGCCTGCCACCCCGGTTCGATTACAAGATATAACCGGAGCTCAAAATACGATACTTACAATAACCGGACCTTCCATATGCAAACTACCATTAGTTTCTCGCTAACCACATTATTCCCCTTCATCCTTAATCATTTTGAACCGGAATTTCAACAAAAAAATATTTTCATTTCTGTTGCGAAAATCCCTGATGGTTAGCCTTACCGATTTTGAACGGATAAAATTCATCGTGGCAGATCCTGTATGATTCGGTTATGTAGAGTTAGTGACGTAGTTTTGAGTAGAACTGCGTTTAAATTGTCGCAATATCTCCCCTTACTCGCCTGCAACCCCGGTTCGATTACAAGATATAACCGGAGCTCAAAATACGATACTTACAATAACCGGACCTTCCATAGGCAAACTACCATTAGTTTCTCGCTAAACACATTATTCCCCTTCATCCTTAATCATTTTGAACCGGAATTTCAACAAAAAAATATTTTCATTTCTGTTGCGAAAATCCCTGATGGTTAGCCTTACCGATTTTGAACGGATAAAATTCATCGTGGCATATCCTGTATGATTCGGTTATGTAGAGTTGGTGACGTAGTTTTGAGTAGAACTGCGTTTAAATTGTCGCAATATCTCCCTTTACTCGCCTGCAACCCCGGTTCGATTACAAGATATAACCGGAGCTCAAAATACGATACTTACAATAACCGGACCTTCCATATGCAAACTACCATTAGTTTCTCGCTAAACACATTATTCCCCTTCATCCTTAATCATTTTGAACCGGAGTTTCAACAAAAAAATATTTTCATTTCTGTTGCGAAAATCCCTGATGGTTAGCCTTACCGATTTTGAACGGATAAAATTCATCGTCGCAGATCCTGTATGATTCGGTTATGTAGAGTTAGTGACGTAATTTTGAGTAGAACTGCGTTTAAATTGTCGCAATATCTCCCCTTATTCGCCTGCAATCCCGGTTCGATTACAAAATATAACCGGAGCTCAAAATACGATACTTACAATAACCGGACCTTCCATATGCAAACTACCATTAGTTTCTCGCTAAACACATTATTCCCCTTCATCCTTAATCATTTTGAACCGGAGTTTCAACAAAAAAATATTTTCATTTTTTTGCGAAAATCCCTGATGGTTAGCCTTACCGATTTTGAACGGATAAAATTCATCGTCGCAGATCCTGTATGATTCGGTTATGTAGAGTTAGTGACGTAGTTTTGAGTAGAACTGCGTTTAAATTGTCGCAATATCTCCCCTTATTCGCCTGCAATCCCGGTTCGATTACAAAATATAACCGGAGCTCAAAATACGATACTTACAATAACCGGACCTTCCATATGCAAACTACCATTAGTTTCTCGCTAAACACATTATTCCCCTTCATCCTTAATCATTTTGAACCGGAGTTTCAACAAAAAATATTTTCATTTCTGTTGCGAAAATCCCTGATGGTTAGCCTTACCGATTTTGAACGGATAAAATTCATCGTCGCAGATCCTGTATGATTCGGTTATGTAGAGTTAGTGACGTAATTTTGAGTAGAACTGCGTTTAAATTGTCGCAATATCTCCCCTTATTCGCCTGCAATCCCGGTTCGATTACAAAATATAACCGGAGCTCAAAATACGATACTTACAATAACCGGACCTTCCATATGCAAACTACCATTAGTTTCTCGCTAAACACATTAATCCCCTTCATCCTTAATCATTTTGAACCGGAGTTTCAACAAAAAAATATTTTCATTTCTGTTGCGAAAATCCCTGATGGTTAGCCTTACCGATTTTGAACGGATAAAATTCATCGTGGCAGATCCTGTATGATTCGGTTATGTAGAGTTAGTGACGTAGTTTTGAGTAGAACTGCGTTTAAATTGCCGCAATATCTCCCCTTACTCGCCTGCAACCCCGGTTCGATTACAAAATATAACCGGAGCTCAAAATACGATACTTACAATAACCGGACCTTCCATATGCAAACTACCATTAGTTTCTCGCTAACCACATTATTCCCCTTCATCCTTAATCATTTTGAACCGGAATTTCAACAAAAAAATATTTTCATTTCTGTTGCGAAAATCCCTGATGGTTAGCCTTACCGATTTTGAACGGATAAAATTCATCGTGGCAGATCCTGTATGATTCGGTTATGTAGAGTTAGTGACGTAGTTTTGAGTAGAACTGCGTTTAAATTGTCGCAATATCTCCCCTTACTCGCCTGCAACCCCGGTTCGATTACAAGATATAACCGGAGCTCAAAATACGATACTTACAATAACCGGACCTTCCATAGGCAAACTACCATTAGTTTCTCGCTAAACACATTATTCCCCTTCATCCTTAATCATTTTGAACCGGAATTTCAACAAAAAAATATTTTCATTTCTGTTGCGAAAATCCCTGATGGTTAGCCTTACCGATTTTGAACGGATAAAATTCATCGTCGCAGATCCTGTATGATTCGATTATGTAGAGTTAGTGACGTAATTTTGAGTAGAACTGCGTTTAAATTGTCGCAATATATCCCCTTACTCGCCTGCAATCCCGGTTCGATTACAAAATATAACCGGAGCTCAAAATACGATATTTACAATAACCGGACCTTCCATATGCAACCTATAATTAGTTTCGCGCTAAACACATTATTCCCATTCATCCTTAATCATTTTGAACCGGAATTTCAACAAAAAATATTTTCATTTCTGTTGCGAAAATCCCTGATGGTTAGCCTTACCGATTTTGAACGGATAAAATTCATCGTGGCAGATCCTGTATGATTCGGTTATGTAGAGTTAGTGACGTAGTTTTGAGTAGAACTGCGTTTAAATTGTCGCAATATCTCCCCTTACTCGCCTGCAACCCCGGTTCGATTACAAGATATAACCGGAGCTCAAAATACGATACTTACAATAACCGGACCTTCCATATGCAACCTATCATTAGTTTCTCGCTAAACACATTATTCCCCTTCATCCTTAATCATTTTGAACCGGAATTTCAACAAAAAAATATTTTCATTTCTGTTGCGAAAATCCCTGATGGTTAGCCTTACCGATTTTGAACGGATAAAATTCATCGTGGCAGATCCTGTATGATTCGGTTATGTAGAGTTAGTGACGTAGTTTTGAGTAGAACTGCGTTTAAATTGCCGCAATATCTCCCCTTACTCGCCTGCCACCCCGGTTCGATTACAAGATATAACCGGAGCTCAAAATACGATACTTACAATAACCGGACCTTCCATATGCAAACTACCATTAGTTTCTCGCTAACCACATTATTCCCCTTCATCCTTAATCATTTTGAACCGGAATTTCAACAAAAAAATATTTTCATTTCTGTTGCGAAAATCCCTGATGGTTAGCCTTACCGATTTTGAACGGATAAAATTCATCGTGGCAGATCCTGTATGATTCGGTTATGTAGAGTTAGTGACGTAGTTTTGAGTAGAACTGCGTTTAAATTGTCGCAATATCTCCCCTTACTCGCCTGCAACCCCGGTTCGATTACAAGATATAACCGGAGCTCAAAATACGATACTTACAATAACCGGACCTTCCATATGCAAACTACCATTAGTTTCTCGCTAAACACATTATTCCCCTTCATCCTTAATCATTTTGAACCGGAATTTCAACAAAAAAATATTTTCATTTCTGTTGCGAAAATCCCTGATGGTTAGCCTTACCGATTTTGAACGGATAAAATTCATCGTGGCATATCCTGTATGATTCGGTTATGTAGAGTTGGTGACGTAGTTTTGAGTAGAACTGCGTTTAAATTGTCGCAATATCTCCCTTTACTCGCCTGCAACCCCGGTTCGATTACAAGATATAACCGGCGCTCAAAATACGATACTTACAATAACCGGACCTTCCATATGCAAACTACCATTAGTTTCTCGCTAAACACATTATTCCCCTTCATCCTTAATCATTTTGAACCGGAGTTTCAACAAAAAAATATTTTCATTTCTGTTGCGAAAATCCCTGATGGTTAGCCTTACCGATTTTGAACGGATAAAATTCATCTTCGCAGATCCTGTATGATTCGGTTATGTAGAGTTAGTGACGTAATTTTGAGTAGAACTGCGTTTAAATTGTCGCAATATCTCCCCTTATTCGCCTGCAATCCCGGTTCGATTACAAAATATAACCGGAGCTCAAAATACGATACTTACAATAACCGGACCTTCCATATGCAAACTACCATTAGTTTCTCGCTAAACACATTATTCCCCTTCATCCTTAATCATTTTGAACCGGAGTTTCAACAAAAAAATATTTTCATTTTTTTGCGAAAATCCCTGATGGTTAGCCTTACCGATTTTGAACGGATAAAATTCATCGTCGCAGATCCTGTATGATTCGGTTATGTAGAGTTAGTGACGTAGTTTTGAGTAGAACTGCGTTTAAATTGTCGCAATATCTCCCCTTACTCGCCTGCAACCCCGGTTCGATTACAAGATATAACCGGAGCTCAAAATACGATACTTACAATAACCGGACCTTCCATATGCAAACTACCATTAGTTTCTCGCTAACCACATTATTCCCATTCATCCTTAATCATTTTGAACCGGAATTTCAACAAAAAAATATTTTCATTTCTGTTGCGAAAATCCCTGATGGTTAGCCTTACCGATTTTGAACGGATAAAATTCATCGTGGCAGATCCTGTATGATTCGGTTATGTAGAGTTAGTGACGTAGTTTTGAGTAGAACTGCGTTTAAATTGCCGCAATATCTCCCCTTACTCGCCTGCAACCCCGGTTCGATTACAAAATATAACCGGAGCTCAAAATACGATACTTACAATAACCGGACCTTCCATATGCAAACTACCATTAGTTTCTCGCTAACCACATTATTCCCCTTCATCCTTAATCATTTTGAACCGGAATTTCAACAAAAAAATATTTTCATTTCTGTTGCGAAAATCCCTGATGGTTAGCCTTACCGATTTTGAACGGATAAAATTCATCGTGGCAGATCCTGTATGATTCGGTTATGTAGAGTTAGTGACGTAGTTTTGAGTAGAACTGCGTTTAAATTGTCGCAATATCTCCCCTTACTCGCCTGCAACCCCGGTTCGATTACAAGATATAACCGGAGCTCAAAATACGATACTTACAATAACCGGACCTTCCATATGCAAACTACCATTAGTTTCTCGCTAAACACATTATTCCCCTTCATCCTTAATCATTTTGAACCGGAATTTCAACAAAAAAATATTTTCATTTCTGTTGCGAAAATCCCTGATGGTTAGCCTTACCGATTTTGAACGGATAAAATTCATCGTCGCAGATCCTGTATGATTCGGTTATGTAGAGTTAGTGACGTAATTTTGAGTAGAACTGCGTTTAAATTGTCGCAATATCTCCCCTTACTCGCCTGCAATCCCGGTTCGATTACAAAATATAACCGGAGCTCAAAATACGATATTTACAATAACCGGACCTTCCATATGCAACCTATAATTAGTTTCGCGCTAAACACATTATTCCCATTCATCCTTAATCATTTTGAACCGGAATTTCAACAAAAAATATTTTCATTTCTGTTGCGAAAATCCCTGATGGTTAGCCTTACCGATTTTGAACGGATAAAATTCATCGTGGCAGATCCTGTATGATTCGGTTATGTAGAGTTAGTGACGTAGTTTTGAGTAGAACTGCGTTTAAATTGTCGCAATATCTCCCCTTACTCGCCTGCAACCCCGGTTCGATTACAAGATATAACCGGAGCTCAAAATACGATACTTACAATAACCGGACCTTCCATATGCAACCTATCATTAGTTTCTCGCTAAACACATTATTCCCCTTCATCCTTAATCATTTTGAACCGGAATTTCAACAAAAAAATATTTTCATTTCTGTTGCGAAAATCCCTGATGGTTAGCCTTACCGATTTTGAACGGATAAAATTCATCGTGGCAGATCCTGTATGATTCGGTTATGTAGAGTTAGTGACGTAGTTTTGAGTAGAACTGCGTTTAAATTGCCGCAATATCTCCCCTTACTCGCCTGCAACCCCGGTTCGATTACAAGATATAACCGGAGCTCAAAATACGATACTTACAATAACCGGACCTTCCATATGCAAACTACCATTAGTTTCTCGCTAACCACATTATTCCCCTTCATCCTTAATCATTTTGAACCGGAATTTCAACAAAAAAATATTTTCATTTCTGTTGCGAAAATCCCTGATGGTTAGCCTTACCGATTTTGAACGGATAAAATTCATCGTGGCAGATCCTGTATGATTCGGTTATGTAGAGTTAGTGACGTAGTTTTGAGTAGAACTGCGTTTAAATTGTCGCAATATCTCCCCTTACTCGCCTGCAACCCCGGTTCGATTACAAGATATAACCGGAGCTCAAAATACGATACTTACAATAACCGGACCTTCCATAGGCAAACTACCATTAGTTTCTCGCTAAACACATTATTCCCCTTCATCCTTAATCATTTTGAACCGGAATTTCAACAAAAAAATATTTTCATTTCTGTTGCGAAAATCCCTGATGGTTAGCCTTACCGATTTTGAACGGATAAAATTCATCGTGGCATATCCTGTATGATTCGGTTATGTAGAGTTGGTGACGTAGTTTTGAGTAGAACTGCGTTTAAATTGTCGCAATATCTCCCTTTACTCGCCTGCAACCCCGGTTCGATTACAAGATATAACCGGCGCTCAAAATACGATACTTACAATAACCGGACCTTCCATATGCAAACTACCATTAGTTTCTCGCTAAACACATTATTCCCCTTCATCCTTAATCATTTTGAACCGGAGTTTCAACAAAAAAATATTTTCATTTCTGTTGCGAAAATCCCTGATGGTTAGCCTTACCGATTTTGAACGGATAAAATTCATCGTCGCAGATCCTGTATGATTCGGTTATGTAGAGTTAGTGACGTAATTTTGAGTAGAACTGCGTTTAAATTGTCGCAATATCTCCCCTTATTCGCCTGCAATCCCGGTTCGATTACAAAATATAACCGGAGCTCAAAATACGATACTTACAATAACCGGACCTTCCATATGCAAACTACCATTAGTTTCTCACTAAACACATTATTCCCCTTCATCCTTAATCATTTTGAACCGGAGTTTCAACAAAAAAATATTTTCATTTTTTTTGCGAAAATCCCTGATGGTTAGCCTTACCGATTTTGAACGGATAAAATTCATCGTCGCAGATCCTGTATGATTCGGTTATGTAGAGTTAGTGACGTAGTTTTGAGTAGAACTGCGTTTAAATTGTCGCAATATCTCCCCTTATTCGCCTGCAATCCCGGTTCGATTACAAAATATAACCGGAGCTCAAAATACGATACTTACAATAACCGGACCTTCCATATGCAAACTACCATTAGTTTCTCGCTAAACACATTATTCCCCTTCATCCTTAATCATTTTGAACCGGAGTTTCAACAAAAAATATTTTCATTTCTGTTGCGAAAATCCCTGATGGTTAGCCTTACCGATTTTGAACGGATAAAATTCATCGTCGCAGATCCTGTATGATTCGGTTATGTAGAGTTAGTGACGTAATTTTGAGTAGAACTGCGTTTAAATTGTCGCAATATCTCCCCTTATTCGCCTGCAATCCCGGTTCGATTACAAAATATAACCGGAGCTCAAAATACGATACTTACAATAACCGGACCTTCCATATGCAAACTACCATTAGTTTCTCGCTAACCACATTATTCCCCTTCATCCTTAATCATTTTGAACCGGAATTTCAACAAAAAAATATTTTCATTTCTGTTGCGAAAATCCCTGATGGTTAGCCTTACCGATTTTGAACGGATAAAATTCATCGTCGCAGATCCTGTATGATTCGGTTATGTAGAGTTAGTGACGTAATTTTGAGTAGAACTGCGTTTAAATTGTCGCAATATCTCCCCTTATTCGCCTGCAATCCCGGTTCGATTACAAAATATAACCGGAGCTCAAAATACGATACTTACAATAACCGGACCTTCCATATGCAACCTATCATTAGTTTCTCGCTAAACACATTATTCTCCTTCATCCTTAATCATTTTGAACCGGAATTTCAACAAAAAAATATTTTCATTTTTTTTGCGAAAATCCCTGATGGTTAGCCTTACCGATTTTGAACGGATAAAATTCATCGTGGCAGATCCTGTATGATTCGGTTATGTAGAGTTAGTGACGTAGTTTTGAGTAGAACTGCGTTTAAATTGTCGCAATATCTCCCCTTACTCGCCTGCAACCCCGGTTCGATTACAAGATATAACCGGAGCTCAAAATACGATACTTACAATAACCGGACCTTCCATATGCAAACTACCATTAGTTTCTCGCTAACCACATTATTCCCCTTCATCCTTAATCATTTTGAACCGGAATTTCACCAAAAAAATATTTTCATTTCTGTTGCGAAAATCCCTGATGGTTAGCCTTACCGATTTTGAACGGATAAAATTCATCGTCGCAGATCCTGTATGATTCGGTTATGTAGAGTTAGTGACGTAGTTTTGAGTAGAACTGCGTTTAAATTGTCGCAATATCTCCCCTTCTCGCCTGCAATCCCGGTTCGATTACAAAATATAACCGGAGCTCAAAATACGATACTTACAATAACCGGACCTTCCATAGGCAAACTACCATTAGTTTCTCACTAAACACATTATTCCCCTTCATCCTTAATCATTTTGAACCGGAATTTCAACAAAAAAATATTTTCATTTCTGTTGCGAAAATCCCTGATGGTTAGCCTTACCGATTTTGAACGGATAAAATTCATCGTGGCAGATCCTGTATGATTCGGTTATGTAGAGTTAGTGACGTAGTTTTGAGTAGAACTGCGTTTAAATTGTCGCAATATCTCCCCTTACTCGCCTGCAACCCCGGTTCGATTACAAGATATAACCGGAGCTCAAAATACGATACTTACAATAACCGGACCTTCCATATGCAACCTATCATTAGTTTCTCGCTAAACACATTATTCCCATTCATCCTTAATCATTTTGAACCGGAATTTCAACAAAAAAATATTTTCATTTCTGTTGCGAAAATCCCTGATGGTTAGCCTTACCGATTTTGAACGGATAAAATTCATCGTGGCAGATCCTGTATGATTCGGTTATGTAGAGTTAGTGACGTAGTTTTGAGTAGAACTGCGTTTAAATTGTCGCAATATCTCCCCTTCTCGCCTGCAATCCCGGTTCGATTACAAAATATAACCGGAGCTCAAAATACGATACTTACAATAACCGGACCTTCCATAGGCAAACTACCATTAGTTTCTCACTAAACACATTATTCCCCTTCATCCTTAATCATTTTGAACCGGAATTTCAACAAAAAAATATTTTCATTTCTGTTGCGAAAATCCCTGATGGTTAGCCTTACCGATTTTGAACGGATAAAATTCATCGTGGCAGATCCTGTATGATTCGGTTATGTAGAGTTAGTGACGTAGTTTTGAGTAGAACTGCAATTAAATTGTCGCAATATCTCCCCTTCTCGCCTGCAATCCCGGTTCGATTACAAAATATAACCGGAGCTCAAAATACGATACTTACAATAACCGGACCTTCCATATGCAAACTACCATTAGTTTCTCGCTAACCACATTATTGCCCTTCATCCTTAATCATTTTGAACCGGAATTTCAACAAAAAAATATTTTCATTTCTGTTGCGAAAATCCCTGATGGTTAGCCTTACCGATTTTGAACGGATAAAATTCATCGTGGCAGATCCTGTATGATTCGGTTATGTAGAGTTAGTGACGTAGTTTTGAGTAGAACTGCGTTTAAATTGTCGCAATATCTCCCCTTCTCGCCTGCAATCCCGGTTCGATTACAAAATATAACCGGAGCTCAAAATACGATACTTACAATAACCGGACCTTCCATATGCAAACTACCATTAGTTTCTCGCTAACCACATTATTCCCCTTCATCCTTAATCATTTTGAACCGGAATTTCAACAAAAAAATATTTTCATTTCTGTTGCGAAAATTCCTGATGGTTAGCCTTACCGATTTTGAACGGATAAAATTCATCGTGGCAGATCCTGTATGATTCGGTTATGTAGAGTTAGTGACGTAGTTTTGAGTAGAACTGCGTTTAAATTGTCGCAATATCTCCCCTTCTCGCCTGCAATCCCGGTTCGATTACAAAATATAACCGGAGCTCAAAATACGATACTTACAATAACCGGACCTTCCATAGGCAAACTACCATTAGTTTCTCACTAAACACATTATTCCCCTTCATCCTTAATCATTTTGAACCGGAATTTCAACAAAAAAATATTTTCATTTCTGTTGCGAAAATCCCTGATGGTTAGTTAGCCTTACCGATTTTGAACGGATAAAATTCATCGTGGCAGATCCTGTATGATTCGGTTATGTAGAGTTAGTGACGTAGTTTTGAGTAGAACTGCGTTTAAATTGCCGCAATATCTCCCCTTACTCGCCTGCAACCCCGGTTCGATTACAAAATATAACCGGAGCTCAAAATACGATACTTACAATAACCGGACCTTCCATATGCAAACTACCATTAGTTTCTCGCTAACCACATTATTGCCCTTCATCCTTAATCATTTTGAACCGGAATTTCAACAAAAAAATATTTTCATTTCTGTTGCGAAAATCCCTGATGGTTAGCCTTACCGATTTTGAACGGATAAAATTCATCGTGGCAGATCCTGTATGATTCGGTTATGTAGAGTTAGTGACGTAGTTTTGAGTAGAACTGCGTTTAAATTGTCGCAATATCTCCCCTTCTCGCCTGCAATCCCGGTTCGATTACAAAATATAACCGGAGCTCAAAATACGATACTTACAATAACCGGACCTTCCATATGCAAACTACCATTAGTTTCTCGCTAACCACATTATTGCCCTTCATCCTTAATCATTTTGAACCGGAATTTCAACAAAAAAATATTTTCATTTCTGTTGCGAAAATCCCTGATGGTTAGCCTTACCGATTTTGAACGGATAAAATTCATCGTGGCAGATCCTGTATGATTCGGTTATGTAGAGTTAGTGACGTAGTTTTGAGTAGAACTGCGTTTAAATTGTCGCAATATCTCCCCTTCTCGCCTGCAATCCCGGTTCGATTACAAAATATAACCGGAGCTCAAAATACGATACTTACAATAACCGGACCTTCCATAGGCAAACTACCATTAGTTTCTCACTAAACACATTATTCCCCTTCATCCTTAATCATTTTGAACCGGAATTTCAACAAAAAAATATTTTCATTTCTGTTGCGAAAATCCCTGATGGTTAGCCTTACCGATTTTGAACGGATAAAATTCATCGTGGCAGATCCTGTATGATTCGGTTATGTAGAGTTAGTGACGTAGTTTTGAGTAGAACTGCGTTTAAATTGTCGCAATATCTCCCCTTCTCGCCTGCAATCCCGGTTCGATTACAAAATATAACCGGAGCTCAAAATACGATACTTACAATAACCGGACCTTCCATAGGCAAACTACCATTAGTTTCTCACTAAACACATTATTCCCCTTCATCCTTAATCATTTTGAACCGGAATTTCAACAAAAAAATATTTTCATTTCTGTTGCGAAAATCCCTGATGGTTAGCCTTACCGATTTTGAACGGATAAAATTCATCGTGGCAGATCCTGTATGATTCGGTTATGTAGAGTTAGTGACGTAGTTTTGAGTAGAACTGCGTTTAAATTGTCGCAATATCTCCCCTTGCTCGCCTGCAACCCCGGTTCGATTACAAGATATAACCGGAGCTCAAAATACGATACTTACAATAACCGGACCTTCCATAGGCAAACTACCATTAGTTTCTCACTAAACACATTATTCCCCTTCATCCTTAATCATTTTGAACCGGAATTTCAACAAAAAAATATTTTCATTTCTGTTGCGAAAATCCCTGATGGTTAGCCTTACCGATTTTGAACGGATAAAATTCATCGTGGCAGATCCTGTATGATTCGGTTATGTAGAGTTAGTGACGTAGTTTTGAGTAGAACTGCGTTTAAATTGCCGCAATATCTCCCCTTACTCGCCTGCAACCCCGGTTCGATTACAAGATATAACCGGAGCTCAAAATACGATACTTACAATAACTGGACCTTCCATATGCAAACTACCATTAGTTTCTCGCTAACCACATTATTCCCCTTCATCCTTAATCATTTTGAACCGGTTTCAACAAAAAATATTTTCATTTCTGTTGCGAAAATCCCTGATGGTTAGCCTTACCGATTTTGAACGGATAAAATTCATCGTCGCAGATCCTGTATGATTCGGTTATGTAGAGTTAGTGACGTAGTTTTGAGTAGAACTGCGTTTAAATTGTCGCAATATCTCCCCTTACTCGCCTGCAACCCCGGTTCGATTACAAGATATAACCGGAGCTCAAAATACGATACTTACAATAACCGGACCTTCCATAGGCAAACTACCATTAGTTTCTCGCTAAACACATTATTCCCCTTCATCCTTAATCATTTTGAACCGGAATTTCAACAAAAAAATATTTTCATTTCTGTTGCGAAAATCCCTGATGGTTAGCCTTACCGATTTTGAACGGATAAAATTCATCGTGGCATATCCTGTATGATTCGGTTATGTAGAGTTAGTGACGTAGTTTTGAGTAGAACTGCGTTTAAATTGTCACAATATCTCCCCTTACTCGCCTGCAACCCCGGTTCGATTACAAGATATAACCGGCGCTCAAAATACGATACTTACAATAACCGGACCTTCCATATGCAAACTACCATTAGTTTCTCGCTAAACACATTATTCCCCTTCATCCTTAATCATTTTGAACCGGAGTTTCAACAAAAAAATATTTTCATTTCTGTTGCGAAAATCCCTGATGGTTAGCCTTACCGATTTTGAACGGATAAAATTCATCGTCGCAGATCCTGTATGATTCGGTTATGTAGAGTTAGTGACGTAATTTTGAGTAGAACTGCGTTTAAATTGTCGCAATATCTCCCCTTATTCGCCTGCAATCCCGGTTCGATTACAAAATATAACCGGAGCTCAAAATACGATACTTACAATAACCGGACCTTCCATATGCAACCTAACATTAGTTTCTCGCTAAACACATTATTCCCCTTCATCCTTAATCATTTTGAACCGGAATTTCAACAAAAAAATATTTTCATTTTTTTTGCGAAAATCCCTGATGGTTAGTTAGCCTTACCGATTTTGAACGGATAAAATTCATCGTCGCAGATCCTGTATAATTCGGTTATGTAGAGTTAGTGGCGTAGTTTTGAGTAGAACTGCGTTTAAATTGTCGCAATATCTCCCCTTATTCGCCTGCAATCCCGGTTCGATTACAAAATATAACCGGAGCTCAAAATACGATACTTACAATAACCGGACCTTCCATATGCAAACTACCATTAGTTTCTCGCTAAACACATTATTCCCCTTCATCCTTAATCATTTTGAACCGGAATTTCAACAAAAAAATATTTTCATTTTTTTTGCGAAAATCCCTGATGGTTAGTTAGCCTTACCGATTTTGAACGGATAAAATTCATCGTCGCAGATCCTGTATAATTCGGTTATGTAGAGTTAGTGGCGTAGTTTTGAGTAGAACTGCGTTTAAATTGTCGCAATATCTCCCCTTATTCGCCTGCAATCCCGGTTCGATTACAAAATATAACCGGAGCTCAAAATACGATACTTACAATAACCGGACCTTCCATATGCAAACTACCATTAGTTTCTCGCTAAACACATTATTCCCCTTCATCCTTAATCATTTTGAACCGGAGTTTCAACAAAAAAATATTTTCATTTTTTTTGCGAAAATCCCTGATGGTTAGCCTTACCGATTTTGAACGGATAAAATTCATCGTCGCAGATCCTGTATGATTCGGTTATGTAGAGTTAGTGACGTAATTTTGAGTAGAACTGCGTTTAAATTGTCGCAATATATCCCCTTATTCGCCTGCAATCCCGGTTCGATTACAAAATATAACCGGAGCTCAAAATACGATACTTACAATAACCGGACCTTCCATATGCAACCTATCATTAGTTTCTCGCTAAACACATTATTCCCATTCATCCTTAATCATTTTGAACCGGAATTTCAACAAAAAAATATTTTCATTTCTGTTGCGAAAATCCCTGATGGTTAGCCTTACCGATTTTGAACGGATAAAATTCATCGTGGCAGATCCTGTATGATTCGGTTATGTAGAGTTAGTGACGTAGTTTTGAGTAGAACTGCGTTTAAATTGTCGCAATATCTCCCCTTCTCGCCTGCAATCCCGGTTCGATTACAAAATATAACCGGAGCTCAAAATACGATACTTACAATAACCGGACCTTCCATAGGCAAACTACCATTAGTTTCTCACTAAACACATTATTCCCCTTCATCCTTAATCATTTTGAACCGGAATTTCAACAAAAAAATATTTTCATTTCTGTTGCGAAAATCCCTGATGGTTAGCCTTACCGATTTTGAACGGATAAAATTCATCGTGGCAGATCCTGTATGATTCGGTTATGTAGAGTTAGTGACGTAGTTTTGAGTAGAACTGCGTTTAAATTGTCGCAATATCTCCCCTTGCTCGCCTGCAACCCCGGTTCGATTACAAGATATAACCGGAGCTCAAAATACGATACTTACAATAACCGGACCTTCCATAGGCAAACTACCATTAGTTTCTCACTAAACACATTATTCCCCTTCATCCTTAATCATTTTGAACCGGAATTTCAACAAAAAAATATTTTCATTTCTGTTGCGAAAATCCCTGATGGTTAGCCTTACCGATTTTGAACGGATAAAATTCATCGTGGCAGATCCTGTATGATTCGGTTATGTAGAGTTAGTGACGTAGTTTTGAGTAGAACTGCGTTTAAATTGCCGCAATATCTCCCCTTACTCGCCTGCAACCCCGGTTCGATTACAAGATATAACCGGAGCTCAAAATACGATACTTACAATAACTGGACCTTCCATATGCAAACTACCATTAGTTTCTCGCTAACCACATTATTCCCCTTCATCCTTAATCATTTTGAACCGGTTTCAACAAAAAATATTTTCATTTCTGTTGCGAAAATCCCTGATGGTTAGCCTTACCGATTTTGAACGGATAAAATTCATCGTCGCAGATCCTGTATGATTCGGTTATGTAGAGTTAGTGACGTAGTTTTGAGTAGAACTGCGTTTAAATTGTCGCAATATCTCCCCTTACTCGCCTGCAACCCCGGTTCGATTACAAGATATAACCGGAGCTCAAAATACGATACTTACAATAACCGGACCTTCCATAGGCAAACTACCATTAGTTTCTCGCTAAACACATTATTCCCCTTCATCCTTAATCATTTTGAACCGGAATTTCAACAAAAAAATATTTTCATTTCTGTTGCGAAAATCCCTGATGGTTAGCCTTACCGATTTTGAACGGATAAAATTCATCGTGGCATATCCTGTATGATTCGGTTATGTAGAGTTAGTGACGTAGTTTTGAGTAGAACTGCGTTTAAATTGTCGCAATATCTCCCCTTACTCGCCTGCAACCCCGGTTCGATTACAAGATATAACCGGCGCTCAAAATACGATACTTACAATAACCGGACCTTCCATATGCAAACTACCATTAGTTTCTCGCTAAACACATTATTCCCCTTCATCCTTAATCATTTTGAACCGGAGTTTCAACAAAAAAATATTTTCATTTCTGTTGCGAAAATCCCTGATGGTTAGCCTTACCGATTTTGAACGGATAAAATTCATCGTCGCAGATCCTGTATGATTCGGTTATGTAGAGTTAGTGACGTAATTTTGAGTAGAACTGCGTTTAAATTGTCGCAATATCTCCCCTTATTCGCCTGCAATCCCGGTTCGATTACAAAATATAACCGGAGCTCAAAATACGATACTTACAATAACCGGACCTTCCATATGCAACCTAACATTAGTTTCTCGCTAAACACATTATTCCCCTTCATCCTTAATCATTTTGAACCGGAATTTCAACAAAAAAATATTTTCATTTTTTTTGCGAAAATCCCTGATTGTTAGTTAGCCTTACCGATTTTGAACGGATAAAATTCATCGTCGCAGATCCTGTATAATTCGGTTATGTAGAGTTAGTGACGTAATTTTGAGTAGAACTGCGTTTAAATTGTCGCAATATATCCCCTTATTCGCCTGCAATCCCGGTTCGATTACAAAATATAACCGGAGCTCAAAATACGATACTTACAATAACCGGACCTTCCATATGCAACCTATCATTAGTTTCTCGCTAAACACATTATTCCCATTCATCCTTAATCATTTTGAACCGGAATTTCAACAAAAAAATATTTTCATTTTTTTTGCGAAAATCCCTGATGGTTAGTTAGCCTTACCGATTTTGAACGGATAAAATTCATCGTCGCAGATCCTGTATAATTCGGTTATGTAGAGTTAGTGGCGTAGTTTTGAGTAGAACTGCGTTTAAATTGTCGCAATATCTCCCCTTATTCGCCTGCAATCCCGGTTCGATTACAAAATATAACCGGAGCTCAAAATACGATACTTACAATAACCGGACCTTCCATATGCAAACTACCATTAGTTTCTCGCTAAACACATTATTCCCCTTCATCCTTAATCATTTTGAACCGGAATTTCAACAAAAAAATATTTTCATTTTTTTTGCGAAAATCCCTGATGGTTAGTTAGCCTTACCGATTTTGAACGGATAAAATTCATCGTCGCAGATCCTGTATAATTCGGTTATGTAGAGTTAGTGGCGTAGTTTTGAGTAGAACTGCGTTTAAATTGTCGCAATATCTCCCCTTATTCGCCTGCAATCCCGGTTCGATTACAAAATATAACCGGAGCTCAAAATACGATACTTACAATAACCGGACCTTCCATATGCAAACTACCATTAGTTTCTCGCTAAACACATTATTCCCCTTCATCCTTAATCATTTTGAACCGGAGTTTCAACAAAAAAATATTTTCATTTTTTTTGCGAAAATCCCTGATGGTTAGCCTTACCGATTTTGAACGGATAAAATTCATCGTCGCAGATCCTGTATGATTCGGTTATGTAGAGTTAGTGACGTAATTTTGAGTAGAACTGCGTTTAAATTGTCGCAATATATCCCCTTATTCGCCTGCAATCCCGGTTCGATTACAAAATATAACCGGAGCTCAAAATACGATACTTACAATAACCGGACCTTCCATATGCAACCTATCATTAGTTTCTCGCTAAACACATTATTCCCATTCATCCTTAATCATTTTGAACCGGAATTTCAACAAAAAAATATTTTCATTTTTTTTGCGAAAATCCCTGATGGTTAGTTAGCCTTACCGATTTTGAACGGATAAAATTCATCGTCGCAGATCCTGTATAATTCGGTTATGTAGAGTTAGTGGCGTAGTTTTGAGTAGAACTGCGTTTAAATTGTCGCAATATCTCCCCTTATTCGCCTGCAATCCCGGTTCGATTACAAAATATAACCGGAGCTCAAAATACGATACTTACAATAACCGGACCTTCCATATGCAAACTACCATTAGTTTCTCGCTAAACACATTATTCCCCTTCATCCTTAATCATTTTGAACCGGAGTTTCAACAAAAAAATATTTTCATTTTTTTTGCGAAAATCCCTGATGGTTAGCCTTACCGATTTTGAACGGATAAAATTCATCGTCGCAGATCCTGTATGATTCGGTTATGTAGAGTTAGTGACGTAGTTTTGAGTAGAACTTCGTTTAAATTGTCGCAATATCTCCCCTTATTCGCCTGCAATCCCGGTTCGATTACAAAATATAACCGGAGCTCAAAATACGATACTTACAATAATCGGACCTTCCATATGCAAACTACCATTAGTTTCTCGCTAACCACATTATTCCCCTTCATCCTTAATCATTTTGAACCGGAATTTCAACAAAAAAATATTTTCTTTTTTTTTGCGAAAATCCCTGATGGTTAGCCTTACCGATTTTGAACGGATAAAATTCATCGCCGCAGATCCTGTATAATTAGATTATGTAGAGTTGGTGACGTAGTTTTGAGTAGAACTGCGTTTAAATTGTCGCAATATCTCCCCTTATTCGCCTGCAATCCCGGTTCGATTACAAAATATAACCGGAGCTCAAAATACGATACTTACAATAACCGGACCTTCCATATGCAACCTAACATTAGTTTCTCGCTAAACACATTATTCCCCTTCATCCTTAATCATTTTGAACCGGAATTTCAACAAAAAATATTTTCATTTTTTTTTGCGAAAATCCCTGATGGTTAGCCTTATCGATTTTGAACGGATAAAATTCATCGCCGCAGATCCTGTATAATTAGATTATGTAGAGTTGGTGACGTAGTTTTGAGTAGAACTGCGTTTAAATTGTCGCAATATCTCCCCTTATTCGCCTGCAATCCCGGTTCGATTACAAAATATAACCGGAGCTCAAAATACGATACTTACAATAACCGGACCTTCCATATGCAAACTACCATTAGTTTCTCGCTAACCACATTATTCCCCTTCATCCTTAATCATTTTGAACCGGAATTTCAACAAAAAAATATTTTCATTTCTGTTGCGAAAATCCCTGATGGTTAGCCTTACCGATTTTGAACGGATAAAATTCATCGTCGCAGATCCTGTATGATTCGGTTATGTAGAGTTAGTGACGTAATTTTGAGTAGAACTGCGTTTAAATTGTCGCAATATCTCCCCTTACTCGCCTGCAACCCCGGTTCGATTACAAGATATAACCGGAGCTCAAAATACGATACTTACAATAACCGGACCTTCCATAGGCAAACTACCATTAGTTTCTCGCTAAACACATTATTCCCCTTCATCCTTAATCATTTTGAACCGGAATTTCAACAAAAAAATATTTTCATTTCTGTTGCGAAAATCCCTGATGGTTAGCCTTACCGATTTTGAACGGATAAAATTCATCGTGGCATATCCTGTATGATTCGGTTATGTAGAGTTAGTGACGTAATTTTGAGTAGAACTGCGTTTAAATTGTCGCAATATATCCCCTTATTCGCCTGCAATCCCGGTTCGATTACAAAATATAACCGGAGCTCAAAATACGATACTTACAATAACCGGACCTTCCATATGCAACCTATCATTAGTTTCTCGCTAAACACATTATTCCCATTCATCCTTAATCATTTTGAACCGGAATTTCAACAAAAAAATATTTTCATTTCTGTTGCGAAAATCCCTGATGGTTAGCCTTACCGATTTTGAACGGATAAAATTCATCGTCGCAGATCCTGTATGATTCGGTTATGTAGAGTTAGTGACGTAATTTTGAGTAGAACTGCGTTTAAATTGTCGCAATATCTCCCCTTACTCGCCTGCAACCCCGGTTCGATTACAAGATATAACCGGAGCTCAAAATACGATACTTACAATAACCGGACCTTCCATAGGCAAACTACCATTAGTTTCTCGCTAAACACATTATTCCCCTTCATCCTTAATCATTTTGAACCGGAATTTCAACAAAAAAATATTTTCATTTCTGTTGCGAAAATCCCTGATGGTTAGCCTTACCGATTTTGAACGGATAAAATTCATCGTGGCATATCCTGTATGATTCGGTTATGTAGAGTTAGTGACGTAGTTTTGAGTAGAACTGCGTTTAAATTGTCGCAATATCTCCCCTTACTCGCCTGCAACCCCGGTTCGATTACAAGATATAACCGGCGCTCAAAATACGATACTTACAATAACCGGACCTTCCATATGCAAACTACCATTAGTTTCTCGCTAAACACATTATTCCCCTTCATCCTTAATCATTTTGAACCGGAGTTTCAACAAAAAAATATTTTCATTTCTGTTGCGAAAATCCCTGATGGTTAGCCTTACCGATTTTGAACGGATAAAATTCATCGTCGCAGATCCTGTATGATTCGGTTATGTAGAGTTAGTGACGTAATTTTGAGTAGAACTTCGTTTAAATTGTCGCAATATCTCCCCTTATTCTCCTGCAATCCCGGTTCGATTACAAAATATAACCGGAGCTCAAAATACGATACTTACAATAACCGGACCTTCCATATGCAAACTACCATTAGTTTCTCGCTAACCACATTATTCCCCTTCATCCTTAATCATTTTGAACCGGAATTTCAACAAAAAAATATTTTCATTTCTGTTGCGAAAATCCCTGATGGTTAGCCTTACCGATTTTGAACGGATAAAATTCATCGTCGCAGATCCTGTATGTTTCGGTTATGTAGAGTTAGTGACGTAATTTTGAGTAGAACTGCGTTTAAATTGTCGCAATATCTCCCCTTATTCGCCTGCAATCCCGGTTCGATTACAAAATATAACCGGAGCTCAAAATACGATACTTACAATAACCGGACCTTCCATATGCAACCTAACATTAGTTTCTCGCTAAACACATTATTCCCCTTCATCCTTAATCATTTTGAACCGGAATTTCAACAAAAAAATATTTTCATTTTTTTTGCGAAAATCCCTGATGGTTAGCCTTACCGATTTTGAACGGATAAAATTCATCGCCGCAGATCCTGTATAATTAGATTATGTAGAGTTGGTGACGTAGTTTTGAGTAGAACTGCGTTTAAATTGTCGCAATATCTCCCCTTATTCGCCTGCAATCCCGGTTCGATTACAAAATATAACCGGAGCTCAAAATACGATACTTACAATAACCGGACCTTCCATATGCAAACTACCATTAGTTTCTCGCTAAACACATTATTCCCCTTCATCCTTAATCATTTTGAACCGGAGTTTCAACAAAAAATATTTTCATTTCTGTTGCGAAAATCCCTGATGGTTAGCCTTACCGATTTTGAACGGATAAAATTCATCGTCGCAGATCCTGTATGATTCGGTTATGTAGAGTTAGTGACGTAATTTTGAGTAGAACTGCGTTTAAATTGTCGCAATATCTCCCCTTATTCGCCTGCAATCCCGGTTCGATTACAAAATATAACCGGAGCTCAAAATACGATACTTACAATAACCGGGCCTTCCATATGCAACCTAACATTAGTTTCTCGCTAAACACATTATTCCCCTTCATCCTTAATCATTTTGAACCGGAATTTCAACAAAAAAATATTTTCATTTTTTTTGCGAAAATCCCTGATGGTTAGCCTTACCGATTTTGAACGGATAAAATTCATCGCCGCAGATCCTGTATAATTAGATTATGTAGAGTTGGTGACGTAGTTTTGAGTAGAACTGCGTTTAAATTGTCGCAATATCTCCCCTTATTCGCCTGCAATCCCGGTTCGATTACAAAATATAACCGGAGCTCAAAATACGATACTTACAATAACCGGACCTTCCATATGCAAACTACCATTAGTTTCTCGCTAAACACATTATTCCCCTTCATCCTTAATCATTTTGAACCGGAATTTCAACAAAAAAATATTTTCATTTTTTTTGCGAAAATCCCTGATGGTTAGCCTTACCGATTTTGAACGGATAAAATTCATCGTCGCAGATCCTGTATGATTCGGTTATGTAGAGTTAGTGACGTAATTTTGAGTAGAACTGCGTTTAAATTGTCGCAATATCTCCCCTTATTCGCCTGCAATCCCGGTTCGATTACAAAATATAACCGGAGCTCAAAATACGATACTTACAATAACCGGACCTTCCATATGCAAACTACCATTAGTTTCTCGCTAAACACATTATTCCCCTTCATCCTTAATCATTTTGAACCGGAGTTTCAACAAAAAAATATTTTCATTTCTGTTGCGAAAATCCCTGATGGTTAGCCTTACCGATTTTGAACGGATAAAATTCATCGTCGCAGATCCTGTATAATTCGGTTATGTAGAGTTAGTGACGTAGTTTTGAGTAGAACTGCGTTTAAATTGTCGCAATATCTCCCCTTATTCGCCTGCAATCCCGGTTCGATTACAAAATATAACCGGAGCTCAAAATACGATACTTACAATAACCGGACCTTCCATATGCAACCTATCATTAGTTTCTCGCTAAACACATTATTCTCCTTCATCCTTAATCATTTTGAACCGGAATTTCAACAAAAAAATATTTTCATTTTTTTTGCGAAAATCCCTGATGGTTAGCCTTACCGATTTTGAACGGATAAAATTCATCGTCGCAGATCCTGTATAATTCGGTTATGTAGAGTTAGTGACGTAATTTTGAGTAGAACTGCGTTTAAATTGTCGCAATATCTCCCCTTATTCGCCTGCAATCCCGGTTCGATTACAAAATATAACCGGAGCTCAAAATACGATACTTACAATAACCGGACCTTCCATATGCAAACTACCATTAGTTTCTCGCTAAACACATTATTCCCATTCATCCTTAATCATTTTGAACCGGAGTTTCAACAAAAAAATATTTTCATTTCTGTTGCGAAAATCCCTGATGGTTAGCCTTACCGATTTTGAACGGATAAAATTCATCGTCGCAGATCCTGTATGATTCGGTTATGTAGAGTTAGTGACGTAATTTTGAGTAGAACTGCGTTTAAATTGTCGCAATATCTCCCCTTATTCGCCTGCAATCCCGGTTCGATTACAAAATATAACCGGAGCTCAAAATACGATACTTACAATAACCGGACCTTCCATATGCAAACTACCATTAGTTTCTCGCTAAACACATTATTCCCATTCATCCTTAATCATTTTGAACCGGAATTTCAACAAAAAAATATTTTCATTTTTTTTGCGAAAATCCCTGACTGAAAAGAGCCTTACCGATTTTGAACGGATAAAATTCATCGTCGCAGATCCTGTATGATTCGGTTATGTAGAGTTAGTGACGTAATTTTGAGTAGAACTGCGTTTAAATTGTCGCAATATCTCCCCTTATTCGCCTGCAATCCCGGTTCGATTACAAAATATAACCGGAGCTCAAAATACGATACTTACAATAACCGGACCTTCCATATGCAAACTACCATTAGTTTCTCGCTAAACACATTATTCCCCTTCATCCTTAATCATTTTGAACCGGAATTTCAACAAAAAAATATTTTCATTTTTTTTGCGAAAATCCCTGATGGTTAGCCTTACCGATTTTGAACGGATAAAATTCATCGTCGCAGATCCTGTATGATTCGGTTATGTAGAGTTAGTGACGTAATTTTGAGTAGAACTGCGTTTAAATTGTCGCAATATCTCCCCTTATTCGCCTGCAATCCCGGTTCGATTACAAAATATAACCGGAGCTCAAAATACGATACTTACAATAACCGGACCTTCCATATGCAAACTACCATTAGTTTCTCGCTAAACACATTATTCCCCTTCATCCTTAATCATTTTGAACCGGAGTTTCAACAAAAAAATATTTTCATTTCTGTTGCGAAAATCCCTGATGGTTAGCCTTACCGATTTTGAACGGATAAAATTCATCGTCGCAGATCCTGTATGATTCGGTTATGTAGAGTTAGTGACGTAATTTTGAGTAGAACTGCGTTTAAATTGTCGCAATATCTCCCCTTATTCGCCTGCAATCCCGGTTCGATTACAAAATATAACCGGAGCCCAAAATACGATACTTACAATAACCGGACCTTCCATATGCAACCTAACATTAGTTTCTCGCTAAACACATTATTCCCATTCATCCTTAATCATTTTGAACCGGAATTTCAACAAAAAAATATTTTCATTTTTTTTGCGAAAATCCCTGATGGTTAGCCTTACCGATTTTGAACGGATAAAATTCATCGCCGCAGATCCTGTATAATTAGATTATGTAGAGTTGGTGACGTAGTTTTGAGTAGAACTGCGTTTAAATTGTCGCAATATCTCCCCTTATTCGCCTGCAATCCCGGTTCGATTACAAAATATAACCGGAGCTTAAAATACGATACTTACAATAACCGGACCTTCCATATGCAAACTACCATTAGTTTCTCGCTAAACACATTATTCCCCTTCATCCTTAATCATTTTGAACCGGAATTTCAACAAAAAAATATTTTCATTTTTTTTGCGAAAATCCCTGATGGTTAGCCTTACCGATTTTGAACGGATAAAATTCATCGTCGCAGATCCTGTATGATTCGGTTATGTAGAGTTAGTGACGTAATTTTGAGTAGAACTGCGTTTAAATTGTCGCAATATCTCCCCTTATTCGCCTGCAATCCCGGTTCGATTACAAAATATAACCGGAGCTCAAAATACGATACTTACAATAACCGGACCTTCCATATGCAAACTACCATTAGTTTCTCGCTAAACACATTATTCCCCTTCATCCTTAATCATTTTGAACCGGAGTTTCAACAAAAAAATATTTTCATTTCTGTTGCGAAAATCCCTGATGGTTAGCCTTACCGATTTTGAACGGATAAAATTCATCGTCGCAGATCCTGTATAATTCGGTTATGTAGAGTTAGTGACGTAGTTTTGAGTAGAACTGCGTTTAAATTGTCGCAATATCTCCCCTTATTCGCCTGCAATCCCGGTTCGATTACAAAATATAACCGGAGCTCAAAATACGATACTTACAATAACCGGACCTTCCATATGCAACCTATCATTAGTTTCTCGCTAAACACATTATTCCTCTTCATCCTTAATCATTTTGAACCGGAGTTTCAACAAAAAAATATTTTCATTTCTGTTGCGAAAATCCCTGATGGTTAGCCTTACCGATTTTGAACGGATAAAATTCATCGTCGCAGATCCTGTATGATTCGGTTATGTAGAGTTAGTGACGTAATTTTGAGTAGAACTGCGTTTAAATTGTCGCAATATCTCCCCTTATTCGCCTGCAATCCCGGTTCGATTCCAAAATATAACCGGAGCTCAAAATACGATACTTACAATAACCGGACCTTCCATAGGCAAACTACCATTAGTTTCTCGCTAAACACATTATTCCCCTTCATCCTTAATCATTTTGAACCGGAGTTTCAACAAAAAAATATTTTCATTTCTGTTGCGAAAATCCCTGATGGTTAGCCTTACCGATTTTGAACGGATAAAATTCATCGTCGCAGATCCTGTATGATTCGGTTATGTAGAGTTAGTGACGTAATTTTGAGTAGAACTGCGTTTAAATTGTCGCAATATCTCCCCTTATTCGCCTGCAATCCCGGTTCGATTACAAAATATAACCGGAGCTCAAAATACGATACTTACAATAACCGGACCTTCCATATGCAAACTACCATTAGTTTCTCGCTAAACACATTATTCCCCTTCATCCTTAATCATTTTGAACCGGAGTTTCAACAAAAAAATATTTTCATTTCTGTTGCGAAAATCCCTGATGGTTAGCCTTACCGATTTTGAACGGATAAAATTCATCGTCGCAGATCCTGTATTATTCGGTTATGTAGAGTTAGTGACGTAATTTTGAGTAGAACTGCGTTTAAATTGTCGCAATATCTCCCCTTATTCGCCTGCAATCCCGGTTCGATTACAAAATATAACCGGAGCTCAAAATACGATACTTACAATAACCGGACCTTCCATATGTAAACTACCATTAGTTTCTCGCTAAACACATTATTCCCCTTCATCCTTAATCATTTTGAACCGGAGTTTCAACAAAAAAATATTTTCATTTCTGTTGCGAAAATCCCTGATGGTTAGCCTTACCGATTTTGAACGGATAAAATTCATCGCCGCAGATCCTGTATAATTAGATTATGTAGAGTTGGTGACGTAGTTTTGAGTAGAACTGCGTTTAAATTGTCGCAATATCTCCCCTTATTCGCCTGCAATCCCGGTTCGATTACAAAATATAACCGGAGCTCAAAATACGATACTTACAATAACCGGACCTTCCATATGCAAACTACCATTAGTTTCTCGCTAAACACATTATTCCCCTTCATCCTTAATCATTTTGAACCGGAGTTTCAACAAAAAATATTTTCATTTCTGTTGCGAAAATCCCTGATGGTTAGCCTTACCGATTTTGAACGGATAAAATTCATCGTCGCAGATCCTGTATGATTCGGTTATGTAGAGTTAGTGACGTAATTTTGAGTAGAACTGCGTTTAAATTGTCGCAATATCTCCCCTTATTCGCCTGCAATCCCGGTTCGATTACAAAATATAACCGGAGCTCAAAATACGATACTTACAATAACCGGGCCTTCCATATGCAACCTAACATTAGTTTCTCGCTAAACACATTATTCCCCTTCATCCTTAATCATTTTGAACCGGAATTTCAACAAAAAAATATTTTCATTTTTTTTGCGAAAATCCCTGATGGTTAGCCTTACCGATTTTGAACGGATAAAATTCATCGCCGCAGATCCTGTATAATTAGATTATGTAGAGTTGGTGACGTAGTTTTGAGTAGAACTGCGTTTAAATTGTCGCAATATCTCCCCTTATTCGCCTGCAATCCCGGTTCGATTACAAAATATAACCGGAGCTCAAAATACGATACTTACAATAACCGGACCTTCCATATGCAAACTACCATTAGTTTCTCGCTAAACACATTATTCCCCTTCATCCTTAATCATTTTGAACCGGAATTTCAACAAAAAAATATTTTCATTTTTTTTGCGAAAATCCCTGATGGTTAGCCTTACCGATTTTGAACGGATAAAATTCATCGTCGCAGATCCTGTATGATTCGGTTATGTAGAGTTAGTGACGTAATTTTGAGTAGAACTGCGTTTAAATTGTCGCAATATCTCCCCTTATTCGCCTGCAATCCCGGTTCGATTACAAAATATAACCGGAGCTCAAAATACGATACTTACAATAACCGGACCTTCCATATGCAAACTACCATTAGTTTCTCGCTAAACACATTATTCCCCTTCATCCTTAATCATTTTGAACCGGAGTTTCAACAAAAAAATATTTTCATTTCTGTTGCGAAAATCCCTGATGGTTAGCCTTACCGATTTTGAACGGATAAAATTCATCGTCGCAGATCCTGTATAATTCGGTTATGTAGAGTTAGTGACGTAGTTTTGAGTAGAACTGCGTTTAAATTGTCGCAATATCTCCCCTTATTCGCCTGCAATCCCGGTTCGATTACAAAATATAACCGGAGCTCAAAATACGATACTTACAATAACCGGACCTTCCATATGCAACCTATCATTAGTTTCTCGCTAAACACATTATTCTCCTTCATCCTTAATCATTTTGAACCGGAATTTCAACAAAAAAATATTTTCATTTTTTTTGCGAAAATCCCTGATGGTTAGCCTTACCGATTTTGAACGGATAAAATTCATCGTCGCAGATCCTGTATAATTCGGTTATGTAGAGTTAGTGACGTAATTTTGAGTAGAACTGCGTTTAAATTGTCGCAATATCTCCCCTTATTCGCCTGCAATCCCGGTTCGATTACAAAATATAACCGGAGCTCAAAATACGATACTTACAATAACCGGACCTTCCATATGCAAACTACCATTAGTTTCTCGCTAAACACATTATTCCCATTCATCCTTAATCATTTTGAACCGGAGTTTCAACAAAAAAATATTTTCATTTCTGTTGCGAAAATCCCTGATGGTTAGCCTTACCGATTTTGAACGGATAAAATTCATCGTCGCAGATCCTGTATGATTCGGTTATGTAGAGTTAGTGACGTAATTTTGAGTAGAACTGCGTTTAAATTGTCGCAATATCTCCCCTTATTCGCCTGCAATCCCGGTTCGATTACAAAATATAACCGGAGCTCAAAATACGATACTTACAATAACCGGACCTTCCATATGCAAACTACCATTAGTTTCTCGCTAAACACATTATTCCCATTCATCCTTAATCATTTTGAACCGGAATTTCAACAAAAAAATATTTTCATTTTTTTTGCGAAAATCCCTGACTGAAAAGAGCCTTACCGATTTTGAACGGATAAAATTCATCGTCGCAGATCCTGTATGATTCGGTTATGTAGAGTTAGTGACGTAATTTTGAGTAGAACTGCGTTTAAATTGTCGCAATATCTCCCCTTATTCGCCTGCAATCCCGGTTCGATTACAAAATATAACCGGAGCTCAAAATACGATACTTACAATAACCGGACCTTCCATATGCAAACTACCATTAGTTTCTCGCTAAACACATTATTCCCCTTCATCCTTAATCATTTTGAACCGGAATTTCAACAAAAAAATATTTTCATTTTTTTTGCGAAAATCCCTGATGGTTAGCCTTACCGATTTTGAACGGATAAAATTCATCGTCGCAGATCCTGTATGATTCGGTTATGTAGAGTTAGTGACGTAATTTTGAGTAGAACTGCGTTTAAATTGTCGCAATATCTCCCCTTATTCGCCTGCAATCCCGGTTCGATTACAAAATATAACCGGAGCTCAAAATACGATACTTACAATAACCGGACCTTCCATATGCAAACTACCATTAGTTTCTCGCTAAACACATTATTCCCCTTCATCCTTAATCATTTTGAACCGGAGTTTCAACAAAAAAATATTTTCATTTCTGTTGCGAAAATCCCTGATGGTTAGCCTTACCGATTTTGAACGGATAAAATTCATCGTCGCAGATCCTGTATGATTCGGTTATGTAGAGTTAGTGACGTAATTTTGAGTAGAACTGCGTTTAAATTGTCGCAATATCTCCCCTTATTCGCCTGCAATCCCGGTTCGATTACAAAATATAACCGGAGCCCAAAATACGATACTTACAATAACCGGACCTTCCATATGCAACCTAACATTAGTTTCTCGCTAAACACATTATTCCCATTCATCCTTAATCATTTTGAACCGGAATTTCAACAAAAAAATATTTTCATTTTTTTTGCGAAAATCCCTGATGGTTAGCCTTACCGATTTTGAACGGATAAAATTCATCGCCGCAGATCCTGTATAATTAGATTATGTAGAGTTGGTGACGTAGTTTTGAGTAGAACTGCGTTTAAATTGTCGCAATATCTCCCCTTATTCGCCTGCAATCCCGGTTCGATTACAAAATATAACCGGAGCTTAAAATACGATACTTACAATAACCGGACCTTCCATATGCAAACTACCATTAGTTTCTCGCTAAACACATTATTCCCCTTCATCCTTAATCATTTTGAACCGGAATTTCAACAAAAAAATATTTTCATTTTTTTTGCGAAAATCCCTGATGGTTAGCCTTACCGATTTTGAACGGATAAAATTCATCGTCGCAGATCCTGTATGATTCGGTTATGTAGAGTTAGTGACGTAATTTTGAGTAGAACTGCGTTTAAATTGTCGCAATATCTCCCCTTATTCGCCTGCAATCCCGGTTCGATTACAAAATATAACCGGAGCTCAAAATACGATACTTACAATAACCGGACCTTCCATATGCAAACTACCATTAGTTTCTCGCTAAACACATTATTCCCCTTCATCCTTAATCATTTTGAACCGGAGTTTCAACAAAAAAATATTTTCATTTCTGTTGCGAAAATCCCTGATGGTTAGCCTTACCGATTTTGAACGGATAAAATTCATCGTCGCAGATCCTGTATAATTCGGTTATGTAGAGTTAGTGACGTAGTTTTGAGTAGAACTGCGTTTAAATTGTCGCAATATCTCCCCTTATTCGCCTGCAATCCCGGTTCGATTACAAAATATAACCGGAGCTCAAAATACGATACTTACAATAACCGGACCTTCCATATGCAACCTATCATTAGTTTCTCGCTAAACACATTATTCCCCTTCATCCTTAATCATTTTGGACCGGAGTTTCAACAAAAAAATATTTTCATTTCTGTTGCGAAAATCCCTGATGGTTAGCCTTACCGATTTTGAACGGATAAAATTCATCGTCGCAGATCCTGTATGATTCGGTTATGTAGAGTTAGTGACGTAATTTTGAGTAGAACTGCGTTTAAATTGTCGCAATATCTCCCCTTATTCGCCTGCAATCCCGGTTCGATTCCAAAATATAACCGGAGCTCAAAATACGATACTTACAATAACCGGACCTTCCATAGGCAAACTACCATTAGTTTCTCACTAAACACATTATTCCCCTTCATCCTTAATCATTTTGAACCGGAATTTCAACAAAAAAATATTTTCATTTTTTTTGCGAAAATCCCTGATGGTTAGTTAGCCTTACCGATTTTGAACGGATAAAATTCATCGCCGCAGATCCTGTATAATTAGATTATGTAGAGTTGGTGACGTAGTTTTGAGTAGAACTGCGTTTAAATTGTCGCAATATCTCCCCTTATTCGCCTGCAATCCCGGTTCGATTACAAAATATAACCGGAGCTCAAAATACGATACTTACAATAACCGGACCTTCCATATGCAAACTACCATTAGTTTCTCGCTAAACACATTATTCCCCTTCATCCTTAATCATTTTGAACCGGAATTTCAACAAAAAAATATTTTCATTTCTGTTGCGAAAATCCCTGATGGTTAGCCTTACCGATTTTGAACGGATAAAATTCATCGTCGCAGATCCTGTATTATTCGGTTATGTAGAGTTAGTGACGTAATTTTGAGTAGAACTGCGTTTAAATTGTCGCAATATCTCCCCTTATTCGCCTGCAATCCCGGTTCGATTACAAAATATAACCGGAGCTCAAAATACGATACTTACAATAACCGGACCTTCCATATGCAAACTACCATTAGTTTCTCGCTAAACACATTATTCCCCTTCATCCTTAATCATTTTGAACCGGAGTTTCAACAAAAAAATATTTTCATTTCTGTTGCGAAAATCCCTGATGGTTAGCCTTACCGATTTTGAACGGATAAAATTCATCGTCGCAGATCCTGTATAATTCGGTTATGTAGAGTTAGTGACGTAGTTTTGAGTAGAACTGCGTTTAAATTGTCGCAATATCTCCCCTTATTCGCCTGCAATCCCGGTTCGATTACAAAATATAACCGGAGCTCAAAATACGATACTTACAATAACCGGACCTTCCATATGCAACCTATCATTAGTTTCTCGCTAAACACATTATTCCCCTTCATCCTTAATCATTTTGAACCGGAATTTCAACAAAAAAATATTTTCATTTTTTTTGCGAAAATCCCTGATGGTTAGCCTTACCGATTTTGAACGGATAAAATTCATCGTCGGAGATCCTGTATGATTCGGTTATGTAGAGTTAGTGACGTAATTTTGAGTAGAACTGCGTTTAAATTGTCGCAATATCTCCCCTTATTCGCCTGCAATCCCGGTTCGATTACAAAATATAACCGGAGCTCAAAATACGATACTTACAATAACCGGACCTTCCATATGCAAACTACCATTAGTTTCTCGCTAAACACATTATTCCCCTTCATCCTTAATCATTTTGAACCGGAGTTTCAACAAAAAAATATTTTCATTTCTGTTGCGAAAATCCCTGATGGTTAGCCTTACCGATTTTGAACGGATAAAATTCATCGTCGCAGATCCTGTATGATTCGGTTATGTAGAGTTAGTGACGTAATTTTGAGTAGAACTGCGTTTAAATTGTCGCAATATCTCCCCTTATTCGCCTGCAATCCCGGTTCGATTACAAAATACAACCGGAGCTCAAAATACGATACTTACAATAACCGGACCTTCCATATGCAAACTACCATTAGTTTCTCGCTAAACACATTATTCCCCTTCATCCTTAATCATTTTGAACCGGAATTTCAACAAAAAAA
Source organism: Nephrotoma guestfalica (assembly GCA_963691935.1). NCBI lineage: Eukaryota > Metazoa > Arthropoda > Insecta > Diptera > Tipulidae > Nephrotoma > Nephrotoma guestfalica. Next base: position 195,877,737 of record OY829913.1, on the reverse strand, counting down.
TATTTTCATTTCTGTTGCGAAAATCCCTGATGGTTAGCCTTACCGATTTTGAACGGATAAAATTCATCGTCGCAGATCCTGTATGATTCGGTTATGTAGAGTTAGTGACGTAATTTTGAGTAGAACTGCGTTTAAATTGTCGCAATATCTCCCCTTATTCGCCTGCAATCCCGGTTCGATTACAAAATATAACCGGAGCTCAAAATACGATACTTACAATAACCGGACCTTCCATATGCAAACTACCATTAGTTTCTCGCTAAACACATTATTCCCCTTCATCCTTAATCATTTTGAACCGGAATTTCAACAAAAAAATATTTTCATTTTTTTTGCGAAAATCCCTGATGGTTAGTTAGCCTTACCGATTTTGAACGGATAAAATTCATCGTCGCAGATCCTGTATGATTCGGTTATGTAGAGTTAGTGACGTAATTTTGAGTAGAACTGCGTTTAAATTGTCGCAATATCTCCCCTTATTCGCCTGCAATCCCGGTTCGATTACAAAATATAACCGGAGCTCAAAATACGATACTTACAATAACCGGACCTTCCATATGCAAACTACCATTAGTTTCTCGCTAAACACATTATTCCCCTTCATCCTTAATCATTTTGAACCGGAGTTTCAACAAAAAAATATTTTCATTTCTGTTGCGAAAATCCCTGATGGTTAGCCTTACCGATTTTGAACGGATAAAATTCATCGTCGCAGATCCTGTATAATTCGGTTATGTAGAGTTAGTGACGTAGTTTTGAGTAGAACTGCGTTTAAATTGTCGCAATATCTCCCCTTATTCGCCTGCAATCCCGGTTCGATTACAAAATATAACCGGAGCTCAAAATACGATACTTACAATAACCGGACCTTCCATATGCAACCTATCATTAGTTTCTCGCTAAACACATTATTCCCCTTCATCCTTAATCATTTTGAACCGGAATTTCAACAAAAAAATATTTTCATTTTTTTTGCGAAAATCCCTGATGGTTAGCCTTACCGATTTTGAACGGATAAAATTCATCGTCGCAGATCCTGTATAATTCGGTTATGTAGAGTTAGTGACGTAATTTTGAGTAGAACTGCGTTTAAATTGTCGCAATATCTCCCCTTATTCGCCTGCAATCCCGGTTCGATTACAAAATATAACCGGAGCTCAAAATACGATACTTACAATAACCGGACCTTCCATATGCAAACTACCATTAGTTTCTCGCTAAACACATTATTCCCCTTCATCCTTAATCATTTTGAACCGGAGTTTCAACAAAAAAATATTTTCATTTCTGTTGCGAAAATCCCTGATTGTTAGCCTTACCGATTTTGAACGGATAAAATTCATCGTCGCAGATCCTGTATGATTCGGTTATGTAGAGTTAGTGACGTAATTTTGAGTAGAACTGCGTTTAAATTGTCGCAATATCTCCCCTTATTCGCCTGCAATCCCGGTTCGATTACAAAATATAACCGGAGCTCAAAATACGATACTTACAATAACCGGACCTTCCATATGCAAACTACCATTAGTTTCTCGCTAAACACATTATTCCCCTTCATCCTTAATCATTTTGAACCGGAGTTTCAACAAAAAAATATTTTCATTTGTTTTGCGAAAATCCCTGATGGTTAGCCTTACCGATTTTGAACGGATAAAATTCATCGTCGCAGATCCTGTATGATTCGGTTATGTAGAGTTAGTGACGTAATTTTGAGTAGAACTGCGTTTAAATTGTCGCAATATCTCCCCTTATTCGCCTGCAATCCCGGTTCGATTACAAAATATAACCGGAGCTCAAAATACGATACTTACAATAACCGGACCTTCCATATGCAAACTACCATTAGTTTCTCGCTAAACACATTATTCCCCTTCATCCTTAATCATTTTGAACCGGAGTTTCAACAAAAAAATATTTTCATTTGTTTTGCGAAAATCCCTGATGGTTAGCCTTACCGATTTTGAACGGATAAAATTCATCGTCGCAGATCCTGTATGATTCGGTTATGTAGAGTTAGTGACGTAATTTTGAGTAGAACTGCGTTTAAATTGTCGCAATATCTCTCCTTATTCGCCTGCAATCCCGGTTCGATTACAAAATATAACCGGAGCTCAAAATACGATACTTACAATAACCGGACCTTCCATATGCAAACTACCATTAGTTTCTCGCTAAACACATTATTCCCCTTCATCTTTAATCATTTTGAACCGGAGTTTCAACAAAAAAATATTTTCATTTCTGTTGCGAAAATCCCTGATGGTTAGCCTTACCGATTTTGAACGGATAAAATTCATCGTCGCAGATCCTGTATAATTCGGTTATGTAGAGTTAGTGACATAATTTTGAGTAGAACTGCGTTTAAATTGTCGCAATATCTCCCCTTATTCGCCTGCAATCGCGGTTCGATTACAAAATATAACCGGAGCTCAAAATACGATACTTACAATAACCGGACCTTCCATATGCAAACTACCATTAGTTTCTCGCTAAACACATTATTCCCCTTCATCCTTAATCATTTTGAACCGGAGTTTCAACAAAAAAATATTTTCATTTCTGTTGCGAAAATCCCTGATGGTTAGCCTTACCGATTTTGAACGGATAAAATTCATCGTCGCAGATCCTGTATAATTCGGTTATGTAGAGTTAGTGACGTAGTTTTGAGTAGAACTGCGTTTAAATTGTCGCAATATCTCCCCTTATTCGCCTGCAATCCCGGTTCGATTACAAAATATAACCGGAGCTCAAAATACGATACTTACAATAACCGGACCTTCCATATGCAAACTACCATTAGTTTCTCGCTAAACACATTATTCCCCTTCATCCTTAATCATTTTGAACCGGAGTTTCAACAAAAAAATATTTTCATTTCTGTTGCAAAAATCCCTGATGGTTGGCCTTACCGATTTTGAACGGATAAAATTCATCGTCGCAGATCCTGTATAATTCGGTTATGTAGAGTTAGTGACGTAGTTTTGAGTAGAACTGCGTTTAAATTGTCGCAATATCTCCCCTTATTCGCCTGCAATCGCGGTTCGATTACAAAATATAACCGGAGCTCAAAATACGATACTTACAATAACCGGACCTTCCATATGCAAACTACCATTAGTTTCTCGCTAAACACATTATTCCCCTTCATCCTTAATCATTTTGAACCGGAGTTTCAACAAAAAAATATTTTCATTTCTGTTGCGAAAATCCCTGATGGTTAGCCTTACCGATTTTGAACGGATAAAATTCATCGTCGCAGATCCTGTATAATTCGGTTATGTAGAGTTAGTGACGTAGTTTTGAGTAGAACTGCGTTTAAATTGTCGCAATATCTCCCCTTATTCGCCTGCAATCCCGGTTCGATTACAAAATATAACCGGAGCTCAAAATACGATACTTACAATAACCGGACCTTCCATATGCAAGCTACCATTAGTTTCTCGCTAAACACATTATTCCCCTTCATCCTTAATCATTTTGAACCGGAGTTTCAACAAAAAAATATTTTCATTTCTGTTGCGAAAATCCCTGATGGTTAGCCTTACCGATTTTGAACGGATAAAATTCATCGTCGCAGATCCTGTATAATTCGGTTATGTAGAGTTAGTGACGTAGTTTTGAGTAGAACTGCGTTTAAATTGTCGCAATATCTCCCCTTATTCGCCTGCAATCCCGGTTCGATTACAAAATATAACCGGAGCTCAAAATACGATACTTACAATAACCGGACCTTCCATATGCAAGCTACCATTAGTTTCTCGCTAAACACATTATTCCCCTTCATCCTTAATCATTTTGAACCGGAGTTTCAACAAAAAAATATTTTCATTTCTGTTGCGAAAATCCCTGATGGTTAGCCTTACCGATTTTGAACGGATAAAATTCATCGTCGCAGATCCTGTATGATTCGGTTATGTAGAGTTAGTGACGTAATTTTGAGTAGAACTGCGTTTAAATTGTCGCAATATCTCCCCTTATTCGCCTGCAATCCCGGTTCGATTACAAAATATAACCTGAGCTCAAGATACGATACTTACAATAACCGGACCTTCCATAAGCAAACTACCATTAGTTTCTCGCTAAACACATTATTCCCCTTCATCCTTAATCATTTTGAACCGGAGTTTCAACAAAAAAATATTTTCATTTTTTTGCGAAAATCCCTGATGGTTATTCGGTTATGTAGAGTTAGTGACGTAATTTTGAGTAGAACTGCGTTTAAATTGTCGCAATATATCCCCTTATTCGCCTGCAATCCCGGTTCGATTACAAAATATAACCGGAGCTCAAAATACGATACTTACAATAACTGGACCTTCCATATGCAACCTATCATTAGTTTCTCGCTAAACACATTATTCCCATTCATCCTTAATCATTTTGAACCGGAATTTCAACAAAAAAATATTTTCATTTCTGTTGCGAAAACCCCTGATGGTTAGCCTTACCGATTTTGAACGGATAAAATTCATCGTCGCAGATCCTGTATGATTCGGTTATGTAGAGTTAGTGACGTAATTTTGAGTAGAACTGCGTTTAAATTGTCGCAATATCTCCTCTTATTCGCCTGCAATCCCGGTTCGATTACAAAATATAACCGGAGCTCAAAATACGATACTTACAATAACCGGGCCTTCCATATGCAAACTACCATTAGTTTCTCGCTAAACACATTAATCCCCTTCATCCTTAATCATTTTGAACCGGAGTTTCAACAAAAAAATATTTTCATTTCTGTTGCGAAAATCCCTGATGGTTAGCCTTACCGATTTTGAACGGATAAAATTCATCGTCGCAGATCCTGTATAATTCGGTTATGTAGAGTTAGTGACGTAGTTTTGAGTAGAACTGCGTTTAAATTGTCGCAATATCTCCCCTTATTCGCCTGCAATCCCGGTTCGATTACAAAATATAACCGGAGCTCAAAATACGATACTTACAATAACCGGACCTTCCATATGCAAGCTACCATTAGTTTCTCGCTAAACACATTATTCCCCTTCATCCTTAATCATTTTGAACCGGAGTTTCAAAAAAAAATATTTTCATTTCTGTTGCGAAAATCCCTGATGGTTAGCCTTACCGATTTTGAACGGATAAAATTCATCGTCGCAGATCCTGTATAATTCGGTTATGTAGAGTTAGTGACGTAGTTTTGAGTAGAACTGCGTTTAAATTGTCGCAATATCTCCCCTTATTCGCCTGCAATCCCGGTTCGATTACAAAATATAACCGGAGCTCAAAATACGATACTTACAATAACCGGACCTTCCATATGCAAACTACCATTAGTTTCTCGCTAAACACATTATTCCCCTTCATCCTTAATCATTTTGAACCGGAGTTTCAACAAAAAATATTTTCATTTTTTTTGCGAAAATCCCTGATGGTTAGCCTTACCGATTTTGAACGGATAAAATTCATCGTCGCAGATCCTGTATGATTCGGTTATGTAGAGTTAGTGACGTAATTTTGAGTAGAACTGCGTTTAAATTGTCGCAATATCTCCCCTTATTCGCCTGCAATCCCGGTTCGATTACAAAATATAACCGGAGCTCAAAATACGATACTTACAATAACCGGACCTTCCATATGCAACCTATCATTAGTTTCTCGCTAAACACATTATTCCCATTCATCCTTAATCATTTTGAACCGGAATTTCAACAAAAAAATATTTTCATTTTTTTTGCGAAAATCCCTGATGGTTAGCCTTACCGATTTTGAACGGATAAAATTCATCGTCGCAGATCCTGTATGATTCGGTTATGTAGAGTTAGTGACGTAATTTTGAGTAGAACTGCGTTTAAATTGTCGCAATATCTCCCCTTATTCGCCTGCAATCCCGGTTCGATTACAAAATATAACCGGAGCTCAAAATACGATACTTACAATAACCGGAATTTCCATATGCAACCTACCATTAGTTTCTCGCTAAACACATTATTCCCCTTCATCCTTAATCATTTTGAACCGGAATTTCAACAAAAAAATATTTTCATTTCTGTTGCGAAAATCCCTGATGGTTAGCCTTACCGATTTTGAACGGATAAAATTCATCGTCGCAGATCCTGTATGATTCGGTTATGTAGAGTTAGTGACGTAATTTTGAGTAGAACTGCGTTTAAATTGTCGCAATATCTCCCCTTATTCGCCTGCAATCCCGGTTCGATTACAAAATATAACCGGAGCTCAAAATACGATACTTACAATAACCGGACCTTCCATATGCAAACTACCATTAGTTTCTCGCTAAACACATTATTCCCCTTCATCCTTAATCATTTTGAACCGGAGTTTCAACAAAAAAATATTTTCATTTGTTTTGCGAAAATCCCTGATGGTTAGCCTTACCGATTTTGAACGTATAAAATTCATCGTCGCAGATCCTGTATGATTCGGTTATGTAGAGTTAGTGACGTAATTTTGAGTAGAACTGCGTTTAAATTGTCGCAATATCTCCCCTTATTCGCCTGCAATCCCGGTTCGATTACAAAATATAACCGGAGCTCAAAATACGATACTTACAATAACCGGAATTTCCATATGCAACCTACCATTAGTTTCTCGCTAAACACATTATTCCCCTTCATCCTTAATCATTTTGAACCGGAATTTCAACAAAAAAATATTTTCAATTTCGAGCAAATTATATGCGGGAAGTGCGGTGTTTTTAGTTGATGTCTGATAATTTATCTATATTTCAATCCTTGGTTATAGGAAATCTGGGCAATATTTTGAGCCAATTTTAAAGGCGGTTCATTTAAAATTAACTTACCTTCCTCAATCCAAATACTTCAAGAAATGAGCCACTTAAATTGTTTGGTTTTTTGAGCCACACGAAGTTTTTGGTTTGTTTTTTTGGTTAAAAATAGCTAGGGGGTAGCCCATGGTAAACTTGGGAAAAAATTTAATATGTTTTTTAGCGAATTAAGATAATATTTGGATTCTGCTTGTTAAGCTATCAAACGAATTATGAATAAACAGCATGTTATTATCGGGAAGTGCGGTATTTCAATTTGAAGTTTGATCATTCATCTGGATTTCAATCGTCCATTCTAGGAAAACTGGGCATTTTTGATAATCAAAATACTCCAAGAAATGAGCCACAAATAATTTTCGACAAAAAAACAGCAAAATCAGTAAATTTGAAGAAAATATTAAATTGGCTAATTAGGAAGACATAGGGTTGCCTATTGTTTAGACTCTAAACCTGACTTAAATTTATACGGTTGTTATAAGTCGAAATAAGAAATTCCACCTTCAAAACCAATCAGTGTTTTATAATAAAATTTTGGAAATTAACCGCTTAACCTTAAATGCACCTTTCAGGCTTGCGACAAATTTTATCACAGCTACGAGTATATAAACTTGATGATAGACTTATGCCAGATCAAACTCGTTTAATATATTTGATTTTGCTATTTTAGATCACAATCGTAACGAATGCGGAGATAAGAGCTTTATTGGCAATGGACTTATAGTTGCCACAAATCTTCAATTAGTCAGTTGAAAATAAATGCAGTTATTTCCCCATGAGACCGGAAGATTTTGACGATTTCGACGATTTCGGCGTGTGTTCGCTCTGAACAGATATGTCCAATAAATCAAACAACTCAGGAATCAATATATTTGTTCTGTAACCGATTCAGTTGGGCTTCAAAACGGCATACTCAATAGTCGATGCTATTAACTTCATTTAGGGGCTTACATAAAATGCGATCACGAGAAGTAGATTGAAAGAGGCAAACAGAAAGTTTATCGCATTAACCCACTTAAAGTAAGAAATGTGTTTAACATGGCAATATTGGTTAATGGTTACTTGACGAATTAAGAAAATCATACAAACCACTATATGGAATATTACTATCGTAACATCATTCATGTTCCACAAGGATCTGTGCTGGGCTCATTGATGCGGAACTTTATGAATGATGACTTTGCATTGGTTGAGCAGGATCCTGAATCTAGCTCTAGAATAATATGAATACTAGCAACAACGTAAAGAAAACCATATTAACACTGGAGATAGGCCATGGTGTTAATAGTTTCTAACTATCAATTAATTGGTTAGCAGACTAAACTTGAAGAAGCATAAGGATACTGCTAATCTTTACCTCCTCAGCTATTGTAAAAGAAGCACCAATTTGTGCCAATAACGAATGAGGATGAAGATTTGTAAATCTCTAAAAGTCTTTCATGGTAAGATTAGCAGAAGCGGTGAAGGAATCTAACTGAGAAAATTATATTTGTCTGATTCCACTAAAATTGAAATCACAATTTGGTCAATGTTGATTACTGAGCTACAATGGCTCATTGTTAATGGCCATACTCGTATAAATTGTTACTGTCCATACTAAATTAATAAAATCTACATAACAAAATTCCAACTGATTTTTTCCGCATACGTACTACGAAACACTCAGGCTAAGGGTTAAATTTTAACGGATCGGAAAATTTGTATAACACAATGCGGTTAAGTGAAAAAATATTTCCGGCTGTTTACTTTAGTAAAAAGGGGTTTTATAATAATTACAGTTGTAGAAAATCCTTGGCAATTAAGAAACGACATGTCTTATCGGATACATACATTTATATTTTGTTTGTTTACCTTTCACTGTTTTCTTAACACTCTTGTTTATTATTATGAGTATAGTTAATTGACCTTTACTCAAAATTCTTTCGGTTTGTCGTTTAAGTGGCTCAACATCAAACTGGTTTCGAAAAGGAATCATTGTGAATTTAATAGATCTATAAATCTTCAGAGGCAAGAACTATTTTTTAGTGTCGTCAAGTGGTACTCAAACTATCTCACCTATCAAAAATGTTAAAGTAAACAAGTTCAAGGACAATTGGGTATCAAAGTTCTGTCTTCGGCTAATTTTTATAACACCCAATATACGAGAAAACCACAAAATAGATAGTCATGTTTATTAAATATATATATGGTACGGCAATGCATTCTCAGTGCTATTCTTCTCCAATAACATGACGATCAGCAAATACATATAAAGGGTGTTTTTTTAAGAGGTTGCCGATTTTTTTTTTGAATAAAACACATATAAAATTATGAAATGACCAAAATTTTTTTTTATTTGGTAGATAATTTTTTGGCATTTAACATTTAAACACAATTTCTGGCATATGGCTACCACGACTATTTTTCACAAATGTCATTCTGGAGGTCCAATTTTCCAGCACTTTTTCAAGCATTTGAGGGCGTATGTCAGCAATGACACGTTGAATATTGGTTTCCAAAGCGTCAATCGATTGAGGTTTATCCACATAAACCAATGACTTCACGTATCCCCACAAAAAGTAATCGAGTGGCGTCAAATCGCACGAACGCGGAGGCCAATTCACCGGACCATTTCTCGAAATAATGTTGTCGTTGAAAGTTTCTTTCAATAAGTCGATTGTTTCACGTGCTGTATGGCAAGTGGCACCATCTTGTTGAAACCACATTTCATTCATATCCATATCTTCAAGATTTGACAACAAAAACTCATTTAACATGGTTCTGTATCGATTTCCATTCACGGTAACGCGTCGTCCTTCCTCATTTTTAAAGAAATATGGACCGATGATTCCACCAGCCCATAGACCGCACCAAACAGTACATTTATCAGGATGCATTGGTAATTCTAGAACGGCGTGTGGATTATCTTTGCTCCAAATGCGACAATTTTGTTTGTTGACGTATCCATTTAACCAAAAATGCGCCTCATCACTGAAGAGAATTTTACGGTAAAAAAATGGATCTTCGTTCAATTGATTTAACGGCCAATCACTGAATTCACGGCGCAAACGATGGTCGTGTGGCTTTAATTCTTGCACCAATTGAATTTTGTATGGCACCAAACCCAAATCTTTACGTAAAATTTTCCATAAAGTCGATGGACAAAGTCCAATTTGCTGAGCACGACGACGAATCGATAAATTGTCGTTTTCTTCGACACTGGCCTCAACGACAGCAATATTTTCTTCTGTACGAACTCTTCTCATTCTTGTCGGTGGCTTGGCATCCAAAAGAGTGAATGTAGACCGAAATTTGGTAATTACGTTCTTTATGGTGGTCTCTGACGGACGATTATGTGCACCATAAAATTCACGAAGTGCTCTATAAACATTTTTAATTGAACCCTGATTTTGAAAATAAATTTCCACGATTTGAAAACGTTGTTCTGGAGTTAACCTATTCATAATGATTTGCCAAACAATACTGAGTAGAAATGCCACTTTGAGCTGTCAAAACAACTGTCATAAAATAAAACGACATCTATCGGAAAAACAAACCTCCTAAAAAAACACCCGTTATAAAGACGCTTATAAGTAGTATCTGCTGTGCTTAACAGTAATAACAATCTTAAGTAATAAATAATCTAAATTTGTATTGATGTGCAGGTGATTTGCTACAATATTTGCTCAAAATTTGATTAATTTCCAGTGGCCTCCAAAAAATTGTGTTAATAAATCAATACGCTAATTTGCTAAAGTGTATGTGGAGAGCAAATTTTAACATAATAAATTATGTTGACGATAGGCTCCGCGAAAAATTAATTCAGTTTTTTTTAACAAGTGGGAACTCCCTATTTTCCAATTGTGCTCGGCCTTTTACGCAAGTAAATACATTAAATACATACGACCATGGAAAAATTACTTCATAGTAAAATCAAATGATACCTTGGAATCACGCATTAAATTCTGTACAATTAGAAATAACAAATGTTTGCAATAATTTGTGGTCGTGTTTGGTAAATATCGCAAACAAATTAACCACCGTCTCGTTCTTTTAGGATTACATAACTTTTTTGCAAACATTTTCATTTGGTAATTTATCTAGCGTATTTAGATGTGTGGGTATTTGATGTAAAACGATTTAAAAGAATTTATATAAATTATTTTGCATTTTACTAGCAGGTAGAGCGCACTTCCCCGCCCCTTCAGGTAATTATTTGTATTTAAAGTTTTTTGTCATTATGTATATGTTTACACACATAATGAAATTAAGACGAATTTCTGCCAACATTAAAACATTCGAAGTTTTTAAGGAAGGAATATACGTGGAGATTTTTAGTTGCTCTTACTTTAGAGCATCCCATACTTATTTTTTTATTTAAAAACAGTTAATAAATTTCACTTGAAACTTGATTTCTAGAACACTATATGTGAGAGCCCTCAGCCTAGAGTACTCAGAGGGCTTCGGCTGTCTCTGTGTACACCAAGGTAGCTGCGTATTCGTCGCGGGGGCGGGTACCGCTTCGATAGTAGCAAAGTGCAACCGGGGACCAAATGCCAGTGGTATAAATTGGCTAAAACAAACAATGAGTATAACTAATACGGAATGTAATACAGCACCAGATATGCTGCCAAATCCACACTCTTAGGAGACAGGCCCAACAGATTCTAGGGTGAGCCAATCATTGTTTTACCCATTTGGACGAAGTTCCTAATTATCAAGATCACCACGATCTTCAACTGGAAATATATTTCAGTACGAGAAGGAAAATGCCGAACTCCGAGAAGAACTAAGAGAAATAAAGGAATTTACAACTAAATTGAAAGAAGCATTTACAATTTTAAAGAAAGAGAATGAAGAACTCAAAAAAGCAGTTAAACACGTGCAGCACTTGAGACGACACCTAGCCATTAATGGTGTCATTAATCCATTCCATACGGATGAAGAAGAATTAGAAAGAGACACAAACTGGATGTTGAATCGGAATAAAGGACCAATCAACAAAAGGAAAGGCCAACACTCACCAGAAATGACAGTAATTTTACCATTAACTTCAAAAGAGGTTTCTAGAGACCAGTTAATCATCAAGAAACAACTAGCTATATAATAACAACCAGCTAAACCAAAAGATAAATCACTCCACCAATAAATTTCGCCGGGATATGAAATTTCCCCACTATACAATCGATTATGAAATCGATTACGGTAGCCGAGTACAAGCTCGTATCTCTAAACTATGGCGTCTGGAAAATTAATGTTGTTAACTCTGAAACTTATAGAGCTTTGGCTACAAAGCTTAATTCCGAGCGGCATCAGTGGTTTACTTATGAGGATAAGAATGATCGCCCAATCAAAGTTATCGCTAGAGGTCTTCACCCAACCTGCGCAAAAGAGAAAATTATTGAGGATCTCAAGCAAAAGGGGTATCAAATAGAAAGTGCTGTAAACATCATTAAGAAAGAAAAAATCGAAACTGAACAAGGAGTTCAAAATAATATGAGAGGGATTTCACTATTTATACTCACTTTTAATATCAAACAAAAAGTGGAAGATGTGTATAATATCAAGGCAATACTTAGCATGAGAGTTAAAATAGAGCCCTTGAAAAAAATAGTAGGTTAATACCGCAGTGCAAAAAATGTCAAGGTTTTAATCATACGCAGAAATATTGCCAAAGAGAGATTTGATGCGTGAAATGTACCGGAAAGCATCATGCCCAAGTATGCCCGGTTAGTAAAAATATTGCTGCAAAATGTGTCAATTGCAAAAAGTCATATCCCGCAAACTACCGGGGATGTGGAATAGCTAAGGAGCTACAAAGAATAAGAAATAAACGGGAAAACATAGTACAGGAATATCAGTAAAAAAGAACCAAAACCTATGCTAGTAAAACGAGACAACCAAAACCATACTAGCAAGTAGTCATGACAAAACCAGTCATTTCGGAGGACACTACCGAAGGTACAGCAGTGCTCCAAAACATACTAAGAAGCATTGAAGCTCTTAACATTCGTCCAGCTAAACAAGAGAAATGCCTTCAAGCTCTAAGCAACAGGTTAGATAAGCAAGACTCTCTAAATGAAACGAAATCCATGCTCTATTAAAATGATGAAAACAACAACAAATAAAACATTAAGAATCGTAACCTGGAATGTAAATGGGTTAATGCGACATATTCCAGAATTTTATTACAACTTCATATCTTAAAATATATGGGTACAATTGTTACCACGCCATTCATCCAGCAGGAAGGGCAGAGGAAGGATCGTCGTTGGTTATAAAAGAAAACATCAAACACTTTATAGGTCTTAAAATTGAAGAGGAATTTATGCAAGTAGTCACTTTAAAAATATTTATAAATAATAACAAAGAATATAGTGTATCGTCAACATATTGCCCTCCCCCCTCCATCCGCTCAAGATATAATTTAATTAAATAAGACTATTACACGTTATTTAAATCACTAGGATCAAGTTTCATGGGGATCAAGAGTAATTTCTAAAAAAGAAAGAGAGCTGTTTGCAGCAGGAAGACTATGCAACTGCGATTTTCATTCTGGAGATCAACCAACTTATTGGCCTACGGATAGAAACAAAATACACGATATCATTGACTTCTTTATCACCAAAGGTATAGATGAAAACTACACATACCTGCAGCGAGGGGATTATGTCAGATCACACGCCTGTTATTATAACAATCAATACAACGATTGTTGAATAAACTATTCCACCTTCGCAAACTAACAAAAAAACCTGCTGGTAGAAATCCCAGAAACTTGTTGAGGATAATATTGATCTTCAGGTGCCAATTAAAAACCCGATACAGCTAGAAAACGAACTTGAACCACTCAATAACAGTATACAAGAAGCGGCTTAGAGTAGTACCCCCTCAAGTTCAAAGGAAACCGAAATGCTATTTATCCTATGGAAGTTAGGGAACTGGTTGCAGCAAAACGAAAAGCAAGAAAAGCCTGACAAAGAAGTCGATCGCCAGAATATAAAACAACTCTAAATTTTTTATCCAATAAACTAAAGTTGCTAATTAAAGAAATCAAAAACGAATCCATTAATAAATACTTTAGTGGCCTTACTGGGGAAAAGATACAGAGCACTCCCTTTGGAAAGCGACAAAACGTTTAAAATGACCTAAACTACAAATTCCACCAGTTAAAAATGAAGATGGCACATGGGCTATAAGTGCAAAACAAAAAGCTTCATTGTCTCGAAAACACGTTCCGGCCTCTACCTAGACAAACTGCAGAGGAAAAATATCACCAGTGTATAAAATGGATAACTATGTAATATATCTCCTGTCACATTACAACAATTGAATGTGGAAAATAATTTTAACCTAAATACAAAGAAATCTCCAGGATATGACTTAATTACAGGACAAATAGTAAAATCTCTTCCTGAAAAAGGACTACGTAAACTACTCCAAATAATTAACGCAGTGTTTAGACTTAAACACGTTCCAAATCAATGGAAACTAGCAGAAGTAATTATGATATCTAAACCCAACAAACCACTAAATGACAAAAATTCGTATAAGCCGATTTCTCAATAATTTCAAAAATATTCGAGAAACTACTCCTAAAGCCATTCAAACCAATAATAGTAGAAAGAAATCTTATTCCTCCACATTAAGGTGGCTTCAGAGAAAACCATTCAACAATAGAACAAGTACACCGATTTACAAACATAATCGAAGACGTACTTGCAAAAAAGAAAGTATGTTCAAGCGTCTTCTTGGATGTAGCACAGACCTTTGACAGAGTATGGCATAAAGGCTTGGAATATAAATTACAAAGAGACTTACCAAAGCAGTTTTATGAAATTCTAAAATCTTACCTATCTAACCGACATTTTCGAGTTAAATTAGATGGCGAATACTCAGAAATAAAGAAAATATCAGCAGGAGTACCACAAGGTAGCGTTCTGGGACCAACTTTATATGCTCTATACACCTCGGACATAGTGATGTTTGCGGATGATACGGCCATCTTAGCAGTTGCTACTAGCATAGAAGAATTTACAAGCAAATTGCAAAGAGCTACTAATATTGTCAGTACCTGGACCAAGAGATAGCGAATAAAACTTAATGAAACAAAATCTGTTCACGTAAACTTTACCAACATAAAAGCCAACTGGATACCAGTAGTACTGAACTCTCAGCAAATTCCCTATGCAAACACGGCAAAATATCTAGGCGTGACTTTAGACTCGAAACTAAAATGGAAAGAGCATATGAAAAAGAAAAAAGAAGAGTTAAACATTAAATAGAGAAAGATGGATTGGCTCTTAGGAAGAAATTCTGAGCTAACTCTACATAATAAATTGCTACTATACCGGCAAATCATAAAACCTGTGTGGACTTACGGTATTCAGCTCGGAGGATGTACAAAGAAAACCAATGTCAATATCATCCAGTCATTCTAAAGCAGTCTTACGTGGAACAGTTAATGCACCGTGGTACATAAGAAATGACAACCTCCATAGAGATCTGAAGATGGATTTCGTCAGTGAAGAAATAAGCAAACACGCGAGAAAACACATGCAACGTATTAGTCTACACCAAAATGCTGAGATAGGATCGACTAAAAATATAATAAAATTGTAAAGGGGACTAGCCAAAGGGCTACAACCCTCCAAACAAGAACATAAATTATGAAAGATAAATTACTAGATGATTTGTAAATCAGTTGTAATAAATAAATATATAAAAAAAAACTTTATGTTAGAAAACCGTTTATTTAACGGGTTTTGTTGTTCAATGGAATTGGGCCAATTTTGAATTAGCACAAATTTAGTCACTATATTTTTCGGACGGCCATGAACAAACCTAATCGGAATATGCAATCAGAAGTACCAACATCATTGGTTTGTAGAACACTTTATGCCAGAAAACGTGTGGGTAACTGCAGTAGGGAAACTTTCGAATTTCAAAATGAAACTTTGATGAATGAATACCGATTAAGCCCAATTTGTGCTAATTAGTGCAATAAATAGCATACCAATGAATCTGATCGTTTTGCTGACTCAGAATGTCTACTGGTGGATCTATTTTGTGACAAAAACATCTCGTCAAAACGAGTATTTATTTAATTAAACCATATTTAATTTAAAACCAGATAGCGTATTCAATTTGATTATTAAACTAGTTGGATGATCCCGGCATAATGTGAGATTGTGATAGTCTCAGTAAATGATATACGAATTCTGCGTGTTTTGTTGCATTTAATGAATCCACAGTTCGAGCTAATATCTCTTGAGAACGAATTGGTAATGGTTTTAACGAAATCAGTTTCATGAATTCATCGTCTACGTTACCCTCGCCGTTGGTTTGCATTTAACGGAGTAACTGTGATGGTTTCATATTATCTAGCATATAATTTTTAAGTTCGGATCTAGTGTATTGGCCTTGAGATCTAAAATGCTTACATCACTAACTACTAGACCATTTAATGCACTGAGAAGATGATTATACTGAGAGGACTTTTTATTGATTTTACTAAGGGAAAATTGCGATTCGACAATTTGAAACCAAATCCTAGGCTCATGGGACATACATAAGTGAACCTATGGATTGTGATTGCTCCAGCGATAATCCTGATGGCTAGTTATTCGTCGTAATTAATAGCGTTCACGTCACCTAATCCTAAACCAGACTTTCAATGTCCTATATGTTGCGGTGGTGCTCGTAGTGATTTGCGCTGTCGTTTACCCCTTGGTTGAACCATTAATGAATGAATCACCCAACGTATTGAGATCGTCTTACTATTGGGTACATAAATGTGAACTCTTTCAGCGTTGAGGTTAATGGGTGAGAATATTGTCAATACTTCTCTGCAATACTAGATGACAAAAATGAGACACAAGCGAGGCTAGGATTAATAAATAACAATCATGAACCAATAACAACAATCTGGCCAACAGTGTTCAACGTATGGATCTCAGAAGACCAACCAGCTATAATCCCAAATGCAATGGAATTATTGAGAGATAGTGACTCACACTCAAATCCACAACATTTCCATCCTTCAGTACTGTTGCGTCCGCGGAACTCGTTGTCGCAGAACAGATGCGGATTCATAGGTATCCAGCTACTCGAAGAAACAAAAATGGACCAAAATTAGTCAGAATTCCGGGTTAAACACTACAAAATTTCCATAGATAGATTAAAACCTTGTAATCTAGAAGAAACAAGTACCAATGGCGTCGGTCACTAAAATTTGACCAGAACACAACGTTGCTTCACGAAGTCAAATTTAATTTAAAAGTTCAAAATCAACCAATGACCAACTCGTAATTTCCGAGTCACTAGAGAAGAGGTGATGTGGCTGACACAACGTCAAAATGACAATTCTAAAATTTAAGTAACTTCTCGACATAGTAGCTGACAAAATAAATACCGGATGACTGACAAGAAGTGTTACCAACTTCAGACGGTCATTGCTGTCAAACCAGTGATGACAGAGCGCTCAAATTTACACTAATAACATTTCATTCTATTGTTTACAAGCGTACAAAAGCATTTTAGTGGGAAATATTCAGAAAAAAAGTTATCCGCAATGGAATTCAAGCGTAATAGTGTGATTGCTCTATATTTGGCTGGAAAACCACAGCCGCAGATTGTTAACCAGTTAAAACATCTGCATGTGAATAAAATGTTTGTGTATCGCACCATAAATCGTTATAAAAATACTGGGAGCATTGCAAAACACCATGGTGGTGGACCGAAACGCACTGCAACATCGCCGGATTTCATTCGGAAGGTGAAGGCCAAATTGGCTCGGAATCCGCGCCGTAGCGGCAGAAAAAAGGCTATTGAGGCGAAAATTTCGCTCGAGCGGATGCAGCACATATTGAAAGATCATCTTGAACTAAAGGCCTCAAAATTCCAGGAAACGCATGGTCTCACCGATGCTCAAAAAAAAGTTAGAGCGGAAAGAGCAAAGGAGTTGTTACGCTTGCACGAAAGTGGCGATTTGCCGAATTTGGTTTTCTCCGATGAATCATCGTTCGTTATTGAGCAATATGTGAACAAGCCAAACGACCGGATTTACTTGCCCGGCCATTCTACTGAAAATTTGAACCAACGGATTGCCACTCGAAACCAAGCGCCGCCGATGGTGATGGTTTGGGCCGCCGTAAAGGCCGAAAGCCGTTCACTGCTCGTTTTTTTTGGACCGTGGCATCAATATAAATGCTCAAATTTATCGAAATCATGCGCTGGAGTGAGCGTTGAAGCCTTGGGCACAAACACATTTCGGCCGCAGGGCCTGGATATTTCAACAGGACTCGGCGCCGACTCATAAAGCGCTCGTCCATCAAGATTGGCTGAGAAACAACGTTCCGCGGTTCATTTCCACTACCCAATGGCCACCAAATTCTCCGGATGCAAATTCGCTAGATTTCTCGGTTTGGGGTACTTCAAAGTACAGAGGAAGGTTGGGACAAAAAAATACCAAAGTGTCGATTATCTCAAGCAAGCGCTTCGCCGGGAATAGGCCAAAATACCGCAGAGCCACTTTCGTGCTGCATGCAACAGCTTTGTCGACCGTTTGAAGGCCATAATCGCGGCTAAGGGTGGCCAAATCGAAAACTGCCAATGCAATTCGAAAATTTAAATATTTGTGAACATTTTTTACTTTGATTCAATAAAATTCATCAAAAATTAAAAATTCTGTGGCATTTTGTTGTGGCAACATTTCGTGTCAGCCTGTATTACATAGATTTAGAGACATCTAGTTATCAGCACTTTTATTAAAATTTTAGAATGATATTTTTAAATTATAGTTTTCATGTCCAAAAATAGTATAAATACGGCATAGAAGGGTTCAGATAAGAAGGGGTCAGATAAGAAATACCGTTACATGGCCAACCACTGCCGTTTACCAGTTACAAAATAAAACCATAGTAGCCCTAGTGGTTTTAAAGCTAATTATGTCTATCACAACACATTGAAAATATTTCCTCTTGTTGCCGGTGAAATAGTATGTACGTAAAATTTTTATTACAATGAAAACCATTCACTTTTCACACTTGCCCCACGGTCGTAGATTCTAAACAAATTTTACAAGATTAAGAAATCATATTCCAACCGACAATAAATTTGACTCAACCACATACTCGATTACTATAATAATATGTAAAAGATGAGAACGAAAACAACACTGAAGATTTTAATGATTGTCATTGTTTTTTAGTGTCTCAACCAAACTTAACCAATATATCGTAGATTTAACTTTATAAAAAAGAATATAAGTAATTTTGTTGTTGTTAACATAAAGTTTAAATATATAAAAAAAAATTTCAAACCAACATTTTCTTTATAAATATTATTTTACTACTATTCACTCTCCAACTATCAATGAGTGTACGCGCAAGACGATCTAAATTTTGTATTTCTTGTATTTCTTCATTGTGTTTCGTATTTCGCGGCCTACCGTAAATATTTCTACTTTCTTTGAAGTTTTTTATTTTAATTTTTTTTTTGTGTCAACTGAAAAAATTTATTCAATTAATTTCATTTTTAATCTAAAAGTTAATTGTAAAGTGATTTTATATATTTACAAGTGAAATTTGTTGTAATTTTAATTGAAAATTTGTAATAATTTTTCTTTAGGAAAAATATAATTTGTGTGAAAAGTGTGTATTTGGAATAAGATAAAAGTGAAGTGTTGAAAATTATATAAACAAACAGGATTAATTTATTAAGCGACATATAATGGATCGAAATACGGATGATGCTAAACCGCCAATGCCCGATAAAAAGCGGCTCAAGAAAATGTTTTCCTGGACCGATGATACAATAGTGTAAGTTTTTTTTCGTTTTCATCCCATACACATCTTATATACGAGTATAACGTAAAATTTTGATTGTAAGTCGATCAAGGTTGTTCATTCAAAATGTTCAACACCTATGAAGACAACGTAAAAATTTCTTAAAGATTCTTTACCGTATAAATAATTTTTTTTTAAAAATAATAAAAAGAGAAACCAAAATGGAACTGACCTCCAAATTGAATAGGTTGAAGAAATACAAATATAAATAGTATAAGTGTATAAGAAATACACTCTTACACGAGTGTGTAATTTGTGAGCGCATCTTTCGAGTGTTAACAAAATTAAACATAGATTAGTCGAACAGTGTAATCAGAACTGTGTATAATGAATACCTAGCGCTTTACTAATCAATTTCGTCATCTATGCACTGTAATTAGTTTTGGTTAGATAATTGTAATATAAAATTAAACTTATTAACTAAATATCTTATGTTCAGTGTTTTACAATCAACGACAACAAGGCCATTTATCGTAAACGAATTATAATCTGCTAAGTAACCTTAAGAGTAAATACAATTTTGAGCTACATCGGTTATCTACAAATAGTGCGAACTTTAAATATACGTACTGTTGTCAATATCAATATTGATGGTAAACAGATCAATTAACATATTTCATGATTTTGTATTTGTTAAACGATAATACTACAAGATATTACTACAAGATATTATATTGCTTTACTTATTATGTCGTCGTACCTAAGATGTTATAAGAAGCTAAAAAATACATAAAGCACATCAATCAGTAATACTCGAGTGTAGCAAACACATAAATTTGCGCTCACACGTTCAACAATCTTAAAAATTCAAATATTCCAACATCTAATTAAGTCGGCAACCTTGAAATAAAAAAAAATGATGAAGAGCATTGGAATTTATAGAACTAGTCACCGCCATCAAAATCATATAATAGTTAAATTATAATGATGACTTTTAAATTTTTAAATTATGGAGTGTCACAAAACGCATGACTGTGCGGGTTTTAAAAAACTTGCAACCAAATTTAAATATGAAGTCTATAAATAGTTACTGGGATCTACTAATCTTCGTCGCCTCATTCAGCCAAATCGGATAACGGGGTCAGGTAACTTTTAAATCAGTGTTGCTCTATTATCTGTAAATTCAGCAATATTTAATAATCGGCGTAGTATTTGCAGTTCAACCAAAAATTATCATGATATTTTTGGTGACCCTAACTTCACTCCCTGTAAATTTATGTTAAATCCGAGTGAACAACTAAATGGAAAAATAATATAAATTGATTTTGTACGGCAAAACATTGCTCACGCTGTCATAACAAACATTTGTTATGTAATAATTCCTAAGTGTTTTTCACAATAAAAACACTTCACATCTTTATATGTGTAACGCCAATCAACTATAATAAACAACATAAAATCTATTCACCTTCTCACCTAATTCGTGAATACAACACGAATAATTATAACCAAGTAATTAATTATAATTGAGCAAACTGTCCATGTAAAATCATAGCGCAAAGCATTAGAAATAAAGTATATATAAATTGTTTGACAACCAGAATCAAAATTATTATTGGTTTTTTTGATGATAAATGAGTGCGTTTTATACCAACAGCTGCGTTTTATACCAATCATCAACAAAAAATTTTAGTAGTAGTTTTGTAAATAACTTAAGAAAATCGTCCTAAAACTTGTTGAATATGTTTGACTTTTTTACCAACCAAAACATTTATAATTGTTAAATTTGGTTAATCGCTTTAGGAATAACCGTAATTGATGGTTTAAATTAGTCAAATTAATATTACTGGTTCATCATCTTATTTAATTAATTTTTAATTTAGAAAATGCATATTAAAATAATAGGAGGAAAGAAATTGGACCTTCTCTAATCTGATTCTCATATACTTTGCCAATTTGACGGTAACAAGCCAATTTTTGTAGCTCATCGTTCGCTATTTATTTACTCTAAATTTCAAAATGAAATAAGTGATTCAGTTCACTTTCAATTCGTCGTTTAATATGTTTTGCAGTCTCATTTCAATAGTGATGACACGTCTATGATTAAGAGATATCAAATCAAATCAAAGAAGTTTGGTTTCGTATCGCTTCATTGTCACTTTCGAATTCGTAGCTCAAAAATCTGGTGAACTCGGTCTGAATTCGTTCAGTAGCATTGCTATGATTCGAGTATTTGGTATTCTAAACTGGTGTTAAATAGTTAATTGTATACTTCTAACGTATGCCTCGTAAATAAATATAGTTGGTAAATTTGCCCATAAGCCTTGTAGAGTAGTAACCTACCATTATATTGTCTACACTGCGTAGTTGTATGTATGGAGAAAATTAAAAAAAGTATGTCGATAATGTAGACATATGTCAACAGCTACAACAGAAGTTACAATTTTGGCAGTGCATGTTTAATTGTAAGCTAAACCGACCACCCCGTACCGAAAACGGTAACTGTAATGAAATCGGGATTTGTTGTAATAATTTGTAATAAGGTTTCATTGAGGCGGGCTAATTTGGTCGGTGCAGATTTAGAGCACTAAGAAAGAAATGAGAAAGATTAATCGTTCAGCCAAATGTAAATCTCAGTTGGCCAGAAGAAAATTAATAACACAGACATTAAAAACAACTCTCTTTGTATTACCCTATCACATAATTCTAAATTTTATTCTGGTGGAACCACTCAAACACCCCATAAATAGTGGAGTATCATTGTGGTTGAAACGTGAAAATGAAATTGAAAGCAATATCGATGTGTATAGCCGCCACCCATGTTGGGTGGATATAGTAATCATTTCGAAAACGTATACGACAGACGGCATATTGTACAGGGAATTTCTCTTATAGCCGGATTTATACTTGTTTATTTAGAGTTATGCTTATCTATGAAAACCATGAGCCAAGTGATATAGCCTGAACGGAAAATAAAATTTTCTATAGCAGCAACTCCAATTTACCAACTCCCTTCACGAAGAACAACGATGATCGAAGGGAATTACACGGACGTCTGTGTAGTATCGAAACAAATAAATTTATGGGAACATTTTCCTAAACTATCCGACAAAACATTATAGGATTGCGTGAGAATAATATACTTTACCGATAAAACGGTAAATACAATGATTTAACAATTTATGTGGATTTTGCTTTATGATAGCCAAGCTGAAAATTTAAATAAATTTTGTCAAATTTAGTTTTTTGAATTTGGACTCTAAATTCATCAACAGAAAAATATTTTTAATTTGACGTTATCCACGGGTTAGCTAATCGATGCCTTCATTCACACCAGTTTATTCGCGTGGCTTATTTATGTTGGTCTTCAATTTTTAGAAGACAGGTCTTGTCCGGTATGTGTATTATTTCAGTTAACTATAATAAATGGTGTTTATATTTACGAAACCGTTTAAAAAATATCGCATTCAAAAAAATATGAAACCCAAATTACATTTTAATAATCACCTTAACAATTGCTGGTGAATTCTGATTCATTCAATCAATCTGTTTAAGCTTTTGATTGTGTTTTTAAATGTAAAATTATCAAAATCTACTGTTTAGTGAAATCAAAATTAATAAATTTTACTTGACCTTAATTTAACAATATTCTCAAATAAAATGAGTTTTTCTAAAATTTTAAATACTCGTATGTTGGGAATTTTGGATAAATTATTTCAAGAAATTTTCAACATTCGTGAAAATCTAGCCTTACTTAGCATATAAATATTTGGCCAACCTTACTTAGCATTTAAATATTATAAAAAGTTATGTTTAGCCCAGCGCTACCAAATACTACATGCATTTTTAGTTGATGCGGTCAAAACTAACGGAATAACACAATTGCAGTAAAAACTTAGGTGACAGGACTAGGGATGCTGAGTGTTTTAGTATATACAATTGGTAAAGAGTTCAATTTTCGTAAACTATGATTGTTTAAAATATTTTTCCTAATTCCGGAAAACTAGTCCTTAGTTTTTTAATGGAATGGTACTTATTTGATGACTCTAACGCTGCACCAGCACTTGTACAATCCAATGAAAATTGTACTGGAATTTTTACATATTAATTAAAAATTTGTTACACAGCTAGAAAAATTTGGACAGGTCCCTTATTATGCAATTCGTGTGTGGCCTGGCATTAAACAAAGCTACACCACACTTTTCGTAGTTTTATTAATATTTATTATATCGTGCTGGGGGTGGTACTGTAATTTTTTACAAATTAATTACAACACATCGGCATAGTTCAACCCCCATAAAATAATCCCTAAGGGGTGCAATTATTCAAAAACCATATTTTTCGTTTCAGCATACTTATCGCATTTCAGTTAATCTTTGCTGTATCGCACTGGGGGTGGTACTATAACTTTTACAAATTAATTATAACATATTGGCATAGCTCACGCGCAAAAAACTACCCACAAGGGGTGCAATTAAATCATATTTTTCGTCACACCCGCCTTTTGCATTTCTGTGAATTTTTGTTGTATAGTGCTGGAGATGGTACTGGAATTTTTTTTACAAATTGATTATAATAAAATGGCATAATTAAACCCCTAGAAAACTACCCCAAATAGGAGCAACTGGGGGTGATACTAGAAATGTTTACAAAATAAATTGCAATATATTGGAATAGTTCAATTGCCAAAATTTGAGCCTAAAAGTAAAGCTCTTTAAAACACTATTTCTCTGTATAGGTCATACCTTTTAAATAGGTACCACTGAATTTATTACAACAGCCAACACCATATCGAATTTCATTCCTGTGCAAGAAATAGGTATCCTTGAATTTTTTACAACAGCCCTTACCCACAAAAATCGATCATAATGCATCGAATTTCTTTTCTGTGCAAGAAATAGACACCCATGAATTTATTAAAACAGCCCACACCAATAAAAATGGACATTAATATACCGAACTTCCTTCCTGTGCAAGAAATAGGTATCCCTGAATTTATTACAACAACCCACACCCATAAACAATCGATCAAAATGTATTGAACTTTCTTCCTATGCAAGAAATAAGTACCCATGAATTTATTACAACAGCCCACACCTACATAAATCGATCAAAATGCAATGAATTTCCTTCCTGTGCAAGAAATAGGATGTTCGATGCAATATGATCGATTTTTGTGGATGTTGTAATTAATTCAGGGATGACAATTTCTTGCACAGGAATGAAATTCAATCCATTATGATCGATTTTAATGGGTGTGGGCTGTTGTGATGAATTTAATAGGTGTGACCCTTACAGATAAATATTGTTTTAAAGAGCTTCACTTTTTAGAGGCAGATTTTGGCAATTGAACTATTCCACTATATTGTAATTTATTTTGTAAAAACTTCTAGTATCACCCAAAGTACGATACAATGATTTTAAAGATTGCCCCCATCCGGGGTAGTTCTCTAGGGGTTTAATTATGCCATTTTTTGCAATTTATTTGTAAAAACTCCAGTAGCACCCTCAGTACGATACAACAAATATTAACAGAAATGCCAAAAGCATGGTTTAACGAAAAATATGGTTTTTGAAGAGTTACATCCCTAAGGGGTAGTTTTATGGGAGTTGAACTCGATATGTTGTAATTAATTTGTAAAAAATACAGTAAATATTAACAATAATACGAAAAGTGTGGTGTAGCTTTGTCTAATGTCAGCCCACACATGAATTGCAGGATACCGGGACCTGTTAACAATTTTCTAACTGTATAACAAATTTGTAATTAAGTTGTAAACAATTCCAGTACTATTTTTATTGTGCTACAAATGCTAATGCAGCATTATGGTTATGCTTATTTGTTAGTTTTAATCCAGAAAAATCGAAATATGCGCTTAGTATTTAGAAGCAATTTTTCTGAAACTTGAAAAAATTACCGATCATTTTTTCATGTAACACGCAAAATGACCATTTTAACCTTTTTAACAAGTTTATGTACTAAAGTACATGAGGTCGCTAAATTTTCAACGGAATCGCGTTTATCTATTAGTTTTTGATCCATGATGTATAATAAGTCTTCGAATTTCTGCATATTAAATTACTAAGTTTTGCTTAAAACTAGATTTCTGGTGCCCTACAGATTAGGCGCCTAGGCTCCATATAAATATCGTATAACAATTACAGAATTCTCATTTCAGTCAAAACAAAATGATCAAAATTTCGAGTAGGTTACGTTAATTTAACGAGTGATATGCAAATCATGCTAGCGGTGTTCAATAAATTGTTCAACTTACTTCACCGAGTGCAAGGAAACGAACGGGAACACGATCACTTATGGTTGTCCAAAAATCGGTCCAAAAGCCAAATGATCGGACGAGCCGGTTGACTCTAAATAACAAATGTTTTCGGTTGTAGGTATATACTACTGTGGGCAAAAAGTAGTAAGACTTTTAATTTAAATTTCGCGCGGAAAACCATTCGTCGAAATATTTTTATTTCTATGTTGGTATGACTGTCAGTGACATCTGTGCCAAATGTCACATCAAAATAATCATTAGTGTTTAGTATACGATTGTCTTTCTGAAGTACAAAAAGTGCATTCGGCGATTTTTACAATGAGTGAAATTATTCAAGAAAGAAGTTTCATTAAATTTTGTGTGCGGAATTAATTTTGTGGTGCCGAAACGTTCAGAATGTTGCAAAAGGCCTTCGGTGATAATTGTATGTCGCGAGCAAGTGTTTTTGATTGGTACAAATTGTTCGAAGCGAGTCGAGAACGTGTTGACGACGAACCACGTCTAGGACGGCCATCAACATCAACTGATGATCAACACGTTAATAAAATCAACTAATTGGTGCTCGAGAATCAACGATTAACAGTCATTGACCTTACTGGCATCGTTGAAATATTGGAAGGATCAGTGAAAACCAATTTGAAAGATGATTTGGCCCTAAGAAAATTGAAAGTACGATTGGTTCCAAAATCACTAAATTTTTTGGAAAAACTGCGTCGCGTTGACGTTTGTGAAATAATGCTTTCCGACTACCAGGATGTCATGAAACGTATTATAACTGGCATAAGTCTTGGATCTATGCTTACGACCCGGTGAGCCGAAGCCGAAAAAACCACGTCAAAGCAAGTCAAAATCAAGGTGATGTTGACAGTTTTCTTCCATTATCGAGGTGTGGTGCACTCCGAATTCCTTCCGGCCGGCCAAACTGTCAACAAGGAATACTATTTGAGTGTTATGCGTCGTTTGCGCGAAGCTATTCGTAAAAAGAGGCCGGAATTATGGGTCGACAACTCTTGGTTTTTGCACCACGATAATGCTCCTTCTCATACTGCATTGGTTTTACGTGATTTTACGCCAAAAATTCCACCCATATCGTTCCGCAACCACCGTATTCGACTGATTTAGCTCCGTTTGACTTCTGGCTGTTCAGCAAACACAAACGACCGCTCCGGGGAAACATTAAACGTGAATCGCTACGCGCATTGGAGGCTATTCCGGAAATTGACTTTAACAACTGTTTCGAGGTTTGGAAAAAACGTTGGCACAAGTGTATTGAGGCCGGGAGGGATTACTTTGAGAGGGACGAAATAGATTTGGAGAACTAAATAAAGAATTTTAAAATTATGAACAAAGTCTTACTTTTACTCTTTTATGCTGGTTGAAAACGTCATGTTACCCGAAGCTAGGTTCCGACACTATTTTGATAAAATCCGCTACCGCATCTTGTTTCTTCTAAATTTGTGCAAAACAAATTGGTTGAGACTCATACTTGGGCACGTAGGAGACGTTTCAGTACGTGACCCGGGAAATTCTTTCTACAGAAGAGCCATCACAAACATCTCGGTTTTGCCAAAAAAAAAACACAAATAACAGCTAATGCTGATTATACTGATCAAATTAGATAGGCCTGAGCGTCTTCTGTTCAGATATAAACTCATGTCGAGTACGTAAGTTGTGGCGTTGCTAGTGAAAGTGCTACAATGAATGTTCGAGATGCAGGTTTCATTCCAGCAGAATAAAATTCTTAAATTACATGTAGACATTATTCTATCTTGTAATTTTCCAGAAATAATTAAAAAAATTCGTTAAACATTTAAATCACAGGTAGATAAACAATAACATAAATGGTTGTGAATTATTCGTTTTTAATAAATTCAAATACAAAAAGTTCATACTCAGCGGTATTTATGTAAAAAACTATACTCGGACAAACGAAGGCGTATTCCACTGTGTATTTGTAAACAGACTTTTAAAATAACAACATTAAAAAACCACTTTTTACTTTACATGATTTCACAAAATGTCAAAAATAACTTCCGTAAAATATTTATGTACATATTTGCGACTTTTCTGCGATATTGCAATTTTGTTGAATCTATAAAGTTTTTCCAGTTTTGGTATTTCTTTTCTTTATTTCCTTTATATGGAATGGACTTGTTGTTTGCGTACGACGTTAAAATAGTTTCAACATATTATTATTTGTGTATAGCAAGAGACGTTACAAAATCTCCTTGTGCCATTTAAAAATGTCAATCACCTATATAATCGGTGGACATATTTCTCTACGTTATCCGCCATGATCAAATTTAACTAAATTATCATATTTTGCGACGATAAGCACTCGAACATTTTGTCTAGCCGAAAAATCACATTTCATTACTGAAAAGAGATTCAAACATAATATGTAAATATGTATGTATGTATTTACATTACAAGATGCTAGATATGCTAATTAAAATTATTTTAATTGTTGACATTCAATTTATACTGCGAAGTGCGGATATTGATTTGGCTAAATAATTATTTGAGTTTGTCGCACAATGTATGTATTTTGAATTTCATAATTCAATTTGCTCTACAATGTCTTCTTTATTGAATAGTAAAACCTAATATGTAATTATTTATATTGAAGTATGTACCTACAATATATTTTTGCTCTCGGTCCTTGTTCATTTGGATTATGGGTCCAAATGATAAATCTCATTCTATGGAGATTAAACAGATAATCGGATATGAACAGTTTTATTATAAGTGGGAATATTTTTTTTAATCCAGGTAATTCATTTAGCTATATACAATAAATGCAGACAAATTTAGGTTTTAATCCAATAAGTGTCACACTTGTAAAGTAACTGACAAAGAAGTGTAAAATTTACTGTTGTATGTATACAAAAAGCATATTTTAAGAAACAAGAGTCATAGACAGATAACCATTTGTAACAAAGAACTCCACAATATAAAGATAACATCCCAGTCAATATTGGCAGGACCCTCCATGCTCCAAAACAGTATACGCTGCTTTGACAGCCCATGAGTTCGCGAAATAGTCGTATGAGTGTAAATGCTTTTATGGATTACAATTCAGTTATATCTTATAGAGGGTGGGCTGAATTACGGGTAATGCAGTGCTTTGACGTGTCTCGTCGATATCGTTATCTTTATACTTCATTGTCGGAATTGTTTTCTCACATATGGGATTTCTTGTACTACTGATAACCTAACCTATTAACACTCAATAATCGAAGTTCTAGTTTCAACCAATGAGTGATTGAGATTTTGTGTATTGATCATCGCTTTCAAGTAATTCTGGTGCTAGCCTGTACCAGTGCAACGTTTCAGGATGATTTAATTGGTATCTAGACTATACGATTATCACAGTGAAACCTATGACCAATGCTAGAAATTATATCTTCCATTAAAATATAGTGTTTGTTATTAAAGCGGCTGTGTCTGTGCCATTCTCGCCATGCGATAACAATTACATCGTACCGAAACTTTGCCTTGCAAATGTCGATAGTTTTTTAACAGTCAGGGTTGCTTCTTCAATGAATTTCGTGTTATGCTATTTGACATAAAACCATTTAGATGGGGCAGTTAACTTCTGGATTCCCGAGATTCGATTTGCTACAAATGTTTTCAATTTATGAGCCTTGTTTTCCACCCATCCTAGAACTCTCATGAAATCCGTCCAAAAGTATGCGTAAATCTAGCCTTGGTAACGTTAACTTGGTTGCTATTGATGCCACTCTTGTTTTTAACGTTAACAAACTTGCCTTCTCTATCGTAGAAATATGCCACTGCAGCGTAAGCCACTTTATCACAAAATCCATGCAATTCTCTTGGTAGTTGATCCGCCTTAGTATTTTGATCTTCCCTAGGTTGGGGAGGAAGACATATTATTGGCGGCATTTACTTTCGATCTCTTCTGACAGCTTCTCATCCCGGGTGGCGTCGGAGATCGACAGAGCTTGCATTAAGATTTGGACTTGTATTAAGGTTGGAGATAGCTATCCTATTGGATCGAATACCTTAATTGATTCAGATATCATATTTCTTTTGATCATAATCAAATTTTTATCATTGAGGTTCACCTTGAACGAAAGGTATCTGTGACAGGGGTCCAAATCAATATTAATGTTTTCACAGCATTGTCGTAAAATATGATAGGTTCCGAAACTCTCGAATCTGAATCGATAGCTTTTATGAGTTAAAGATTATTAGAGACCCATTTTCTCAGATTAAATCTTCCGGTTTTTAGTGCACTGATTAGATGGTTTTGCAGATGACATTCCGAAAGTTACAGTTGTTATCTGATATAATTTAATATTTCATCTGGTGTCGTCCTTTATAATATTTTCTGAAGTCGTTGGTCATCAGAATGTACTTTGATCTGTTCTAAAGGGTGTTTTTTTAAGAGGTTGCCGATTTTTTTTTTGAATAAAACACATATAAAATTATGAAATGACCAAAATTTTTTTTTATTTGGTAGATAATTTTTTGGCATTTAACATTTAAACACAATTTCTGGCATATGGCTACCACGACTATTTTTCACAAATGTCATTCTGGAGGTCCAATTTTCCAGCACTTTTTCAAGCATTTGAGGGCGTATGTCAGCAATGACACGTTGAATATTGGTTTCCAAAGCGTCAATCGATTGAGGTTTATCCACATAAACCAATGACTTCACGTATCCCCACAAAAAGTAATCGAGTGGCGTCAAATCGCACGAACGCGGAGGCCAATTCACCGGACCATTTCTCGAAATAATGTTGTCGTTGAAAGTTTCTTTCAATAAGTCGATTGTTTCACGTGCTGTATGGCAAGTGGCACCATCTTGTTGAAACCACATTTCATTCATATCCATATCTTCAAGATTTGACAACAAAAACTCATTTAACATGGTTCTGTATCGATTTCCATTCACGGTAACGCGTCGTCCTTCCTCATTTTTAAAGAAATATGGACCGATGATCCCACCAGCCCATAGACCGCACCAAACAGTACATTTATCAGGATGCATTGGTAATTCTAGAACGGCGTGTGGATTATCTTTGCTCCAAATGCGACAATTTTGTTTGTTGACGTATCCATTTAACCAAAAATGCGCCTCATCACTGAAGAGAATTTTACGGTAAAAAAATGGATCTTCGTTCAATTGATTTAACGACCAATCACTGAATTCACGGCGCAAACGATGGTCGTGTGGCTTTAATTCTTGCACCAATTGAATTTTGTATGGCACCAAACCCAAATCTTTACGTAAAATTTTCCATAAAGTCGATGGACAAAGTCCAATTTGCTGAGCACGACGACGAATCGATAAATTGTCGTTTTCTTCGACACTGGCCTCAACGACAGCAATATTTTCTTCTGTACGAACTCTTCTCATTCTTGTCGGTGGCTTGGCATCCAAAAGAGTGAATGTAGACCGAAATTTGGTAATTACGTTCTTTATGGTGGTCTCTGACGGACGATTATGTGCACCATAAAATTCACGAAGTGCTCTATAAACATTTTTAATTGAACACTGATTTTGAAAATAAATTTCCACGATTTGAAAACGTTGTTCTGGAGTTAACCTATTCATAATGATTTGCCAAACAATACTGAGTAGAAATGACACTTTGAGCTGTCAAAACAACTGTCATAAAATAAAACGACATCTATCGGAAAAACAAACCTCCTAAAAAAACACCCGTTATATCCGCTGTATATGCCACCTTGTATTTTCTCCACCGAACTAGAAGTGAAATCAGAACCTCTTGCAATTTGGGACTCACGAGTTGAATTTGATTTAAACTAATGTTTTTATCTGTTGTAGCTTATTCGTGAAATTCTATTTGGTTGTAGTACTAAATGTTCTGTCGACTGTATGATGAGGAATGTAATATTCTTTGTGGTGATGTTCATTTGTTTCAATTAGATGTCCCTGGCTGAAGCACCATTCAATACACCCTTGATATAACTTGGAAAATTCACTGGTTTCTGAAAATCATCGTTCTAGGTGAATGAGCAAGAACTCGTTGCTTGGATTACCCGATTGATGGTATAAGTTCTGATTCTGATGAAAATAAATTCGTACCAAATAACGGCCATAGATGATGCCTCAGCTTTTCGTGTACTTTCATAAACTTCTCAGGTTGTATTTGTTCCACTTCCCAGAATCGCTTTAACTGGTTTTCAGTGTCTACTAAGGTAAACATTGATTGGATGCTAGGTGGTTTTTCGTTTAAAACATTCCCAAACATAATCCATCCTAGCTCCGTTTGTTGGGCGACTGGTGATCTTCTTTTACTTGGTTCATCAGGATATTTGGGTAATAATCAGCAACCAATAAAATGAACATTTTATTTGGTTGGTTGGTTCAGCCCTCAATAGATTATTTAGATGCTCCCATCTTTGACTATCGAAATGTTGTTCAGGCAGCTATACTCGGCAATACTAAGGCTCCCATTTCCATGGAACAGCTCAATGAAACCCAAGCTCATAACGGAAAGTGACTAATTTTGTGGCAATTTTTATCTTGCTATCGTTTAATCTCCACGTGTGTTTTCTTCATGCGTTATTTAATTTGCTTGGAAGCTTCTTCGGTGATAATTGCGGTCTTATTTTAAACCTGTTAGCTTTCTCAAATAATGTAGCATCTTTAGGGTGGCTACAATTTTAATGACATGCATGTTTTCAGTTAATAAGTCGTGAAACGACTTTATTGCTGTTGCTGATT
The DNA here is from genome assembly GCA_963691935.1 of Nephrotoma guestfalica. Classification (NCBI taxonomy): domain Eukaryota; kingdom Metazoa; phylum Arthropoda; class Insecta; order Diptera; family Tipulidae; genus Nephrotoma; species Nephrotoma guestfalica. Next base: position 195,845,208 of record OY829913.1, on the reverse strand, counting down.
CCACGTACTAATTCGACCATGGTACGATGGTCATTTTAATGGATCACCATGGAATTACGGAATTTAAATCCCTTTTTGGTTTCACATATGATTTGTTTCCAGTATGTCTAGATTTTTGTTTATTCAGTACCTTGGAGATTCTAAATATCTCTTGTTCGAAGTTGTTGATTACAACTGAGTAGTAATCTTGGGTAAAGTAAGGTATATATCCTTTGTGGTAACATCTACTGATAGTTCTTCAGGAAGCTGCTCAATTTTCATGTATAAAATGCTAACGAGTGCGCGTGTATACGTAGATTTCAATGATGTGCAACCAAAAAGTTTAGTGCGGGCCATATTTGTTTCATTTTTGATTTTCTAAATTTTCAACATTTCGTATTTCTTGGACTATTTATTTTACTGTGCTTCGGACAAACCACAGAAAACTACATAATTTGGAACTAAAGTAAAGTAGAAAGTCCATATACATTAAATGGTAAAGCGTTAAACACCTCGGTCTAAAGATTATCGAAAGCTGGACATGGCATATAAATCAGCTATAACTCATAAGAGTCCTAACCAAGATACGAAACTGGCCTGACCTACAGATAAACAATATCTAGTGGACATCAAGTTAAACTTGAAAATGAATAGTTTTGCGGTAGTTATACATAGCAATAATCCACGTTTGCCCGAAAAGATAGTGGAATTGCAGACGCAGATCCCACGAACGGTTGTGAATTGGCCTTAGCTAGAGAATCTGAAATTTCAATATTCTCAACGTTGTAGTGAATCGGAACCAACATAACCATAAACCATAACTCCGTTGAACCAAACAACGAAAATCCAAAATGTTTTTGCAGTTCTTGACCGATTTTGAAACGATTATTGGATTTTTTAAGCGAATAAAAAGCACGCCGAGTTAGCGCAATAAATTCCTTGAAAGCATCTGGTACTGTAATAAGGCTGCCTGAAAAACGGAGATTGTCAACAGGAAGCAAATAACTCTTTCTTGTAAAATAATCACTTAGGTTGAACACAGTAGACAGCTTGTTATTGACCATGTCGATTTCTGGTATTAGAGTACGAATTATAATCGAAATTAGTGTATGCCCAGCTAATTTCGTAACACCATACGCAAACAGTTACTTGAAGGACTCCCTTCGATGCAATGGACGCGTACGAGAGCATCTGATAGGGAATCTCCCAAATATAGGGAAACAATAGTGAAGACGTTAATATTTGTACAACTTGTATAGACAGCTCAGTTTCCCTTAGCGCGATTCATTTAGAGAATATTTTCTAAACACAATTGCTGTAAACAATGTAGCCATGCACTTCATTAAATCGACTTAAGATATTCAAATATTTATCTGAAAGTGTTCAATACATCTTCGACGTAACTTTAAGCAGTAAAACCAAATATTTGTCAAAATATGATAAGAAAGAAGTTCGTTAATTGCCATAAGCTCCAATATCACTTTTCTCACGTTCCAAAGATCACTGAGTCCCAAAAAACAAAGCAAAATCCGTTTGCCTGGGTGTGGACCCGTACCGTTGTTATCTTAATATATATTAGCTTGTGTCATTTGAATTTTTTTCACCTGATTTTTTCTATGTTTCATTCGAAATTGTTTTTATGACCAGTATGTAAAAAGGGGGCCAAGCAACTACCCGCCATAGAGATCACCCCACACCACGATATGGTTTTGAAGTTTCTTCTTTTAACATATCGTCGTTAAACAAGTTTTGCATTACCACTATGGTTTATAAATCCACCGTGCCGGCGCTGTTGGCAAATTATTAGTTTCTTGTACAATATATTTGTTTTATATCATTGAGTAAAGATGTTGTAATGTTCTTGAAGAATGATACAAAATTAGCTGTTGGACGCAGATACATTTTTTCCATTCCGATATATTCATGCGGCATAACATGGTCACAATTTTGTTATGATTAATTTAGTTCACAAACCCACCATTTTGATGGAGATGGTAAATTATTAATTTAGTTTTGAATACATACGGGCCCACCAAGGTGTATTATAAATCACCAAAGCAACAATTTCCTTATCAAAGACTTTAGATTCTGATTCACAGTTTTGGGAGTAATGATAAATTTTTAATTTATTATAGGATCAATGTCTCCCACATATCATTGAAAAAGTCTTGAAGAATCTGACAAATATAAACGAAATACCCTAGTGCTCACAACTGCATATGTGGTGCTGGAGGCTGGTACACATCTTTTATTTCGATATAATCGTGAGCATTTCTTTTCAGAGATCTTAGATCAAGCAATAATATTCTGTTTCAGTTTGTTCTCAGCACGCACTTTAGTTACCAATTTCACCGTTTCGGTTCGTGCTAGTGGCAAATTACTCGCTTATTAAATCGAGTAGCACTTGTCGCATGTGAGTGAATGAAGAATGTCTCAAATTTAGATGAAGCATATTAGTACTCAAAATTACCACTATCGGGCTGGAGACTAATATAATTTTTTATTCTGATATAGTTCTGTGGCATATTGTCTGAAAGGGTTTGGTCCCTGTATCCATCGTTTCGACGCTGGCAAATTATCAAATTATTCGTTTCCTATAAAATAATTGAATGTTTTTATTGTTGATCACCGCAAAACCCATCCTAATTTTTTTATCTATAAATTGGCTTTAATTTCAAAACACACCTGTCGCACTTTGCTCGTGGTGACAAAACAAAATTAAAATCGGGTTGATTTTCCTGAAATCTGTTTATATACATGAAGAAAAGTATTCAAGAATCTATCATCTTACACTATCTCAGAAAATTACAGGTGATTAATAACAAACATTTACGTTTTATGGTATTTTAAATAAATTTTTTCAATTTTCTTGTGAATTTTTTGAGTTTGGTAGATTAGACCGTAGTTGTGGTTACCTCGTGAGGATTCAGTTCCTAGCACTTTATTATTGAGAGTTACTGAGAGGGTGGACTATTAAGTATCTCTAATGAATCTATCACCTGTTTTCTCTACAGTTTTTAAGAAAGTTGTGGATAAACTAATCTCGCGGAAAGTCTTGGGCCCACTATAATCTGTATTTTCAGCCTTTAGAAAGAATCGATGATCTAACCATTTCTGATAGGCATTCATCGGCACACCAACAATACCATAATACAGTTACAGTTGGATTCAATGATCAAGGATGTGAAAGAGTCGATCAATATATTTAGTGGAGACGATAATAATCGGATCAACAAATGGGTCGAAGACTTTGAAGAGTCATCAAGATTTTCCATGTGTTCGGATATGGACAAGTTCGTAATGGGAAACGAGTGTTGGTGGGAACCCCTAAGCTTGCATTAAGGACACCCAAAGAGTTCAACACATGGGAGAAACTCAAACAGTTTTTAATCAAAGAGTTCTCTAAGAAGTTCAACAGTGCCATCATTCATCGACAAACGGCAGAGCGAAAAAACAGCCGGATGAACCTTTTAAACGATATTTGTTTGAATTACGCGGCAGTGTTGGGCATCGTTGAAGATTCCGGACCAACAAGTTAACAAACAAATTATATATGGTGTTACAAGTATGGAACAATTTAAGCTAAAGCTTAATGAATACGAAGGGACACACATGAGAACAAATCAAGAACTCGCTCCAACGCCCAAGTCCGGTTTGAAATCAGCTGATAATTCTCAATCTGCTGGTAGAAGTAACCGAAGGCCAATACCGGACATACCGAAAGTAGCTGCATGATCAAAGGAAAAGGGAGAAAGTGATACACCTGCGGAGAATTTGGACATATTTCACCATTGTGCCCACAAAAGAAGAGGAAAGACGTCGCTTCAGTTCAGAATAAAGCATCTCGTAGTGACAATGATTTAAAGGAGTTCTCGATTGATGGTAAACATTTGATGGTCATGGTCGATAGTGGAAGTGATTTAAATCTAATGTCCGAGTCGAAATTTAAAGAATTAGAGGTCAAAAATTTTGAAAACCAAGTTACCGCGTTTAATGGGGTCGGTTCGAACGGGTTGATGACCAAAGGAAGATTCGAGGCAAATGTGAGTCTAGACGGAGACCATTATAACACTGTTTTTCACGTTGTATACGAAGGGCTGCTTCCCGTAGAGATACTACTTGGGAAAGAACTAATCAACTAAACAGTCACGATACTGACACCAGAGGTTGTTGTTATGCGCAAATGAATTCCGGAAAATTTCGTTTATGTCATCGAAAAAGCAGATGCGTGGGATTTCGTCAAGGCTGAGACGGCTATCACAGCTAGAATAGTGGATGGGGCAGGTAGATGAGTGGATGAAAGAGGGAATTATTCGTCCGAGTGTGTCGAATTATGCAAGTCCTATGTACTAGCGACCAAAAGGGATGGTTTGTATCGATTTTCGGAAATTGAATAAGGTGGTGGTTAAACATAGGTACCCCCTCCCGCTCATTGATGACCAAATCAATGAACTACATGGCGCGAGATATTTCACGGCGTTAGATCTTTGTAATGAATTCTTCCACGTTCCAATGTCTGAAAAATCGATAAAATATACCGCCTTTGTGACACCGTTCGGCCATTACGAATTTATGAAGGTCCCATTTGGCCTGTGCAATTCGCCAGCGGTATTCCAACGTTTCATAAACAACGTTTTCCAAGAACTGGATATTGACCTTAGAAAAAACGTCAAGTTCTGAATTGGAGAGGTGGAGAAGGAAGCAGTTCGAAAGTTGAAAGAAGCCTTGATTTGTCAACCAGTTTTGCAGTTACATGATGTTGGTGCAGAAACAGAACTGCATACCGACGCATGCAAAATTGATTGGGTGTCATTTTATTGGCGCGGTCTGGATCGAATAGGCAATTTCATCCAGTCTTTTTCCTCAGTAAGAAGACGTCACCATACGAGAAACGCTGCAGTAGCAACGAGCTAGAAGTGCTAGCGATTGTTATAGCTCTAAAAAAAATTAAGAGTGCATCTGCTTTGTCTCAATTTCAAAATTGTGGCCGACTGTGGTGCTTTTAGGGCCACCATGAATAAGAAGGGTTGGCCGCTACAATTTCAAGAGTTTAATTACGATCTCGAACATCGGTCTGGAAATAAGATGAGGCATGTCGATGTATTGAGTAGGGATCCTGTGGTTATGGTGATTGAAGATGGTGTGATCTCTAGAGTGAAAGCAGCCCAGAGAAACGATCGAGGTGCAACCTGGTTTTGAATTCTACATTCCAAAGTTAAGCCAAAAGATGCGGATATGCATAAACAGGGGGGATTGTTTCTTCCAATCCCGAAAGTAGATTCTTCATTGAAAACATACCACATGGACTATCTCCGGAATTTAGTAGCGACCAGTAAGCATCATAAACACATCCTTTGTGTTGTGGATGGATTCTCAAAATTTGTGTGGTTGTATCCATCAATAATCACAACCACCGAAGAAGTCCAGAATTCCAGTTTTAACGAAGATAAGTTTGAATAAACCTGGCGAATGGTATAAGCACACCGATGCATTGCAACGATTTTTAAATAACTTCTACCAACGAAATCGGAATGACAGCGTTCGAGCTGCTAACTGGGGTAAAGATACGCTGCTCCGAGGACCACAAATTGAAGGAGATAATATAGAAGAAGAGGAGGCAAAAGTATTCAGTCAAAGTCATGGCAAAGCTAAGAGAAGAGGCAAGAGAGCAAATTTTGAGAGTTCAGGAGGAAAATCGCAGGACATATGATAGGGGAGAAAACATGCATCACTGTGTAGTGTCAGCGAGATGGTGGCAATTAAAAATTCACAGTTTAGTGGGGAAATAAAATTGACCCGAAATATCTTGGCCTATATGAGGTGGTGCGACAACGGGCTTAATGATCAATACGACGTCAAGAAGGTTGGTAGAACGGAGGGTCCGAAAACCACATCAAGTGCGGAAACTATGAAACGTTACTACACGATGGATTAAATGACGATACAGATGAGGAAGTTGAGGGTATTGGTAGAGATCCGGAGGAAGTCGATAGTGTGGAAGATAACGAGGATGATGAACTGACAGTTACGGAAAATAGTGATCCGAGCTGGATGACTCGTAGGATGGCTTGTGTGAGACACCCTATGTTTAAGCACAAGATGTGAAAGTATTTGTTGTATAAAATCTTGTTTTTGCATGTACTGAAACTGTACAAATTTTTATTTTATTTTTTAGTCATAATCTTGTAATTAGAAATTAAACCGATTTTAATCATTAAAGTTCATATTAATTCTGTCGATAAATAAAATAATTCAATTGTTTAGTTTTATTTTAATTGTGAGTTTATTTTTCACTTGTGAATCATAATAAAATTAACGAATAAATCGTTCCCGTTGAATTTTATATTAAGGTGGTCATTGACATACAGTACACAAACTGATGTCACTAACTTCCCACCGCGCGGCCTTAAAGAAGGTAAATTCGCAGAATATATTGAAAAGTTTAAACTTGGACCAGAATAGATGGATAATCGAGATCTTAATAATTAATTCACTTGCCAGTAACACTACCAGTATAACTAACATTGGACGCATTTTTATGTTTTCAGTAACTACCCACGTCTAACAAACGTTTTGAATGCTTTGGACAGTCAATTACAATTTTACTCAAAACACAGCTTTACAAAAAGCTTTTGATTTAATAATTTACCAGCAACCGGAAGAAGATAGATTTTTTTAATATAAATAGAATTAGTACTCGTAATATTATACTTTTTGTGTAAAATTTGAGTATGTACAGAATTGTTGGAGTTGCCACTAGCAATAGCTCTTGGATTTCAATTGTACTTTTACGAGAACATTATTTCGAGAAAGCATACAATTGTGTGTGGTTCGTCGACTCTAAGCTTATAGTTTTTATGTTCAGTTTCTCTTTCAATCGTTAATTTTTATTGCGTTTTTCTAAGAAAGAACTTTTTGCGCAATAACACCATCTGAGTTTTGTATTCTTTGAATGTAATAGTTTTACTTATTTGAAAATGGTTTTAGAATAAGTTATAATAGAGCAGGAATATTATTATGTTTTGTCACCCGTATAGCATACCATATGAAACGAACTTAATTTTTATGTTCACACTTTAAAATAAGAATACATCACACATAACCTTAAACTTGAAATGTGCGGTATACCAACACGAATTAGGGCGCGTGATTTATTCGTTAGCATCTAACATTTTAATTTGAATCACTTTCTTTTCTTGGTTCAACGTAAAGTTTAGACAAATGCAAGCTTTGTTTTTACCACATTGATTTTCTTTTCGTGTAATAATTAACGCCGCAAAAGAGCTGTGACAGTTATGTTTCTGATTTACAGAATTACCCGAAGTCAATGAATAAAACTTTGTTCATCTGTATTTTTCTATTTCCGACCGTCTCCAATCCAATTTAATTTTGAGATATAACGCAAAAACACATCTTGGATCCGGGCTGTTCTTAGTAATAAGAAATAAAAACACGCAAAGTAATCAAACAGACATACTATTAAAACTAAATATTACTTTCTGGCGATGACTAAATTATTCACGATTAATAGCTTAAACCACCTTGTAAACTAAATATTCATTTTGGTTTTGCCGCGCACTTCGTTGGTTTATAAAGAGAAGTTGCTGAAGTATTTGCTAATAATTTTATTATGTTGTTTTGATCATTACATATTCAAAAATATTTTTGTTTAAGTTATTTTATGCATAAACTGCTAAAGGACCGTGTAACGAAAATTGTTGTGAGAAAAATATTTCAGTAACTAAATTGGGTGCTAATTTGGTCACGTATTAAACCCAGAAATAACGTGCTCGTAATATTTATTACTGCATTAGGAATTATTTAAAAATCAATAGATGTTGGTATAGAGCAAAGGTTAAAACTTTTTCAATTAATTAATCCTATACAAGAAACATTTTTTAGCCAGTTAAATTATGAGATAAACCCATTTTGGTACAGTGCGAACATATACGAGTATATCCACTTCTATACTTAAAATTTTGATGTAACCCGATCATCCCCCAAAAAATAATTGATCTCAAAATCTCTCTGGATTGGAAACACCATCAATTATCTAGATTCCTATTAAATTTTAAAAAGGAATCGTACGAATCTGACAAATCAAAGGCGAACCTAATAATACTCTCGCTTTTATCATATTCAGAAAAAGGGCCTCTGTACTTACCATGCGCTTGAATGAACAAAGAGCCCAGGGTATTGAACTTGTTATCCTCTTCCAAAATCAAAGAAGCCAACGTTCGAAAAATGCTTGAGGCAAGCGAACATGTTTTACTATTAGAAGTTTCAGTCAAATGTTAGGGTTATTGTGTTCATGGTATTTAATTTATAATGAAAGTCGAATTGCACAAAGCTCAAACAAAACAAGTCTAAAGACCTATTTTAGTATCCGTTTCTGATTGCTATATTCAAATTTATTCAAAACAAAAACATTATTCAAACCAATTTTTAACACCATGCGGAGTGCAGAACTCATGGGTCCACCTATGCTCCAAGTCGGTATTATTCGCTACGTAAATCGAACCAATAACCTTACGCTTCGGCCACAATTTTTAATAAATAGATGAGTAAAATCCAATGGAAGGTCGTAGACCGTATCAATATGTTCATCCAGTTCGTACTTCTGATGCAGTGGCAGCTGTTAGTGAAAGTGTTCGTAATGAACCAAGCACGCTCACAAGAACTAAATATTTCCCGAACCACATTACGATGCCTTTTGCATGTTGATCTTAATTTGCATCTGTACAAAATTCAACTAACTCAAAAATTGAAGCCACCGGACTTTAATTGGATGCTTGAACGAAATGAAGCTTTTTTTATATCAAAAATCATCCCTACCGATGAAGCTCATTTTCATCTTAATGGGTACTTCAATAAGCAAAACAGTCGAATTTGGAGAGCGGAGAATCCTTATGTTGTTCACGAAGAAGAAGTCTATCCTCCAAGAGTCAACTGGTATCATCATTTGTTTTCGTTGGAAACGAACAGGAAAATGCCCTTACAGTGAATTAAGAACATTATCGCAACATGTTAACTTGTTCTTTGTGGCCCAAATTGAATGAATTGCATGTCAACGACCTTTGGTTTCAACAAACCGGGGTGGCATGCCATGCAAGTCGTGCAACAATCCATTTATTGTCAACAAAATTTGCTGATCGCATAATTTCAAGAAATTGTGAAGTTCCTTGGCCATCAAGAAGCCCGAATTTAACACCACTTGATTATTCTTTGTGGGGTTATTTGAAAGGTTAGGTGTATGATAATCATCCAAAAACAATTCAACAACTTGCAAACAACACTCGAGCTGACATTGAGGTCCTATATGAACGATAATGTTTTTCATACATAAATGGCATAGAATTTCATGCATAAATGGCATACACTTTTCCAAGCTGATTCTTAAGAGAAAGAACAAAAGCTTCCCCCCTATTTTTAAAGCTTACGATGTAAAATGGCGGACACTTACGGCTCTTATATCAAGGTGGCTCTGCTTAAGCACCTTTTGATTGTATTTTATGACTTTTTCTACTTAAACTCACAGGTTTTTAAGATTGATTATTTCAATTCCAGTTTTAGTAGAATATAGTTATTATTTAAACAAAATTTTTTACGCGACGTCTGACTTTTCAAATCTCAATCTTAGGGTCAGTCGCGCTCATCGAGTAAACATTTTCAGACACAGAAAATCACTAGCTGGATTTCAGCGTTAATGTCTCAGAAGAGATGATATTCCAAAACCGTAGTTGATTTATGATTTGTGATTAAATAATCACGCCTAGCGGCGGTCCGAAGTATATGTATTTGATTTGGAAACTAGAGAATACGTAAAAATTATCTTACTTACAGTTTAATTGAAGGTTCAAAGTGATCCAATAATTACTTAAGAATTACTTAATAACTTAATAACTCTTTCCGGTCTCAAGTTCCAATATTATAGAACTAACAAAGTGCTTCGATTGTGATAGGAACTTTAACAAGAAGCAATTAGAAGGTTTAATCATCAAATTGGCAATGTGGATCTACAACAACACATAATTCCTCAAGTAAAATGGAGTTACTTGAAACTTGCTCAATAATAGCAGCAAGGCCACTCAACAGTCACAATTACACTGCTTACCAAACAAAAAATAGTGGATAGTAAATAATACTTTTAAAGTGATCTTGTTGGTTGTTCACAATTAAAATTGCGAAATAGCATTCATTTTTATGCGGGTCCCATCAGATTTAAATTTGTTAGCGCTGAATTTCGCTTGTAAAGTTGCTGAAATATTGGTGGAGTTGATAAAGGTGCAGAAAGTACTTTCAGACTGGATTCAATACTATGTTCCTCAAAAACTCAGCACATTTGATTTCCTGCCAATATTATACCTGATAATATATCAGGTATATCAGGTCACCATCTCTTATCAAACAGACTTATTTATCTTATTTATCATGCGTAGTGCATAATTTGGATATTTTCGTTTTTTTTTGTACAGTGTTTAAATAATCTTGCCAATGGAAGTTTAAATATCGTGAAGATCTTGTTAAAAATGTGCGAACTGGAATTATTTGTTTGTTAATTAGTTTTTTCTGGTCAGATTTTTCAATACGTATGATTTTATGTTCCTTTTTCTCCAAATATTGCATCCAGGTTCTGCTCAAGAGAAGGGCTCCAGCGGATTTAATTTTCAGTGGTTCATAGTCAAATAAGCAGGAATACTATAATTGTTGTAATGTGGTTTAAATACGTTGATGTACTCTGATTGCAAAATCCACGTGAACACACAAGACTAGAAGCCTCAACAATAACTTAATCAAATTTGAAATTTCTAAATTGTGTTGAGCTCACTCGTTGAATCCTGAACCAGAACTGAAAACTGGGATTACAAAATATGTTATTAGAAGTATTATTTGGGAGATTTAGTAGCCATATATACGATTGAGGAACGGGAAAAAAATTGTTGAGTTTTATTTTGCTAGTCAAAATTCAACAATTCAAACCCAAAGAAAATTTTGAAATTTTTTTAACGCCAGAAATGCACCATCACGACATCAAGTACGCATTCTAGTCGCGCGTTTTCAGTTATCGGAATCTGTTAGTTACTTATCTCGAAGTGGAAGACCGCTTGAAGCACGAAGTCAAGATAATATCGAACGAGTTCGGGGGAGCTTAAATGAGAACCCTGAAACATAGACTCGTGAACGTGCCACTAAGCTTCAAATGTCCAGAACTTCACTGCGTAGAATAATGAAAAAAATGTATTGCTGTTTCCGTACAAGATACAAATGGTACATGAAATTTGGCCGCAAAACGGCAAAGAAAACTGACGGTGAAGAAAATTGACCGAATTATTAACGGATGATCCTGATTTTATGAAAAAAATTATAATGACCGATGAAGCACATTTCTATTTAAGTAGGTTATGTTAATAAGCAAAATTTTAGAATCTGGGGCACTGAAAACCCAAGAGTGATTCAACAGCGTCCGTTGCATCCACTTAGAGTCACAGTTTGGTGCGGAATATCAGCAGACAAAATCTAAGGCCGTACCTCTTCCAAGACGAAGATGGCAATGCATTGATTGTAAATGGTGAGCGTTAAAGGGCTAAAGAAATCCCATACTACAAGGGAAACAATGAATGTTACCAATGTTTTTGGTAACCGCATCGTTTCATGATTTGGAGATGTTAATTGGCCATCACGATCACCTGACTTAACCGCAATTACTGCAACAGCTAAATACAAGACAACATAATAAATGAAATTATTGCGATTGATCAACCAGTTTTGGCTTCACTTATGGACTAGGTACAGCAAAGAGCAGCAGCTTGCGAAGAGGCAGGCATCTAACAGATATTATTTTTAAATTTAACTTTTTTTAAACTCTTCATGATTAATCTATCTTTTGTAATCAAAATTATTCATTTTCAATATAAAATAAAAAAAGTTATATCAAAAATACAATGTTCAGTGACTTATGACCCACCCCGTATTTTAAAATTTCGTCACAAATTTGAGAACGAATCTATTCGTGCTAACTACAATTTGCACATCACATTACGCCGACCAGTTTATTTTGCTGCTTTATCAAAATATCTTTCTCTAATGTGGCATTTTCCTTTCCCACAAAAATAAAACGATTCCATTGCAAATAAGAATATGGCATTGTTACGGAACAGATTACTTGGTTGGTTCTAATTCCGTGTAGAATGCAGTAGTTTGGAGCACATCAGTATTGTTTTCCATCGGTATTGAATTATTGAGAAATCGCACCTTGTTTTCTCCATATCAGCGAGTTATAATGTAGAAATTTACAAAGCGGACTTAGTCAGATTAGTAAGCAGAGGGTAACTACCTATCCAGTATATTGTTATTCATATTAATTTCATGTGCGTGTTATGAGAAACTCTTTTGTTGTGATCAACTTAGACGGACGTTCAAAATATGTAGATCATTCAATCACAACTGACGTGAAATACAATAGTTGTCGACTTGTCTGCGATTAGTCAACGTTGTCGACGAGTTGTCGACGTGATCACGTAAAAATTAGTAGATGACGCATAAACGCCTATCTCTGCCGGGCGAGCAACCTAAAATGCATCCAAAGATTTCAAAACAAGGTACTGATGGATATTGTTAATGCTCCTTTGAATTTACGTACCAGCGACAGTCACCAGCGAAGAAAACAAAGCAACTCGGAAGCATGCAGTAAGACTCCGTAAACGTAAATCAGCGAAACGTCGAGGCGAATGAATTTTAATTTAATTTTTGAAAACGGAATTTTATACCGGAAAAATTCAATTTGCGATTACTTCTTGTTAATGGTTGTTAATCACAATAACAAATTGTATAGGTAGGTAGTACACAATTTTCATTTCTTTCTCGCTAATCGCTTATATACCAAATAGTAGAAAGTGAATTAAAAAATTTTCTTCTTGTATATACGAGCACATAACAATACCTATTTGTCGTATATAAAGAAATACCATTACAAAAAACCTGTTCAAACAATGTAAATAAAACCAATAAGTAGATGAATTTGTTAAAGAGATCTCGCCGGTTTGATACTTTTGTTGTTAAATAGGAAAATGTATACATACGAGTATATGCTCGTACAAAATAAGGAATTTATCGAATTTATTTCTATTATTTTACGTCTTGTCTTCAAATCTGTTGTCAATAAAATTATAATGTTGCTTAACCTGTTTTGTTTAGTTTATTTCTTAGCTGTAAACTTTTCTAAATTTTAGTAAAATTATACATTCATGTTGATGGCAATAAAAAGAAGACGCTAGACAAATTTTGATTTCAATATAGCTGTCACGTCTATTAAATTGATAGTTCGGTTTCGATTTTGAAATTACATAATTTGTAAAGTTTTTGTTCTTATAATGCCTGGGGTTATAATAAAAATGAACTCTAAACACCTTGCTACACGGAGCGATGATGTCGATACAAATTAAAGGTTGTGGATTACGTTTGTGTAAGTAAACATTTTACGATTCGATGACTATTTTTAAATGCTTTATTTCCGGTTTTTATGGATTTTTAAAAAAACGTATTTTTAGTCCAGAACGTTTAATATGTTTCGGAAAATACCCAACACACTCAAGATTGATCAGCGGCTTTATTTTAGTCATAAAGTGGTTGACTGGAAAAACTTGTTTGTTTTCTGACTGAGATACCTTGGTACACCTTGGTACATTAAATTGCATTATTGCTTCTAAAAAATAAAAACCCTGAAACACTGTTTTTGGGCCAGTATATCTAGCGCTCATCTGATCAGGTCGGGTGAATAATCAGACGGCATGTAGGGATGACCGCATGCTTGTCGAATATGAGGAAATCCCATCAAATCGGCATACCAACTGTTTAAACTCGCTTTGCTTGTTTTTTGTTGTTGGTCGATTTTCGGTCATAACAGAAAATTCGATATATATATATCCATTGTTTAAATGTTTAATTAGTCATATTAAAATAAAGAAAAAATATTAATAATAAGCTAAAATAAGAAAGAAGCTGTTAAGATCTGGTCGAATATTGTATTTTTCTGAGGCAACAGGCAATTTCGCCATTTCGAATGGGTAATCCGAATGGTAAAAGGTTTCTTAGCCTGCCAAACTGTTACTCCAAACGTCAAATTCGTAAAGCTTGACTTTAAATAAAGGTGAAAATTATATTATGACTATCAAACACATAAACCAAATCGAAATATCTCGTCCTAGCTTAGATTACGCTTCATTGTATGTGATTGGCCTCGCCAAGAACATTCCTGCAAAAAGATTTAAATGTTTTCCAATATTCGATCTAAAGTATTATTACTCAGAACTGGCACGAACGACCCTTTTCAACAAAAATAATACAAATTTCGGTCAAATGTTGGGATTTATTATGTTTTTGTTCATCGTATTTAATAAGTTTGAATGAAACATTTTTTTACAATAGAATCAAAATAGCTTTACGTCGCTAGAGGTATCTGAAAAAATATTGATGTATACTTTATGTGGGCAATGTAATCTACACGGTTGTCGACACGTAATCTATTACGATACAGGTTTATTTACAGAATGGTAGATAGAGATACAGATACAGATTTATTTCAACCCTGACGTCGACAATGTAGGCAGGCAACGTTGACAACCTATAGGAAATAACATTATTAACTATATTTTCTCATTATTTTTCCTTTATCTTACGTCAGCCGGTTTGATAAGGTGCTGTCTCTATAGCTATTAAGTAATTTACTTTTAATCTTACTCGTATTATCCTATAGAGGGCCAATAAAGTTTGAATTTTGATACTAAACCACGTAAATTATTCGTTAGTTAACAGGTAACCGTGAAACGTGTCGTTATAGTAAGTCATGAGCAACCTAGACCATATCCTCATTGTGCACAGCTAGTATGATGAGCACTCTTAAAATTCTACCATAAATAAGAACCAAACACAGTCTTGAGCAGCGGTGAGCTGATATAATTTCTATATGTCTCATATGTCTGTTTTGTCATCCTCTTCTATCATCCAATTCGGTCTCATCCCTAACGTATCTGGTTCACGTCTAATTAGCTCACTATATTTAAGGAAGAAATACATCAGCTGCCATAGAATCAATTTGATAAAAAAATGTCGTTAATGTTTCGGCATTTAACTGGACCTTTATTTTAATTTATGCATGCAAGAAGTATTTGTAAGCTCAGTAAACAAAGCATTTATAGTTTAATCCAAGAATGGTTAAAATGTTATTTACCATTTTTTGGAGATGGCACTTTGAATTCTTAATTATGGGTTTCGAACCGAACCGAAAACTGAACAAGGGTTTTTATGTTATTCGGCTTTGTCTAGAAAATATTTGTAATAAGTCTGAAATAAACATTTATACTGTGTGTCTCTTGCCAATTTTTTGCCCCAATTTCTTTCTAACTAAATTGATGGCTCATACCAGCTGTTTATAAAAGGCACAAAACAAACCACTCCTTATTTTTATTATAAACCTGCAAGAATTTTATATTTGTAGATTAATAAAGGGTGGGCCATATATTGGTTTGTTTTTGAATCATCTGCTATGGCAACACATTTTGAATGATTAGCCAGCTCGTCAGTCCACTCTTCCGCGTGACGAAACAATCATGTTTTCGCTTGAGGAGTGTTTCGAAATATTGAAAACTTATTTTCAAAGTCAGTGTTGTGTAGCCGAAACCTTGCGAGTTTTAAAAGTAACATGAGTCGTGAAAGAACACCGAGCGGAACCATTGAAGAATTGGTAAAATTGGTGAACAAAGTGAGAAAGGCTTGCTATTGAATGAAAGAAGTGGTCCTAGAGCTCGGACAATGCTCACAATCGAGAATATTGCGGCTGTGGTCCATAGTATAGAACAGAATCCATCGACCTCAAATCGACGTCCATCGTAGCAACTGGCCATTAATCGCACCAGCCTGAGAAAAATACTCTATAAAGGCCTTGGAGTATTCGCCTACAAGGTTCGAATGACTCAGCAGTCATTCGCTTCGATATCGGTACTCTGCGTGGGCCAGACCAGCTTCAAAATGACGTCGATTTTGGTCGAAAAATCACCTTTTCAGACGAAGCGCATTTCCATCTCGTGGGCTATGTAGCAGAACTTTCGGATTTGTGATTCGGAACAGCCACACGTAATCATCGAAAAGTCAATGCATCCACCAAGAGTGGCTGTTTGGTGTGGATTTTAGAGTGGTGGCATAATTAGTCCATTTTTCTTCGAAAACACTGCTTGAAACGCCGTTACTGACAATGGCGACATTTATATAGTGACAATGGCGACAATTATTAGTCTGTGCGGAGCTACGATTTGGCGCCGTTAGTCATTTTTTTCTGTGAGGTTTCGTTAATGACAGATCTTATATGGATAATCCAGAGACAATTCCAGCTTTAAAACATAACATTGCGACAGTTTTTCGCAAAATAGGCGCCGCAATCTTCGAAAAAGTTCTTTCTATAAAGGGATTATTTAATGTTTTGGGGGGATTATTAAATGTCAATGAAGCGTTGTGTAACAATTGTTCTGAATATAACTTGTTATTTATAGAACCGACCCCTATCGACCACTTGATATCTTATGACTGATTTACATTAGAGATATTTGTTATCTGCAAAACAATTGAGAATAAAGATTGAGAACAATTAGAAACCGTAAAGCAAATCAAAATAATATTCTAAAGTTGCTGTTTCATTATTGAAAAAATTTCCAGACAGGATTTGGAGGTGTTAAATTAGGAAATAACACAGTCTTTAAATTTCCACGACTTCATAACTCGCGTAAGAAAGAGTGACGAGGAAGGGTCAACGCGTCAACGCGTCAAAGCTTCATATTCCTTATTAAATGCCTGCAGCAAGACATTAAAATGAGGAACTTGTATAAAGAAATAAGATTCTCACAAAATAAGCTTCAAAATGAAGAAGCTGAGGCTACGTTGTATCATTAACTAACATTGTGAGAATAATGAACCATATTACAGATCTTTACGAACAAAAATGTCTGTAAGCGTCAAAATATCAACAAGCAACAACTAAATATTTCACAGATGAAAACATCACAAAAGTAGGCAGCATAAAGTGTCAGAAACTGTCAGAAAAAGAAATACCCATTTCAGTGGAGAACAAATGTGGTGCAGTGGAGAACATATGGTATTTAATGACAACTTCCAACAATTACGAAGCGATGAACAACACACATAAGATCAGTTACTTGAAGACCCACATTGGAAGTCAAGCCGCTAAACTGATAAATCAGCTACAGTCCGTGGGAGCAAATTACGAAACCGCATGGAATCAAAGAACGATTCGACAACCAAAGGGCGATCCTAATGAAATACATTCATACCTTAATGTCGTAACCAACTATAAATAATGAATCCACATCAGCCATAAGAACTTTCTACGACACAACTGAAGAATGTCTACATGCAATTAAACATCTAGGAATCATGGGATCCAATAGTAATCTAAAATGAATCACACTTTAAGAATTAGAAGCAGTTTTTCGAGAAAAAACTGCGAATTTTGAAAAACCAGCACTTGTCACCAGAACAGCTCTATTGACAACGAATCCAAGAAAAATCTGTAATCTCTGCAACCAAAACCATTAATCTAAAGATTGTTCCAAATTCAAAAATCAGATGAATTACAAAAATAACCAACAATTGCTTTTACCAACCGCACTAGCAAAGACATCAACTAAGACTGGAAAAGACTATTATCTTTGTGCTATTATAGATCCTAGTCAACAGACTGCAAATAAAAACATGCAGGATTGCGGGTTACAGGCATCTGCGCCAATAACAAAGAAATAGTCAAAAGATCTGCTAGACTATCTCATGCCTCGATTTACATAAAAATATAACTTAGAGATAGCCTATGTAGAGGTTAAAATATCCGACAACCAACAACGGAAAACAACAATAACCCAGAGTTGGGATAATCTAGACCAGTTGGCTGATGCTCACTTCCATGCAGAGTACTATGTCGATATTGTGTTACTGGATGTAATAAAAGTAAATAATCAACAACCAATTGCTCAACATACAAAGTTAGGTTGAATAATTTTAGAAAGATCAAATAAGTCACACAACAAACAACTCGTTGACAAAAACCGTCGCAATTACAAACAAGGAAAATGAAATAGAGGAAATGAAAAAACTCTTCAGAAATTTTGGGAAACAGAGGAACTACATCTACTAAGATAACACACTTCTGACAAAGATAAGTGTGAACAACAGAATCAGAGTTCTTATATGAGAATCAGATGGTAAATACAATCTTAGGATTCCATTTTAACAACAATAAAACTTAGGAGGTTCCAAAAGATTAACCCTGCAAGATTTCTCCAACTAGAAAACAACTTACGAAGAACCATGAATTAGCCAAACAAGCAAAGTTAACCGAAGAAAAATTCTACATGCCTCTTCGCTGTCCACACGCCATCAAGTAATACGACAAAGATAAGATTAGTCTCTGACACACCCGCGAACACAACCAATGGGCACTCATTAAATGGCATAATAGATGTTGGTCAAAAATACAACAAAATCTTTTGCATATCGTAATGAGATGGCGAAAGCATAATTACGCCATAGACGACATAGAGAAAATGTTCCGACAGAACTGGATAAACAAGACAGATAGACTTTTAACGAATTTTATGCGAAATTTGCCTTCGGATAAAATTCAAGAGTATCAACTTAAAACAGTAACTTAGGTAACTGCTTCTGCCACTTACATTGCAGTAAAAACCTTACATCAGCTAGCAGAAGAGAGAAATTTCCAAAGACCTCCAAGTACTACAAACCGACTTTTACTACAAACGACTTTTACGTCGACGATCTCATGATAGGCTGCGATACAATCAAAGAAGCGCTAATCATTCAAATCTAACTGAACTTCTTCTAAGAGGAGGCTTGAATTTAAAAAAATGGGTAACCAACGAAACAAAGTTTTAATCAACGTATAGATGATAAAGAAATTACAGAAACACATAAAATTGAAATTGATCAAACCATAAAGCTCCGACTTTTTTCAAAGCCTCATTGCAGACGTATTTGAGTTTAATATAGACCTATAAATTTTCAGTGGCCAGATTACGAAGCGAAATATTATCTTCACGACTTCTAGTGTTCGATCTTCTAGAATGGCTAGCACCAGTAATAATAAAATCAAAGATAATGCTGCAGAAAATGTGGCTCATGTACTTAAGCTGGTGTGAATCAGTTCCCGATGCCATAGTTCAACATTAAGCAAACTTCAAAGACAAATTTCAGTAAACTGAAAGTTTCGAGATGAACACATTCCATTCCTGAATCACAAATCGCGGTTCACGGCTTCAATGATGCTTTAGAACAAGCATATGATTTCTTCGATTATTTAAAAGTAACGAACAAAGATTGGAGGTTCAGTAAAACATGAATTAGAAATACAAAAAGCATGAACTATCGCATGGACCAGTTCAACCATAGTGTTGTCATGAATACAAGGAGATATCCAGAACAGGATCAGGACTTCATTGGCTCAAAGCAAAGTATGGCAACTGGTCTAACAAAAAACTGCACTGTCCTAGAGGGGCTAGAAACTATAGAAATAAAACATATGAATTTAACTATCACTACAGTAGAAGTCTGTAATGGTTTCACTAAATAAAAGAGAATTGTAAAAATAGTTATAAATTGTATAAGGACGAAGCTTAGTCTTACCAACTAAACAGTAATTTGCTAGACTAACGGATTTAGGAAAGACAAATTTTTAAAACTAAATACGATGTACCTTTTATATGCATTTTTGATCATTCTCGTTTGTATCGATTTACATTTGCATTTATCAGTTTACTAATTTGGTGGCAACAAAACTTAATAATTTAATGATTATAATGAAATTAGGCTAACCTAAAACTGCACATTTTCAAAAATATAAACTTAAAATCATATTTTACGAGGGCTGTCTGAAAAGTTTCCGACCTAACAACCCGTCCAAATAGTATTCGGCGTGTTTCTCAGAAAAATAGTTGATTACGAAGGTAAAACCGTCATTCGACAAAAATCTATGTCCTCCGAGTACAACTTTTAGCTTAGGGAACAAAAAAAAGTCGCTTGGGGATAGATCTGATGAAGAAGGAGGATGATCAAGCAGTTGAAACCGTAATTCATGGATTTTCGCCATGGCAACCGCTAAGGTGTGAGACGGCGCTTGTCTTGGTGGAGCAACATTTTATTTTTCTTCTCACATTTCAAATGTGGGCGTTTTTTCACAATTTCTGCCTCGTATAGTATGCTCCTGTAATGATTTCCCCCTTTTGAAGATAATATAACTCCATGACTGTCCCAGAAAACAGTCGCTATCACTTTCCCAGCTGAAGGAACAGCCTTTGCCCTTTTGGAGCTGATTCTTCCTTGACAGTCTACTGTTTTGACTGTATTTTTAATTGTAGAATGTAATATGGTCTATCTAATTTTCATCAACAGTGATTAGCCGGCGCAAAAATTCAAAAGTTTTATTGGGCCTAAACTGCGCCAACAGAGCGTTGGAAATGCTCATTCGAACACGTTTCTGGTGAGCAAACGCGGCACTAAACCGGAGGACTTCTCAAACCCAAATATTGATTTAATATGTGGCAAACACGTCCTTTGAACATATTCAGAGCCTCTTCTATCTCTCTAACTTTAATCCTATGATTTTATAGCACCATTTGGTAAACTTGAGCGGTAGTATCGTCAGAGGTTGATGTTTATGAACGTTCCGAACATTCATCGTCATCCAGGCTGCCACGGCCATGTTTAAATTTAGTTGCCCAAAATTTCATGGTGGTAAATAATGCTAAAGAGCCCCGTACACAGCGTCCAATTCGTCTCTGATTTGCGTATGCGTATCTTTCGAAAATAAATATTTAATGACAGCTCGATACTCGATTTATTCCATTTTCACAAAAACACTAACATCGAGTCACTCAAATGATTGTTAAACAACAACTGCGTGTCCAAAATGGCTGATATTTCGGTGAATACATTTAAACGCATGCGCAAGCATACTCTTCTACATTTGTTGACGAGTGCTGCCATCTTCACGTTGAGGGTCAAAGTTTACAGACAACTCTCGTATATTCCTGTTCATTTTACAAAAGATTTTCTGAAACTGGTCTATATTCCTAAAAAATGGAAGGAGGTAGAGTAGTCGTTATCCCGAAATCGGAAAAGAGCTCATATGATTGTCCAAAGTACCTGAGGTCTATAACTCTATAATTCTTTCTGTTGAAAACCTTGGAAAGGCTGGTAGATGTAGTTATTCGAACAAGAATTGAGCAAAGAAATTGGGCAATGTCGCAGCATGCGTACTGTAAGCGAAAGCATGTGGACACTGCTTTGCACGATGTAGTACGCACGATTGAGAAGTCTACTTACTCGCAAGAGTTTTGTATGGTAGCATTTCTGAACATTGAGGATGTCTTTAATAATGTAAAATTGGAGGCGATCATGGAAGGATTGTCATGTTTGAAGGTGGACTACCCTATTAGTAGGTTGATAAAGCAGGATAGGGTTGATAAAGCAGGATTATTACCTCGGTAGGGACAGTCCACCATTAGAAGTCGGGTGGTTAGAAGAACCCCGCAGGGAGGTGTAATATCCCCCTTTCTAAGGAGTGTAGTGATGAATGGATTGCTGTTGGACCTGGAGGAAGAGGGGACGGGGGTGGTCTCGTATGTAGATGATGTAGCGATAGCTGCCTGAGAGCTGGTACTCTTTACTAAGAAATATAAAATTCCGGTAGTTAGCCATCCTACCATGAACGGCATTAGACTGGCTTTTGCTGAAAGAGCGAGACATTTGGGCATAATCTTGGACAGTAAGCTCAGCTGGAAGCCTAACATTATGGAAAGGGTGAATAAGGCTAATATAGCCATTTACTCGTGTAGGAACGCCATAGGTAAGAGATGGGATTTGAAGGCTCTATACCGCAGTGATAAGACCTGTGCTGATGTACGGGGTGGACGTGTGGTGGCCAGCTCTAGATAAGGTAACATAAATAGAGATGATGAAGAAGGTGCAAAGAACGGCCTGCATGCTTATAAGCGGGGTACTTAGGACAACATCTACACGCGCTTTAGAGGTTATGTTCCCCCTTATTCCAATCGAATTTATTGCTAAGCAGATGGGAGCCAATATGGCTACGAGACTCTAGGTTGTCTCTCAATGGAAGTGTCTTCAGGCGGAGCCTTAGATCGCTAAGGAAAGAACTAGTGAATCTAGATTATAATAAACCAACGTTGTGCTTCGATAAAGGTTTCCTGACCATTCGTCCTTCAAGCGAATCGTGGATGAACCGATCAATACTGGAAAATGAGGCAGTTCAATTTTTCAGGGGCGGCTCTAAGCTAGACGGCAAGGTAGGAGCCGGAGTCTTCTTTGAGAAGCTCAATGTTAGTTTATCTGTTCGCCTCGCTGACTCCCTGACAGCGTGTACCAGTGGTAGTGATCGGGGAAGTGGTGACATGGTTGAGGAATAACGTGATATCCGCGAGGGATAGCCCAATTTATGTGGACAGTCGGCGAGGTGGTCAGGTCACTACAGGCAGTTTGTCTGTAGTCAAGGGTGTTGCTGGATTGCCGATCATCTCTTAATGATATGAGCGAGTATTATAGAATCCAGATATGGTGGGTCCTTGGTCACTCGGATGTCACGGGAAACTGGTAAAAAGGCAATCGCCTCGACAAATGAGAGATGGACCAACACTATCACGTGCAGGATAGCAAAATAGGTTTGGCCAAAACTGGACTTGTGGCGCTCCAAGGCACTAGTATCCCTAGGGAAACGAGAGTAGGATTGGTCGTAGGGATACTGACATGACACTGCCTTTTTGGGGAACATGCAAGAAGGCAGGGTCTACAGACGAATGACTTTTTTAGAAGTTGTATGGACGACGAGGAGGGAAGAGGCTTTAGATCACTTCTTATGCTCGTGTCCGGCACTATCAGACAGAAGGCATAAGTACTTAGGTGTGTACGGTTAAGACAGCCTTTTGAAACTCGCGGACTGTGAAGTGCGAGATATTTTACGCTACATAAGTAGCTCTGGATGGTTTCAACGTGAGTAACGAGGAGATAGGATCCTGTGGCATCACAATGGGCCACTATTGGCCTAAGCGTGCGATAGCAGACGCTCTAACCTAACCTAACGGTACAAAAGATGTTTAGGACGAAGGCTTTAAGGAAATGTGTACCAAATAATTTAGATTTGATGTCCAAGGAGCGGGTTATTTTTTAAGTTGTAAAATTTGATGAAATGAGGAGACTTCTTTATCTCACAAGTAATTTCTAAATTATTTTCCCTATACTCGTAATCTTCCAGGGTAATTCTGGTTAGTATAATGTCTTATTGTATAACTAAAAAGTGAAAGTCACGAGTATAATTTAACTAAATAATTTATACCAAATTCTCCCTATTCGAATCTAGAATAATAAATGATGTGCAAACTTCCGTATAGTTTTGTTCATCATGACACGCTTCTTACTATAAATATCTAAACATTCTACATAATTTACATCGTGATTTAGTAAAATTAATTCACTTGTGTATATTAATTTACTGTTCCAAATTTAATACGTCAATGTATGTACATACGTGACATTAAAAGGTATTCTAACATAACTGTTTTCTTTCATTCAATCTTACTCGTATACGAGTATATATACGGAGTCTTACAAAGCACAAAACCACTTGAACATTAAACGAAAGAACGCAAAATAAATTTCTATTTTTGATTTGTTAAAAAAATCGTTAAATCCGCTAAATTAAAATACGTTAAGAGAATTAATCACACGTAATGAAAGAAGTAGCTACTCGTATATGGTTAAGTATATGTGAATAGGGCTAATCAAGATGAATAACCGTAACATGATAACTATATACTTGAGTATTATATATATATATATATATATATATATATATATATATATATATATATATATATATATATATATATAAATATATATATATATATATATATATATATATATATATATATATATATATATATATATATATATATATATATATATATATATATATATATAATTACTTGTTAATAGTTTTTTGAATTTATTGACATGTATACAATTAAGGTAGATTCACACATGGAACTTGCTAATCGACGTTATCGCGCAGTAAAAGCATAATAATTAAACCGATTTGATGTAGACATGCCTTGTGAACATATCTTTACACATTGCACAATGTGCATTATTGTATTGTAAATAAAGATCACGTGCTGCTTATAGGGGATTTTTCGTTCTTGTATATGAATTATAGCGGAAATAACGTGCTATTCGTATCATACATGTTACAAAAATACTAGACAATACGTGATATTTATAATGAGATCAGCAAAATAGACTAGAGAGAGGGTAATAAGACTTAAGATTTATTTACAATCTTATTGAACTCGTTATTGCATACGCTAACAAAAAAGGGGTTTAATATGAAACATCTTGACAAAAACATCTATTTAGAACGAGAACTGATTGATGCTTGTCAATGTGCCTCCGTGGCGCAATCGGTTAGCGCGTTCGGCTGTTAACCGAAAGGTTGGTGGTTCGAGTCCACCTGGGGGCGGTCATATATTGTCTGTTTTATTGATATTATGATACAGTTAATTTGGTGAA
Organism: Nephrotoma guestfalica; assembly: GCA_963691935.1. NCBI lineage: Eukaryota > Metazoa > Arthropoda > Insecta > Diptera > Tipulidae > Nephrotoma > Nephrotoma guestfalica. Next base: position 195,820,575 of record OY829913.1, on the reverse strand, counting down.
GTTGAATAAATTTAAATAATTGCGAAATAAAGCTGCGAGCTTGTGATGAGTATCTTTCCAATTTTATGATGTTAAGATAAATATCAAACGTCTTGTAACCCTGACTCATTTATTGATACGGCAAAATTACTTACTGAAAATTCTTGACATTTCAACTCTGATGTTATTAGAGATATTCTAGAACCAAAACTTAATTCACACTTTCCGCACCCAATTTGTACTAATGCTTCATAAATACGAGCATATAAGCGTGAATAATAAAACTGCTACATAGTTAGGATGATCTAAATTTAGTAGAAGCATAAAAGGCAGAGATGAGCATTTACGCGTCATTAACTAATTTCTACATGATCGCGTAGACAACTCGTCGATAACGTCGATTGTGTCGAATACTCGTAGACAACGTCGACTACTCTTAGATAACGGCGACTACTACTTGTAACTCATGCCACTAGTGATCGAATGATTTACATATTGTAACATTTTTTTCCTAACATTTTAGTTAAGACAAATTATGATTACTTCAAAAGATATTTCCAACTAACCTATAATGTGTCCCCTTCATACTAATCTTAAAAATATTATCTAATATTTAGATAAAATTTTTTAAAATTTTTAATTATCCACCATCGATAAAAAATACAATGACAATTGATAAACTACAAATTAAATTTGCGAACTAGAAAATAAAGTTTTAGTGTTTTGTGTTTTGCACGGTCTATTATAGGCCTTCTGAACTTTAAGGATGATATCGAGGTGAGCATTTACTTGTAAAATTGTCTTGTGTAAATCGCGTACTGATACCTAATGAAAATATAATTTGATGCCCACAAAAATTGAGGATCGTCGATTTAGCGTAGATCCATTACCTTACCGTGGCGTGGTGCGGATTACCACATACTGCCAAAGTTCGAAACCAATCCGGACAATTGTTTTAACTTAAAGCAGTAAATTCTGTATGACCCAAATATCGATAAAATTATAATGGCATAATAGTCTTTTACCCAGCATGTGTGCTCCTAGTCGAGATCTTCGCTAAAACATAAAATTGATATTGTTTCAAAGCCCATGATTATCATTCCAGAATGATAGGCATATCAAGGATACGTCAAACAATCCAATCGTTGAACGAAACAATCAAAAACATTTTTTAGGCTAATAAGATGAGTGACAGTGACTAATTTAGTGCCCTCTCAGTTAGTATTTCTATGGTAGCTGATGTATTTCGACGAGAACATATTAGTATTTGATTATTACTTCGATGAGAAGATCAACTGGTGGCGGTGATACAAATGAGAAGTTAACTTACCGGCTGAGGTGGATTTTAGAGAATTCATGATATCTATAAAATTATCTGGAAATGTTCTATTTTACTTGATATTTTTTAAACACAGCACATTTTAACTCGGTATTCTCGATATTTAAACCTACATTGGCATGGTTTCTAAAGCATCGTAATTACAAATTGATTGTGACAGTTGACCGATGTATTAAAAAACAACAAAAAATATCAAAATTGTAGACTGTTGTGGTTGATAGAAATCTTCCATCGTCATGAATAAATGATAAAAGATCTACTTGATAAGAGATGGCGCGCAAAGCAAATGATATATTAAATTTTTTGTCATTAGTGGGTATTCGTAAGTAAATTAGAGATTTTAAATTAATTTAAAACTGTTAATTTAGAAAATTCTTATAAAAATTTGAATTCGTTTGATGAAATTATTAATGCAATTTACACATATTTCAATAGTGAGCACCTTACTTTATAATTTTGAATAGAATTGAGTGAAAACATCTCCGGTGGGTGGTCCATTTAGTTCAGGTCAGAGTAGAAGTCGGTCCATGTACTGATGAATAGTTTATGTTAATTATAATCAAAATGTGGTCTAATTTAGCTCCAAAGTTATTAAGACAATCACCTAATAGCTAAACAGCAACTCTATCAGATCACCACACGTGTAATAAAGATAAAATATCCATTGAAACTGTTGAAAGCTTCAAGTACCTTGGAGTTATTGTTGATTGTAATCTGAATTGGAAGCAACATGTCGATAAAATAAAAGTCTCTTAGCAATGCGTTACGAACTTTATATCTATTAAGACCAGTAGCACCCAAATCGGTATTGTTAAAATTCTACTATGCTTGCATTAACTCTAGGCTTGAATATGCGTTATCGTGTTGGGGTAGTTGCTATCATTCAACTTTAAAAATTCTCATAATTGTTCAGAAATATGCTATCCGTATTATGTGTTTTAAGTCTTCACGGGTTTCTGCTTGGCCATTATTTTTGAGTAGCAAAGTTTTACCATTACAACATCTATATGTTTATAAGGTTTTACGTTTATTTTATTTGCGTAGTGGGCATCGATTATTGAGAGCAAATGTGCGATACAATATTAGGAACAATGATCGTTTCTTATTTGTTGTTCCACATTTTTTTAGTGTACATTTTAGAAAATATTTCCTGGTAACTGCCCCTTCCTTATTCAACCAACTTCCATTTAGCATTCGACAACAAATAAATTCGAAATCATTTCTACAGGCACTTAAAGTTTGGCTTTTTGAGCACCCTAATATCGATTTTATATCTAGAGTTTTAGTCTGATGAAGTTTAATTTTAGTTTTAATTCTATTTATCTTTTTATTTTTTATATTTTATTGTTATGTTTTTATTTCGTATGTTATCATAACCATTTATCGTAAATTGTTCTTTGTTAAAGGGTAGATCAATACTGCCGTTAAATCGGTGATGATTACCCTACTCATTTATTTTCATTTTGTATTTTAATATTATATGTGAGCAAAAATTGTACTGAAAATAAATGATAAGCCTGTGTGCTTCAAAAAAAAAAAAATAAAAAAAAAAATAAAAAAAATAATGAGAAATTTGAGGTGTCAATTTTTTTTAGGTTGTTGACGTTGTTCACATTGTGAACATCCAATAAATTTAGAAACTACATTCGACAGTTCACAATTTCGTCTTGATCAACAATTGTATGATTATGGTCAACAATTTAAATATAAATGTAATCGTACGGGTCAGGAGAAATATTCTCAGTTGTTGGTGGATACAATTAACTGTGTTTGTTATATTTTTCGGTACAAATATCCCTCTTTCGTACTGATAACTAACATATCAAGACTTCTTACATATGTACATCTACAATCAGATATAACGAAACTTTTTCATTGCCAAGCAGATTCTGATTTGGATGAATAGTGAACTTCAACTTGTTGCCTTCAGATTGTGAAAGAAACCCAACACGAAAAAAATGCCAGAATTAAAATTCGGCAGCAAACTAAACAATTTTAATTTGCCTTGCATTTATTGGTTCGCGTATTTTACGGCCATTCTTATTTTACTATTAAAAGGGAATTCACAACTGTGCGGGTTTAATTGATAGATGAAACAGTTCTATGTAACAAACACACCCAATCTTGAACAACGTTTAAGAAACTGAACGAATTCCAATGCGATTAATTCTGTAGTCATGATAAAACCTCGCAAACAAACTATAGTAAAATGTGTGCAAATGTTTTGGAGGTATAAGTAATATGCAGCATCCTCCCATATAAGTAATATCATTCTTGAAAGAGATAAATTTCCGTCTAGTGATTGATCTGAGATATCAATATTGCATTCCTTCACAAAGCCGCGAAAGGTATTCCAAATTGATGTTACTAAGGAGTAACAGTACATAACAAGCATTTTGAAACCTGGAATCCAGGGGGTTCCGCATTCAATGTCAAAAAGAGCCGATGATGAAAACCGAGGATCCCATCAAATATTGCAAGTGCGTAGCTTAAATTGCAGTTGGTTATGAACAAAATAGCGGTAATTGAATATAAGAGATCGTATTTTGGTAAAAGCAGGATAGCTACAAAGGTATTAAGTACTATCCTCATTTTCCTCTAAGCTATAATCGCTTAAGCTGGTCCGAATTCTACTCAATTAAGATATTTTTAAAGCGACCTAAATCCATTAGAATCGCAACGGGGATTCTTAGTCGATCCTTTAGGAGGTGGTTTAGAGAAAACACTCTTAGCTATGTCAAAGGTAGGAATGAAAAACCTCTTTTACCTCAGTAAACCCGAAAAGTAAGTCTTTATTGCAAACTTACCTCTATTAAATGGTAAATGTGAACCCGACTTAGCTAAAATTCGGCAATTTCGTTTACTACAATTGTACAGTCAGCTGGCGCCTACATACACATGACGCTGTTAGATCAACAGAGAACATTAACAAATTGAACACGGCCTTAAAGTAAGCGCACAAAATAATATAAGACTCTGCTACGTCAAGTTCAAAGTCTCTAGTGCACGGAACAGGTTTAAGCTCTCTGATTATTTGAGATCGCAAGCACGGGATATTAGGTACCAAAACCTGCTCGACATTCTAACCGTCAGCCACCAAAATATAAAAGTATCGATTTTGAAAAGTGATTCTTGAAGTCGTGAGACATCCACAAATCATATGACTAAAGTCTCTGGACTTATATTCTGGGATAAGCCGATCGTATAATTTGTTTGTCGATGCCCCACAAGAGCACCACGATTATTCTACGCTTTACTACTATTTAAACAAAAAGCCGCAAGGCCAGCTAATAAGTGGAGTCGAGGAAACGAAACTACCAGAAGATATACTCGTAAGAAATCAACGACAGAATAAGAGATTTGTATATAAAATATAATATTTTGGAGGATACTCGCCACGATTTTTAAAAGGTCTAGAACATTGACATAAAATCGTGGAAGCTTTAGGATCGAGATATCTTCTCCATGATAGCTTATCATACAATAACTCGCAGGTACCTTACTCAGTCAGATTTAGAAATTGTGGCACTAAAGGTGTAAATAACAAGTCTTTCTAAATTTTTAGTAAAAAAATTACGGATTTACGTAACGAAACTTTTCGGTAATGTGTGTCATAAAGCGGAGAACTCGCTGCATCAATTCGGATCCTACGGTTATCTGCTTACCTGAAACCGTAAAAAAATCGTCCACATAACCCTGACAGATAAATCCGGATAGCTGATGTTTAACTAGAAGTTGTGAATAACCAACTTCAACTTTGACAGAGACATAGAAATAAAACTAAACAATGCAAGACTGGGATCCTAGATTCTATCCAATTTACAAGAGAATTATCAATCCCAAATTTGTGACAGGCGTTTCCAATAGTACCAAATGATACTACGATTTCCATGGATGCATCTGAGTAAACTTTCTATCTTAGTAACAAGTTGCTGAAGCGCTGTTTCAAAATTTTATCAACGATTCTTTTTAATAATTTTTAAAAGTTCAAATGGTTGGATGGAAACTCTTCGGGTCGGTGTAGGCAGACTGACTTTTGGTATAAATACGACTCCCGTTAATGCTCCCAGTACTCGAAGTAAAGCCGATTGCCAACCAGCTTGCTTTGATGGAACAAAATATCCTTTAATATAATTCGATCAGAACCACCATCATTATGACGTAGAAGAGAACAAACTGCAATGTAGATGATTGTACGTAATTTATTGAGAAAAATTCTAGTTACCAGTTTCGGCTACGATAATATCAACCTGGCAAATGAACGGAGGGAAGAAGCTCCCAACATCTTTTTATCTAAACATAAGGTGTTCGAAGAGAATAAAATCCGCAATTACCTTTTGTTTGTTTCCCTTGCTATGTTTTCTAATTGCCGAGCAGTTTTCCTTAAGCTTTTCTAAGCAGAACACCAAAAAGGTGTATTCTGAGTATTTTGAATAGCAGTAAGAGAAAACAAAGATGCCGGAGATCCCTTATCATATGCATATCTTATATTAGTATGTGTCTATAGCCGTCTCGGTAGTGATTTAGAGAAAACTGAGATTGCCGTACGGTGGACTCTTACAATTAAAATTAACAGAGATATTCGTGTGATAAGTCAGAATAGTATTCGTTACTTTCCAATCGAAACTAAATTTAACCTGATATCAATCCCTTCTGAACAATTATTTTCTCAAAATGTAAAATAGTGTACCAAACTGGTACACTATGTCTAAAGGTAAACACTTTTACCTATATTCGACATTTATTAACCATATTGTTGTCATGAAGTAAACAAATTTCAAAACTTACTATTGAAGCTGTATATGATGTTGTTATTTATTATTTTTTGCTAAATCTAAAAGGAGTTAACTGATTCGAAACACCCAAAGGCGTGATTAGCCAAATATTACACTCGGTCAAAACATTTTATGGATAATTTTGAAACGATTATTGCTAGCTTATTTATTCCGTGACAGTGTAAAGGATGACATAAAATTTGCAACTTCTTACGTATTTTCCGAGAATTTTTGTTAATTATCCTGAGCTATTTGGCAGCCGCCACGTCAGTCTAAACAATAATTCAATGCGAAACTAGTTAAAAACAGTCTTTCGCAAAACGATGTTAAGTCTAACTTAATTTGCACTAACCAATTAAATTAACCAATCACTTGTTATAAATCATAAAATGGCTATACGGACGGACATTGACCCATATAGCATTATAGAAATTGACATTACTTCACAAATTATTTGTGCATACAAAATAATAACTATCTCACGAATATGAATAGTATAACAACATTTCAAGAATGACTAAATTTTAAAAAAATCACATTTTATCGTGTGTCGAACTCTTGTGCATTTTCAAAATCATAAAACTGCCAGAGCCTGAATCGACTAAATTAATTAAAACATAATAAAAGTTTGTGAAAGTAAAAGCAGATGTCACTAAAATAATATTTTTAACGTGCACCTTGAATTTATTAATTTATATGTAAACAAATAATTAGTGATGATAGTAGTAATAAAATAAAAAAAACTAGTTAATTGTTATATGAATTCGATGGTTGCAATGATATGTAAATCAATTTATACCTAGCTCTCCAGTAGAGCTTTCGGATTCATCTTAGAATAAAATTATTATTCAGTTTTTAAATTCAGTTCAAAAGTACAACGATAGTGAGATCGTTTTATTGTAGATCTGTATTTTACGAATACAATCACCAAACAATAGACAATTATTAATTTATAGATGGAGTTGTACAAAACTATAAAAATAACCTTGGTTTATTTTTACTAACGAAACATCATGTATCGCGTGGTTATAACCACTAATCTGTTGCTTACTTTAATTGCATTACACTACAATACAATGTTCACTTTACATTAGCGTTACTAACCAAGCTGTATTACATAGTTAAAAGTACTAACAATAAGCTTAACATAAAGCTTGTTTTACTTTGCTGAATATATTTGTTATTCAGCATGATGGTATGGTAGCATATATTTAAAGGTGTAAACTGCATTTCCAATCAAAGTTTCAAGTTTGATTTTTCTACTCTAATATAGATGTCACCTCGTGCGAAAGTTTAGCAAATACACCATTTCAATTGAACGAAGTTTTAATTTTAAACTTTCATACAGTATTCAGCGCATCGTAAGCTTTCTTTATTTAGATATGTGTGTGGGTTGTGTGTTTATTAAAAAAGCAAAATTTAAATATTCAAATTATGATAGATTTGCATTGGCAGATTTAAAAATTGATTATTAAAAATCAATATTTAAACTACGAGTGGTGCGATTTTTTTTATTGACTTGGTTTAAATTCATAATACTGATTTAGTACGAGCTGTTTTTATAATATAGAGAACGAACGATGTTGATTTTCGATAATACTTATTATACAAATCAATAACTGACGCTACGAGAATGAATAATTCGTATCTTTCGAAGTTAAACTATGGGGTTTCCCCCAAGTATGATACATGACACAGCGTTCGCGCAAGGTCCGGTTTATAAATATTTGGCCACTGTCGTCCATCACAAGCATAATGTAGTTGTTAATTACATCAGTATTATTATTGGAAACTGTATTGGGTTGGCACCAGTAATTAACGCATTTACTAATTTTTATGGAAAACTGAATAATTGCCAATAATTTAGATACCAGTGGTGACATATTCTACTACCACATTTTCGATGCTGTATCAAAGTTTATGGATTTTTTCGCTAGAACAAAATTTGACTTGTGTTATGAATGGAAAACCATAAGTTTTGGTTAAATTTAATGAGATTATATTTGATTTAAAATAATTCATGTTTTTGTAGAAAATGGCAGTACCATGATATGATATCATTAACAAATATCTGAAGCAGTGCCAATTTGGACAAATTGGTGACGATTTTCACAATATGGAGAAGCAACTTACTGTTAACAGTATCAAATGCTCTTTTGAGATTGAGTAATATTTCGCTCACGTATTTCTTCTTATCAAATGCATTCTCCGTCATGTTTACGATTTCCATAGCGTGCTCATTACCAGACTCTTTCCTAAAACCGCACTGAAATGCATAAAAACTAGTTTCATTTAAGAAGCTCCTAAAATGAGAGTTAATTATTTTTTGTGCGAATTTATCAAATACAGACAAGGTCGAGATAGGCTGTAATTGGAATCTAGATCCTTATCGCGCCAGTTTCTAATGTTCTGTTAATTAATTTTGCAAGCAACTCCGAGAATAAGAAGGCATTTCTCTTCAAAAACACATTTCACATATTATCTGAACCTCCCCCCTTACTACTGCTCAGATCGCAAATTATATTAAAGATTTCGGCTGGAATAATGGATGGTCAAAATATAAATTCGGATTAGAACATATTGGGTCTTCCAATTCGAAGAAAACCAACAAAAGTTGTGCCAGCTCGGGGTGTTGGGAAGGAAATGGTAGCGTGTTTGTTCACGAAAATCGGTCATGTGGCTACTGTGGCTCTTGAAAATCAAAAGACAGTCAATTCAGCTGGTATATGACCATTTATTTGCCTAAGGGTTTCAACAAATTGAGCGAAAACAACCCAAAACGGCGAATCATTTTGCATCACGATAATGCGAGCTCACACACATCACATCAAACAAGCGAGTATTTGTCCACTCAAATGATCGAATTGATGGATCGTCCGCCTTACAGCTCCGACTTGGCACCCAATGACTTCTACCTGTTCCCAACAAACAAAGATAAGATGCATGGATAACAATTTTTATCGCCTGAAGAAGCGATTGAAGCGTTCAAAAACCATGTTTTGGAGCTATCATCTTCGGACTGGCAAAAGTGTTTCGATAAATGGTTTGAGCGTATGTAAAGGAGTATAGATCTTAAAGGCAAATATTTTGAAAAGCAATAAAGCAATTTTTGATGAAAATTTTTAATTTTTTATTACTTTTTCAAAAAACATTTACGGCAGCCCATGTATACTCGTATAATTGCAGATCTTTGGACGATATGTGTAAAACTTTAATAAAAATTTGATTTCGATCAATATCTAAAATATCGTAGCTTTACTAAGAAAAGTACTATTTTCGGTGGGCCGCATAGAAAGAACGAACCTAGATTCTGTGAATTATAGGTCTTAAACCTTATTTATATATTTTTATCGTAATCAGTTAAGCTAAATACAGGGTGTCCGCCGGGAAGGTATACTGCTTTGTTTGTTTATGATTTTTGATTAAATGAAAGAGAATGGATCTTATATTGATAAATGTTTTATTTAATGTCGGCATTTATGTATGGAATACAATATCAGATAAATGTCCGCCTCTGTTAGCCTCACAAATGCGAGCCCTTTTGAGCACATTTTTCATTACATTCTCACACATTCCACGCGGTATTTCATTAATTTTATCACGAATATTTTGTTTGAGTTGCTCAAGCGTTTCTGGTTTGTTTGCATAAGGCTTGCTTTTTAGATATCCCCACAAAAAGAAGTCCGAAACAGTCAAATCAGGCGACCGTGGAGGCCAATCAACATCACCATTTTTTGAAATAACTTGTTGTGGAAAGAGTTCTCGCAGTAATTCCATTGTAATCATGGCTGTATGCGATGTGGCACCGTCTTGTTGATACCACATGTTAGTCAAGTCCAAAGTATGCAGTTGTGGCGTTAAAAAGTTTTCAATCATATCACGATATCGCTCCTCATTCACAGTTACCGTTACGCCGTTTTCATTTTCAAAGAAGTAAGGTCCAATGATTCCTCCTGACCAAATTGCTCACCAGACTGTCACTTTTAATGGATGTAAAGGTGACTGATGAATAATGTGAGGGTTTTCCATTGCCCAGAACCGACTATTCTGTTTATTCACATATCCATTTAAATGAAAATGTGCCTCGTCACTCATTACGATTTTTTCATGAAAATCGGGGTTGTCATGGGCGAGCTGTAACATCCTATTGGCATATGTACGGCGGCGTAAATGGTCTTGTGGAAGAATTTGCCACGTGTCTACTTCACGACTGTCAAGTATGAACTGTCAATACTAATATTCGCCTAAATGGCAACTCCTAAACAAAGCCTATTCGCCTAAAACAAAGTAGTATACCTTGCCGGGGGACACCCTGTTTTAGCGAAAATCTAGGAATAACTTTAGTGAACTGTCTCTTTAGATCCATTCAACATTTTCACCTTTACCAAAGCAATCTTCAATCCGGATTATGTTTGCGTAATGCAAAGTGTAATTCAATAAGAATGCAGATTTGTTTTTAACCAAAACACCAAAATTTTCCGACATCATATATTTAGTTCCTTGTGTTATTTAATGTAAAGCATTGATGTATGATTGTATGACAATATGCGCTAAATTCAGTCAACGACTCTACTGGTAAAATAGGATGAGCTTATAGATATTTTCGATGGCTTTTTGGCGTATAGTTCGGGCTGAATATTATTTAAACCTGGTTGAACTCGTCCTTCAGTTCTACAACCGTCTCATGCTTTATGTCATATACCATAATTTTTACCTTGTCCCAGAAAAATAAGTCCATTTCGAGAGATATCGTATCCAAGGAATTTCATTAGCAACTGAGCCATTGTTCCTTATATCCAGCATAAACCACATACTAAAAGTTCATGTCTTCCAAAAGGTTATAGATAGATTTGAATTTTGTCACGATAACGTTCACCATCTCCCTTAACAGCGTTACTGGCATCATTTTCGAAGGGGTTTAGTGATTTTGCTAAAAATCCACTCTAAACCATACCTCAATGGGAATTCATAGGTTGCCTTGAATGATATGTGAATATTTAGTATTACAAACGCATAAGTTTCGCTTATTGGCGTATCCATTTAGATGGAAATTTGCATCACAGCTCATTACGATTTTTTTAATCGGCATCAACTGCTTGTTGTCCAAAATCAAACTGGTAAATATATGGCGCCACTAATGATCACTCTCTCTAATTGATTCTCATATATGTGAAGCCACTGTCGTTATTTGTATGATATTTAAATATATTGTATGCGCAATATGAATTCCTTATACAATTCAACGTCACTCTAACAAAAATGTTGTGCTATTTGGTAGTATAAATCTGTTTGTCATTGTTGAGGTTGCATCCTTCTATTTACTGTCTACGCTGTAGGGTGCTTTCAAACTTTAATATACCGGATAATAATTTTGGTTAAGGACCTTTATACTGACCAAATGGCATAGTAGTTAAGGCTTTGGTGTTTGGATCGGGAGGTACCGGGTTCCAATCCCGATAGGGGCAGGATGCAAAAGGGATTTTTTACCATCTGGTTACAATCGGTGATGGAAATGAAAACAACTGTGACCCCTGTCGGAATGCACAACTCATCGGCCGACCCATCTTCCATGACAGTACTATAGCCTAGCATGGAGTTACGCAATGTCCAGATGGTTCTATATAAACCGGACCTATACAAAGCCATACGTTCTTGATTTGGCAGGCAATGCGTAAGGTAAGACGGGAAAAGCGAACCGCGACAGAGTTGAGAGTGTTTCTGCCCCAGAACAGGTTGTAAAGAGTAATGGATAGTTCAGATAGGATAAGTACAGTTAACCATTATTCCTACATTACTGCAAAGTAGAAAACCACATAACAAAATTGTTTCAATTAGACAATTAGTAAACACATTTAATCTAAGAAGGCGAGGAAAATTCAAATAGGATTTGTATTATTATATACAGAGTTCGGTGAACTTTGCTTGGAAATGTAATTTTTTTTTTCATGAAACAAAGTAGGAATACAAAAATGAACGGAGCAAACGCTTTGGTTAACTATTACCGTCCTATTTGCGTTTTATCTTAGAACTTTAAAACAGATTATTAAGATATCTAGATAAAATAAAGTGCAGATTACTCTCGTGATTAACAGCTTCTAAGCTATTTAAGCACACTAAAATCGGTGCAGTTCTTTTGGCGTCAAAGCCGGATAACGAAACTAGTGTGGACGGACAGATATACAGGCGAAAAAGCAAACATTTTAAAACACTTGAATATGACTACTTATAATTATCTCTTAAGAGATGCAAAAACATAAAAACTGTCATTTATTTCCAAATTACAGACAGACACACCAACTTTATTTATGGTATGTATAGAAGTCACTAGAATTAGTAAACTTTTGATCATTGTATATTATGGCTGCAATATCTGATTTACAATTAGGTACTTCTGTTTAAAAATTTGTTGGTGTTTTTCTACAGGCTTTTCTGGATTACGTCGCTAGTCAGGTTTTCATAATGTTTCTTAGAAAAGTACTTCACGGATTTTATTTGTTTATTTAGGATTCGAAGTCGATTTTGAAATTCAAGATCACGTGGGTTTAATTTGCTCTATTTTAAAATTTTATCCGGTTTCCCAATAAGCATCAATAAGTCATATGTCATCCAGGAGCAAAATTATTATTTAACTTCGTTACAACACTTTTGTAACTGTATGTGCCTCAATAAGCTGGTTACATTTCTCAGTGAAAATGAATTTCAGGATCCGCTAGATCAAATTCCGTTGGGTTAATAAAGTTTTCAAAACTTGTGCGAACAGCATTAAAATCAATAATTTTTTGTTCTAATTGAATGAAGAAGTTATTGTCGTATTTTCTCTGTTTGCTACTAGCCCTCCCCACAGAATATCAACTGACAATAAATTGTCAAATAAACCCAGGTTCAGTTAGTTGAATATGAAATAACATTTATTATTTTGTAATTTAATTCTCGATTAAATACTTCGAAAAATTTATAATTTTAAAGTTATTAAATTAATAATTCCAAGTTCCTAAATCCGTTAAATTATTGTTATTACGTTAAAACTGAGTATAATAAGAATGCCATTCTGAAAAAAATTACTGGTGGTTTTAATTCTTAACTAAAAACCCAAAATTTAAATTAATAAATTATTAATTTGGATTTCTATAAAATTGTATATATGATCTAATCACTCACATAAAATCTGTATACTGATGGTACTTTATTAATTTAACAATACCCCCACCACCATCTAAATGATCAGAAATGATCAAAACAGAGTGAGAAGGTACGTATGTATTTGCCATCCAACGTTCAATATAAGAAATTTTTTAATTTATTTGGTTGGCCATAGTGAACTTTCTTAACAAAGGAAGTTAGTTCTATAGTCTACTCCGACCAAAACTAGCATCACAAAAATATTTTAAAATTGTAAAAAAATTTTAAAATTCTTCAAAAATTGAAAGCGAACACATCAACACACCATAGTAGAACCATAAGCCACAATGATGTATTCCACTCCTTAGGGACCAAAGTAGACGGATTACCAGACATTCAATTACAAAAGTCTGACAACCCTCACACAAAATGACCCTTTGGAAACGAATTTAACGATAAACTTCCTGCCGGTATATTCCATGTAAGAAAAAAATTTATTTATGAGGGTAAACGTCGATTCGGTGACAACTTCCTCATCACTCCAATAAAACTTCATACTTAAGCTTTTATCATATATTTTGAGATCATTCAGAAATTTGTTGGAAATTTGGGTACCGGAAGTGGCACCTTTCAAATTAGTTTTCTCAAAAGTTCGGTAATTCTAATTTTTCGCTTTAGAAATGAAGTTTGGTGTATACTAACGGGTGATCTAAATTAGTATTATATATTTTATAAACATTAAGCAGCCATTTTTTCCCTTCAAAATTGACATTTGTGTTCATTATTGGTTGGCAAATCACCATGCAAAGATAAACACAAGTACAGCGTTTAGTAATTGTTAAAATTTATTACAAAAATAATTAATCATTCGGTGTACGTTTCGTACATTATGTGAAATTTATGGTCAACAATCTACAGAGCTTACTATTCGTGATGTAATTAAAAAATTGGAGACAATTGGTAGCGTTGTGATGTTAAGAATGGATTTTCTTAAATTAAAATTCAGTTGACCCAAGAAGTTAAACTCATGTCTGATTAAATGGTTTCGTAAATAAGCAAAATTGTCCCAATTGGAGTGAAAAAACCCACATGCTGTTCATGAAATACATTTACAAGTTAACAGTTTGGTGTGGTTTATGGTATGAAGGTGTAATTGGAAAACATTTTTTTGAAAATTTAAATGGCATTACAGTTACTGTCAATGGAGAACGCTAGAGGTACATGCTTATTAGTTTTTTGTGGCATGAATTAGATAATTTCGACTTGAGCGATATGTGGTTTCAACCACATAATCAGCTTATTGGGAGAAAAGTTTAATGACCATGTAATCTACATAAATTCCGATTTGAACTGGTCGCTAAGGCCAAGTGATATAACTCCATTGAACTTTCTACTTCGGGGTTATATTAAATCATTGGTTTACTCCAATCAACCACAAACACTCAATGGCTTTAAAACCAACATTATTCGTTTTATTTGTGAAATAAGTGCAGATTTATGTGAAAAGATGGCCAAAAACTGCTGTTCAAGAATCGAATTAAAAAAATCATTTTTAGATGAAAATGTCATGAACCAATGTCTAAAATAAATAAAAAATGATATTGATATCTTTTCCGTTTTATCTTGATTTCAATCTAAAATTATATAGCTCGTATTTGATCACCCGTTAGATCTATGTATTTATACATTGGTGGTAAAAGAAAGTCGTGTATTGGCTACCACATATTCACCCTCCATATGAAGCTTCCTAAACTATTTCTTTTCTTTCATCGTTTCTTTTTCGAACAGTGTTTCTATAAACTTCTTGGGAGGTTAACTACTTCCAGTTTTTCAGTGCAAACTGGGATTTTCCGAATTTGAAAATTCATTTTTACAAAGCAAGTGGTTGAGATTAGTACGTTTAAAATGGTTCAAGATATTTCAAATATTGTATCCGCCATGTAATCTGTTTTAATCATTACCAAATCTGTCATCTCTTTCTCGTATCAGAGAAATTATAATTTTTTCCTCAGGTATCACTATGTGGTCATTTCTTCTCGAACACATATTCGATACTAAACTGTAAAAATGTTGTGTTTTTGACATATTCAAAATGTAATTTTGATTCGGTTGCCTTCGGTAATTTAAAAAAATAAAATTTAGTAGAAAATATCAACTGGGCTTTTAAATAAATTTGTCGGCTTACAATAGTTTTTTTTTCATTCTAGCAACTTCTAGCAATCGTTTTACCGAGCATCTGTTGTACTCGGTACCATATGGAATTTTCTGCGCTATGAACTATAAAACAGTAACGTCCATTGGTTGTGATCAAAACCGCCGTTGACGGGATTAAAGCGGGTGATATCGTTTGCGGCTATTGCGACACTTTCTTCAAAACATTTGTACATTTAAAATGAGTTCATTTTCTAAGCGTTGAATTTCTGGAATTAATTTATCATCCAAATTCGGTAGTAGTATGCAGTAGTATGCAAAATAGAACTCTGTGAAGTGCAGTCTACCGGTTGAACCAGCCTTTGAGTAACCGATATTGGGACAACCAAAATAATCGCATTCCCGTTCTTATAATCAAATTGTTTAGTTTTCCAAATCATATTACCAATAGTTAGTAATATTGGTTGAGCTGAAATTTTTTTCTCGCATATCTTTTGGTAAATTTGCATTAAACACGGAAAATTTGCGTACCTAGAATGGGCACTTTCAAGGCATCCAACAGTTGGGAATGTTGAGTAAAATCGAAACCAACTTTAGGAAATTTTTTTAACATTATGAAATTAACAAATCAAATTGGCGATGATTTCACTAATCATGATAGGACACCTGAACTTTGATTCCAAAGGTTTACCATGATCCTGTAACATTTCCAAAAACGTAATTTGTAGCGGAGACAGGGAAATAGGAGCATCGTCAACGAATATTTCTGCATCAAGCGTTGTTACTATTAAAATTAACTATTTCAGTTCTGGTAAGAATCGACTGATTTTCTTAACGAAACCAAATAAAATATTGGCTATGTCCTCTCATGGGTTTCATTGATAACCATAACGGTAACTATACGAGACTTAATATGGCTATGAGAAAAATGCGTCTACGAGCGATAGACAGATATAGCGGAAACACGTGGAGCTTGTGTACAATCAATTTGCTTTTGGCCAATGTAATTTCAGGTTTACGCTTCAACCACACAAATTCCCTATTATTTATGAAATGCTTGTGTGGTTTTACCAGATTAAAAGACAATATTGTGTGACCGCGATATTCATTTTGTTCTGGCCAAGCCAAATGAGATTATCATTTGACTGAGAGGTTTCCATATTCTTACTATTTTGCCTGAAATTCATTTGGCAAACTTCTGAGGTTATTAAGGTTTAATGATTTTACGTTTTATTATGTAGTTCTGGTGTTGTTCATTGTAGTACTTGAACAATTCAACAGCTCTTTGTCTGGTTTATATACTTAATGGTTTAAAGTTGTGCATTCTACAACAAGTGCCTGTCGATTTCCCATCTTTTCGATATTCTCCTAAAATAGCTAAAGTATACAACAAATTACTATTTTTCCGATTATTACGTTTTCCGAGCATAATTAGTAACATATTTTCATACTAAAACGTGGGTTCAATAAGATTGATAAGATGATTAATAAGATGTTTAATAAGTTAAAAAATTATTTTCGACATTGTCGACACATTTTATACATTCTCTACACGGTTGACGCCATTTTTTTAATTCTCTACATACATTGTCTACACATGTAGGATATTAATTAACTACGCGGAGTAGAAAATACAGCTGTAGTACAGGTAAACTATACAGGTAATAACGATTTACTGAAATATTAATTGAAAATTTGTGTTTTATCCACAATGACACCAATATCGCAAATTATTACAAACTAATTCCGATTTTACAGTTGCCTTGGAGTTTTTGAACAAAATTTATTTCAAATTAATTACACTTCATTAATTAGTTGAAGACCACTCCTATGATTTGCCGAAGGATAAATTTCACCCCAAAATGAATAATGTGATTAATCGCTCATTAAAATCCATTAAGTAATTGCTTTAATTTATAAAATGCGTTCTAAAAATATTGTACAAAATTTAACAAAATTATATCAGTCTTGCCCAGCTAATAAATAACAATTTTATCACCTCAAATATTCCATTATCAGTCCTATTTTATTTGGATTTATTGTGGCGTACATGCTGAGCTCATTATAGAAGTTTCATGCAGTAAAACTGGATGAACCCCACCCCCTGGATGAATATAATGTCATTGATGAAAATAAGAAACCGTATTGAGAGAATGCTGCTAGATGGATAAGAAGCCGTATTCTAAAGGATATTTGAAACTGAACTTCTTACTGTATAGCAATTGGGAAATAATTGGATATATTAGGTATCTCAGCCCTTCAATAATATGAATCATTTTGAAAGTCAGGTAGCGGAAATCCCACCCCGTCCGACTCGATCAACATTATTGTGTTAACTTCGCTTTAGCCCGGTGGGTATTATACGTTTGAACCTCAGGAAATGAAGTTACCCGTTTTTGTAAGAAGCTTCTCCCCGTATCGGTTGCCAATTTGTCATTAAAAACTAAACACGATGTTTAGGCTTGCTCAGGATATCCGTCCAAAGTACAACGCAAAAGATAAAAAAAAATGTAAATATGTATATAATTGCTAAGAACGAACACTACGAAATACATAATGAAGCAATATTTATTTAACTTGAAATTCTGCAGTTCACCCTACTTCTTTTCCTCCTCGCACTACATTTCATGAAGTTTCAGTTAATTTTTTGAATGCAGGACTTAATATGAGGTTGGTTTAACGAATTTTAGCCAGCTTTTATAAGTCTGCAGGTAAGGAAATTTTGGCATTTCCGCCCATATGATAAAATTTCTTCTATATCTTCCTATGCCGCCATCAAAATTTGCTTTAATTTAATTTCATAAAAATCAGTGGGAGATCGATAACAGCTAGTTTAACGATGCACCATTACTTAAAAGAATATGAATTTTAGAATATCGAAACCAAATTTTATTTAAATTCGCTAAATTATATTTAACTTCGCCATATTATAGTGTTTCATCCCACAAAAGTTAACAAATGCTAGATTCATCAACAAACTTGAATTGACTAAAAAACGGTTGAAAAATGTGCAGTTAATGAATAATCTAAGCTTTTAGAACTTTAACGGAATACAAAGGCTTCACAACACAAAGGAGTAGGTAGAGGTCAAGCCAAATTATTTTAATTAACAATCGCTCTCAGCATATTTAAATCAATTCATTTTCACGCCACAATTCCAAAATATATAATTTTTTTTAAATTGGATTTATTTCACCATGAATTTAAAATTTAAAGTGCGATGAATAATGTCCTCTAAAAATGGATTGACCGCAAGATATTAATCAAATAGTTTAACACTTTTAATTGGTATACCTGATCATAATGACAAACTAGAACTGTTCATAACATTAAAGTTAACGATTAACGTCACGCCAACCGGAACCAATCCAACTATGACGCAAAGAGCACGATGTATTGTACATCATTGTGCACTATTTGATTTTTCCTAAACCTAATCAAGTCAGCCGAGACCAAACTATAGCCAAACCAACTATGGCACACGAAGCACAATGTATTGTGAATCATTATGCACAATACGATTTTTCAGCCGGAACCTTTTAATTTCAGCCGAAACCATACTGTAGGCAAACCAAGGGTGGCACAAGTAGCACAATGTATTGTGCATCATTGTGCACTACACGACTTTCAGCCAGAACATTATAATTTCAGCCGGAACTTATAAAGGCAGCCAGAACCATCCTTTCTACAGCCAAAATAACTATGGCACAAGAAAAATAATGGATTGTGCATCATTGTGCACTACACGATTTTCAGCCAGAACATTATAATTTCAGCCGGAACTTATAAAGGCAGCCAGAACCATCCTTTCTACAGCCAAAATAACTATGGCACAAGAACTGCAAAGTATTGTACATCATTGTGCACTATATAATTATACAGCCGCAACCTTTTAAGTACGGCTGAAACCACATCCTCTACAGTCAAACTAACTATGCCACATTATTTGATTTTTCAGCAGGAATCTTGTAATTCCAGCCTAAACCTAATAAAGCCAGCCGGGGCCATACTTTAGTCAAACCAACTAAGGTACACGAGGCACAATGTATTGTGCATCATTGTGCACTATACGATTTTTCGGCCGGAACATTGTAATTCCAACCGAAACTTTATAAATCAAGCCAGAACCATACTACAGCCACATCAAGTGTGACATTAGAAGCACAATGTATTATGTATCATTGTGCACGATATGATTTTACTTCCGGGCCTTACAATTCCAGCCGGAACTTTATAAAGGCAGCCGGAATTATACCCTTTACAGCCAAACTGACTATGGCACAAGAAGCACACTGAATTATGCATCAACTGTGCACTATATGAATTTTTAGCCGGAACCTTAAAACTTCAGCCAAAACCTAATCAAGCCAGCCGGAACCAAATTAAAGCCAAACCAACTATGGCACACGAAGCACAATGTATTGTGCATCATTATGCACAATACGATTTTTCAGTCGGAACCTTTTAGTTCTAGCCAAAATATAATAAAGTCAGCCGGAACCATACTGTAGGCAAACCAACGGTGGCACAAGAAGCACAATGGATTGTGCATCATAGTGCACTATATGATTTTTCGGCCGGAATCGTATAATTTCAGCTGGCTTAATATTGGTTCGGAGTACTTGTTTGTTTAGTTCCAACTTACATAATCCGGCTAAATTTATAAGGTTCCAGCTAGAATTATAAAATTCCGTCTGAAAAATCATATAGTACACAATGATGCAGAATACTTAGTGCATCGCATGTGCCGTTAAGTTTTGCAATATAGTACGTTTCTGGCTTGCTTTCTTAGGTTTCGGCTGAAAAATCATATAGTACGCACAGTCCATATAGTGTACAATGATGAACAATACATTGTGCTCCTTGTGTCATAGTTGCGGTTTGGCTGCAATAGGGTTCCGGCTGGTTTTATTCGGTTTTACCTGGAATTATAAGGTTTCGGCTGAAAAATCATATGTCAACATTAAAACGTGTATCAAGAAAAATATTGATTTATTTCATTAAATATTGAATGTAAAATGCGTTCCCATCGACTTTTAACTGTTGAGTTAAAATATTCTCAGTATAGTGATTCTGACGAATATAGTCCTTTAAACGAGATAGAAATTGTTTTAAATATATTTTTGGAGAGAAAAGACAGTTTAAGAAAAACTGTTTTCCTCTATACGAGTTAGCTTTAATGACAGACATTTATCCAAAAATAATAAACTAATTATAATTTATCTTGATTGTGGCATACAATTTCACGATTTAAAACAAACTTATATAATCAAGCCAATTTCCCTGATCTCTATTTAATTTTCTTCTAACATTGCGCTCCTTGAGCTTTTTTCATCAACATACGACGTACAACTTAATTTTTCTTCACTGTACATAACAACTCAGTACTGTGCTACAGCAGAAACTAAAACTGGAACAGTATGTCAATAAATAGTGTATTGCAGAATATTATGAATTATAAACTTTCCTATTATACCAACTGGATGTGATATAACAGTGTCTTCAACTAAAAAATTATCAAATACCCAATAATTCACATAACATGTCTGTGTTATAGAGTTATTTAGCGTAAATGAAGGTCAACAAAAATAAAAGATTTGTGAAACTTTTCGTGTACATACGACAATAATATACTAAAAGAAATCAACATTTGTTTTGCAACGTCCATTTTACAATTGCGGTAATGCTTTTTGTTGTAATTGTACGATCCCAAAGTACACTGTTCGTGTGTGTGTACTTTAAAATCAATATCGTAATACAGATAATATTTTTCATATAAGGTCGCTGGGTATTTATTTAATATTAATAACATTTTTTCTCGTCGACGATTTTGGTTTGTGCTAATATTGGTTTAAATCCATAAAGTATTTTGAAGTTATGGGTTTTTCTTACATTCAATGATGATGGCCACAATAAAATAGAGCAGTTCTCGGATGTGGTTGTTCTTTAAAACAATTTACGTAATTGGAACTTTTACAACGACCCAGGCCTTACTGATTTTGCACGGATAAAATTTACTGTCACGGATCCTGTATGTTTCAGTGACTCTGAGTTAATCGCATGGGAACAGCATAGAATAAATCGAAGGAAAATAGATTATCCCCTCCCCACCCCACCTCGGTATGCCAGTATGCCTCATCCAGCAGTATAGTATGCCCCTTCCAGCATACCTGGGACCAGGCTATGTGTTTAAATAATAATCCGAAACGATTAAGCTAACAATTATTATTTATTTTAATTTAAATGCGATGCAATTCTAAAAATGGTGTATTTTTTAATTTCTTTTATTTTTATTTTTAATGTTAACAGAATGAAAGTTGGAATAATAGTGGGTGTAAAAATATTACTTGTCATAAAAACGAATCCGAAAATTGTCCTATAGTGAACGAGTTCAAATGCAGGTGTCGCATCGATCCTAAATTTCGGTATTCAATCTTGCATTGAACTGAAATTAAGCACAAGAGTTCGTCCACTATTTGTCACTTGGATGACATTTCGGATTGGACATACATTTTATACAAATAAATTAAATTAAGGTAAGTAAACAAATTATACAAACTAATTAATTAATTCTTAATCAACTATTTTAGGGGAACTAAATTGTAATATATATGATGATAAAGGGTAGGTATGAAACAAATTCTTGGATGTATGGTAGGTTAAATGTGTTTCAGGGTGAGACGTTAGGTAGGTATTTTATGCCGGTTGGTTTCCTTCCAGATGATGCTTTCTTTAGGTGATGATTTATTTTGGATTGAACATACCGCCGCCGTTGACTCAGTTGAGTCAAATCTGGGCAGCAAACACAGCTTACCTACTGGTCGCTTGAGAATGCGGCCACCGGGTAACCTGAGGGATACAATGCGAGTTAGTTTATCATGGCCGGGATGTACTTCAGCTATTCTGGCGATGGGCCATTTGGCTGGTGGCAACTTCGGATCTCGTAACAGTACGAGATCTCCTCGTATGAACTGGTGGTTCTCCTTATACCATTTATAGAATTTATTTAGGGATGTAAGGTATTCTTGTGACCACTGCTTCCAAAATCCCTGCATCATTTGCTGGATCAACTGCCATCGGTTTAGGTAGGACACCCTAACTGGCTGCAAACTTGGTTCAGGTAACATAGTTAAGGGCTGTGTGATTAAAAAATGAGCTGGGGTCAACGGATTCCATTCATCTTCAGGCAGATCTCCCAACGGACGAGAGTTTAATAGTGCTTCAACTTGTCTGATGATTGTCAAGAACTCCTCGTAAGTCAACAATACATTCTTCATAACACGGCGAAGGTGATATTTACACGATTTTACGGCAGCCTCCCATAGGCCACCGAAATTAGGAGTAGCAGGTGGGATGAAGTGCCACTGGATATGGTTATCCCTGCACCATTCCTCTACTCGGATTTGTTTCGCTTCCTCTCTAAATTGAGTATAAAGTTGCTGCAGTTCTCGTCTGGCACCTACTAGATTAGTGCCGTTGTCGCAGTAAATATGCTGTGGCAGACCTCGTATTGCACTGAACCGTTTTAGCGATGAGATGAATAATTCGGTGCTCATGTCCGACACAATTTCAATCGTAGTGGCCTTGGTGGCCATACAAACAAATATTACAAGGTAGGCCTTATAGGATTTGGCACCTTTGCTTCTGTATGGTTTAAGATTAAATGGACCAGCTAAGTCGATACCGACCTCGATGAATGGTCTAGCTGGTGGATTGACACGGCAGCCAGGTAATTGACCCATAAGCTGTTGTTCCGACTTGGGGTTAAAGTGTCGGCATGTGATGCATAGATGTATAATTCGACGTATGACGTTTCTTGCTCTCGGAATGGCAAATCGTTGTTTCAAAAGGGTATGCACCAATTTGTGGCTGGCATGTAAATTCCTGTAATGCATATCCCGGATTATACTTTCGGTGATAATATGATTGTTCGGCAATATTATAGGGTGCTTAGCATCGTGACTAATAGCAGCGTTCTCCAAACGTCCTCGCATCCGCAGCAGTCCGTAGTTGTCAATATATGGATAGAAATAGAAAATTTTAGATTTAATCGGTAATAATTTATGGTTTAATAATAAACTAATATCATTTTTAAAACATTCATGTTGGACAAATCGAAACAGGCAATATTCGGCATTTACAACTTCTTCTACGGTTAAGAGCTTCGAAAAATTTCGGTTTATTTTTCGTGTTTGGAGAATTTTCTTGAATCGGAGAATGTATGCCAAGACGCGGGTTAAGGTTCTTATATTTGAATATCTACGGCACAATTTCTCGATAACTTCAAAGGCTTGAGGGATTGATACTAAGTTCGAAATGACTGGAATGCTGTCGTCGTTTTCTCGTATTGGCGAAGCCGGATAGACGAGCGGGTTTTCGTTTAGAAAGTTTGGACCTCGTATCCAAAGGTTATCGGTTACAAATAATTTTGGTGTAACACCTCTTGTAGCTTTGTCGGCTGGGTTCTCGTGGCTCGGTACGAAGTGCCATTGCGTGGGATTGGTATACGACATAATTTCAGCCACTCGGTTTGCTTGAAATGTTTGTAAAGTTTTCGGAGGTTTCGAGAGCCACTGTAAAACAATCGTTGAGTCCGTGTACAAATGAATAGATGCCCTTTTCGATAATTTAAGCGAATCTTCTACTAATTTTAACAACCGTACTAGTAGTGTGGCGCCATTTAGCTCTAATTTCGGTATTGTGAGGGTCTTTATGGGAGCTACTCGTGTTTTGGCTATGACCAGATTAGTTTTAACAGCTCCATTGGGGGAAATAATCCGCGAGTAAATAATAGCTGCGTAAGCGTCCCTCGATGCATCGGAGAATCCGTGCAGTTCCACTTCATCCGTTGTGAATATCCATCTTGGAAATCTCATATGAGTTAACACCTCCAACTGTTCCCGTATCAACAAATAATTATCCAAAATATTTGATGGTAATTCTTCGTCCCAGCCAATACCTTCCAACCATAGGGACTGGAATAGAATTTTAAACCCAATCGTAACGGGTGATGAAAGCCCTAGCGGGTCGTATATACGTGAAGTTTCAGACAAATATAACCTCTTGGTAATCTTCGGTTGTGCTACGGGCAAGGATACCTTGAAACTGAAATAGTCTTCCAGAGCATTATACTTTATTCCTAATATCGAAATTATTTGTTTATTGTCGGTAAGTTCCCATGCTGACATTTCGCGACTTTCCGATGGAATATTTTCTAGTAGTGATGGATGATTTGCTGACCATTTTCGTATATTAAAACCGCCACAATTGAGCAGTTGTATGATATCGCTCTGTAACCTTATTGCTGAATCCAGACTATGACTGCCACTCAACAAGTCATCCATGTAGAAATCCGCCTTAATAACCTTACTGGCTTCGGGGTAGATCTTCTCGTACTTATCTGCAAGGTAATGCAATGAGGCGGTGGCTAAAAACGGTGCTGGCGATGTACCGTACGTTACCGTTTTTAAACGGTATTGAGATAATTTCATATTTGGATTTTCTCTCCACAGGATACGATGATAGTCTTTATCTTGATCGGAGATGGAAATCTGTCGGAACATTTTCTCGATGTCCGCAGAAAAAATGTATCGGTGTTTTCGGAACCGTATTAGAAGGTTGACTAAGTTGTCTTGCACGGTTGGACCGACCATTAGATTATCATTTAAAGAATAACCGTTGCTAAATTTCGCCGAAGCATCAAAAACTACACGAACTTTTGTGGTAGAACTGGAATTCTTCACAACCGGATGATGAGGTAAATAACATATCTGATTATTAGGCTTTAAGATTTCATCGTCCGGGATCAACTCCATATGATTTAGTTTAAGGTATTCCTGCATAAAATTAACATATGGCTTTCTCATATCTTCATCACGAACCAATCTTCTCTCTAAATTTTGATATCTTCGTAGGGCTTGCGTAAAGGACTCCCCAATTCCGGGAGGATCATCCTTGAACGGTAATTGGACGACTATCTTATTCTGGATTCCCGATTCATCTAGTTTGGTAGTTGCATTAAAGAACTTAACACAATTTCGTTCTTCGGTCGTCAATGTTTTGGGTGATAGCACTTCTTCTGTTCGCCAAAATCTCTCGATAGCTACCTCTAATCGTTGAAGAGTTTCAGAATCAACATGAAAGCAGGTTTTACTGGTGTTAGAAACAGGTTGTTCAATGTCGGAGATAATTCCCCCAACTAACCATCCGAGTTTAGAATTCTGTACATAGGGATAATCTGGCTTAGGCTGGAATTTGCCGTCTAACAAAATTTCAAAAAAGGTTTCACATCCCAACAGCAACTCCACATCTGCAGCGATGTAATATTCTGGATCGGCTAACGGTTTATCGGCCTCAAATTTTAACAATGTTTTATCGAAGGATTCGTGTGGTAACCTTGTCGATATTGATGGCAGGATATAGGCTTCAACATTCAGGCAAAACGATGGATTGATTGAAGATCGTAGTTTAATCCCGGATTTACCCCTGGAGATACATGATCGCGATTGATTAATTGAACTAATTGTAATATCCGACTTTGAACGCGGAATTTTTAATCGGCTTATAAGACCTTCCGTAATAAAATTGTGCGTCGACCCCGAATCCAACAGCGCTCGACATTTTGTCCAATTTCCATATTTATCCTGTATGTCCAATTTTGCGGTAGGTAGAATAGGGATATTACCTTTAATCGAACTGGTATCTTCTACTGGATCCTTAATTGGCACTGGTTTTGCTGGATATCGACACATCGGTACTGCTAACAACGCGGTAGCTGAGTCGTTATTATTACTGGAAGTTGGCTGAACGGTATTTTGATTAACGTTCACATACGTATTCGGTGATCCATTATTATTCTTTGAACCCTCGGTTATTTGTGGAGTATGGATGTAATGCAGCAAAGTATTATGCCGTTTGGAACATTTTTGGCAATGCCTTCTGCTTTTACAGCTCGTAATTGGGTGTCGATCAGTAAGGCAGTTAAAACAACGGTTAGATTTGGATATGAATTCGCGGCGCGTGCCAATGTCCATGGCACGGAATTTAGGGCACTCATATAATCTATGTGCTTCATTTTCGCAGAGCGGACAGGGCGGTAACGGTATAGTGGTATTGGTATAATATGAATTCATTGGTGTTGGTGATTTGGGTGTAGTAAATCGTTTGGTTGTAGGCTCAGCAAGTGAATTCATTCTCTTAGATAGGAATTCTAAGAATTCATCAATTGTTGGATAATCGGTTTCAGCTGATTCGTATTTCCATAGCTGTCTTGTATCATCGTCCAATTTTTCGGCTGCCAAGAGGATTAACCACGGGTCGCGATGAGTTGCTGGATCTCCGAGGGCCTTTAGTCCCCGAATAGTCTCATCTAATGTATCGTGAAGCTTAGTAATGTTTACGGCTGACGGTTTACTAAACTTTGGCGACAAAAGAAATTCGCGAATGTAACTTTCCACTATAGTCCTCTTTCTATCGTATTTTTTGACTAATCGTTTTAAAGCTTCAAAGTAACTAGCATCGTCTACCCGGAAATGGCAAACAGTTGTATATGCGGCTCCGCGTAATTGGCCTAGGAGATATTTGAACTTCTGGGCAGATGATAAGTTGGTATTCTCGTGGACCGTGGATAGGTAAATATCATAAAATGATTGCCATTGTTTCAGATTGCCGTCGAAAGTTGGGAGATTCAGCCTAGGTAATTTGAAATCGGATCGAAAATTAATCTGGGTGGTATTCAAAGATGCATCTGCATCATCGCGAGGATTATTTGGTATTGCGGACTTAGTCGAAAGTTGTCGTATAAGCACTTGTATTTTTGCAACGATTGAGTAATACGCTTCGTCGAAAATATCCATATCCGAATTCGAATCTGCATCTAAATTAAATATTTGATCTTCGACTGCAACAAATTGATTGTACATTTCATTCACTTTAGATAAACGAATCGACAGTTCGTCATAATTAGCATTTTCGCCTTTCGTATTCACAAAATTGGAAATCTTCGTTAACTGACCCTTGATCACTCCTTTACGCTTAACTAATGCTTCCATATTAACACAAGGTAGAAATATAATTAAATTGGTCGATAACTTAACGGGAATATAAATTTTATAAGCACGGCGCGAGCACACAGACAATGTCAAAGAATCACTCGAAATATAATTATAAAATTCGAATAAATAACTTGAATATAAATTGACGTTAGGGTTCGGTTTACTCAAATAATATGGAAACGGCTCACCTGGTTTTAATCCTGTACTAGACTGTCAACTGGTAAACAATAAAATACCATGCGGTGAATGTAATTGACTGCCAACCGGAACTAATAATATACCATGCGGTGAATGGCGGCTGGTATATGGTCGCGCGGTGAACGGTGACTGGTTTTTGATGCCGCAAAATACCACGCGGTTAATGGTGGCTGGACTCTCGCCTTTTATCGCTTTACTAATCCTGCGGTACAATGCAAACCAGTAAAAATACCATGCGATGAATGGCGGTTGGTATCTAGACCGGCTATCACTTTACTAATGCGGCTTTTTGCTCTCCGGTGAGTAATGGCGTGGATGATGTTTTAGAATTGCAATCGCTTCGTTCTTGCTTTACACTTTTGATGCGCTTGGTATCGCATCCGGCTCGAAGGACCAACAAATGTTTAAATAATAATCCGAAACGATTAAGCTAACAATTATTATTTATTTTAATTTAAATGCGATGCAATTCTAAAAATGGTGTATTTTTTAATTTCTTTTATTTTTATTTTTAATGTTAACAGAATGAAAGTTGGAATAATAGTGGGTGTAAAAATATTACTTGTCATAAAAACGAATCCGAAAATTGTCCTATAGTGAACGAGTTCAAATGCAGGTGTCGCATCGATCCTAAATTTCGGTATTCAATCTTGCATTGAACTGAAATTAAGCACAAGAGTTCGTCCACTATTTGTCACTTGGATGACATTTCGGATTGGACATACATTTTATACAAATAAATTAAATTAAGGTAAGTAAACAAATTATACAAACTAATTAATTAATTCTTAATCAACTATTTTAGGGGAACTAAATTGTAATATATATGATGATAAAGGGTAGGTATGAAACAAATTCTTGGATGTATGGTAGGTTAAATGTGTTTCAGGGTGAGACGTTAGGTAGGTATTTTATGCCGGTTGGTTTCCTTCCAGATGATGCTTTCTTTAGGTGATGATTTATTTTGGATTGAACACTATGATTCAATGAACATACCAATCATTAATCTGAAAAAATAATATGATATTGGCACCTCAATGAGGCGGTAAAACTCGCGATGTACCGCCAGCGAAATAAAAATAAAATTCGAAACAGTCAAGTCTGCACAAGTCAATCAAAAATTCTATCTAAAGGGTGGTTAAATTTTAAGGGCCGACGTTGAATGTGAACCACACCTAAACGTCAAGTTTTTTTCTGCATTTAATTTGACATTTCTCAATTTCAGACTAAATCAATTTGAACCATAGAAAGATACACAATCGAGCAACGCGTTAAAGTTATTCAGGCATATTATGCAAATGGGCGTACAAATCAAAATGCATATTGTGCACTTCGTGATTTTTTCGTACAATCGGAAAAATCGTGCAAAAATTTGAGTAAACCGGGTCTGTAGGAGATTTTAAAACACCAGTGCATGCTCGTACAGCTCGTACAGCAGAAAATATTGCTGCTGTTCGCGATAGTGTGGCTGAAGAGCCGTCCACCTCAACTCGTCGTCGTGCCCAACAATTGCACCTCTCACGCTCGTCGTTGATGAACATTATGCATAAAAACTTGCATTTACACGCTTATAAGGTGCAATTGACTCAAGAACTAAAGCCTCTTGACCATTCCAAACGTCGTCAATGGTCAGAATGGTGGCAAGAAATGGCAACAGTGGATGATCAATTTTCGAAGAAAATCATCTTCAGTGAT
This sequence comes from Nephrotoma guestfalica, assembly GCA_963691935.1. Classification (NCBI taxonomy): domain Eukaryota; kingdom Metazoa; phylum Arthropoda; class Insecta; order Diptera; family Tipulidae; genus Nephrotoma; species Nephrotoma guestfalica. The sequence continues at coordinate 195,791,266 of OY829913.1, read as the reverse complement.
GAGGCACATTTTCACCTCAGTGGATTCGTCAATAAGCAGAGTTGCCGCATTTGGGCGAATCATATTCCAAGAGTGATTGTCGAAAAACCAATGCACCCACAAAGAGTGACTGTTTGGTGCGGTTTATGGGCTGGCGGCATCATCGGGCCGTATTTTTTCCAAAATGAGGCCGGTCAAGCAGTTACTGTGAAAGGTGTTCGCTATCGTGAGATGATAACGAACTTGTTATGGCCCGAATTGGAAGATATGGATGTGGACGATATGTGGTTTCAACAGGGCGGTGCCACTTGCTACACAGCTAACGAAACAATGGCTCTTTTGCGCGACAAATTCAATGGCCGTGTTATCTCACGTGGTGGCGATGTCAATTGGCCGCCAAGATCATGTGATTTGACACCGTTGGACTTCTTTCTTTGGGGCTATTTGAAATAAAAGGTGTACGTCGATAAGCCAGCAACAATTGAAGAGCTCAAGGATGAGATAATTCGGCACATTAACGGCATAGAACCTCAATTATGCCTAAGCGTCATCGAAAATTTGGACCATCGAGTGGAGGTGTGCCGCCGAGGTCGCGGCGGCCATTTGGCCGATATTTTGTTTCATACATAATTGAACTATACCATATTATCATAATAAAAATAATTGACAATAATTTCCTAAATAATTTGTGTTTTATTCAAAATCAACATCGGCCCTTAAAATTTAACCACCCTTTATATACACTCGATAGCAGAAAAATAGCACAGTTACACTTTTTACTTTTTTTAAATCTTCTCGCGAATTGACGTGTGTTTTTGGATCAAAGTATGTCAAGTTAAAGATCATTTAATCACCTATCCAATGATACCACGTGTGTGTATTTTGAACAAACCCATGGCAATAGCAACAATTGAACACAGCAACCAGAAAATGCTCGTTTCAGGTAGCAACGGTTGCGGAATTTGTAGCAGGTTTAAAAGGGAATTATCATCATTTGATATGTTTAGCCTGAACGGTATTCTATCGATTACGTCTTCATCCGCAACAATAAAATGAATACCATGCCAAAGTAAGCCGCTCAAGTGGATGCATTAATTGAAGCGGGGAACAGAATTAAAGTGAAGTGGCTCGAAAACGAGTATGGCAGAGATATCAAGAAACTGGCGGCTACACCCGGTGACAAGGATTTGGCTGACCTCGTGTTACAACACGGCGTGATACCCGCATTCTTGTGACGACTTCTACGATTCTACAGGGATAGCAGCTCTAAGAAGTTTGCGAAGTCGCAGTCAGTCGGCGGACAGTTAGAAGACGACTTCGATAAGGTGATGTGATGGCACACGGACGAGTGCAGGATGTGTTAACATGGTAACAATGGGCAAGGAAGAGTGTACAGAAGATCAGGAGAGCGATTCGCACAATGTTTCATTGAAAAACGCGTCTCGTATGGCGGTGGCTCGCACACGTTTTGGGGAGGCATGTCACTGGAGGCGAAAACGGATTTTCTGTTCATCTCCGGAGCGAGTACTGACTGTCAATAAAAAGAATTAACTTCAAAACAGCATATTGAAAAAGTATTTGATGACCATGTCATACCTTTTGCCAGGTTTATTGGTGAAAACTTCCTATTCATGCAGGATAATGCGATACCGCATACGGCTGGTAAGCTCGGACCTCAATCCCATCGAATATTTATGAAATGAGCTGAAAAAAAGAGTTCCAGCCAGATATATTGATCCAACCTCTAGGACTGCAACAGGCGATCGCAGAGGAATCACAAGACTTTGAATCTGCATTCAAGAAAATTAGACAAACATTGGATTTTTTGATATCTTTGACCTTTTGTTGAAAATTGATCAATATGCGATTTTTTTGCACAAAAGTCTGTGTCGAAAAATTTGTTAACTAATAAATATAAAATAGTTTTGACTGAAATTATGTAACCGTTGAAATTTCAAAGAATATGTGATATGAAATATGAAGCAGATATAAGACGAAAATAATATTAGAGAGTTGCCTCAATACGAAAAGCATTTGGCACGGGGCCATTACAAAATTAGTGACTCAAAATATTAAGCCACTTTAGTAGTAACCATAGAACGGATTAAGTATATTACCCTTTGAGTTAGGGCCGACGAATTTGAATTTCCTTAAAAGTACTAAAAATTGCTTGAAAGTATCGATCTACTTTTCGAAAAGCCAAAGTACCGAAAAAAGTACTATAGTATCGACAACATCCCCCCTGAGTTAATGTTATAGTGATTTATTCTATAAAACTATGACAAAACAAATTTAATAATAATTATATAAGGTTCTTTGAATAATAAAGCCACCAATAAATGAACAAACGATAATATTGCGCACATTCATAAGATTAGCTTCTAAGAGACAAAGGCTATTCTATTAAGTCTCTCATAATTTGTCTTCCGCTTTTCTTATATTAGCAAACGGATTCATAAGAAAGTGTCCTACATGTAGCCAAAGGAAGGTTCAAAATATCATTCTTGGGGTTGTTTTACTTTTGCATATAGGATTTGTACTAGCTTGCACAGATGGCAAAATCCGAAAAACGAACCAATACTCGTAAGGGCCACTTTTTGGATTTTATGAAGGTAATGGATCCTACAAATTTTCGCCTCCCACGAATTCATTATATTGGGTATATTACTGCCAATTTTTATTAAAATAAGACACATTTGCTTGTTTAGAAAATGAAAGAATTATTTATTGATTCTCTCTCTCTCTCTCTCTCTCTCTTTCTCTCTCTCTCTCTCTCTCTCTCTCTCTCTCTCTCTCTCTCTCTCTCTCTCTCTCTCTGAAGAAATCCTGGTCTTGGGAGACGATCCAATCAATATGCCAATTTTCGATATTTGCACGAGAACTGAACCACTGTTCAGAAAGAGACGATTACACCGACCGGAGTAAGTAGTATCCGGAAGGAGCTATGTCAGGTGAATACAGCTGGTGGGATACAACTTTCCAGTCTGATCCTTTTAAATACTTTTTCACAACGCTTGCAACATGTGGTTTTGTATTGCCATGCTGACAAATTAATTTGTTGTGTCTATTCACCCATTCTGGTTGTTTTTCCTCTATAGCTCGCTTCAAATGTATTAATTGTCGTCGGTCAGACTTCACCCAAGATTTGTTGCGTTTGGGATTCTTATAATAAACCCATTTTTCATCTCCAGTAACTATTCGATGAAAAAAAACCTTTTCTTTGTTGTCTTTGAAGCAGTATTTCACAAACGGTTTTTCAACGTTTAGTTTCTTTCTTTTAATTCATGTGGAACCCGATCAACAGTTAATGCTACAGCCCATTCTGATTGTGTTTGAGAAGAAACTTCCGCCAATAACGTTTCCAATTCAGCATCTTCAAATTTTTGGATGGTTTTCCATGATCTTTAACTTCAAAGCCTCAAATCAATTTTAAATCGTAGAAACTATTCTTTGCACGTTGTATTCGATGGAGTATGATCTCCGTAAATTTCCACAAGCAAACGACGTTTCCGCTGCTATTTTCTTTGTAATAAAATAATGTAATAAAACTTCACGCAAATAATATTTATTTGGAATAAAATTCGACATTTTCAAGGAGCTAAAAGTACTGGTTGTTCACACTTCAACCAAATGTCGCATTCTGCGTTTGACACCTGACATCAAGTACTATGGAATACCAGTATTGCTCATTTATAGTACACATAATGACATCTATTGAGAAAGAGAGAGAGAGAGAGAAAGAAAGAGAAAGAGAGAGAGAGAGAGAGAGAGAAAGCGGAGTCATGCTCACACACCCGCAATACACTCCAATAATCTACGGCCGTGGAACGTAAATATATGGCGTTTGGTCGATCTATCCCATCGTTTAATTATATGTATTTCTCCTTTACACATAAAATTGGAGGCACGGTAGCCATTTTAATATGGCTATATTGCAATCGATATTGACACATTGTTCCATGCATCCTCGTATTTGTTTATTTAATTTTCTGTCATCCGTAAACTTTGGCTTGTGACGTTGGCGCAGGTGCATTACCAACTCAAACGGTTGACCAGATCTACCACAAAACACAAACAATTTAAACCTCAAGGGGACGGTTTGCGCTTCATATATTGTTTGGCAGATAACGTACCTTTAAAGGTATCATTTATTCGTCGATGCAGAAATTTCTCTCGAATGGAATCTGTAAACATCTCTCTATCTCTCTCTTTCTTTCAGAGTTTATTATTTGCCTTATAAAAAACATCTTTATTATTCCTTTAATTCCTTTATTAGTGATTGCCAAAACTTGTTTCTCGTCACAGCTCTTATTACCTGTTCAATTTTAATTAACCTGCTCCAATACATATGAGTCTGGGGGAATTTGGTACATCCGATAAACGTATGGATGCCGATGAATCGCTTGATTCCATTAAAATCTGTCAATTAGAATGCTGGGCTGTTTTGAAGTACATATATGTTCGTAAACTTTACCATAAGTACAAAAAACTGCCCGGAATACTGTACCGAAGGTTCTTCAGCGAGTGGGTCATTGGCCATCGGTTAGTGTGGTACAGAACTTATGAATTCTGGAAGTTTCCATTTTATTCGAGCATTTTGGGTTTCATCAATTATTTGGAAATTAATTTTAACAATGCTGTCGAAATTGATATTCTAAAGGTTTAGGTTTTGATTTTTTGTTAGTAATCGAACTACTTTCGGAAATGGTGTCAAAATTCAAAATACCAATCGGTCGTCATTTTCACTTAGAAGAACAACAAGTTCTTCTTCGGTGATATATTTACGAGCCATATTGAACTTAACTAAAATAATACAAATGTAACTATTTTTCTATTACTAAAATTTACTAAATTTTTAAACCAGCATAATAATAATAAGCCGTCTGCGATTAATTTTGTTCATTTGGCTAACTTTTTAAATATTCTTCAGTACTTGGAGATGTACATAACCTTTAAATCTATTTGTGCATGTAATTAATTTTAGCTAAACAATAAATGCACCTTTTAAAGTACACCTATATGCAATTTTACGAGATTAAAAAACATAAGTTGACTTACCTCGGTTAACTTAAACTGCAACTAAATTAATTTGAAAGTAGACGATTTTTGAAAACAAATTTAACGTGGTGCACACCATCACAGTTTATTTAATTATGACATAATATTTGTACTTTCAGTTTTTTTCGTAGAATTGAAAAAGAGAGTTACGAAACCGAAATGAAACATAAATGAGCGGAGAAAATTAAAACTTGCATAAAATACAGCTCCGGTAAGTCGATGTACATACGAATGTAGAAGAGAAGCGAAAGGGGTTAATAATAATATTTGCTACTGGTTTGTAGCCTAGTTGACATTGGCAAACGAGTCTTTCGAGTTTTTAATAGAAAATATTTTAAAACTCATTTAAATAATTTGTTTATTTATTTTTAATTTTTAATATATTTAGAAAAATATCATAAAGTATCTCGATGTTTGATACATTTTACAAAGTAATATAAGTGTAATAAATTTAAAAAATTGTTAACAATAATAAATAAATAATAAGGGAACATAAAACATTAAAACAAATATAAATTGTAATAATGAGTAGATAGCACTTCAAAGAAAAATATCGTTGAGACAACACAATGTACTTCAGAATTGAGACCATAATTAGTTCATTAACGCAGTACAATTTAACTATACAAAATAAAGACATTATAAAATCTTTATATAATCTTTGTACCTAACAATGCGTGTTTTGTACGATTTATACGTACATGCATTCGACTTTTGCTCGATTAAATCATTCTTTAACAATTTATTAATACAAGTTTTTCTGTTTATTCTTTTACAGATCTGTTGGACAAAAGTAAGTAAATACATTTTATATAAGGTCGAAGTACGTCTTATACAGGGTGTCCGGGTTTGGGATGCTGATTCGTTAAGGGGTAATTCCTTGGTTCATTCTGTGAAAAAATCGTATGGGATGGGGGTCAATGTTTGATATCCATTGAGGTACAGGGTGTTTAAAAAATTTGGTTCAGAAAAATAGTACACACGTACTAAACCGTAACTTCCAAAATATTTATCGGAGAGCAACCAATTTAGTCTAATTTGACTATTTAGTTGTATATGCTTCTATCTAAGTGATTATCTTGTATCTGCATCCGTTGGGGAAGTTAACAAATATTTTTTTTATAAAATTCAGTTTTTCTGGGTGTATGGTATTCACACATGATGGCACATCTCTCAGATGAGAAGTATATTAATATCCATTTTGTTTACGGATTTTGCGATGGTAATGCATCACAAGCTCGCAATAAATAGCAACGCAGATATCGAACGCGTCGTGTTCCTAACGCAAGAGTATTTACAAATATTTATAGAACACTGCGAGATAACGTAACAACATCAAATACGCGGGCGAGGCCCCATTCCGTTTCACCAAATCATTTGGAGTTGACGAAGAGACTTCTTCTTTTGTGGTTTGTTGAAAGGAATTTTGACAATGATGGTTTTGTGAAACGTATTCTACGGACGAATGGGGTGGGCTGTTGAAAGTCCACATTCTAAAACACAAACATCATTTCAGCACCGCTTCAGTGTAAACGTCTGGGCTGGTGCAATTGGCGATAATTTAATGGAAACATTCGTATTATCATCGACATTAAATAGTGGACGTTATATTTAAAAATTTTACAAAACGATTTGCTTCTCCTCCTTGATGATGTTCTATTCTAATTAGAATCTTACGCACATGAATTAACATGATGGTGCACCTGGCCACAACGGTATAAATGTTATGAATTTGTTAAACAAAAATTATCCAAATAATTGGATTAGAAGAAATGGTCCAATTCATTGGCCTCCAAGTTCCCCTGATCTAACTGTATAGATTTTTATGTATGGGTAACGATGAAGGCAATTGTGTACTCCCCAGCACTGGAGGAGCTCTACAGATACCATTTTTTCACAGAGTGAACCAATGAATCATCCCTTAACGGATTAGTATCCCAAAACCGGATACTCTGTATATGTTCTTATAATGTGATCATGAACTTTGGTAAGCGTGTTAAGCCTATGTTTTATTCCATTTAGACTTGACAACTATATGTATATAGTTAATAAATAAACATTTTGTTTTTGGCGCTCTTCAAATGCGAAAATTGATACACGCCTTTATAATTTCAACTTACAGACCAAACTGTAGGAAGAAATTATTAAAATACTAAAAAACTTTATATACTGGATGCCTCGGCTTACAGCTTTGAACATTTGCTTTTGAACTTTAAACGCAATAAATTTTAGTTGACTTGGTCAAAACGATTAACTTTTACGAAATACATTGAATTACACATAAATTTAAAGATTTTTTTAGTTTGTGAATTGAGAAAATATAAATGTTTTGCAATGAAGTTGTTTATGAGTCACTTACTTTTGGCTAACAACCCAACCAGGAAAAAACAATTGTTATGAAACTTCCACAAAAGCCTCGGATTTACAACATTCCGGGTCAAGAGTTGTAATGACAACGATTTAGAATTTTGAACATGTAATGTATTCAGCTTAAACCGCCCGCAGAGTCCCCACCGACTCTTCGATCAGGTGTCTCAGTATAAGCTCGATTTAATTGCAACAACATCGTCGATCACACTCGCTACGGATTTACACTATGCCAAAGCAACAACTTCGATAAGCACGATTTTGGAGTTGGTTTTCCGATCAGCAATCGTTTACACCAATTCGTAACTGCTTTTAGATCCATAAACAAACGGACCTGCCTGCGTACTCAGATTGCACATGCGTGCACTTCAATATTTTATTTGTGAACGTACAAGAGCCATAGTGAGGGTAAAATTATAACATGCTAAAGACACTTGCTAGGATGACCTCTAAAGCGTTCTAACGATTGTTTTAGGTAACTTCAACTCACAAATCTTTACAATTTAAATAGTATTCATCGTGGTACCATCGACCAAGATACTCTACACCTTGCGTCACACAAAAACAGAATGCATACCTTCCAGCTAGTTGACCTTTACAATCTAGTGGTAACTAAACATACCACCCACGTAAGCGAATTCATAAAGGCACAGAGATCAACAAACGCGGCGTCAACATCGATTCTGACCATTTTCTGGTAGTAGTAAAATATGCCGTCCAACTATACACGACGTACAATAACCAATTCCAGAGGATCTCAAGTGAGAATACCAAAGTATTAAATAATCAAGTCACCGACCAACTTCGAAGCTAGCATATCAGAAAACCTGGATAGCTAAGCACTAATCCATTCTGTAAAAGAACAAGGAAATATAATAAAATTGGCAATAACAAATGCTTTAACAACAAATTTAGGTAAAAGTACATCTAAATCTAGAAACACGGGGCTGACTGAGAATTGTCTAGATTCAATTCAGCTAACGAGAAAACGGAACCTCTATCAATCGACAAGGCAGTCACATAACGACTACATGATCGCAAGAAAATACTTCAAACGACTTTAACGAAGGACGAAATGTAAATGGCTCAAATAACAAGTGCTTATAATGGCAATTGCCAGTTTAAGAAACAAATACTATTTTATGGAGTCACAAATGGACAAAACACCCTAACAGTGTGGCAAAATTATTTCTGGTTATTTTTAAACAGAGAGACGTTATACTCTAGCGAGTAACCAACATCATTGTATCAATCTGATATGATTGGAGAAATGACACCTGTTACGATGGAGTACGAAGCGATATTACAAAATGAAAAATTGTTAGGAATCTGATGAGGATGGCATCCGTAACGAAATGCTCAAAACATGTGGCAATTACCTCTTCTACCGCATGTTTGAACTGGTTTAAACGATTTGTTGCGCAGAGAAAATCCCAGGCGAGTGGAAAATCACCCTAAGGTGTACACTACATAAAAAGATACAGGCTGAATTATAACATCTAGCACGGAATAGCTTTGCTCAGCACTGGTTACGAGGTTTTGGGCAATTTAGTTACTGATAAGTTATCAATTTAAAATGCGCGCATATTGAATGCGGTTTTCGTCTGCAGGTCGACCGTGCAAACGTTTTCTCTGAGGATTGTGTTAGAAAAGTGCTATACCTATGAAAAGGATATCCCTATACATATTCGACTTATAGGTTTTCGATAGGCATATGATAGCATACAGAGGAACACATTAGGGAGTGGAGCTTTCTTTCAAAATTGATAACCATATGCAATTAATAATTGATAACAAAAAAACAAGATGGTAGTCGAAGGCAAGCTCTCGGAGGCTTTCAAAATAACATCAGACAGTGCGGCATGGAGATCCAATAGCATCAAATTCTATTCCATCTTTCGTTAGAATATATCATGAGTCAATTCAACATAGCACAGCGTAGGTGTTAATTGCACTCTCGACAACCTAGACAGATTACTTGGACGGAATAAAACTTCTAACTTAACTTTTGGCATAAATTCGAAGATCTTAGTGGAATCTGGAGCCAATCTGCCTGCCGAAAGTGGCAGCATCTATAAAATATTATCTCATTTGTAATGTTCTTCCAAAAAAATTTTAAACTTGTAGCATTTACGAAAAGACCTTTCGAAAAAATATTAAATATTAAATGTGCCAGTAAAAAATCAGATTGGTCCGTCAGATTAGAAATGGACTCGAAAATATTTTTGGTATACAATTTTAATCATGAAAATTCTTAATCTCTACAGCTTAAATCCTTCTAAGCTGACTGATCGGAATTAAACTTCATAAGTTTTTCATAAAATGGGAAATCCTAGTTAAATTTAACGGACATCAGAGTGCCAGAAGAGGCTGCATCCCGCAATATTTTCAATTGCAACGGGCGTTTACAGGTCACCCTACTGTAGACAACATGTTGAGTAAAACCGCGATTGTGATGCCACAAATCATGATGTCAACATTTGGCGGGCTTGAAAGCGCCTAGTTGAGAATATACGAAAAAACAACCAACGATTAAAATATTCTACAGGGAATGACGACTTTTAATATCACAATTTTTCTTATGACGGTAGTCCACATTTGTATCGACCCTTTTACACGGGTTCAATTCAATATTCAATTCCAAAACCGTTTAATCTTCTAGAATTATTATCAGTTTGGGATTACCAATCGCACCGTTTTGTCACCAATTGCTTCACCAATTTACCTTGTCAAGGAAGATTAGAATCACTATAAACAAAATGTTCGATTAGCTGAAGCCTACAATTTCGTTATTAGTGTTACCTAGAAAAAGAAGACAATCATTTATTTTTTAGATTTACGAATTATGTAAAATCTTCGAAATCCATGCACATCAACGAAATCAGCAGAAAAAATCAGGCAGAACGTTTAGTTACATTTCACGAGACCTTTAATTAGTCTAACCTCCTAAGTAGGTGAGCTCTTGAGATCTTTCCAATTTCGTTTGAGATATTTTTGGTAAACTCCTACAAAAAATATAAACATCAAATTTGACATTGATTGAACTTGGCGAGGGACATTTGAACCAATCACACAATCTATGTATGGGTGAATGTTGTAGAAGAGCTTCAATCCATCGTAAAATCAACTCTAAATATTTTTTGTTCATTCCAGCGGTTTCTGTAATAAAATGCTCTAAATATCATCAGATTCGCAATAAAGTGGCAATAAATATTAACTAAAAAACCTTCTTTAATGTTTGTTTTCCTGTCTAATTTTCATACTATTCGTTTTGCAAAAATTTCGGATGTCATCGCTGTAAGAAATGTTGTCTTTTCTTCTACTTTTAGAATAGATCAATCGGACGATTTCCAGATCTTATGAACCATCTAGAAAGTATTTATAGCTTTGTTAGTGCATTGGTTAGAACTATTAGAAGCAACAGTAGAAATATTTTAATTACAATTCCTCAATTATTCATTTCAGAGTTTAAAATTGATTCTTGGCACAAACAATTTTTATTTTTGGTCCAAAACATTTGGTAAAAACAATTATATAACAATAGGTTACCTTTTCCAAGATTCTTAAATGTAACTAAATTATGAAAAGATTTAACAATCGTACACAAAAAAGTGGTAATTTGAGAATTTGAGCAAATCGAATACTTCCTTTCTTACGGTTGGAGTTATATCCCATTAAGGGATTTGTTCCGGTTTTAAGAGCAAAGTACGTGTCCCAGCCATCTAAATTCAAATGATTTCATGAGTCAAACGATGTCTTTCTTGTGAAGGCTATTTCTAATTTACAAACTCAGTAGTAAGTATCTCATTATTGCCGAACCGAAGGTGCCACGATGTATACTGTCAGCGCTTTCTGGATTTGATCGAGTTGCTGGAGTTATACATAGCGATGGCACATGAGATGAGTCCAATGTTAGTCTCTCTGTTTCAATTTCAACTTGACCAGCAAATTGATTACACAACTCCAAATTCAATCTCAGCATTAAATACATAAATATTTTATTCGTAATTCAAATGAAGCGTGACTGCTTACTTTTAAATTGGATTGTTAATTTGGTTAAATATCAATATAATACGAGTGGCATGTCGTTACCCTTCTACTCGTAAACCAGATTCAGCATTTCCATTCTTGTTGTATATTTCCCCATTTCAGAACACACCTATTCATTTTTACCATTCTATTTTTTTTTTAACAAAACGTACTGTTGTTAATCTATTTGTACATAATTTTATCGCAATAGATTCCAAAAATTACTTTTTAGAGCCAAATTTATATGTTTATGTTGAACCTTTATTGAAAGCAAACAGTGTGGTATGCCTTTTTGAATTGCAACATCGCTCAATGTAAATTTTTTTATATCACAACAGAAATAGTTAAACTCTCGGTTTCCAATCGCAAGTGTTATACCACAGTATAGTTTTATAACAAGAAAGTATTAAAACGTATGGGGTGGAAATGGAATCGAAACGTATAAATTGGAAATGAAAAAGCAAATTGGAAATGGAAGAAATACAATATTCACACAAGAGCAAAAGCTCGCTTAATAGGAACAAACAAACAAACAAAAATAAAACCGAAACGAAAGAGAAATTAAACAACAACACAAATAAAAATATTTAAGTCAAACAACGAACTAAAGATTAAAAAAGCGACATAGAAATATATAATTGACCTACATACCTACAAATTATATAATCGACTACAATCTATTATACAAGTAACAACAACAATATAACCAAATAAGATATTTCTTGCATGCGCTAATGTTAATAATTCGATCGCGATAATATTTTGTCTCGCGATCGCGGTATTATAAAATGATTCGCGTGTCTGTGTGGTGGCAAAAAATACGCTGCTGCTTTGTCAGCAGATCAGACATATTATATTAAAGTATACGGAAGTGCTCAATTTTGGGGCCATACAAATCCAAAATCGATTTTACATAAACATATGACGATTTTGATTGTTGATATATAAGTTCCTCAAGTATTGTATATAAAATGATTTTTAACAGTCCAACGCGTTTGTTATTTAATTTTTGGTTTCTTCTTACACCAATGTTTATATGATATCTATCGTACGAATCTCCTATCGATCGTTGAAATAAAAAAAGTTGCATCATATGCACTATACGAAATACTTTCACAAAACTACTTTACTGAATCTTCTAATTTTGCGCTTAATTATATGAGGAAGTAAACTTTTAACATACATAAATAATAAAATGCGCGTCTAACAATCGAATGATTTGTACATTCTATGAATTGTGAATACATACATGTGAGTCAATGGGTCAAAATATGAATGCATTGCAACATAATGTGTGAGGCGTTTATAATTAATAAAAAGTTTTTAAACAATTAATGTTATTGTTCATTTTTGTGCATCACGTATAACTTTTAAATGTCATGTAACAGCTTGCAATGTAATATTTTCGTTTTCAGCAGAGAATTTGATCCGGGTTGTATATCCGAGGTGTTGTATAAATATTAACGAACAGATTGGTAGCATCAGGGTATATTTAATAGAATTGTACTGGCTCATCCGGATAGTAAGATCTAGTACACCAGTATTTTAAAAAATGCGATTCTTTTATTCCATTTTAAATGGGTTTCAACAATAATTATCGAATTTCTGCGGTGTACTCTGCTAGAGATAAAAGTAAAAATAAATATTTAACTGGTCACCAAAATATGGTGAGAGATTGCATTTATGAGTAATAATAGAAAAATATTTTAATCACAAATTGTTATAGCTAACTTCACTTCGGTCTTAATCTCTGAATTGGGATGTTTCAGAATATATTTATTTTGTTTTTGCGTTTCTTTACTCCAGTTCAGACTAACTCTTCAGTTTAGCTTAACCCATTCGGACTCCCATACGGAACGGTACATTTCACAACGGGATATGAAAAAACAATTTGTTACAAAACATGATATCACAAACCAATATAATATACAGTACGTTTCGTAACTATATATCCAAACGTTTTTTGTTTTTTTAAAATAACTGATCAAAAAAAAACAATTTCAAGCCAAAAATTATGTAAGTTTGAACATACAAAAAATTTAGGTGAACCTTCAATTATGTATCGAAAAAATGAACAAATTTTACAAAATTCGTTTGTTTCATAACTGATGAGTTATCTAATAAGAGTGTCCTAATTTTCGATAGGGTTTTCAGCCATATTGAATATTATTTTTGACAGCTGTCATTGTCATTCCTGTTCAGTAAGGGTAGACATTTTGTAAAATGGAGCGATATTATCAAAATCTCTGTTCTATTCGCCAAACTTATAGTGCATTCCGTATTATTTATGGTGTACATAATCATCAACCTGAACGTACTATTTTTCGAATTGTTGATAGATCTGAAAGTAGTTATTCTTTGCATGATGTAAACCGACAAAAAAAACGAAGTAAAGAAAACATTGTTGCCTAAGCAGAGAGTGTACGAGAGGACCGAAAATTATCAATTCCACGACGTTCACAACAATTAGGACTGTCATATGCCACAACATAGCGTATTTTACGTAAAGACTTGGGTATAAAGGAATATAAGATCAAACTGCTCCAAGAACTGAAGCCATTGGACCATCATATAAGCGTCGTTTATTTGTTGATTTTGCTTAGATAAATTGAAGAATGATGGATTTACCAGAGAATTTTGTTCAGGGGAGAATATGGAGTGAAAACAATCCAGAAATCATTCATCAAAGCCCACTGCATATAGAAAAATTAACTGTATGGTATGCTTTTCATGCTGGTAGTGTCATCGGTCCTTATTTTTTCCGAAATGAGCAAGTGCAGCATGTCATCGTTAAAGGAGCACGTTACAGATGGATGCTTAGTGATTATTTGTACGAAAAATGGAAAACACGCCATTTAATCGTGGAAAGATGCACGCTTCAACAACGTTTAGAAATTGTTAAATTGTATTATCAAAATCAGTGCTCATTTGTGAATACAGAAAAAAATTTAAGGAGAATTCACGGACGATATTATTCATTTGATCAACTCACTATTCGTCGTATTGTAGCCCAATTTGAAAGTGAATTTTCTTTACACGATACAAGAGTACTAGTACGGCAAAGAAATGCACGCACACAAGAGAATATTGATTTGGTAGCAGCAAGTGTAAGAGAAAATCCAAATTTATCGGTTCCAGTTCGTTCTCAACAATAAAATCTTTCTCAAACAACAACATGGAGAATTTTAAGAAAATATTTGGGTTTACATCCTTACAAAATTCAACTGGTTTAACAACTGAAGCCATTAGACCACCATAAACGTCGTTTATTTTCTGATTTTTCTCTTGAACAACTTGAAAATGATGAACATTTTTATCGAAAAATTTTATTCAGTGATGAAGCTCATTTTTGATTATTATGTAAACAAACAGAATTGCAGAATTTGGAGGGATGAAAATCCACACGAAACTGTTCAGACATCATTACATTCAGATAAAGTCACTGTGTGATGTGCAATTCATGCTGGTGGAGTGATTACTCCATATTTATTGAAGAAAATGGTCGAAGAGTAACAGTCAATGGAGACTGTTTTTTTCTTGCTGTTGTTGATAATAATCTGGAAGATATGTGGTTTCAACAAGACGATGTCATCTGCCACCTGCCATCTTAACAATCGATTTATTGGAAACAAAATTTGGTGATGAAATTATCTCAAGATTTGGTCCAGTTAATTATCCTCTTAGGTCGTGTGATTTAACACCTTGTGATTTCTTTCTTTGGAGATATATTAAGTCACAAGTTTATGCTGATAATCCAACAATAATTGAGCAATTAAAAATCAACATTGATGAAATATAGCCAAATTTATGTGAAAAAGTGATGATAAATTGGACTGACAGAATGCAGTACGTACGGAGAGGTCGTGGTCGTCATTTGAATGATGTTATTTTCCATACATAATGGCAGAAAGTAACATTCCTATTGGAAAACCTTTTACATTTTAAAAAATGTTAGAATTAATTAATCTTCCGAATAAATGTTGTAGAAAACCAATGCGACATGGAAAGTACTTATCAGAGGCTTCTCGAAGAAGGTGTTTCTTTTAGACAAATCGGGAGAAAATAAAACCGCCATCACAATATCGTTGCTAATTCTTTAAACTTTCTAATCAATTATGGCACCAACAAAACCAGAGGACAAAAAAAGAGGTTCACGCGAAACACGTGGGTTGACAAAGGTCGCGAGTAATTCTCGTAAAAGTATTAAGCGCTTGAAAAGCGAGCTTAAATTAAATGTGTCCCGAAGCACAATCTGCCGAGCTATGAAAGATGCTGAACATCTTAAACACAGCAAAATGATAACAGTACCAAAGCTATTGCTGTGGTACTTTGCTTTGACCAATATGAGTCGCGACTGGTTAAAAGTAGTTGATAAACATCTTGTTCTGCTTTTATAATAACTAACCATTATTTAATAATACATGATTTTTGCGACGAAAAAAATTTAATTTAGATGGGCCGGATGGTGTTCAATATTATTGTACGATTTCAGAAAAGAGCCAAAGTACCTAACTAAGCGGAATTTTGGTAGTGGTAGTTTAATGGTATGGAGAGTTTTCTCTTCAACGGGCAACCTTGCCTTATTAACCTTTCCTTCCACTAAAATGAACAGTGAAAAGTATATTGATGTCCTAAAAAGAGAGTTCTTTTTCTGTATATAAACGAAAAAGAAAGATAACGCTTCAGTATACGTGAGCCGAAGATCAAAATCATGGTTTGCAGAACATTGCATACAGCTATTAGATTAGTCCGCTTGTTCGCCAGACCAAAAGCCAGTTGAAAATGTTTTGGGGCTATTAGTACAAAAAAATTACGATGGTTACAGGCAATTCGAGACTGGCAATTTTGTACCTTACACTGAATAAAAAGTTATGAAACAAAGAAATTTTAATAAATGTGTCTTTTCCCCAAAAAAACAATTGAATCTTACTTAACTAATTTTCGGCATTAAATTTTTTTAAGTTTTTTAATCAGTTATTTAAAATTATGAAACGTACTGTAATATACTAAAGTACTTGATACGGAACAAGACCGATTAATAAAAATGCATCACAAAAGATCAAAGCAGCTTCAGTCAAAATTATTTTATAATTACTTCAACTGAAGGGATCAAGTCGGGTTTCTTAATAATATCATTACAATTACTGTTTTATGACGTAGCGTTTTAATCGATCCTGTGCCATACTATGTATTTTGAGCGAAATTCTGTTTTGTTACATTCTGTTTTTAAATGTTCCTTAGTGAGCGGCTTCGAATTCATAGCTCATGCTGAACGGATCATTTTGGCCTGCATATTTTTTTCTGACATATTATTAATGCTTCATTTACTGGAATGTGTTTTTGGTTGCTTTTTTATACCGTTCTACAACAACAAAAATATCAAGTTATGGGTTTCCCCAGATATAGATGTTCTCCCTCTACACATTTGGAAAACAATTGTCAAAATATTAACGGCGGTTAATTCTACACTTCAATCGATAAAATCACAAGCACAACAACTGCGCCCTAATATTTTCATAGTTTGCTGATTTTTATGTTGATCCATCTGCTTTAGTTTACAGAATTTAATTGAATTAAATTGGTTTAATGAAAACACTTGTAAATTTCCTTAGAGTGACAATATTTATTTATTATTAGAATATCGATTTTTTGTTTTCATTAAACCAATTTAATTCAATTTTATAAAGTGACGAAAGTTATCAGAAATGCTAGAAATAGATTTTAACCATCACAGCACAACTACGGAATTTAATAAAGAAACACCGCTTACCGAGTAAACGACACAGTGGTTAAAGCTTTGGCGTTTGTATCGGGAAGTACCGCATTCGAATCCCAATAGAGATAGGAAATTTTCATCATCAGATTATGATCTGTGATGAAAAGGAACACAATTATGAGCCTCTGTCGGGCACTCATGTGCCGACCCATCTTCCATGCCCGTTCTATAGGCTGGCATGGGGCTATGTAATGTGCAGCTGGTTCTACAAAAATCGGGCCTATATAGCCATACACGCTCTCAAATTGGCTGTCAACGGCGTAAAAGCGAACCACGCAAGAGCTGAGAGAGCCTCGGCCCAAGAACAGATTGCAAAGATAATAAAATTAAAAAAATTAAAAAACATTTATGTGCGTTCTTATAACGTTTATAAAAAAAAACATCAGTAACACATACAAAAAATAAACCAAACACGATCACGTAATTCGAAAAACACAACAATGTTATGTCATAAGAATGTAAAATAATTTGACTAATGCTTTAATTTTTAAGGTCAAAGTCGAATTGGTATTCTGACAAATTTGTCATAAAATTTTGGGCCGAAATAACTTCTAAGATAATTGGAGATCTGTCATAAAGAAGCTCTGCATTATAAAATTTAACAAATTTTAAATGCAATTAAAATTTAAACATGATGTTGGATTTATTGTTGAAATCCTGTTTTAAAGCTAATTGTGGTTTTCTTCATGAATTAATTTTTAAAATTTCTTCTTGACTGTTAATACTACCAGATTGCCTATTAATATAACTGTAAACAGTAGTGTGCATCACGGGGTTTCGTACGCAAGTGTACTTAAGGGTGCCGTTCCAAAAGTGGAGGCCAGTGAGGAAGGAAACATCTCATCAGCAATAAACAAACTATCTGGTATGATGCAAAGCTACATGTTGATGGTGGAGAGAACTATGTATCTAATGATGCAGAATATGAACACGCTGATGCAGATAGTTGTAAAAATCAAAAATGACTCTCCTCAAAATAGCAATATGGAATGCAAACGGCCTAGCGCAGCATAGAGCGGAGGTCCAAACATTTGTCATTGAGCACAATATTGGCATAATGTTAATATCTGAAACACGCTTCACCAACAAGAACTACTTTAAAATTAATGAGTACTCTATTTATGACACTAAGCATCTGGATGGCAAAACACACGGTGGCACTGCTGTATTGATTAAGAGTAAACCAAAACATTATGAACTTACGAAACATGAGAAAGGTCATATCCAATCAACGAGCATCGGTCTGCAGGAATGGTCTGGAAATTGTGTCAGCTGGGTAATAAATTTCTCGCGGGGAGTGATTACAACGCCAAACATACTCAATGGAGTTCAAGACTAACAACGCCTAAAGGCAAACAACTTTATGAAGGTATAGAGGAATGGTCCCTGGATTTTTTATCTACCGGTCATCCTACTTACTGGCCCACGCATAAAAAGAAAGTACCTGATCTAATTAATTTATGCGTAACCAAAAGCATTGCGTGTACGTGTGTTAAGGCCACCGATTGCTATAATCTGTCGTCTGATCATTCACCGACAATAGTAACAATGAGTACTGTTGTCTTAAAATCCGAAACACCGAAACGTCTGACAAACAAATGAACTGATTGGAATCAATATAGGAGATAGTCGAACAAAATTGTCATCTGTATATCTCGCTAAAACACCACCAGATATTGATGTGGCTGCAGAAAAGATAAAAGAGGTACTATAAATAGCAGCTGAAAAGGCTTCACCAATCATCAACAATTCTGAAAAGAATTAATAAATTATCACATAATATCTAGTCGGAAAATTCGACGGCAATGGCAACAAATAAAATCACCATCGTTGAAATGGAAATTAAATCGAACTATCAAAACCCTGAAATTTAAACTGCTGGAAGAAGAAAACCAATGTGGCCAAAATTAATTAAGTCAACTCTCGGCAACAGAGAAGACGAGTATTTTTTGTGAAAGGCAACAAAAAATCTAAAAAGATCTTCAAAGTCAAATCCCCCGATTAGACTACCAACTGGAAATTAGGCGAGAAGCGATGAAGAAAAAGCCAAGCTCTCGCTGCACATATAAAGACGGTGTTTTCACGATACGAAGGAACTAATGATATCGTGCTGCCCACCAGATGGATGATGATTCATCCTTTAAACCTATATAAAGCTTGAGTGGAAGAAAGTTAAAAACACATCAAAACTTGCATTAAACCAAAAAAAGCGCCAGGATATGACCTTATTACTGGATGATAGGGGAATTGTCAGACAAATGCATAAAACTAATAACCTGCATTTTTAATGCGATCATGCGAACCAGTGATATTCCTCAAATGTGGAACATATCTTTGATCACAATAATACATAAGCCTGGAAAAAATCAAACTCAAATCTCGTCTTATCGTCCAATAAGCATACTTCCCACAATCTCGAAGCGGTTTGAAAAAATGTTAATAACAAAACTAAAACCAGTATTAAAAGAAAGGCAAATCGTTCCAGACCATCAATTTGGGTTCCGAAACCAACATGGTACTATAGAGCAAGTGCATAGAATTGTGAATGCAATCAAACAGACCTTTGAGGCAAAGCAATACTATTCTGCTGTCTTCATGGATATAGCACAAGCATTTGACAAAGTTTGGCACGATGGACTAATATACAAACTTAAAGCGCTCCTACAGAAGAATATTTACTCAGTTCTGAAAAAAAATCGAATCATGTCACATTCACGCTGAACAAACGCTCGCTATAATGAACCTGTAAAATCATTAAATGTGTAGATCACGCTTATAAGTAGGCTCTAAACACTAATATTAAGTATTAACATTGATTCAAACTTCAAAAAGGTTTTTAGCTTAAGATTTGAACACTTCTTGTTAGTTTCTTATGTAGAAAGATTCAAGAATAAAGCCATTGGTACTTTAAAAACAAAAAATGCCTATTGCTACTCAAGCCTACTTTCAAGAACATTAAAAGCATGTAGTCTAACATTCAGAATAAGAAATATATCTTAACTATGGCAATAATCTTAACCGTAGCTTTAGAGTGCCTATACTTTTAGAAATGGCGTGTTTAAGGTCGTTTTTATTCAGTAACTGTCCGCCTAAAGTGAAATGTCAGATAAAAAATTTGTATCAAATATTAGTATGGTCTTTTCTCGCTAATCCTAAGTTATATTTCGCTTGCCGATTCCTTATCAACAAAAAATTGCTGGCCTCTTGTCCACTTAATGGTAAATGAATATTTTTGATAATCGATTGTTGATTGCTCCGTCCCTTTCGGATGGTGTATATTTGAGCTTTTACGTTGATTGTTCCACGTGGTGGCCATACTGCTACTCTGTCTTTCATTTGTCTCTTGTTATTTTGCTTCATTTTAAAATTTTCTCGTTGGTTGACATTTGAATATTTTGGGTAATTGTTGTTGTTCAAACTATAAGTGTTCAAATTGATTACTGTGGCACTATCCCGGCAAATCCCCGAGAATAGGGAACTGGGGAAAGATTTTATATGTAATTATTGGTAAAAAGTTAGTGTTAATTTTTTTGAACAAAATTAAATGGGGAATAATTTTCCATACCAATTTAGATATGGAAAAATTCTTATTCTTATTATTCCCAAATTATAAATATTTACATCAAACTTTTCTCCTCAGTAGGCCGGAAAAAAAATTTGAACATAAATTTCATATAAATTCTTTCCCCAGTTCCCTATTCCTGCGGAATTACCAGAATAGTGCCACTGGTTTACTTGTAGCATGTTTATTTCCTTTGTTTAGCAGCTAGGCACGTTTGATTGTTATTTATTTGTGAGAGTTAGTCTCATTGTTATGTTTGTTGGGCAGCCAAGCGTGTTTGATTTGTTTGCTTACCATATACTAGTTTGTGACAGCTGGATGGACAATTAGTTTGTGAATGTTGGACATGTTTATTTTTTACTTTACGTTTATATTGTATGTGACTTCCCCTTTACTTATGTTGTATTTGTTTTTGTACCCTTGTCTATATTCGTCTGTTAATCTGTATCCCGTGCTTACTGCTTGATTCGGTGTAGTTTTGTCGTGTATGATCATTAATCTTGAATTTGTCGTTACTGTTGATCACCCTGTGGCTGTTCCTTGAATATGCGTCATTCAATCTGAATTTGATTAATTTATCGAATGTGTCACGTTGTGTGTCTGTCGTCGCAGTATTGAAAAATGTATCCGCTCATCTGCTATGTTGTATGCCTTTTCGTTATTAAACTCTTTTATGATGCTGTGATTCGAAGCTCTGTTTCAATGATACTGAGCTTCGATGCTGTGTTTTTATGCTGTGTTCTGATGATATGTTTCGATACAATGTTTTGATGTTGTGTTTGCGATATTACATTTCGATGTTGTGTTTTCTTTTGGTCCATTTTGTATAACTGGTCTATTGTTTTTCCTTCGATGATTGCCTTGTAGGCGGATGGTTATTCTGTTAATAAAAGTTTTATTAATTTGTCGAATAATTACTTTTCTGCATTGATAGGTTTTGCATAAATACTGGATTATGGAGTATAAGCGATGCACTTTAATATCTGTTGCTAGTTCATTTTTAATATTTTTGGCGTTTCGAAGTTGATGCCATTGATTTATAGTTTTTAAATAGTGTCGTTGATTTGATTATGAAATGTTGTACATTTGTTGATTTTAATTCTTCCTACTGGCGAAGAGTTGATAACTATGATTTTCTGGATCTGTTTTTGTGTTCTTTGGCTCTTGATTTTCTCTCAATGACAAAGTTGATCTAGTGGTGGAATTTATTTTCAACGTTGAAAATCGGCAAGGCTTGTTCAGTATTGCTGATTTTTCGTTTTTCGAAAGCATGGTTAGATGCTGCTTTGACGATCGTGGTTTCAATTGAAAATTATGTTTTATTCAGGAATCTGAGAGAATTGATCGTAAGCACCCACAGTTCCTTGTGAAAAGTATGTTTTCGCCAGCAGGATCCTGTCTGCATCGCCAACGTTGTGCAGAGCGGTTTAGGAAGGGGATCGGACATTTTAACCTAATTCTTCGCTGTTAATTATTATGTGTTTATTGACATTTTTATTGGATGACGATTTCACTTTTCAATTTAGCTTTTGAAGCTTACTTTTTGATCACTTATTACTGATTATATTTGCGTATAATGATTGTTACTGTTAATGATTACTGATGTAGACTCTTAAGAATAATTGTTTGTGACTCTTTTTAAAACTAAAATGATCATCTTATTATGCTAAAATTTATTTTTTTACATTTTCCGACTTTGCAAGGCTGCAATTTCATATTTTTAATGCAATTGTGTTTATTTTGGTAAAGTTTCACGACCTTACACAACAATGCGGAAAACAAATAAATGGATATACGAAGTCTATACGGTAGATTATACAACAAAATGTTTTGTTCCTGTCTTTGGTATTTCACGCCTCAAACAGATTCACGTTTACAGATTAGATGAAAAGGAAGGTATTCAGACAGATTTTTGTACTATTTTACGATAGAATACACAATTGAGTCATTAATAAACATCATACTATATTTAGTCTGAACTGTTTATGCTGATTTTAAGATTGCGACTTTGGTTTCACTAATCACAGTATCGAATTATATGATTATAGCCTTTTTACAAATTTCTTATAGAGATAAGAAAATGTTTGTTATGTACATACAGAAAACAAATATCAAGATAATAATACTCAAAACCGGTAATTAAAAATTTAAATAAATGGGAAAAGGAACTAATAATAATTAACTGTTCAAACAAAGTCTAGTAAAGTTTGTAAGCGAAATACAATTATTTAAAAGTATCTGAATTCAACAAAAATGATGACACCCATAAGATTTCTGTTCAAGCCATTCTTCATTTGTTTTTTGTACAATAGATAGTTTCCGATCGAAACGATTTAAGTTCAATGCCATGTTTATGAAATACACATATACTTAAGTTTAAACAATTTGGCAAATAAACCTCTAAAATTCTGATTCATGTATAAAGAAACCTGCACCAACTACTGTAGGTCATCATTCATTATTCTTCACAACGCTTCGTATTATGACGCAAACCAGCTTCATAATGTCTAAATTGCAAGTCATATGTTGTAAACGCGATTATATACGAGGAGATGAAACTTTTAAGAATCGCTGTTGAAATTTCAAAAAAATTAACTTTGCGATGACTCAACATATTTTTGTCTTGTAAATTACTTAATGCTTAATATAAGTTTAATTTAAAATTATAAACAGTTTTCAAAAATTAACAAGGTTAACATAATAGTCGTTTTCGGCTATTCGTTAATGACCAAACAAACTGCATTATACATTTTAAAGTATTAATAGATCCGTCTGTTTGCAATACATTCAGGCCTGCGTTAATCTAATAATAAACGGTGCTAGAGATGTTTTGATAAGCTTTTCATGCTTTGAGGGCAACAAACTCCTTTATTTCTCAAATATAAAACCCGAAACTGAGAAATTATGATTTAAATGAAAATTGCCGAGTAAGCCACGTAATCTCAAACTACATAAAAAACTGACTAATTTTACGCAAATAAAGAAGTGTTATTGCCCCGTATAATTTCGATGACATAAGTGTCAAATATACATAATATATTGATTACGCACTAGAATTTCCTAGTTAACATATTGTGATGTTACGTAAAACCGATCAAAATTTACATAAAAATCACGAAAATTAGAATGCATTCGTGCAAGATTATTTAATCATTATTTACAATCAACCATTGGTTTGTTCCACCGACGAGTGCACTTCAAACAAATTATATAGCCAGCCGTATATGTGTATTATATCATAAATAAAATACTTATGAACTTAACTCAGCAACAAGTACATAGAAATTAATAACGTATACCTAGGTATTTCCCTTGGATCTTAAAAATGTTACAATAAAAATTAATTTACTGATCGTATATGTTGAAGATCATAATTGTTAAGCGGGCCGCGCGCACATAATCAACCAATTATGATTTTCCAGAAACAAATTACGAAATAATTAAATACACAAAAATGAAAGTTATCAAACAAAAAAATTGTAACACAATACGGTATGGTATTCTTGTCTTGAAAAATTTATCGTAAAATTATATAATTATTTCGCCGACTGTATACTTTTCTTAATATGTTTCACACATACACACATTTACCTAGTCGCGTATATAAAGCTTAGTAATCATGACTTTGGGTTTTTCTATTCGTCGTGAATGTGAGGCCTGCAACCAGTATGAGACTTACATAACCGCACATTAAAAAAGTGACATAATTTAATTATGCCACAAATTGTATAATCTTTAAGAAATGAAATTATGTTTGTGTGTTAGTAAAAAAACATTTATTTTAAGAATTAATTTTCCAAATGATTCACAATAATTTTATTATTTTCGGACTTTATTAAAACATTATTCAATTATTTTTTGTTTCGTGTTGATGCCATATTACGAGGTAATATGGTTTCTTTATTATAACGTTTTTAGCATCGTAATGAATTAATCTTTTCTTGTTAAGCTATAAAAATCCCACAAAAAGCTTTTGGCAAACCTCTAGAAATTGTTATGGGATTTATTGGAACAAATATATACTCGTAGATCTCACAATCAATTATGAATATGATCGACAATGAGAAGAACATGTTTATCGTTCTACACCACAAATAATCTTAAGAATATTGGAGATTTTGACTTTTTATAGCCTAAGTATACATAAGTTATTGTGATTGACTTAATTATTTGTTAGAATGGCAACCGATCGAGCCAGTATCCGAGTCTCACTGCGTCATTCTTTTTCTGTTGTTAGCCCCTGCTTGGTAATATATAATTGGGGTGGAAAGACCGGTGTGAAGTTTTAATTAATTATCAAAAGTGTAGCTACACAAATAATCATTTTTCAAAAGTGTATTTACACAATTTAATCAAACGTGTAGTTATTCACAGAAGAAAATGTAGCAGGGTTGAATTTTTTCGATTTAATTAAAAAAATCATTTTATAGGTACTTTAAATTTAAAAAAGATGATAAACAAAAAATTTATACACCATACCTAAAGGTATTTAAATATATTTTGATAAATAATGTAAAGTTAAATTATATGTCTATGCGATTAAACGCTTTTATATTAAACCGTAGTTGTTAATAGGTAGATGAGTATAGTAATATGTGAATCCCATTGGACTATGTGAACTCTTATAGATAATTACTGTTAAACACCGTAATAAGATTACATTCGGATGCTCTTTCACCGATCTTAAAAAACCACTCTACTTTCAGACCTGTGAATGCCCTCGATATGGATTAGTATTGATAACAACAATATTAACGCGACTCTCGGGGAATTTCTCACCGATTTTAGAAAACCGCTCCACTTGCAATATTTAATATGAAAGTGTAGGGTGGATTGTAGGCTATAATAAAGTAATCCTAGAGATCTCTATTCAGATCTGTGAATGATCTCGGATTGTGTGTAATTTTATGGATTAATTTTGATAACCACCATATTAACGCGACCCTCGGGAAATTTCTCACCGGTTTTAGAATAACCACTCTGCTTGCCAATATTTAATATGAAAGTGTAGGGGTAAATTATAGGCCATGTTCAAGGAATCTTAGAGATGTCTATTCAGATCTGTGAATGCCCTTGGGTTGTGTGTAATTTTATGGACTAATTTTGATAACCACCATATTAACGCGACCCTCGGGAAATTTCTCACTGATTTTAGAATACCGCTCCACTTGCAATATTTGATATGAAAGTGTAAGGGTAGATTGTAGGCAATAATCAAGTAGTTCTAGAGATGTATATTCAGATCAGTGAATGCCCTCGGTTTGTGTGTACTCTTATAGACTAAGTTTGATGACCATATTAATGCGACCCTCGGGGAGTTTAATGGCCTTATAATTTCGGCCATAAAAAGTTGGTTATCATCGATCTATACCGATCTCCATTGACAGTAACGGTGTTACCAGCTTCATTTCGAAAAAAATACGGACCGATGATTCCACCAGACCAAAAACCACACCAAACTGTCAATTTAGGCGAATGTAATGGTTTTTCATGAATAATTTGTGGATTTTCTTGGCACCAGAATCGACAGTTTTGTTTATTTACCGCACCACTCAGATGAAAGTGAGCCTCATCGGAGAAGATTTTCTTAAAAAAATCGTTATCGTTTTCAAGTTGTTCCAAGGCAAAATCAGCAAATTCACGACTTTTACGGTGGTCCAGTGGCTTCAGTTCTTGAGTGAGAACAATTTTATATGGATGCAAACCCAAATTCTTTCTCAAAATCCGCCAGGTTGTGGTTTGGGACAGTCCCAATTCTTGAGAACGTCTTGAGAATTCTTGAGAATCTTTGTCTTATTGGCACTTCAACATTATGTGCAGAAAATGGACGCTCAAAATTTTCAACAATTCGACCAATAGCGAGCACACTTGGACGATTCTTACGACTATGAAATGGCAAAAGCGCACGAAAAGTTGCAATTGGAGAACGATTATTTTGATAATAAAACTGAATAATTTGTAAACGTTGTTCTTGCGTATACCACACCATGATGAAATTGTAAACATTACTGAATACAATGAAACAAAAAATGACAGATCATGATATATTACAAATGGCCGAAACGTCACTTAAAAATTATATCATTCCTTTTGGAAAACCCTATATACTTCTCAACCTTGGAGTATAAGTTACTATTTTTGTATAAAATTTCATTAACATTTCAATCTTACAAAACTACGCAGCACGAACTAATTTTCTAAAAAAATTTAATATAGAATCTAAAAATTTAATATAGCTGTGAAAGCAAATAGAGAATTGTCAGAACTTTGTGTTCATAACAAAAAAACGTCGTACTGAAACCTATTTTGTAAGTGACTGCACCAATCACTGTAGAAGAACTATTCATGGCAACTTGCAGGATTAATAATAACAAGGCGCCATGTCCGATTTATTAATGACCATTGTCTTTAACGTGGTAGTCCATGCTAGAACATTGGTTTTCGATGACGTGTATAGTTAACGCCTGCAAAAATCAGTTTTCCAAATATCTAGATAATTATGAAACTTAATACTAATTCGGAAGCCGATGAAACCACCCTATGGCCCGTCTGCATATCGCCTAATCTGCGTTAAATTTTATAATCCAGTGAAAAGAGTAAGAGATCTCCCTGAAAAAGAATACAACGAGATTGTCGTTCAAGCAACACGTCATCTATGCTAGAGTAATAAAGCTTTGATAATAAACACGATTTTGCAAAGGATGGTATCAAATATAGGCGGGAAGTAATAAAGTCGGCTGCTGCTATTGGCGAGTGAAACCAAATCAATTTTTCTCTAACAATCCCTCTTATTTAGACCCACGCATTCCAATTGAAAGATCGTGAAATGACTAAGGTACATCGGATATTTGCTCTAAGAGTGACCGGTGCTTTTCGAACAGTTTTAAAATGGGCTATACATGTTGTGTTCTTGGACTGTACCTACTTGCACTATTACCCGATAAGCGGCTGGGAATGTATGGAAGGAGTAACATGGTCTCTGAACTGAGAAAATCAGCTGAAAGCTAGATTATGATTGAACAACATATAGTCAGCGTGATTTGTGTTTGATGAGACAAAAATGTGACATGCATTTGGTAGTATCTCCAAAACGTGCTGAAATGCCTCGAAAACCTTCAAACGATTTGTGTCATGACAGTTCAACCATTAGTTTACAAGTAACAGTTGTTTTAGTAGCGCTATTCTTGTTATTTTCAAAACAATGGAAAACAATTAACTTCGTGGTTGATTAAACATTGTTTTTTGATGGGGAAAATACCGTTCTAGCAAAGTAATGGCTCGATATGTGTTATAGGAATTATGTTCCTTCGAAAGCAACTATTTACCGGAAAAGTGGTGTAGTGGTTAAAGCTTTGGCACAACCGGGAGGTACAGGGTTCGAATCTCACCAGAGGCTGGATGTAAAGCGAATTTTCGGCGTTGATTACGGTCAGTGATGTTAATAAACACAACTAAGACCCTCTGTTGGAGTGCAGAATTCAGCGCCGTCGCCGACCCACTGTCCATATCAGTGTACAGGTTGATATGAAGCTTGCAATATGCAGGTGGTATTCAGTAATTGTGTAGATGGGTGGTGTGTGCGTGACCTTTAGAGGATATTAAATCCACAATTAATACTTTCTTTAAAAAAAACATCGAACGTTGGTTTGCTTAATTTCAACGTGGCCATACAAACACCGATGATACTGAACGTAGCCGAAGATATCCGAATTCGGCATTTATTCCGCACTTTAAACACTATAGAAGGGCCGTTTGTTTCAAGCAATGCCATTCCGTTAATGACATTCCAGTAAAGCCAATAAAATAAAATAATAAATATTAATAAAAAACCATTAAGTGAATTTAACTTATTTGGCTCGAGTAAAATACTAACTCTGCACAAGCGCAAGGTTTAGCATCAGCAAGTGTGACTTGTGTGTGACTGTCAGATAAAGCATTTAAATTGTTTGACAATCTTCCACACGCTATAGTGGCTTTAACTAGGTATATACATAAGTGTATCTACTATTAACCGATTGAAGGGAACCAACTGCATTCTTTGATTTGAACAACATTAACTGCTTTCGAAAACAATCTCCGCCATGATATTGTAAAAGCTGAGAAGAATAGTATTACAAATTCGAAATGTTTTTATGACACCACAACCTTGTCACATCGTAAATAAGATGTCTTCAAAGGCAACTCAGTTTCATATTTTTGTTTTAAAAACACTCTCTCCGCTTTCTATCATCTGTGAAACATCATGCAACAATAAAATCTTAAGTTCCGAGTTCTTTAATTGTCAATATGTAGTTTATAGATGTGATTGCTCATCCCAAAGAAGCATTAAAAATCCGGTGTCGAGGTACTCATAGATATCTAACTGAGGATTTCAATCTCGCAAATATTAGTTGGCCTTATGATGAAAAAACGAACGAGATTATACTTGTAAACGTGAATTTGGATAACAGGTACCTGTCCATGGACATTATCTTTGATTCAAATTTTAGCCAAATCTGTGAGATTAAAAATGATCTAGACCGAACCTTGGACCTAATTTTTACTAATGAATCAGTTTTATTAAAAACAGAAAAGTCGGCAACAACTTTCGTTATTAAAGATATTATTAGCCACAAAGCAATCGAAATAATATTGGAAACCAATGTGAATAACAGGTTCTAATATGAATAACAGGTCCAAAATCGGAGACCTTTTCACAACTTCAAAAAAACCCGGTATGATGACCAACTTATTAATCTTAAACCCAAAAAAGCCAAGGCTAATAAAAAAACCTCAAATTATGTTCCTAGTGACACTATTCCGTCTTTCCATGGGAATAGGAATTGGGGAAAAACATTTACATAGCATTTTTATCAAAAAAATGTATCAGTGTTTTTCTGGCCTACTGATGGAATTAGTTTGGTGTAAATATTTTCAAAACAAAGTTAAATAGAGAATTATTTTTCCCTTTAAAAATTGTTTGTAACAAAAGGTTTCCAATCTTCTTTGTTTCATAAATATATACAGCAAACTAATTCCTTCAGTAGGGCAGAAAAATAGAATTTTCATAAAAATACTTTGGAAATATTTTTTCCAATTCCCTATTCCCAGGGAAAGCCCGAATAGTGCCACAGGATAGTAAACAGAAATTTATTATTTGTAACCAACATTTTGAATCCTATTTTGAACTGAAATACAAAAGCTATTGCAATCTAAAGACAAATTCGCAATCTAAAGACAAAATTAATGGAGTTCCAAACACTTTTGAAGATTTTTTTAAAACCAAACAACTCATTAAAATTGGCAAACTTTTCCACAAAAATGGAAATTAACTAGAGTAACGCTTATTTTTAAAACTGGATTTGGAAATTATGTGTCGTGCTACAGAAGTATTACATCCTATATTTGTTATACCTAAGTTATTTGAACTGGTAATATGCAACTCATTTATGGCAGTGATCCCGCGATATATTTCACAATACCAACATGGTTTTCTGGACAAAATATCAGTATCGACCAATCTCATATAATTGGCGAGCTATTCTTTTGAGCTATTCAACAAGTTGATGTAGTTGATGTAGTCAGCGACTGCAAATCTTTGGAACACATTTTCAAGTTCGAATTTTCCAGAATTTTGTACACTGGTTCAAATCTTATTTGAGTAATCGGATCCAGTATTTTGAAATAAAAGGTCGATTGCAATACAAACAACCTCCATCGTATCACAAGGCTATCACGTTGGTCTTGTGCAATTCTTGTGGTCTCTATCATTTCATCGAAAAACCATCCCTGTTACACAAGACAATAAGATAAAGATTAGGTGTACTTCTTCAGGTAGTGCTTGAAACTAAAGACCTAGGAGTTACTTTCGTTGAAAACAGAGCTTTGCTAAGCACATTGAGCTGTACATCGCTAGAGCGAACTCCATGCTCGGTTTTTTCAAACGTTGAATGGGTGATATTTTTCTTTTGGAGACAATTATGATCTTGTATTGTGCTTATGTTGAATCACAGCAGGAAGCGTGATGTCCGTTCTTCGAAGAACATTTCCAAAATATTGAGAAAATTCAAAAAAAGTTTATACACTACTGGACCTGGTAGGACGGATGGGTGTATGACCATGTTCTACCATACCACGTAAATATACTGCGCCAACCACCATACTTAACTGACTGTAAGACTTACAACTTGGCAACGCTATAAAATAGGAGCGAATTAAGAGTTTCAATAAAATTAATTTATTGTTTGACTTTTGCTTAAATAAAAATAATTTCCAAGTAGATTGATTGATGCAATTTTATGCTCTCAGTGATTTTATTCTTGTTACTTCCTTGTTATTTTACTTTTATATTTTTAATTTTGAAATTCAAAGCGTATTAACTTTTGCACAAAATCGTTTTGAAATACCGTAAAAGGAAGTTGCGTGAGATACCCGACATCTTAAACATATCAAAAGGCAGTGTATACGCTATTTTGCATGAACATTTGTCTATGAGAAGAAACGTGTCGATGATTCAGGTGGGCTGTTGGGAGCTGTTTAACCGTAATAAACAGGATTGCGTCGATATGAAACATGGATCCACTACTACACCTCGAATGAAATCGTTATTCAGCTGAATGGATAGCAGTCGATGAAAGGCGACTGAAGCGACTAAAAACGCCAATGTCCACCGGCAACATTTTGGCCCCCCTATTTTGTGATGCGCAAGGTATTTTATGCGTCGACTATCATGAGAAAGTAAAGAGCAGCAACAAACAGCGGGTATTACATGCCGTTATTGGTACGTTTGAAGGAAGACGTTGCGGAAAAACCGGCCCCAAATGCTCTCTCAACAAGACAAGGAACTGTGTTACGAGTTGTTTGCTACAATGACAAATTTGTACGAATTGAAATTCAAATTGCTTCTCGCCCACTGTATTTTCCGGGTCTGGCTCCCACTGACTACTTTCTGGTCGCAAACCTCAAAAAATGTTCCAGGAAAAGAGATTTGCTTCAATTTTGAAGCCAAAGATAAATCGCTTAGTAGTAGTTAACCTCGAGACTGTTGACCGACGAGTTAGGTTTCCATCATTGTCTACTAAAATACTGAGTACTTAAATATTTTAAGTTGCCACGTGCTAAATTTGTTATACGAAGAGACCCTTGCGCTTGACTACTTGTTACTTACTTTAACATTACCAAACCAAAGACTTAACATTAAAAGCAAGACAAAACGTCGATTTCAGTTTGTTTTGGATGAATGAAATTTTTTGAATAATATTATTCTTATGAATAAACGTATTACTACACTTTGGTATTAGCGCGACAAAATTTCGCGGAAATAATTTACCTAATAAAAAATTTATAATTTTTTTACGATCGATGTTTGGGAGGAATGTGAGAATTTAAGTATTTAATGAATGAATGAATTTGTTTTATTCTTTATATTGATCCGGATATTTTGATTTGAACTTTCTCCAATTCACGCCTAACTTTATATTATTTATTGCTCCATGTGCGACTTCATTTAAATATTAATTTATGTTTGAGTTTGTTTACAACCATCAAGCTAACTATTTTTGTATTATCATGGTCATATTGCACAAATCATTTAGATAGGAAAAAACAGTACATGATTCACTTAATACGTAATCGACTTGGATGAATCAAAATCAACATTACAACGTTCTTACCATTACATAAATCTTGAAATTTATAGGTAAACAAAACTTGGATTGACCCTCGAAATTTTTTATAAGTCATTGTTGTATTGTATAAGTCATTGTTATTCTAATTTACATTTTACAATAATTGCGAAAATGCGTAACAAATCATACAAATGTACTTACTTACTTTATTAATGTTCTAAGCTAATAAGTTAATTGATTACCTTTATAGATCGAAGCAAATTTATGATGTACCAGTACACTGGATTTACAAGTGTTCGTTTCCAGACGTTCAAAAGCAGCGTTGTTTCCCTTTAAAAAATGGGTAACATATTTTCAAGCCGGATAAAATGAACCTGTAAGGGCGTTGTTTTCAGCTTAAGCCGTAATTATTAAAGGTTTGAAAAAAAAACTGATCGGGTCAGTTCCGTGAAACTCCATTTTCGATTGGATGACGCAGAGTCAAAATCTATTTAACCAAACATGGGGTACATAAATTACTTTTACATGATCAGTAACTGTTTCGAGGACCTATGGAACCAGAGATTTTGATCTTGATGATCTTGGTTCTCAAAAACGCAAGTTATTTTCTATGCACTGACATTTCAGTAATGTTCATAGAGGTAATTAAAAGGACAGCACGTTTGAACCTCTTTAACATGCAGCGACTAAGTTCGAAATCTGTAGTTAGCGCGGTATATTTCTCAAACCAGAAGTCACAGATTTGATGCAAGATCCCTTAATTTGGGATCCGAGAGCGGCTTAACTCTCTTGTTACTTAGACCAGTCCCACAGATGCGTGGACTTTGGACTGCCGATATAAAATGTCAGGTGCGAACTCTTCCAAAAAAGTGTTCACCGATCAAACGGCACAGTACTTAAAGCTTTGACGTTTGGATCGGGAGGCACCGGGTTTGAATCCCGATAGAGCCAAGATGTCAGGAACACAACTGTGCCCTCTGTTTGGCATTGCGCTATGCACTGTGCAGATGGTTCTACGTAAATCGGGCCTATAGCCGTACCTCCTCGAATTGGCTGGTCAACGACGTAAAAGTAAGGACGGAAAAAGCGAACCACGAAAGAGTTGGAAGAGCCTCGGCACCAGAACAGATTGCAAAGATAATAAAAAAGCATGGAATAAGAGAGTAAGGAAGACATAGCATTTCTTTACCGAAATATACCTTTGCAAATATTTTTGTTTACCTTTTCTAAACTTTGGCTCATAATTGTAAATGCGTTTCTATAATTTTACATAATCGAACTAAGTTTCAGACATCAAGCACATCATAAAATAACTCAGTGGCTCGAATCATACGCATTTAGGAAAAACAGAAGCGCACCCGATGTACTTGGATAGATTTTTCATAATACGTAAAAAGTAAAATCTTACAGAAAGACTTGAAAAGTGGCCGACTAATTTGGACGATCGCAACAATCCTCCCAGTATTTCACGTTTCAAAGGTTTTTATGATCTCTACAGCTTTGGGGAAAAGGATCTTCCGGTAGTCGATATCCGCTAAAATTAATGTGGGATATGTTATGTCTATATGCATATATTTCACGATTACTTAAACTGCAGGAATGTACGTAGCTATGGATGGGAAACCTAACCGAGGGCATACATATTTAAAGAACAACAAGCAACAGATAATTTTAATTAGCGAATTACAGAGAGATATGGGTACGGGATCATGAAGCGATCCAGGACAGTCTCCGAAAGAAGCTGACGATCAACATACACCAAAAAAAGGTGAAATATGACAATAATCAAAACGATTCGAACTCAGATGCAGAGCTTGTCGGCGATGCACGGGATACAGGTTCTGTTGCATAATTCAGATAAAGCAGGAAGAGTAAGTAACATCTAAACCAACATAAAACAAAGATGAAAATTGGCGTACGGTCGGTATAAAACACAAAAAACGCAAAAACAGAAAGTGTTGGCAAAACAAGACAAAGACAAAACGGATCTTAGCAAGAGATAATGAGTCCGGCCTGTCAACAGCAGCGATTACCAAAAAATCAAAGAAGTCATACGTCCCAGTGGATCAAACGTAATGTTCACTATGCAACAAACGCTGTCCCAAATGGTGTTGCGGTTACTGTTATGACCCTTCCACGGATTTAAAGGTATTTACAGAAAACGTGGAGTTGGAAGGCATGGTTGTCATAGTCTTCGAACCAGTATCTGAACACCTAAAGTAATTAGCTTTGATATTAGTTCGGACCTTGAAAGTGGCAAGGTAGCAACCTGCTTAACAAATCAAAATCTCCTTGATCAAACAGATTTTAAGATTATATATAAAACTGGTGTGAAGATGAACCGGCAACGAGAAACATGATGCTAAAGTTTTGAAGATTGCACGTGAACTGATTACGCTGCCGTGTGAGAAAGTATGTGATTCCAACTAGGCTCTTTAGGTGCCAGTGATACCGTCATATTGTAAAGATTTGCAGGACGCGTACAGACACCTGTTCTCGCTGTGCGCAACATGGTCACGGTTATAAGGGTTGCTCAAATATAGATAAAACTCCAGAGGATATGCAAAAACTACATGATCACCAAGATCGCGCTACCTGTAACGCATACAAAACTGCTGTGCAACGTCTGAAATCTAATACTAAACATGATATTTAATGAAGAAGGGCGCATCTCCAACCACAACAAAGATATTCTATGTATGCAAGAAACACACTCAGTTAATGGTCAAGAGAATCCTAAGACTGCAAATGTTGGCTTAAATATGGTGAAGCTTATTAGTCAGTTTTGTGATAACTATTGGACAAGTGTTGAAATTCAATCGGAAGTTTGTTCCTCCTACCTATTTTCAAAAAATATAGGCTCATTATTAGATCAACACAAAAAGGTAATGATTACTGGAGACTTCAATGCTATAGAAGTAAAATGTGGTATGACCGTCTAACTGATGAAAATGGAAGAAAAGTAGGGGACTTCGTGTCTATAGGTGACCTATTCATAATGAACAAACAGGTAAACCCAACAACGTTCTCGTCTAATGGGAACTACAATATTGATCTAGCAATAGCAATGAAGCCTTGTTGGGCTCGATAGTTGGATGTTGCGTGATAGAAAGTTGAACAGCTAGTGACCTCAAAATTATCACGTTCGAGTTATCAAACTCACCACAGAATAGCTGCCTGGAGACTATTTTTAATGCGACTTGCCGGCTCCTGGAACGGTGTAGAAGCACTTCCAGAAATTGATTCGAACGATGAAATTGATGCTCGTGTGGAGCTGATGTCAACACAGCTAACCAGTGTCTGAAATAACTCAATTCCAAGGAAAAGAGGAACTAAGAAACGAAATAGATGGTGGAACTCTAATCTAAGGAAACGTAGAAGTTCTATGCATAAGCTAAGAAGGGTGTATCAGACGGAAAGAAACTAAGAAGCAAAATAGCTAATATTGTCACTTTTTAGAGGAGCAATAAATAAGTATTTCTAAGAAGTATTGAAAGTGAGGCAAATTAGTTTGCAACGGTATGTCACGGAACATGGTAATGATACTGGTTGTTGGATACAAATTTGACGCCAGCAAATCAAGACTCCCAGAAGTATTGAATATCACTAGGAAGGTAAATGGAGTCGTCACAAATACATACTTTTATCTGACGAAACACAAGATGAAACTGAGTCAAATGTAGTTATGCGTGAGATCACTATCAACAGTAGTTGGATAGCCACGATTGCTGAAGACTCCCAATTCACATGAAAAGAAGTCACCAGTGCTCTAAAATGCTTTAGACGAGCCAAGACAGCAGAGTTGACAACTTGAGCGCCAAAATAATTCAACTCGCATGGCCTATCATAGGACCCAACATAATAAAATTATAAAACAGTTGCTTGAAATTTGACTAGCTTCTTAAGGTGTGGATATCAGGTGAAATTATTACACTCAGGAAATCTAGCGAAATCTTGTAGACCTATAATGTTGCCACCTGTTGTGGGGAAACTTCTGTTCTCCTGCAAACTGAGACGCGAACATTAGCTGCAGGGTCAAATCTGGCAAATCATCCATATCTACGGAAAAAACAGTGATGTTGCAGCTAAAAGGCAAATTGACCTCTTGTCGACCTCCAACAATATCTATAAACACTCGAAACTTGAAACTGGTCAAAACTGTGAGATATCTAGGAGTTGTCTTTAATGAACGTATTGGAGTAACTTCTCACGTTCTAAGAATCTGTCAAAGCTCTAAGAAACTATTCGATTCTCTTCCGAGAGCGTCAACAGAGGAATGGGGACTTAATCACAAAATATCCGACGTACTCCTAGCGGTTATTCTCATCAAAAAGAGAACGCACTTGTACCACCTAAGAAAAAGTGATCCAAACGAACGATTCAGTATATGTTGCTGGTAGGCAATGTCGAAGGAAGGTGGAATGAATCGGTCAATGGTAAGCATACATTCACCTTCATTACTGACATGAAAGAAAGGCACAAAATGAAATTATCTCCAACGAGCTCGATGGGCCAAGTAATCTCTGGACATGGTAAACTTAAAGCCTACATACATAACTTCAAAATAACTGATCTATGCCAATGCATATGTGGATCTGAAGTACAAGCCGTTAAGCACCTACTTCTTGACTGTATCGAGGTGACCATGAAGTTCTTCCGGCAGTACTGTGCTGAACTGATTACTATCTTAAGTGAACGAGATCGTGCGATTATATACTGGAGATCCGGACTGTACCTATATCTCCAGTAATGTTGACTACGATTAGTAGTAATAATAATAATTATCAGTAATCAACCCCCTCCACCCAGAACCCTTCTGTTGTTGGAAAAATTAAGTATAAAATTGATCCTGATTGTTGCGGTATTATACTGGTATTCTATAATTTAAAACTAACTTTCTGAATTATATTTATTATAAAATAATTTAGGCACATTCAATAGCGAAATTTCAAGTGAGCAAAACGCCGTTCAAAGTTCAGAAACTCTGAAATCGAGTATCAGCATTGTTTCAGTCTCGTCATTTTAACCACAATGGCCTTCCGTGTGTATTAGCGCTTCTAATACAAAGAATCAACAATATAACTCATTTTTAAAAAGGTTTTCTTTTAAAAGGAAATTTTCCGTAATGAAACCACACAGGGTAGGAACAGTCAATGAATGTCTAATACATTCAGAATCAGACATGTTTAACAACTAAGCTATTAAAAAATTATACCATATTCTGGGGAAACGTACAAACTTTTTAGGACTCAAAAATTACATTTAATTAAGTTATTCAAGTTTGATACTAAAAAAGACAAGGCTAACACTAACATTCCTGACTTTCTTTACCTAAATCGCCGACTGACCAAGTACGGAATAACCTTTCTGGGTTGAGTGTGGAACCCTTTGAGATTCAACCAATTTTAATAATAAGTGTTACTGTGCACTGTCTCTTGTTGGTAAGTTTAGTTTCAAAAATCATTACTTTCTTATAAATTTGTCAGATGCCACTGATTATTGGAATAATATTAGAATTCCACGTAATGAATATTTTTCAAACTAAGGTAGATTCGCGAAACTCAAAGGTTCTGACAGTGCTGGACGCTCTCTCTTCTTGCGCAGACAAGACCCTTCCACTAAATTTTGCTTGAAGATATTTACCAGATAATGGGTAATCAATAATTTTAAATAAATGCGTTTTTAAGATTACTGCACTCTCAAACACAAACCAGGATTATTGCCATTCTTCGTTTCAACATTTTCGGTTTGTGACGGTTTCTAGAATGAAACAAAAACTCAATCCCGTTGCCTAGGTAGTTTGTGAAATCATTAAAAATAGGTTTAATTTAAAAATGTTTGAGGCGCCATGTTTTTGCACGATTAAACTTCAATCTAATTCCAGTTCAACTTTTAATTGTTCACTACAAAATATAGTATATATATGCGGTACTATAAAAGTGTGCTTTTATCCTTTGTAATCAATATATTATCGATAATGTCGATAATGTATATTTATTACTAGCTATTTACTAATTATTAGTTTTGTAATATGAATTGTATGCTACATAACATTAACTATACCATATGAATTACATAATAAGACGTTTAGTCTTATCCAATTATGGGAACTAATTATTTTAAATTATTACAAGACACTCTTTCATAACGAAAGTAAATGTGTTAAAATGTCATAATAGATTGTATTTTATAGTTTCTGACATTTTATACTTATATTTTTAAGTCTCAAATCTGCTATAGATACCACTTCTCTTCGCGTCAATCAACACCCTTCTCATTATGCAAATCACATTCAATTTTTTAATATGCCCTTGACATGTGATAGTTTTATTACTACCCATAATGATTTAACTGGGGTAGATATGTTGTCGTAGCAAAATTACGTTTGTATTCCAATTTTGGATTTGAGCAATTTACATTTTGACAGCACTAACGATTGTATCATGGTAAATAAATCACCTAATTGTGCTTCGAGTACTCCTAAATCAACTCGTACACACTTTAACAAATTAAAACTTTTGCTTAATCAGTTATAAAACCATATAAAATGATTTTTGTTGTAATCACGATTATATCATCGCAAAGAAATAGTAAGTTGGATATACACATACTTTATATAAAAAGTTTTTCGCGCGTTATACTTCGAAGGTGAAAGTTTTTTTAACTTCTTTCATTTTTTTATAAGTATTTAAAATATTTTTTCATTGCACATTTATTAACAAATATGTGTTTGTGTGAATATATATACATGATGTTATTAATCATATGCATAATATATTAAATGTATATGCTACCATTAAATTCATGATCCGACGGATTATTATTGGCGCGAGCTACAACAAATTATAATCTCCATAATTTGCATACTTTTTCGTGCGCTTCACTGTAGAGGCGTAGTAGGTGGTGAAAAAGTATGCGATACAAATAATTGCAATAATATTTCCGACGGCCTAGTAAATACAATATAAAACTCATCCAATGTGAATAACCTGATAACAGATTTTCCTTTCATTTATGTATGAAGTAGGTAGACAGGGTATTTATGTATATACGCTTATTCCATCGTCTTTCCATAACGTATGTAGTAAGTAGAAAAAATTATTCAACTGATACAACTTGTAATGGATTATCTTAATTATATCATGATGATCATGTTATGTGATTCGAATTAAAATTATGCTGTGTCTAATAATTTATGATTGTAGATCATGAATGGAGATCGACGCGTAAGCGACAATCAAAACAAATGTTAAATTCGAAAATATAATTTAGAATCATCCAGATTTTATTTTAAATGTTTAAATTAGTGTTGTGTTGTACCTTGGAACTAATATAGTAACACTCGATAGAGATTAACAGAGGACATACTATATTTTAATTATGCCGGAGTATAAGCAATTAAAATTATCTTTGAACAAACAGTTATCGTTGTTGTTATGTTTTAACAAAATGTGACGTTTTCTATATTTACAAGGTGGACAACAACTTGGTACATTGGAGCAACAAGAATTTCAAGATTAAAATTTTTTTCTAAGTATTTTGCAAAGCAACATATTATATTTTTATGATCAGCTTAGAATTTCAAAATTATTCTAGTGTTATTTCTTGAAATCAAAGTTCATTTAAGAAGTTTAAAGCTTATACAGTAGATTTAGGTGGTACCCCTGACAATTAATTATGTACTTTACTACAGTACATTAAAATCCAGAGGATGAATAAAACTCAAATGTATGGTCACGCAAATCGATTCGAGAGGCAGACAAAGCAAGACAATAAGCAACCAAAGAACTAAAGGTGTTACATAAGCCGAAGCAATGGGAGGCGAAGCCAATAAACCACAGCAAAAATCAATAGATTTAGACATCAGTCAAATATTACAAGATATTCTCATGAAACTAACAAAATTTGATGAGAGGCTACAAAAATTGGAAGATAGCGCATTGGTAGCTAAACCCAAATCCGCGCAAAAATGAAGAGCACAATGAAAATCATGTCGTGGAATGCTACCGGTCTGCTCCGGCATCTACAAAAATTACAAGAAGTCCTCGATATTGAGAATATAGATGTGTGTCTTATTTCGGAAACACAGTTTACTAATCAATCCTGCTATTGCGTATATCACACTACTCATTCAGAAATATATCATATATCATTAAAAATATCCTACATTTTGAAGAAGTATGAAAAAGAAGAAATTCAGGTCACAGTGGTTTATATAAAAACCAACAACTTTCCTATTGTTGTGGCAGGAACAATACTCAGAGTTCTTCAAGCGTCTGGGAAAAGGATAATAATAGATGGTGACTTCAATGCGAAGAATACTCACTGGGGTCCTAGATTAACTACAACTAAAGGAAATTAATTACTGATTGTCATTAAAGAAAATGGATGTGAATCCATTCCAACAGGAAAACCAACATATTGACCAACTGACTCAGGAAAAATACCTGACTTGATCGAATTTTTTATAATTAAAAATATTTCTATTAATTTTATGAAAGTCGAAGAAAGTCAAGATATGAGCTAAGGTCATTCTCCGATAGTCCTACCCTAACTGAGGATATAATCCAAAAAGGGAATAATCCAGTACTAACCAACAAACATACGGACTGAGAAAGTTTCAAAGTACACCTTGAACAAAGCATACTTTTGAAAGTTCCATTAACAACTATGGATAAACTGGACAAAGAAGTAGAAAATTTCATTACGGATATTCAATAATCAGCATGGGAAAGTACTCCTGAAATCAAATCAAGGCTAAAAGGAAATAACTATTCTATAGAAATTAGAAATCTCCTTAGGGAAAATCCAGAAAAAGTGGCACCAAAGCTCTCGTCTTGTGGAGCTCTACAAGACAAAAAAAGACTAAACAATCTTACTCAACAATTAACAAGAGAAATTCAGTAACTAAAAAATGAGTCAGTGGGAATATGGGAAAAACAAAGAAAAAGCTGAAGGATTTGCTAATCATCTTAAAAATATATTTCAACCTCATGAATATCAAATACAAGAAACATTGAATGAAAACATAATACAAATTATCGAATTATCGATTAACCTTGTCACACCTACAACGCCTACTGAAATAACAAACGAAATTAAAACCAATTTAAACTTAAAGAAAGCACCAGGGTTTGGTATGATTACCGGAAAAATAATAAAGCAGCTACCGAGAAAAGGTACGGTAAAGTTAACTAGTATCATAAACGCTGCATTCAGGTTAAAATATGTGCCAAAACTATTGAAAGTGGCTGAGGTTATCATGATTCCCAAACCAGGAAAACCGCCACATCTAATATTATCATATAGGCCTATATAGTTGCTGCCAATAATGTCTAACTCTTTGAAACGTTACTATTAAAAACACTCAAACTAATAATTGAAAAAAATAACCTAATTCCGAATCACCAATTTGGTTTCGCAGTGAGCACTCAACTATTGATCAAGTGCATAGAATAACCAATATCATTGAGAAGACTTTAGAAGAGAAGAAGGTTGTCCTGCAGTATTCTTTGATGTAGCGCAGACCTTTGACAAGGTTTGGCACGAAGTTTTAATCTACAAACTTAAATTAATCCTACCTAAACAGTACAGCATAATACTGGAATCGTACATAACGGAAAAATATGTCACGCCTAAGCAAGAAGATGAATATTCTGAGGTTAAGGAAATAAGAACAGGAGTTCCACAAGAAAGTGTACTTGGGCCACTTCTGTATTTACTATACACTCGAGATGTTCCAAACCCACGTACATTTAAATGAAACCAAATCTTACATGTCGACTTTACCAACAAGAGATTAGTACACAAACCAATATATAAGAAACACCACATGCAAACAGTGCCAAATATCTTAGTATGACATTAGATGTTAAGCTTCGCTGGAAAGCTCATCTAATGAAGAAAAGAGACGAGTTGGGATTAAAATACAATAAAATGTGTTGGTTACTGGGAAGAAACTCTCATCTATCAATCCCTAATAAGCTTTTCCTTTTTTTCTGGACTTATGGTATACAGCGTGGGGATGTACCAAGCAGAGCTACATGGATATTATCAAAAGATTCCAAAATAAAGTGCTAAGAAACATCGTCAACGCACCTTAGTTTGTCAGTCATAAACAACGGCTACTTCACCATGTCAACAGAGAGGGCATCCAGCTACTGGATAATATGGATTTAGTTAGAAGGCTCAAAAGAGTACAGCCTTTTGATAAATATCAAAGCTAAGCAATACATTGAAGCATGAACTCTTACATTTCAGTCAAATGTGGTAATTTAAGTTAGAATAAAATTGCTTATTAGTCTTCGAATAGATTGTAAAATCTAGAAAATAGATTATATTTGACTTATGTTGAGCTTTTTACTACAATTTACTCGTACTTAAATGGATATTCATTGAAATTGTTTATGTCGCTCAGATAAAGATTTTTAGGGTAATACATTTTCAGCCCCTTTTTCAGAAACCTTCCTTTTAAATTTGTTTACTATTTTTGCATTACGAAACTACGAATCGCTAGTAAGGTATAAATTACACATTTGTATTCAAGACAATTCTCAGAATTAAAATCACAAACAACAAAAATAGTATGGGGCGCGTGCCATTCAATATTTCACTGATTTGGCTATTATTCTTTGTTAAGCAGCATATTCCACGCGAGACTATAAATATCCTTGTTTTATTTCTTCAAATGAAACAGTAAGCGTAAATAATCAACTGTGTTTCATAAATATCTATATCAGATTTTAATAAGGCTTTCATAACTGGAAATTGTCGATGAAAGTTTTATAATCCCAATTTTATAAAAGAAACCGAATTTCATCATAATCGAATTTTTATAATCTACATGTTAATTAACTGACCAAATTTCATCATATTTGAGCATGAATTTACCTACTTCCTCCACCCCAATTGACCAAGTTTCAGAATTATAACGGTATTGTACATACTGAATTTCATCTTAATCTGACTAGAATTGGCCTAATTCCATCCTGGGGAGTTAAATTGCAAAACATCTAACAAACACCGATTCATAATCATTATTTCGTAGAATAATTTTGTCCAACAAGAATTAGACAGCTCCGCCGGAACGGGCTCATATTCAAGAATTTGCACAAAAATCATTTTAGAATCCAAAT
This sequence comes from Nephrotoma guestfalica, assembly GCA_963691935.1. NCBI lineage: Eukaryota > Metazoa > Arthropoda > Insecta > Diptera > Tipulidae > Nephrotoma > Nephrotoma guestfalica. The sequence goes on along the minus strand of OY829913.1, from coordinate 195,747,754 downwards.
TTTATTTTACCGACTTATTTGTGGACACCGACTTATTAAAATGGGAGGAGACGTAAGTACGTCTCTAAACAGAAATTTCTCCCAAAATGTGTCTTGACTAAATGTAATTATGAATAAATATACATGAATATACATCAGAGGACTCATGTAGACATTCCGAGGTTAATCTATTTTATTATTGGCAATCTGTATAAGCCTAACAAGAACAATGAACTATAAAATAACTATGCCGATATGTTTATAAGATACGTATATATGGATTAAATATAGCAAAAAATTAAATTTGTGTAATATAAATATATCAAAACTATATCATAAGATTAACCTCAGAGAAATTGGCTTATAAAATTTGCACTACTTGATTTCTCTTATAAAGGGTGATTTTTTTGTGGTTAGGATTTTCATGCATTAGTATTTGACAGATCACGCGGGATTTCAGACAAGGTGTCAAAGAGAAAGATGCTCAGTATGCTTTGACATTTCATAATGAATAGACTTACTAACGAGCAACGCTTGCAAATAATTGAATTATATTACAAAAATCAGTGTTCGGTTCGAAAAGTGTTTCGCGATTTACGTCCGATTTATGGTCTACATAATCGACCAAGTGAGCAAACAATTAATGCGATTGTGACCAAGTTTCGCACTCAGTTTACTTTATTGGACATTAAACCAACCACACGAATGCGTACAGTGCGTACAGAAGAGAATATTGCGTCTGTTTCTGAGAGTGTTGCTGAAGACCGTGAAATGTCGATTCGTCGCCGTTCGCAGCAATTGGGTTTGTGTTATTCGACGACATGGAAGATTTTACGCAAAGATCTTGGTGTAAAACCGTATAAAATACAGCTCCTGCAAGAACTGAAGCCGAACGATCTGCCACAACGTCGAATTTTCAGTGAATGGGCCCTAGAAAAGTTGGCAGAAAATCCGCTTTTTTATCGACAAATTTTGTTCAGCGATGAGGCTCATTTCTGGTTGAATGGCTACGTAAATAAGCAAAATTGCCGCATTTGGAGTGAAGAGCAACCAGAAGCCGTTCAAGAACTGCCCATGCATCCCGAAAAACGCACTGTTTGGTGTGGTTTGTACGCTGGTGGAATCATTGGACCGTATTTTTTCAAAGATGCTGTTGGACGCAACGTTACGGTGAATGGCGATCGCTATCGTTCGATGCTAACAAACTTTTTGTTGCCAAAAATGGAAGAACTGAACTTAGTTGACATGTGGTTTCAACAAGATGGCGCTACATGCCACACAGCTCGCGATTCTATGGCCATTTTGAGGGAAAACTTCGGAGAACAATTCATCTCAAGAAATGGCCCGGTAAGTTGGGCACCAAGATCATGCGATTTGACGCCTTTAGACTATTTTTTGTGGGGCTACGTCAAGTCTAAAGTCTACAGAAATAAGCCAGCAACTATTCCAGTTTTGGAAGACAACATTTCCGAAGAAATTCGGGCTATTCCGGCCGAAATGCTCGAAAAAGTTGCCCAAAATTGGACTTTCCGAATGGACCACCTAAGACGCAGCCGCGGTCAACATTTAAATGAAATTATCTTCAAAAAGTAAATGTCATGGACCAATCTAACGTTTCAAATAAAGAACCGATGAGATTTTGCAAATTTTATGCGTTTTTTTTTAAAAAAAAGTTCTCAAGCTCTTAAAAAATCACCCGTTATATTTATTCCTCGATGATGTAATACATACAGTTTTAATTTGTAAATCTAGTGGCAACGACCAACATGTCAATGATTTTTTTCGTCCATAAAACAGAAATTACGTTTTTTTTGTTATTACGTCACAAGTAAGTCGGTACGATGAATTAATTGGAATGACTTGACCGACTTATTCAAGATGGCATCAAATAAGTCAATAAGTATGTAATAACTCAGTATTTGGAAATCAGCCTTAGGCGCACAATTGATTTAGTTCGACTCCATTGACCCACGTTCCAGAACTTCTTTCGAATATAATTTTTTAGTTAGAATGCATTGTAAGTACAGAATTTTAACACAGTACGAAATTTATCATTCAGTAAACCCTATACTCGTACAATGTTTGCGATTTGAATTTTTATTATTCAGTGAGAAAATAGATAAAAAAACCTTGATCGTCGCAAAAACAAAAATGAACTAGTAAGGCGCATTGCGCTATAATCTTTGCATTTTGTTTCTTTGTTTGCAATCTATTTTGGTACCAAAACACTTTCAAAGTCCTCTCTTTTCTACTCCGTTGTCAACTAAATTGAGAAGGTGCGATTATAGGTGTTTATAAAGTAAACCATAGTATCAACATGGAAGATCGTATAGTAAATTCTGCACACCAGAGGATATAGTTGTGTTTATTACATCACTGACAGTATTCCTTATTATCGATATAAAAGCAAGAGCTTTAACCACTGTGTCATTTGGACAGTATCTTTAAATTTCCCATCAAAATATCCAAGTTTCGAGAAATTAGATTAAATTATATTTTATGTTATCGGTAATGATAAAGCACTGGTTCAAGTGAAATTCACTTAACCAATATTACATATTCTAGTGACGTTTTGATTTTCTAATCGTCATTCAATAATATAAAATAATTAGATTGGTTCTTACTGATTTGAAAAGAACAATAGCCAAAAGGCATATTAAACTTATTCAAAGATGAAAATATAGGTAAAAAAGTCAGGGTGAGCTTGAGATTTTCACCACAATTAAATTTGAATGTTAAGAAAAACTAAACTTCAATCAATTAAATGTGGCTGTGTTCCTGTGAGTCTGTCATGCTTTTTTAATAAATTGTTTAAATAGCCTTTTTCGGAATGATATCTATAAGTGTGTTTGGTACGTGAATTAATACCTAAAGTACTCTTAGTAGCGAAACCACTTAAATCGGTTATGTAGTTCCCTAGAGCGAATCGGTTTAACAATCCAGTCGTATATTCAGTCTGGTGGTTTAAGCTCACGAGAAATTGTTTGACGAATCGAATTTGCGCTAATTTGGTAATACTTTAAGTATTAGTACTGAATGTTTTAACGGTTTATAGTTGTGTACAAATTACAAGACAAAATAATTTTTAAAAATGTCTAAAAAAATTCAGTAGGTCCGTTCACGCACAATATTCAACTTCATTTAGCAAACTAAGTGTTTTCATTGATTTTAAATTGAAACAAAAAATTGTTTTAATGCTCATTACTCTACTTATATTCTCTAAGAAAACAAAAAATACCTCTTCATTTTTTTATTTTTTGGTTTTTCTTGTTATATCTCTTTATTGGTTATTCGGATCCAATTCGAACTATAACTTAATGCGAGGGAACTAACAACAACATTCATAAAATCAAAACTGCGTGTAAGTTTCCAAGAGTTTCGGCCTTAAAATGGCCGCTGCAAGAACCCAACCAGATAATACATAAGCCCCTTTTTAAAAAGGGGTTATGTCTTTATTTGGAGCTAACATTAAATTCTTGGGGCAAATCTTGTGAAATAAAATTCCTGGTGTTATTTTATTTCCCCGCTTCCAAAGCTATTTCTTCACATAAAAAGCTTATGTATAAGCAGTTTGTTTGTTTTTGCAGCGGCCATTTTAAAGCCAAACTGTTAGAAACTTACAAGGTTAATGGTATTTTTGATTTCCTGCATGTTGCGGTTCCCTCATAAAAAATTATAGTTCGAATGGGACCCTGATAACCAATAAAGAGATATAACAAGAAAAATCCAGAAATAAAAAGTGAAGAACAATTTTTGGTGAGTTTTAATATATTAAAGAATAGACTGCATTCTGAATGCACTCAACTAATTCAATCAATTTTCTTCCAGAACTAACAGATATGGCTATATGTATAACAGAGATAGAGAAGTTTCGAAACCTGGCTCGAAACTTGGCTTAAGTTCTAAAATAAGGGTCATGTAATGACGGATCGAATAATGTCCTTAAACACTAGCTCTGGGTAATCGAGACGTGTCTTTTATGATTTTTTTTTCTGTTAGAGAACTTACTATTGCCAACTCAAAACATTATCAATCATTTCCGGCAACTCATATTGCTAGGAGAATGGCAATTATTAATTTTTGTATTGGTCCGCATGGAGTCTGGTCGATTGCGCCAATCCTACCATACTCCTGGTGTTGTGCAACTTTCCCACAGTTGGTCTGTGTTATAGGTTATCCAAAACATAAAGAATTATTTACGGCAAATCATATTTCTAGGAAAATGGCACGATTTTCTCATATTCTTATATGGACTCATATGGAACTTGGCCATTTACACCATTACTACCTAACTTCATATGCCTAGATTTGTACAGATCATTTTTTTTAATTTTGCCGAAATTGATGAGTTTTGATAAAAATAAAGTTTATTTTACCAAAATTGGGCGTCCCTACAATCCAGGCGAATCGACTATTCGAAACCATACCTTAACCTTGGACCTTGGGAGGTCCTTGCGAAATTTGGTGAGAGTCTATCTACCGAAAGTTTCTGCAGTTGAAAAGTTTAGCATTTACAAAAAACGATAAAGAATTAAAAAGTTCAAATTAATTTAAAGTTTAACTTTTCAACAAGGGTTGGCATTGGAGGTTTTCTGAAATTTAAGCAGAAATAAAGATTTTTCATTATAACGGGTGATTTTTTAAGAGCTTGAGAACTTTTTTTTAAAAAAAAACGCATAAAATTTGCAAAATCTCATCGGTTCTTTATTTGAAACGTTAGATTGGTCCATGACATTTACTTTTTGAAGATAATTTCATTTAAATGTTGACCGCGGCTGCGTCTTAGGTGGTCCATTCGGAAAGTCCAATTTTGGGCAACTTTTTCGAGCATTTCGGCCGGAATAGCCCGAATTTCTTCGGAAATGTTGTCTTCCAAAACTGGAATAGTTGCTGGCTTATTTCTGTAGACTTTAGACTTGACGTAGCCCCACAAAAAATAGTCTAAAGGCGTCAAATCGCATGATCTTGGTGCCCAACTTACCGGGCCATTTCTTGAGATGAATTGTTCTCCGAAGTTTTCCCTCAAAATGGCCATAGAATCGCGAGCTGTGTGGCATGTAGCGCCATCTTGTTGAATCCACATGTCAACTAAGTTCAGTTCTTCCATTTTTGGCAACAAAAAGTTTGTTAGCATCGAACGATAGCGATCGCCATTCACCGTAACGTTGCGTCCAACAGCATCTTTGAAAAAATACGGTCCAATGATTCCACCAGCGTACAAACCACACCAAACAGTGCATTTTTCGGGATGCATGGGCAGTTCTTGAACGGCTTCTGGTTGCTCTTCACTCCAAATGCGGCAATTTTGCTTATTTACGTAGCCATTCAACCAGAAATGAGCCTCATCGCTGAACAAAATTTGTCGATAAAAAAGCGGATTTTCTGCCAACTTTTCTAGGGCCCATTCACTGAAAATTCGACGTTGTGGCAGATCGTTCGGCTTCAGTTCTTGCAGGAGCTGTATTTTATACGGTTTTACACCAAGATCTTTGCGTAAAATCTTCCATGTCGTCGAATAACACAAACCCAATTGCTGCGAACGGCGACGAATCGACATTTCACGGTCTTCAGCAACACTCTCAGAAACAGACGCAATATTCTCTTCTGTACGCACTGTACGCATTCGTGTGGTTGGTTTAATGTCCAATAAAGTAAACTGAGTGCGAAACTTGGTCACAATCGCATTAATTGTTTGCTCACTTGGTCGATTATGTAGACCATAAATCGGACGTAAATCGCGAAACACTTTTCGAACCGAACACTGATTTTTGTAATATAATTCAATTATTTGCAAGCGTTGCTCGTTAGTAAGTCTATTCATTATGAAATGTCAAAGCATACTGAGCATCTTTCTCTTTGACACCTTGTCTGAAATCCCGCGTGATCTGTCAAATACTAATGCATGAAAATCCTAACCACAAAAAAATCACCCTTTACAAGTCAGTTTTACCAAACCTTCGGTAAGTTTAATATTTCGTTTTAGCAAGCTCCATTTTTGTTTTTGAGACTATTCGGAAGTGTGGTTTATATCATCTTGATTGTGGAGCCTATACATCTAATAACTTCTTAACGAAGAATGTGAAGCCCAGAAAAAATAAATTGTTGTTCTTAAATTTATCTAAATTGACTTAATTCTGCCAAAGATATATTAAAACTCATAAAACAAAAGCAAAACAAGATAAATTTATTCAAAAACCGAACAATTATATTATTTCGAAATTAAATTTACAAATAAACATATTAAACCAAAGCCAAATGATGAGTATAGAGCCCGTCCTAACGGTAGGATTTACTTGAAACTTTTTTGGTGATTTGATGGCATAAAGTAAAGTGGTAACAACTAATTTTGGTTTCTGGAACTCTTAGCTTTCAGGAGTAAATAAACAAAATTCTTATCAAATGCATTGCCCTGTTCAGATATGAGATCGTAGTACCAATCACAATGGCAGAGTTGGCTTGAAATTTATTTGGTCAGTAGAGCACATTATGGCAAGGGGTTTTTACAGATCCGGTTTCTTGAAACCAATTTTATATACAAAATATATATTTGAATGCTAAGTTGGTGGCATAATGTCAAGTAGTAACTACTAGAATGTAAATTTTGGTCGTCTTTTGAGATTAAGAGAGTATAAGAAAACCGCAAATTGCCGATAGTTCTAAACACGCTTGTCTACCGTGATATAAATTTTGTATGGTACATTATTGCTTATTTTATGATAAAAGTTATTCTCTTCTTATACACCGCACACATATTTGTTTTTAGCATAAACAATTATCAATTTTTCTACTCCCACATTCTCACTAAACGATCAAATTTTGCACTCACCAGGTTTGGAACTCACGCCAATCTTAACGGCAGAATCGGTTTCAAAAGTTTATGATCAGTAGAACCAATATTTGCAAATGGATTAGGGAGAAACCGCTTGTCATAATTCCCTTCCAGTTGTAATTGGTGCTACGCTACAGTCTCAATTGTGTTTAGCGGTCTAATATAATTTGTAAATGTGTCGCCCAAATATTGTCACGTTTTTGAATATAGTGTTGCTTTTAATACAGTATATTTTATTAGTTTAATTGTTTGCGATAAATTAATGTCAATTTAATATTTTTTTATACAATTCCGAGTTATTCTTTATTTATCTCTGATGAACTAATTTAGTCTAACTAAACACAACATTATAGCCTATAATCTATCGTCAAAATATTGGCATAATGATGAAGATTAGCAGAATAAAATATTAACAAACTATTATTGTTATATTATAAAACCTACTTTCTGGTTCCTATACAAAGGAACTAGATAGCTTAAGAGATAGGTACTAGAATATCTAACCTACCTTTAATTTCATAAAAACAAAAACATAAACAAAAAATGAATCATAAAAACTAATTTTAGTTACGTTTGTTTTAATACAAATTTTAGTCAAGTGATAAAACTCAAACAGGTTAAGATTGATTTCTATATTATATTAGTATGGATTATATCATAAGATTTTTGGATTTTTTTATTTTACTAAAGCTCAGTTTGATAGTACCTACACCTAATGGGATAGGTTTATTTCGGAAGAAATCTAGAATTCACACACAATTAAACTGCTTCGTTCAGATTACCTCATCTTTAAATTTGGGAATTGCGCCCATAAATTCGACATAAATTAACAGCATCATAAATTCTAATACATAATGTAAAAAAAACACTTAAAACAAATATTAGTCTTCAACAACTGATCAACAAATATAAAGTTTATTACAACAACATATTGATAAAATTCTGTTGTCCTTTTCGGGAATCTATTTATGAGTTGGCCTCGAACTCTAAACATATTAGCAATCATCAAAGTTATACAAATACCAGAGGTTGAATTATAGATAAACTTAGTTTAACAACTAATCGTATACGACTATAAAATCAAAAACACAATCCAGGAATAACAATGTGTATATTTCTAGCTAAAACTTAAATTTATGATACACAGATCATCCCTAAGGGTTAAGGCAAAGAAGCAAAAGTTTTTACTTTGATAAGAAATCAAACAATATTTTCTGTCCAGAATTTTATTTTAATAAAGTTTTAATTCACTACCTTTCGTTTCTGCTAATGGTGATTAAATTTGGTTTTCCGTTCCTTGGGTTTTTTAGTTTTATTTATAGTTGTGTAGTGAGTCATTATACAACAAGCAAAAACTGAGTGTAAATAAATAGTTATTATAGTCAGCCCTAGAATTCCTCAAGGAAAATTCAAAATGTAAAAAATCTCATTTTATGTATATTCAATTCTCCACAAAACAAGCAATTGTATAATTAAAACAACGATTTCTGTAAACCAATGAAAATTTACTCATAGGAGATAAGTTAGTAAATAATTTTGCGTTCACTCTCCAGTACAATTCTAAAACATGTCGAAGTTCAGAGAATGCTAAGCTGTTGATAGTAACTGTTGTCGAAAGATTGGATCTGTAAATTTCACCAATAACCATACTTTCCGAGAATTGATTTTAATTTTTTGTCCAATTAAGCGTTATTACCTGTTGTAATTTTTGCGACAATTACAGAACCTGTTCATGAACATAGTAAAATCTCAAAACTGAATTATCATTTTACAGCAATAAATCTTTTTGCAAAACTTCGCTCTTGTTTATCATCACTGTTACTTGGTTAGAATTTAAAATCGCATTGATCAGATTAGTTCTCATCTTTGATAGCACGTTATGGACGCTAAATAATTAGTTGATGTTCGGCCTAATTACATAAGAAAAGAGATGTGCATTGAATGAAACTTGATCACGAGATACTAACTCATTTTGATATAGGAATAATAAAATCAATTCGAATGATATGCTGGGTACAGGCCTTGTTTCCCGATCATAAATCGATTCACCCCGCAGGCCTGTAGTCAGCACCAATGAAAGCAGTACTTCGCATAAGATATTCTATGATGGTACGATTCTACGATGGTACTATGTGTGGATCAGTTGGGTGTCTTTACGCGTATTTCGTAATTGTCTACATGTTAGCGATGAAAATAGTGTAGATAACTGGATTCAGTGGGGTTTGGGTGGGGTTTCTCAGAAATTTTGGAAGTTAAAATTGAATTTTACAATCCAAAAAGATGAGATTTGCACATTCAAAATAATTTAAGAGTTGGATATATCTTAAACTAGAGTAGAATTTAAAAAATGGATAAATCCGTATCCGTTAACCGAAATTATTTTTTCAACAGTATTCGATATCGGATTAGAACATTTTTATCACAAATTCTAGTATACTAGAGAAATGATGCTATCTCGGCTGAATTAAAATGACTCAAGCATTTCACTCAAATAAAATTATTAATTATTTTGTGTTTGGCTACGAAACACATGAATCGATTGTACTGAAATGAGATTATGTGGTGTTTTGAAGTTTATAAACATAAATATTCTGAATCTTCATTTATGGTTCAAATATCACCAGATATTTTCATTTATGGTTCAAATATCACCACAGGTTTGACCACAAAACAAATGTGGGCTGATGTGGAGCAAATATGAACTGAAGAAACATAAATATCGGTTTATAGAAAAATCACTAGCCCCATCTACCCCCGACAATTCGTGTAAAATATTTTTTATGGCGGTTTATTAGAATTGCCAGAACGTTTTTATATTTTCACTGCCCAGAAATAAAATTTAATCTAATATCTATCTGAGGTGTATTATCATCCAATTCATGGTTATAATCATATGTGGTAGTATACAATATAAAAAAAATTTCAAGCTTTGTCTACCGCCTCGATTGGCCTTTTGGTTAATCGTTAACCGTTAAACTTAAATCAATTCCGCGCCCGTTCGTTAAGTGAAATAATTTTGGTGTGCTCAATCTGCTGGATTTTTAACCACAAAAAAATATTTATTGTGCGGTAACCCGACAAATGAGAAGTCAAAGCTCATGTGTTCGTTTACAAGACAACGAATTTTGGTTATCCAAACTTATTACGACAATGGTCGTTCTTTAAAAAAAAGCGTTTCGTAAATTACGTGATGATTTTGTTCAGCATGGACGTATGCTCTGTAGAGCATGGATTTCGCAAAATTGTTGAACGATTTGAAGAAACTGGATCAGTCGCAGTTCTAGAGCGTCTGAACAAAATCGTCCAGTTCGTACTCGTAAAACAGTAATAGCTGTAAGTGAAAATGTTCGTGAAGAACCAAGCATCTCTTTGAGGCGTCGTTCAGTGAATAGTGAGCGCTATCGTGTCATATTACGAGACAAGATTTTGGTGGCGAAAATTGGATGAAATTGTTTTAGATCATCTTTGGTTTCAACAAGGCGGTGCCACATGTCACAAAAATCGTGAAACACTCGGCTTATTGCCAACCAAGTTCGATGATAATTTCAAGAAATTCTGATGACAAAGACCATGCGATTTGACACCGTTAGATTATTTTCTTTGGGATGATCAGTCTTTGGGGTGATCGGCCATGATCTACAAAAAATTCAAAATCATAAGAAACATTCGAGCTGAAATAGAGGCCATTAAATGGCATCGAATCAACTTTCATTTTCAATAAAAAAATTTGGGATGCCAACATATATTATGTGTTTTCGTTAATATAAAAAAAACTGACAGATGGAACACCTTATGTTATTTTGACAATATTTGGGCTAACATAAGTTTTTGCACACTCGAAGGAGTTGGTTCAAAAATTATTATTCGCATATCTCTCGGTAAACTTGCGTGCATCGGTATAATCAGCAGCGGCTCACGTGATTTGCACCTTATGTTATTTTGGCAATATTTGGGCTAACATAAGTTTTTGCACACTCGAAGGAGTTGGTTCAAAAATTATTATTCGCATATCTCTCGGTAAACTTGCGTGCATCGGTATAATCAGCGGCGGCTCACGTGATTTGCACGGCACTCGGCAGATCGGCTTAGACCAGTTCAGCTCCTTTGAAGTATCGATACTGAACACCGGAGCCGATGTATTTAAGTCCGCTTAATCTGATGAAGGATTACACGAACTCAAATACATCCGAAAATAAAAGATAATCAAACAATTTTTCTACATCCGATGTTGTTCTTTAGTAGTTTATTATTTCAATTCTGGCCGAAATCGAGCAACGTCCTTAATCAGATCAAATCAAATGTCTCTATGCAATATTTTTGTATCAGGTTCTAATTCTAATTAGTAGAAATGTTTGTTCAAAGTTCTAATATATTTTCTTATAATATTAGAGATTACGTAAGTATTTCCTTTTGTAGGGATGATAAAATGATATTCCATGCACCATATGCATGGAACATAACATAAGGCTTTGGCTCACTTCGATCACCCCGAGTTCCAACATTCGATCTAATTCGGAGTACTTTTTTGTTGAACAGCGTGGGACACAGAGTAATAACGCTGTTTAAACGGGACTGCGTCTCTTACGTCAATATGGTGGGTCACTAGAGAGGTTCGACCAAGACCTAATCTTTTAAAACTTGGCAATTGTTCGATAATAACTTATCGCTGATTTTGAGCCTCCCTGAGTGGGTGTTTCTTTAAGTTGGGTCTCAGACTAAAAACCTCCCAGAAGTCGTAAATACAATTCCTGCTGCACGTAGGAATAACAAAAATTTGCATTTTGACGGATTTTTCCTGGTAGGGACTGTTTTTTTATGTACCCACTAACTGATTGAACTGCTCCATTGGCCGTTTGAATGGTATAGCGAAGTGGGTGTGATTATGTTGAACAGAAATTCATCAGCGTTTTCACTATCTAATAGTGTTATCTAATAATCCACGAAGCTCGACTCCTAATAACGGTACCAATGCGAAAGGTCGGTTATCATTTATATCATTCTCATTCTCTACCTCTGCCAAGGTTGAATTTGAAAGTTTTTGTTCAAGTTGCCGTTTGTTTTGAAAGTATTTATATTTGCTAACTCTACTAATTCTTTACGGCCGTGGATTACCGTAAATAGGTTTATATAGGACGTTAGGGTTATTGGACAAGTTTACGTGGGTTTTGCTCTTGCTTTCAGTTCTGGGTCCGTATTGGAATCTGAGTCCATCCTGATCGGTCTGGGTCGAAGTGGGGTAGGTGGACGGAAATGAGCTCCCAGGAGCTCTCATTCTCGATTGCGAGTTTTGTGCCCGTCGTGAACAATTGTTGCAATAAAATATAACGTAATAAAACATGTGTTGAGGTAGAAGTGAACAATCTATAAAAGTAAGTCCAATATCACGACAATTCCAGCACATAAACGTATATCTATGAGTATAAGAGTTTGTTGTTGGCTGTTTTGCTGATCTCGAATTATTGAAAACATATACGCCTCAACATTCACGAGATAATTAAAAAGGTTCACTGGCTGATTTATGGTTTGCGGCTTAAAATCATCAGTCTTAACTGGAGAAGAAACTAATTCATTGGCATTCAAATAACGAGTGGGAAGATTTATGTTTTGCTCTGGAGTATAGCCAATGGTCTGCCAAATTTCTTCAATATACGAGTAGATGCATTTATTTGTTAAAGAAGCCACCGAATCAAACTAATTGCCCGCTAATTGTGATTTTAAAGTCGGTTGCATGTTTTTCGGATAGAGGAGTTTTCAAAGGGAGTGCTAGTGTAAGAATGTCTTAGTAAAAAATTTATGAAAGTTTCTTTCTGGTACTTTTGCTTCCGATTATCCGATTACATGTCCCTTTACTTTCCAATATAGTTCAGTAATGCTCTCGTGCTACGCCTATTAGAAGGCAAAACAAATCAAGAACTAATTGATCCTGACTTATGCCGTGAGTGGATGCCAAACGTTCGGTCTGAAAAAAAAAATTCTCAACGATAATGTCCGAAGATGTACCACCGTAGGAGATATTCCACTCCATTATATTAGATATGTGATTTGTTATATTCATTGGTTGTATACAAATAGGTTTCCAGAGTAGAATTTTTTAACGTGAGTAAATACAAGTTTTTTCTGCTAATTTTATAATTACATTAGGCCTAAATATTCATCAACTGACAGTCAATCGATGATTGTTGTTTGTCTTACTTTTTCAATGGGATTATATGACTTGTGATCTCTAGCGGGCCTATACTTATTATTACAATATTTACGCGCCACTGCCATATACAAACAATTGGTAAAATGTTTCAAATGTGAGATAAGAATGAAGTTCTCAATTTTGAAATACTTCCATTAACAAAGTTATGCTGTTTGCTAAAAGAAACAATATTTGACGACATACTCTACATTAGGTCTAGTTTTTAATTCAACCCGAGCAAGCAGTGCGCTGTCAAAAAATACTGTGTTTTTTATTTAACATGAGTAATTTTACTCTGCAGATCGCGTTTTTATTTGTGAACTGCGTTTTTATTTGTGAAACCGCGCATACTTGGTTTTTCAAATTTTCATTTGGAGGATCATTTGGTATCGCACAACCTTTGATCTGCGAAACCCAGTACACGCCTGCTTGCTCGGATTGAATTAAAAAAATAGAGGTATTATCGATAATATTTTTTTGACTATCTTCGCAGACATTGTCTACAAGTGTAAAATTTTGATTAACTACGCCATGTAGACAGTAAGGACAACACTGGAAATTATATCTTCAATCATTTGTGATTGAATTCAATCATTTGTGGTTCAATCATTTGTGAACTTAGAAATGTTTAGCTTCGGCAAGTGATTTCTGTGTAATTAGCGTCATTACTTTCTGAATATAGTTAAATTTCTCGATATGTTACAAATTTATAAAAAAAAAACCGACAAATTAAGAAGCTGCTCATGAATTAGTATTATCTCATAAGAAAACGTTCATTTATCCAAAACAAAAATAAAACTGACCAGACCAGCACAATTTAACAAAAAACTAAAAATTAAATATTTTTTGAAATATTTGACACTTCCTAACTTCACAACTTTTTTAGTTACATTACCAAAAAATGCAAAGAATGGAAAAACCTTTTTATCGCCTTGACTATAATCGGACATAGGTGATGAATGATAAGTCTTGCTGCGGTAGTCAAAACAGTGATACCCTACAACAACCGAATAGGATCTGAATACGCCAGGATTAAATGGTAGAAACATATATCCAATGAATCTACTTCTGCGTTTTTATTATTATGAAATAACATAACATTATTATTAAGAATAATTAAAACATGCCTCATAAATAAAATTATACATAATAACGTAATCGTAACAGCATATATAGTATATGTATGTGGTACGTATATGTATTTACATCCGCTCATCGTTCAAAGTGTAAGGTGTGTGATCATAAAACGCAATCGCTATTAAAATCATTAAAAGAGTAAATAAATAATAAGATGATGATTAAATTATAAAGTGTGTTATTTCTGTCTGGTAAAGACATTTAGTCGTAAGTACACGTGTACAACCAATCAAGTTGTAAAATAAATTATAAATTGAAAGTGTGGTATTTAATTAAGTTTCGAACGAAATGAAAGTTCTATTAGGTTGTTAACAGAAGTAAATGTAGTCCAAAGTGCAAAACGATTATCTAGCAATTTATCTACATTAATAATAATAAATGTATTACTCGAATGCCCAACCATTAACATTGATAAAATCAATACTTTTGTAATGTATCGGTTAAATATTTAAAAAGGACTTCCAGATATCAAAAATTTATCACCAATTAACTTAATTGACTTATTATAAATAATAAACGTAATTATAAGTTGATACTTTGAAAACAACTTATAAAACAACTTTACTACTGGTAGTTTGGTTTCGTGGAAAATTTATTGATTTACTGTGTAGAGAACATTTCAGGAAAAAAATCATCACACTTTTTATAGTTCAGGAAATTTATTTGTAAATTATGATTTTTTAATGATATACGATACTATTAAACTATTTATAATATGACGTATATACGTACGGGGTGCTTTTTATGTTCCAGGTCGATTTTGTTTGATCGCCATTTTGTTTTGTATCATCTAATGCCGCAACAACGTGTTGAAACTATTAAAACATTTTATTTTTGGCAAAAATCCATTATGACTGAAGCACTGACGAATGAATCACTGGCGAGTTTGTACCATTTTTTGAAAATTTGTATGGTCCTTTTTTGAGAGAGAATGACGATTTTGACTTTAGTAAAAATCTAAACATTAAATTTTAGTTTACTACCGATGACTCGGTTGCATGTAAATGTGAATATGAGTTATGGTCCGGACAAAATTCATCCTCCTGTGTTAAAAGAGTGTGGTTATGCCTTGATTCAACCGCTGACGTACCTCTTTAATTTGAATTTGGTGAGTGGATTATTTCATTCAATTTGGAAATCTAGTTTCATTAAGCTAATTTTCATGATTGACCAGAGAAAGGATATCGAGAATTACCGCGAATCAATAGTCAAGGACCGTATCTTTGCACTAACTAAAAATTGAAGCCAGCATGTGTTTTACCCCGGCCGGTTAACTGTGATAAATTTTGTTTTGTTCTCAACTTTTTGACTTTACCATGTGTCGATGGTGATACTGTTGAAGTAGTGTTTACTGATTTTAGTAAAGCATTCGATAATGTCATACTTGTAAAGAAACTGGAACAGCTCACGTGTGATGTCCTGCCTTTAAAGTGAATCTTATCATATTTGACGAACCGAACTAACATTTTTTTTAAATAACATTTAATCTAGAGAAATAAATGTTTTGTCTGGCATCCCAGAAGGTCAGGCCTTCTTGGACCTCTCTTATTTATTGCATTGTGAGTGTTTGATTTATGCTGTTGATGTTAAAATCGTTTGCAACATTCGGAATGATAGCGATCTGTTTAATTTGCAACAGGAATTAAATATTTTCTGTGAATGATGTTTCCTGTGAATAAGCTCTGCCTCAACGATTCTAAATATAAAGTTTGAATACTATATTAACTGATGTAACAATACGGCTAATTTAATGTTACGGTTTTTAATCAGCTTCTAAAAATATTTTCATGATCAGTATACTAGTGCACAACCAAATTTCCAGGATTTGTTTTTGAAAAATTAAAAATCGAAAATTTCAATAGAGATATAAAAAATGGTTTATTCAAAGTATTATCCTTCGCTATCTACACATTTTTGCGAAATACATGAATACCACGACGATAAAACGACACGTCTTTGGCCGAAACCATTCATCCAACCAATTTTGCACTTCTTCCAAATTGGTCAAGTGTAGCAAGGAGCAGGTCTGGCGAATAAGGTGGGTGCAGTAGCAGATCTCATTTCAGCGACTTGATGGTGTCCTGGACGATGGTAGTGCGATGGCATGGAGCGTAGTCGTGCTGCAATATCACTCGTTCATGTCTCGTGTCCCATTCTGGCCGTTTTTCGAGAAATGCATAGTTCAGATAGATGCGTTGTTGTCGGTACCATTGACAAGTTCGCCATGTTTCAGCAGCTCATAGTACACGATTCGTTTCTGGTCCCACCAAACGCAGAGTATTGTCTTCTTTCCGAAGCGATTTGGCCGTGCCGTCGATTATGATGCTTCGCCAGGTGAAAGCCACTCCTTTTTGCGTTTGGGATTTTTAAAAAAATCCACTTCTCAACTCCCGTAACTTAAGCATTAAATGCAGGAAGCTGTTTCTTTGATGCCGTGAAAACAAAATTTCGTAAGTGGCTCTTCGATTTTCTATCTGTCTCTCAGTCAACTCATGCGGCACCCATTTTCCCTATTTTTGAATTTTTCCCATAGCATGTAAACGTTTCGAAATACTTGGTGAGTCGTGTTTAATGCCTCCGAAAGTTGATCTTGAGTGTGCGTATAATCTTCATCCAATAACGCTTGCAGTTCGGTGTCTTCAAATGTTTTTGGTCTTCCGGAGCGCTTCTTGTCGACAATGGCGAAATCACCTATCCTGAACGTTTAAACCAATCTTCACAGATAGTTTTCGATGATGCATGTTCGTGGTAGGTCTGCTCAAGCAAAATGACGTACTTCAGCTGCATTATCTTTTTCAAGTTGAAGCAGAAACGCAAATGCTGTTTGTTTGGCACAAAACTCGACATTTTCGTCCTTAAAAAAATATTTTTGCTTTGCGATATGTGCTGGTATTACAACTGGTCATCGTTAACAACTGTCCACGCTATGAACAAAACACAACTTCTGACACAAATGCAATTAGATGTGTCACTAGCATCATATATGTGTGAAACCCGGAAATTTAGTTACGCACCTGATGCTCTAAGTCCTTTTTGTTTCATTTGTTCGTTTGCTCTTGAAATATGCCTAGTCGTATAGAACCAATTCAGAAGCGATTTCTGTTGTTTGCCTTAAGGCGAGTCCCTTGAGATGTAAATGCTCCTAAATATGTGATACCACCGTATTTATCCCGTTGGTTGTACCATTGCTCGTCCGTAAACATCTTGCGCAGTTTTCGTGCGCGACGTTTTAATGTTCCTATACGATCACTCAGGTACCGATTCTTTGTGATCGATTTGCACTTCCATGGGTCTAACTATGGTATGTCGGACCCGATTTTTAATTCAAGTCGTTTTTTTTAATAAGTTATTGTCGTGTTCTATAGAATTAAGCCTACAAAATATGTGATTTCAACAAGATGGTACCCATCACACATAGCTTCGCAAGAAATTCCAGGTCGAATAATGTCAAAAAGTGGTTATATCGAGAGGCCCCCACGATTCCCTGATTCGACCAATTCCGATCTCTTTCTATAGCAGGCACTTTAAGAGAAAGGTTTACATCAATAAACAAACCACAACCATAATGCTTAAAAATATGCTTAAATAAAAAAAGCTCGTCTTCGAGTCACGGCCAGAAGCGGCCTTGACCGATATTATATTCCATACAAAATGTTAAAAACCATATAATCAATCAATAAAATGTAAATTAGAAAATTGTATTTAATTTTAAAGTTATTAAAAAACATCGATCTGGAACGTAAAAAGCACCCTGTAGATATTCTCATTTCAACGTAAAAATCAAATTAAAAATGTTTCGTTAAACCAAATATTTATTTTAAAGGTTTTCTCCTTGCGGTGTTTTCCCTCCAATTTTTTATTTTTTAATTATATTGCGTACCTCAACTACATGCTTGTATTGCTGGCTTAAATAATTTAAAATTTAAATGCGTTTTTGAAAAAAAAAACTGTATGGTCAAACTGATGGTCGTTCTGACGACTCGATGGATTTTGTAATTAAAATTGTTCAACCTTTACAATTATAAATGTATTTATTTAGTTTAATGACTTCTAATATTTAAATAAATAAAATCATTATAATTTATTTGTCCTGCTAGAATGTCTGGCCGCCCTTTAACTCTGGATAATTTTAAACTAAAGTAGAAATTCTGAACTGTGAAATTGGCTGAAATCTAAAAATTTACCTATTAGATAATGGATCATAACCGTCTAACTATCAACACTCACATGGATTAAAAACAATGACTTTAGTTGTATAGCCTAGATCATTTTGCCGATCGATTATTTTTATCGATTTTAAAGAACACTAATTCTTAAATTTTGATATTTCTTTATAAACCAAACTCGCTTTATGTAAAAAGCTTTACTTTTATTCCAACTGAATGGTGTCTGAAGCAGCAAAGAAATAGATTTAATTGATTGATAAACAGGCAGGTCTAAAAAATTATCTCGAAAAGAAGAACATCATTTTCAACAAAAATTTGCATCTATTATTAGGGTACTAGAAAATCAAATCGATATTTTCAGTTTTGGTGTAGCTCGAAAATTATGACATCAAATTTAAAAAGAGTGTACTCAGTTTAAATACCGCTGTTGTAAAGTTCCAAATTTGAATAATTACGCGAACTAGAACAACTTTTTTGAAAATTATAATTTTTTGGGTTGGCATCTTGACCACAAGACAACTACAAGAAAATATAATTTTTAATTTGTCAACAATGCAAAATCACCATCAAAAATTAAATTGGCCCCTTACGCAAGAAAAATGAAAAACCGATTAATTTTTCATTTTTCTTGCGTAAGGGGGGTCAATTTAATTTGTTTTGGTTGATAAGTTCAATGAATCCTAAGGTCCTTAATCATAGGCCTTTCGGAGCGGTGAAGTGGGGAATTGTATTTTTCCTTTCAATTTCCAATTGTATTTTTATGATTTTCCCATGCGGTCACCCAAAGTTATACTAACTCAAGCAACGCTTGATTGTCTGAATGATAAGTTGTTGATCGTCCGGTCGTCCCCCAGATACCAAATGAAATAAATTAAATAATACGAGAAAGGACTTTTGCGTAAAACGTATTTTATATTTTTCATAATTATTTGTTATGACTAAAGCCGGATTTTGAATAAAATGTCTATCTCATCAATTATAGTAAGATGTTGCAGTTTTGGAAGACTATGATTCGGGTGTCATTAAAATTCTTTACCACAAAATAGGTTTTTGCATATTACGCATATTTTACATAAGGAAAATTTTCAATTTAATGCAATGCATATTTAGCTTTTTTGAATATGTATGCCTAGCAAAATTACAGAATTATAGTTTGAATAAACATTGTGCACGCTAAATTGTTCCAACCACTTTATAGTGATGTTGGAAAAATTATTAATAAAATATTTAAAAGCCCTGAAGATATTGAAACTACTGACCGAAAATTAGTGTGCACACCATGTGAATGCGGTGCTAAATTAAAAAAATACCTCATTCAGCAACATTTAAGAACATTGAAGCATATTCGACTGGCTCAAAATTCAAAACAACAGAATGAAGAAAATCATCCAGAAAAAACGTATTTGAATAAAAAAAATTGTTTAGATCTTGCAACATGATGGTTGCTAAAAATATATCTTTCTGGAAATTAGAAAATGTGGCTCTCAGGTTAGAAATTGATATTAATTTAACTTTCCAATCAAAATTTAAATTTTATTTCAAAAGGTTTTTCCTAGAGAAATATACGAGAGAAGTATTCCTAGTGAATCCACCATTCGAAAAAATTATCTGAGTTCTTGCTATGCAAATATAATTTCGGAAATGAAAGAAATCCTTAAAGGCAAAAAAATTTGGATGTCTATCGATGAAACAACGGACGCTGCTGGACGTTTCGTTGCAAACATTATAGTTGGAATTTTACGGAAGGATTTGGATAATATTAATTCAGTGTAATTTGTAGTTAAATCCAATGCTACGACAATGGCTCGTACTTTTGACAACACTTTTAAAATACTCGATGGTACTTGCGAACATAATGTCGTGTTGTTGGTGGTAACCGAAGCTGCACCATATATGTTTAAAATGGGGAAAGGTTTATCTATTTTGTACCCCAACTTGAAACATGTAACATGCCTTGCACATGGGTTGCATAGACTTCACCTTCCAGGATAGGCGTTTTTAAAAGTTGGGCGCCAAATTTACCACTACCACCACAACCTGTTGTTACACGATGGGGCACATGGTTACGAACAGTAGAATATTGTTCCAATAATTTCGATATATGTATTAAAAATTGTCTTTGCGGAATTAAAAAAGGATGCTGCGTCAATTGTCAAGTGGACACATCTCATTGTAAAAATTGAGCAATTAGAAGCCTCAACGTAAATCAAAGCCGCACAGTAATTGAGGAGGTTTTCAGAAATATTGCAAATGTACCGATATCAACTGGTGAACAAATAAAAACTAAATTAAAAACAATTTTTCAAAAGAATCCAGGTTTGCAGAAGCGAAAACAAATTAACAAAGTATTGCGAAACGAACCGATCCAAACTGAAATGATAAATGCAGCACATTTTAAGTATGCACCAATCACCTCCTGTGATGTTGAAAGCAGCTTTTCAGAATATAAAAACATATAATCAGATAAGAGGCTAAATTTTAAAACAGAAAATTTGTAACTTCAAAAATTGTTATTAATGTACCAATTAAATCTGTGTTAATTTTGCTTCGAATGTAAATTGAGATCAAAATTATTCTTTTCTAATCCTAATTTTGGATATGCGCAAATATAAAATGGGTAGTTCCGTATAGAATTACAATAAACTAAAAATGCATATTTTATAGGCAAAATGAATATACTTTCTGTTATTAAAAATGCCTATGCAATCCGGTCTTTAGTTATGACATAAAAATTAACCGCATACTTTTTGCTTTTGTTAAAAGTTTTGTACCAACCGATAAAAATAAAACAAAATCATTGGCTCATATTTACTTTAAAGACAAATTTCATTCTTATTCGAGTAGGAATAATTAGTCCCGAAACATCGCAATTATTTATAAAAACGTAGCGAAATAAATAAATAAAAAATAGTCAACATCACGTGATCTCAAATGTAACCACATCAACAAAAATATAGGGTTCTACGTTCAATTACTCAGTAGTAATTTATCAAATTTCGCCGATGTCGTTGGACCTCGATTCGATTTTTAAAACTGATTACCCAAATTAACAGCACGAGGCTTGTTTAAATTTCAGTTTTTAAGAAAAATCCCATTATCAGACTCGAACAACATATTTGTTCGAAATCTTATTCAACATTTTAATTTTAATTTAGGAAAATACAAAGTTAACCTCAATA
The DNA here is from genome assembly GCA_963691935.1 of Nephrotoma guestfalica. Taxonomy (NCBI): domain Eukaryota; kingdom Metazoa; phylum Arthropoda; class Insecta; order Diptera; family Tipulidae; genus Nephrotoma; species Nephrotoma guestfalica. The sequence continues at coordinate 195,726,280 of OY829913.1, read as the reverse complement.
ATCATGAATCTCATCCGAAAATCGGAATACGAAAACGAAAACGAGTAATTTTCATATCGCCTTTACATTCGGATCGGAATACATGTTAAACTTACAGATGTAGATTTCTTGCGATCTTAGGAAAACGATGCGGACCTTCGCGTGTTCTTACAAGAATGTAGTTAGGTTACTTAGCTTTTATGGTACAATACTATTTTCCAGTGGCTTTGCAGATTAGGGTAAAACACGTCTATTTGGGATTTTTGATAGTTTGGTGAGGAGTACCGAGCAATTAAATACAGTTATGAAGTTAAAAGTGGCGTTCTTGCATTTTTGTATTAATATTTTTTATTTTTTTTATTCCAGGTAAGTTCGAGTTATAATATATATTAATGTCGTAAGTATAAATAAGATTATTTTATTTGTAACAAAAATTGGCCGCGAATTGTATGGTTTCATTCCTTGTTTTATTGCATTGGCCTTAGTGGTAGTTTGTAGCACTCCCAATATAATTGGTATTTAAATAACAGATTATTAAGAAGAAATATATTTTCATATACACCAAATTCGGTTATTACAGGGTAGATACGTTCCAGAAAGAAACGTGGACAAAATCGTGTAAAATGAATATTTTGAACCGTGTTAAATAATGAAAAACCATTTTAAATTTTTGTTTTTGTTTTTTAAATCGTGTTATTTCAAAACCGTGTAAAAACAGAATTGGGTATACATAAAAATTCATTTTTTGGAACAAAATTTAATAAATTGACAACATTAATAATTTTTGGGAACATAAGCATTAATTTTTGCGGAACTTCATATACTATTTTGACGATGAACAATGACATCAAAACTAATAAGATTGTTTAAAAGATAATATTTGACAGAATTACATTAGCGGAAGTATACAAAATACTGTGGTGCTGAAACGTTGAAAGTGCGTTTAGAATTCGTACTCTCAGCCAATCATATCAATCTAATTTAAAACAGACCATGCCTTCTTATAATTTGTGTTCAGTTTTCTGTCATTAATAGTTAATAAAACACTTTATTTAGGTGCCAACGTTAAAATCAATTTATATTCATCCTCAGGGCACAACAACTAATGTTATTTATGTGTGTAACATTAAAATTACAAACGGTTCCAACATATTATTTGTACAACAAAAACTTCAAATTGTTTAAAAAGACACAATTCGTATATAAAAATTTATAAAATAGAAAATATTATAAAATTCAAAGTCAACAAATTAAACTATTTTTTTATGTAACGTAATTCACGTGAAAGAAAAACCGGATTGAAATTTTTGCGACACCTTCTATTCGCCTTCCAATGCAAAGTGTCTGGCATCCGGTGATATATTTTGAGACTAGAGCGATGTGTCAAATTCTAAATAACTAGTTTTATGGATTTAATCCGGTTAAATGTTATTTATAGTGTTAAATTAGTATAGAAGACAAGTACAAAAAAGATGAAAACAATCTATTTCTTGTATTAACCAATACCACCATTGGCTTGCATAGGAAGTGGTGCTACCAAGGCAGCGTTTAAAAGGCCAACTAAGATAAATAGTTTTACCTTTCAGTAAAATATTCGCAGAAGACCAACTTACTTACAAAAATTTAGGTTGATTGATTTGATGAGTGTGAATTTTAAGCGGTACGAAATATATTCATGGTGCTGCACTCGCTTTAAGAAGCATACAAATTAATAAATTGGCAGAAATATATTATGTTCAAAATATAATTTGCTTATCTTAATCCGTAGTGTAGCTTATGAATAGTTGTAATAGTTATTATAATTTACGAATAGTTATTATTTTTTATATGTTTATCCCAATGTTCTTGCAAGGCTATAATATAGGTTTCCAATAAATAGTAAAATAGATTAACCTCGCAATTACACAAAAAATTTACATACAAAGATACATTCCATGCTGTAAGCTCGTTAATATTTAGTTTTGCGTGAAGTATATTATGATTAACGCAAAAAAACGTTTTGCTTTAATGAAATCCAATAAAATCGGATTAGAAGGGGATTCCAAAACGCTAGACCTCTATTGAACGCTACAGTCCTAGGGCCAGGTGAGTTTATTATTAATTGGCCCTAGGACAGAAAAATACCATTACTTAGGAATTTCAAGTAAATGCCTAAAGCAAAGCGGGTAATCCAAATTTCGCAAATTTGATAGGAATGCTATTTATACTCACTGCATTCCTAAAATACTTGGATTTCTTCTATAGTCCTAAAGAAACAAGTATCATTGTAATTACTATATATTGAGCTGGAAACGATAACTTAACCATTTTTGAATAATAAATGGATAAAGTAAAATAATTGATTGAAAACAGGCTGTAAAGCGCTTTTAAATCCAAAGTCTTTGATCTTGGTGTGATAAAAATGTTTTATGATCTATTATGAATTCTCATTTTATGTCACCATGAAGTGGTACGTAAGGATATGCATGCTCTCACTCACAGTGATAATAATAATATTAAAATTTAATTATGTTGCGTCACTCGGTGACGAGTACGTGAGTTTCATAATAGCGGTATTGGCGTAATTTCTATCTATGTGATAATCACATTTGGACATTCTTTTATCCGATTGAAATGAAGTTTATCGTTTGGTATGATAATCAGCGATACAAAAAACTATTTCGATCTTCTATCGCATTATGAAGTACGATAGAAAATAAAATATAAGAGTACATATACGGAACGAGTATAGAAGAATAAATCCTTTCATTTTGTTCGCAAGCTGAAGTAAGGTTTTTTCGATTTTATTCTCTGATGAAATTGATTTTAAAAATGTATGCAATAACAGTTTTTGCATCGCGTTGACAAAAACAAGTATTTTTGTTCTCTGCTTTGGTTAAACCAGTGTATCTGGATACTAATGGCCTCATTCTTTAAAAAGTTTGCTAAATGACGTCATTTTATGACGTCAGTTCTAATTTTTATCTTTAGGTGGCACTATAATAAAATAAATTCTACAAAAATATCAATTAAAAATTATATTATGAGACATTACTTTCTAAGAACATTACTACCATCTACGCAGTTTAGAAAAGAAACTGTCGACATAAATTTGATGAATTTGATTCTAGGGGGAGTATTGGTCAAATATAAGCTATGTTTCTTGAATTATTAAAAAGTTTAAAACCAGAATAAACTTTATGCAGGATTTACTATCCAGTTAGTGAGTTAGGTAGTTTTCTATATCACACCTTGAGAAGTTTAACTATTTTTTAACTGATTTAGAAATTAGACATTAAATTTTTGGAACGGAATTCTGAATTATAGCTAATCGGACGATTTTTAGAGGTTCACATTTTTAAGTTGGCAACATTTTTTTTGTTTGGCAACCGATTTGACAGCTGACATTTGCTTTGCCATTAGTTTGATTTGTCATTTCATAATGAAAAGACTCACGCCAGAGCAACGCTTGCAAATTGTTGAATTTTTTTTTATCAAAATAATGGATCTGTTCGCTAAACTCTTCATGCATAACGTCCATTTTACGGTCGTCACAATCGTCCATCAGAGCGGGTGATTCGGTTAAGTAAGACGTCAAACAGTGCGTACCAAACAAGCAATAGACACTGTACAGCATAGCATTGAGGAAGACCCAAATCAATCAATTCGACGTCGTTCTCAGCAAATGGAGATGTGTCCATCCACTTTATCAAAGGATCTTGGTTAACGTGCTTACAAAATTCATCTTGTGCAGAAATTAAAACCATCCGACCATCGCACACGCCGTTAATTCGGCCAATGGGCTGAAGCACAAATTGTTATTAATGTTGATTTTTCAAACAAAATTTTGTTCAGCGATGAAGCTCAATTTTGGTTTAATAAGCAAAATTGTCGGATTTCAAGTGAAACACCATTCCATCTAGAGAAAATCACTGTTTGGTGCGCTTTATGGGCCGACGGAATCATTGGTCCATATGTCTTCAAAAACGATGATGGGCGGAATGTTACAGTCTACTGTGAACGGTATAGAGATGGTTTACAACTTTTTTGTACTCGAATTGGCTGGCATAAATCTTGCTGATATGTGGTTCCAACAGGACGGTGCCACATGCCACACAGCGCAGGATACAATTAATGTACTCAAAGAAACATTTGATGAAAGTCGAATGTCACGTGATGGTCCTATTAATTGGCCACCGAGATCGTGTGATCAAACTCTATTAGATTACTTCCTTTGGAGATATGTTAAGTCACTTGTCTACGCCGATAAACCACAGACGATTGAAAACTTGGAATGACCTAAAAACAACAAAAACAAAATTTTATATTTCTATTATTGAAACGCATAGATTTAGGAAATAAAAAAATTTGGTGTGTGCTCGAAAAAAAGAGAAAATCTCTGGTGATAATGTATGTAATTAAACGGCACTACAAAGCAGTTAAAGGGCGGATCTGAACCGATCAAACCAGGATATCACAAACAACAGTACCTAATAATTTTATCTATTATAGCCATGTACATATAGAGTACAGGACCGAACTGCTTTATACGTAATTAATGTCTACAGTGCCTTTTCGGAACTTTAGATGGCAGTAATGTTCGTAAAAATTAATTGACATTTAAGGGTTTAATAAAATAATAAAGTAATTCTTACCAATAGTCCGAACTGCATTTAAACAAAAAGTTAAAATCATTTATTTGATTATACTGCCACCTATAGCCAAATATTAGAACCGTCAACATAAAATGACGTCAAATATGAAAAATCTGGACTTTGCTCTGATTTTGTTGTATGCTTATTTGGATTACCACTGGTGAGGTCCAACTAATCAGAGAATTAAACTGTTGTAAAATATTTTTAATTCTGATTTATTTTTATTTAAAAAGTTTTATTTCTACATAAATGTCTGCTGTCTAAATAGTTCTGTGTTAAGGGGTCTTTCTTAATCCGGCTAAAACCCAGATGATTCCTATAATTACAACACTCCAAAATAAAATGTGAACCGTCGCTTAATGGTGAATATGACGAGTCCTGGTGATGGAGAATAACTTCTTCGCGAATATTCAATGTATTTATCTGTTTATCCAATTTTGTTGTTTATGGTGTGGTTAGTTGGTTTAATTCTTTATTTTCCTTCGTGTTATTCTTGACAAACGCCCTAAATTCCCGTCAGGGCTGTACCTATGGCAATTATCTAAACATCACAGACTCTGAGGACACAGCCAGCTGCAATTTCCAATATACCGGAGCTTAAAATTCTGTAAGCTTGGTTCTTGGAACCACATATGACATTGACTACGGCTTCGTTGGGTACCACATATATCCATTGGTTGGTAGTGTGTAGTTTGATCCAATTGTTACTAGATATTGTCCTAGTGCTGCATATGGCATCTAGCCCATTCTTGTGTTTTAGGATCGCTACCTCTCATTGCGTTTGGTTGGCTGAAGTGTTGCTAATTGGTGTACGGGCTATTAGTACTTGTCATCGATTCACATCTTCTCTCAGCAGAACTAATGATGTGTGCCTGCTTGCGTCCATGATTGATATCCGGAATTGGAACTACAGATACTAACGTATAATACCACATCAACAAAACCGGTAAGATAATTTCAATTACTACATTTTTGAGTTACTCGGTTGCGAATATTTATGCTTTGATACATGTGATGCACATCGTCCTGACTTGGTGCTGTTAATTTTTTAAAATTGTTAATTTTTCCAAATTGGGACTCATATTTTTCCGCCTCTCGTTGGATGCAAACTCCGAACATGTCCCCTAATACAACGTCTACTGAGTCTTCAAAACCTTTCCCTTGTTGCTTTCGAATAATAATCCGTTGCCTTGTATTGCCTTAGCAATTGCTGCGATAAAATAAATTCCATTATAGGAGTAAGGTTTTCTGATTATTTCGACCTCACCAGTGGTAATCCAAATACTCATTCAATAAAATCAGAGCATAGGCGTGATTTTTCATTTTATTTGAGCCGGATCACAAACTAGCTTGTGATCCCGGCACAGGCATTACAACTCTGCCACAAACCAACGCTGATATCATACAATAATCGTTCGATATACATGCAGTCAATTTGAACATCAATTATGAATGACAACCTACAACAAACATAGCCCCTACAACAAAGAACAAACACCGGATTCAAACAATAACAGCCCTGATGACAACAAAGGCAATTCAAGAACAATTAAAATTACTCATTGAAAAGTACAATATTCTAGAAGAAAAAAATCTCACCGAAGAAGAAATAACAGAAAGTATAGAAAGGGTTCTTGACTCGGCCACCTGAAGCACATGGAGTTAATTCTAGCAGAACTTGAATATATCGAAGTGAATTAAAACTTGTATGAAGAAGCTTGCAGCCAGGCAAACAAAGCGGGGACTACGCCAAACAACAACCGGCAAATATTACAGCTAAACGCAAGATGGCTAAGCTACAAATCAGGATTGCCACAGTTGGCATTCTAACAATAACTATATGACATCATGTAAAGTCAAACTAGGATCTTGCCGGCATAGCATCACGCGCAACAACCTCCTTAGCTCTCGCTAACAATATTGATGATGTAAGGATCCAGGTTTTATTCATAATGGATTAATGTTGGATCCCGATGCAACCATGCAAGACAACATTAGTCAGATTCAACCATTACACTATATGTTGGACCAGGGGAGAGCCAAGCCGATTTAAAACGTTTGTGGCCAACAGAATATCTGCAATAAGAAATATTCCAATAACTATATGGGTTCATGTAAAATTAGAATTAGAAGCAAAATCAATAGTCAATTTGATCGGCGTAAAGAAAGTACAATTATTCGAGCGACATTTAAGTTTCAATAAACTAAAACGCATCGTTGCATATTGTAAGCGGTTCATCTACCTCAAAATGCTTACGACCAATAAGCCAGGAGCACCGTCGAACAAAGAAGTCCAATATGCAGAAACTACAATTATCAAAATCATTTAGGAACAAGGTTTCCATAACTTCATTGTCTTAAATCCGCAAAGCAATTAGGCAAAAATCAGACTCTTATCTTTGAATCCGGTTTAGATAACAATGGAATACTCGGCTGGTCGGCTACAAAATTCAAATCAAACGCCTGCCAGCCGAAATCCAATAACCTTGGATAAACAAAATAAATGTGCGAATCATTGAAGATGCACACCAAAGCACCTTGCACGGTGGGATACAATTGACCTTTGCATATTTAAGAAACAAATACTGTATTATTGATGGTAAGCGGGCAGTACGTAACGTTATTCAAAAATGTTTAAAATGGCCTCCACCATAAACAACACATGGCAGAACAACTAATGGGAGCATTACCAGCGGCCAGAGTAAAACCATGGAGAGCATTTGTAAAAACAAGAGAATCCAATTGAGAACAATCAAAGAAAAGGGATGCGAGGCTTCGTAACTAAGGAGATCAATATCGAAATAGTAAGCTGTCTTACAACCAAATCTTTCATTGCTGCCTATACAAACGTTTCGTTTCTGGTTTAAAAATTAACTATCACACAGTTATAATAACATTACCAAGCGAGATTGCATCTATGTTAGCCATTGATGGAACCAACTGGCACTTCTGGGTAGGTAGGTATCTGAAAGGGAGGAATAAAATCAGTGAAATTACACCTCGAAAGAGATATTGGTGAACCAACCTTAACATTCGACGAACTATACACGGTTACTATTCAAATTAGAAGCGTGCCTCAACACCACTCAAAGATGACGCCTCTGACTAACCAGCAATAATCCCTGAGCACTTCGTAATTGGCGATTCATTTAAGACGCCACCATGTGTGGACATCGAAACCGTGGGACTAAAGTAAAATGGGGAGACGAGTCTTTGAGACTCACGCTGGTAAGGATGATTTGATTAGCTACAGCGAAAAGTCAAGACGCAACATATAAAAGGCCAATTTTAAAATTAAGCAAACTACCGACCGAAGACGAACTCAAAAACACTGCCGCCATTACATACGAAATCCGGCTGGAAGAACCAATGAAAAATCATCATTTATGCTGACGAGGTGCAACTGGTGAGGTCCAAATAATCAGAGAACTATACTGTTGTAAAATTTTAATTGTACATAAATTTCTGCTGTCTAAACAGTTTATACGAAATAGACAAAAATACAAAAATTTAAAACATTCATTTTTACTACACCGACGGTCGGTGTTTAATTTCTGGAAATATTTCAGGCTGATTATCCTGCATATTGTATTCCCAACATCTGTTGTTGACCCTGTTGAGCTCATCTCCACATAATACAGCAAAATTTGTAGAGCAATGAGGCCATTAGTGGCACCGATTCTAGCTACCCTTGAGCTTTGTAAAACTGATTTGAAATACATAGTAGTGGGTTTTTGCGTTCCAATCGAGATGCGGCTTTTAAAGACGAACGTCTAACAACTTGGAGTTTTGTTTCCGAAGCAGACGTATTGATAAATACAATTACAGCTGTCTGGAGAAATTTATCATCAACTAGTGTTGATGAAAATTACTTTAATAGTTTCTAAGAACACATTTTCGTATTCATATGATATATCGATCGCTTAACGTGTTTAATAATACACAGAACTCAATTATTTGACCGTAGTAACTCCCTAATCACCTGTTACCATAATTTCAAACTAATTATACTCGACAAAGGTTAGGTAGGTATTTTAATTTTTTCAAGGACGACATGTTATAACATCACGTTTTGATATTTTATTGAATAGTTGTCTCGTCGACCAAGAATCCACTAACTCGACATAAACTCATTTTATATGCGAAATTGACATTGTTTATTACTTTGATGAAATTTTACCTGATCCAAGATAGCCTGGTAGTTTAACTGTACCATATGTCTGGTTCATTTTGTGGTTCTTAATAACAATTGTAATATTTTTCATTATTTGATTTTAATGAAAGTTCCGAATGACAACTATGAACTTCTAAGCACTACGCTCAAATAAAATAATCATCTTGATATTGACCCTGAAAAGCAGGGTTAGGGAATAGAAATCATTTTCAATGTATGCATAATTATTATCGCATACGATTAAAGCTTTGTTGCTTGCCTTAACGCGATAAATAATTCAAAAAGCAGATCAATGGACAGATCTAAACGAACGACTTCAACAGTCGTAAATAAACATAGATAATAATTGATTTCTCGTATACATTAACGTGCCACCATGTTATTCTTAATTAATTATTTATCTCCCATTATTGGTTTAGGCGCATTTTTGAACTTAAGTACATAATTTAAAAACTTGTTATTCTGTTGTCTGATAAACTCACCAAAAAAAATTTAAACAGCGTATTTCTAATAAATTATATATAAAGTAAAGGGAAAAAAGACGACAGAGGACCTGTTTACCAAGATTGATGTGATTAAGCATAAGTGTTTTATTTACTATATATGGTTTTATTAGTCAAAAAACCTTAAGCTATCAGTACCAGTTTAAGGATCTCTTAATTGATTTAGGAAAACGTGTTTGTTGTCGGTTTAAATTGAGTCATTAGTGCAACTCAAAATATTTGTACATTGATGTTTTTGTCAAAACTAAGACTAAACAACTTGACCAGTTGGCTTATACCTAAAAAACAGTAAAATATTATTCGAGTATGTAATACATAATTCGAGCGGTGAATGTGTACTAATGAAATTTTCTCACGGTCTTCTAGTTCACACACCACTTCCGTATTAGCTAATTCATAAATTATTAAAACACACAAGTGTAGGTTTTATGGATCTTTAAACCTGAATCATTTAAGTCGAGGCCAATAACTAGCAATTATAACAACCGAGTGCCGTAATTAATGAACTACATATAAAAACGTGATTTTAGAAATTATAGGTTAAAGTGCGTGTATACAATCTGTGTAAGGTCAATTACACGATTATAAATTGTCATTATATTCCACCAAACGAAGTTTAGATTAACTATTCATCTAAACGGTTAAATCGCGGTATGGAATCACGTGTCATCGTCAATCATAAACATTAAAAGTCAAATACACGTGCGCTTGTCATTTGATTGCACACAGGTAATTTATTAATTGAATATTATGTTCATCTAAATTGTGCATGCAACATAAAATAGAATTGAACTTGAATTTAATTTATTCGCGGTTGTAAAAAAATAAGGCTCAATTAGACATACTAGAAACTTGCGGAACGCATGAAAATAATTGACTTAATAATTATTTAGATTTAGAATGACTTGTGCACTTGAAAGAGTTTCTGGTTTTCATCATGTTAAGATTGTGTGATTACAAAGTTCGTCGGGCTGTATTCCAAAGTACACCAATTTAACTAGATATGTAATTAATAAATACCATGTATAAGACATCTTGTTAACATTGTAAATATCATAAAATGATTCCAGTAGTGGGCACATTTGGTAAATTGACGTACCACGCAATTCATATAAACACGTCAGTGATGAAAACACGCGACATATACCTTTCAATTTACTATTTCGTCGTTCATGAAAAATACAAATTAAACTGGAACTGGTGGAAACCATGCGTGTAATTTTTTTCTTATTTAACATCATAATTTGTCCATCAAATGTAAATTAAGCAGTTAGTTTTGAAGAAGATTACACGTTTGAAAACTCACATGTGCATGTGTATGTTGAAGCGCTGATTGCCTATTTCATGAATGATCTTTGATTTTAAACTGGTATCTATGTATAAAGATTGAAAGTAGTTTTCCTTGCACATTGATCAGGTGTATATTGATTAAGATTAGCAACATTCCAATATTTACTTACAATAATTATTATATCGATTTTAATAAATATTCAATAATTTACAATAATATTACAAATTATATAATATTGAATAATTTTGCTGTACGTGATGACCATACTAAGAAATAATTCTAATTTGTTTGGACAGTTTGGACTTGAACACAGATTGAAGTACATAGCAAACTAAATTAGTTTGTTTTGAAAGGAAATTCCAGATTGACCGTATATGGTGTTAACATGGCAACATACTGTTTCACTTATTATGACATTCTGGGCCAAAAAAATTGTTTTTGTAATCGCTCGATGATTTTACAGATTCCTAAGTGAGCGGAAGTTGGAGGGGCATGAACCTGTTGGATTTGGGCGTTAAAGCCAAGGGTACCACTAACTTCATAGTAGGCAGATCTGTTTCCAAATATCGGAAACTATAAGAATGGGATATTAAAAGTTTGCTAGTCGACTCTGTAAATTAGAATGACCGTGCTTTAAATGCTTAGCCCTTTATAGTTTATTCACATACTTCATCCAGAAGGCCGGTGAGACCAGATCAATATGTAAAACAGTCGAATCAGTCGTATTACTCAAACTAGCAGTTTTCATAAAACGCTATTCGTTTTCCAAACAAGTAGAAGAAATCATACGATTTTCAAATAAGCGCCTGGGGATTTGATTGATTAGTACAATCCCTGGTGCTCTATTAATTGAACCTTTTCGATAACCAATCTGGAAGTCAAACGCTTGTAGCTTGAGACTTCAGCGTGCAGGTCCCCCAGACAGATCCTTTTGAGTCACAAGCCACCGTAGCCTGGCATGATCTGTGTACATTACAAAAGGACACCCTTCTGTATACGGTCGGAATTCTTGCAAACTAAGAACTGCAGCGTAACATTGTAGTTCAGCAATCGAGTAGTTATTTTGTGCAGAATTGAGTTTATGAGAAAAATATTCACTTCGATGTTCGTTTCGTGGAACATAACGCTTTCTTGAGAGCACTAAAAGAAGTATTGGCTGCCACAGACCAATGCTGACAGATCAGTAAGCTGGGCGGCAGAGGCAAAAATATTGATGAAATTACAATATCTTCCACACATCCCCAGAAATTGTCTAATCTGTTTTGTGGTTTTCGGTTTAGGTAAGTCCACGGTAAGTTTTCATTTATCTGGATATGTGCGATGGCACCCGTCTCCTACACTTTAGCCCCAAAACTGAATCTTGGCCACATAAGTGGTGAGTTCCACTTTAACCAATAATGGTGCGACTTGCTATAGGAGAATAAAGTGTTCTTCCAGTGCAGGAGACGTTACCAATAAATAATCGAGATACATAAATATATTGTCATACAATTGATATGGGATCTTCTGTATCAGGCGACATAAAGTTTGTGGAGCATTACACAGCTCGAAGGGCATAATCTTGAAATGGTGCAAGAGACGTTCAGGTACAGTGAAACCGGCAGTATCACAAGATTACGGGTCGAGCGGAATTTACCAGAATTTGCCCGAATTTTATTGGGAGTACAAATTAATTCAGTCCATTTTTTTAATTTTAAAAATTCTTTTATTTGAGGCGATCCAAGTTTGAAGCCAATATTTAATTCCATCAAAATAAGAGAACCGGTGACCTGTCAAATCGTGTTGCATCCTTCGGAACAATTAGTAATCAGAACAAGCAATGTCCGGAGAATACGGCGGGTGCGGTAAATAATCCCGCTTGAGCGTTTCCAAATATTTTTTTATGACTCTTGCAACGTAAATCCTAGCGTTATCATGCAGAAGAATACCTTTATCAAGCCTTTCCTCATATTCCGATGGTTTTTCTCGTAATACTCGGCTCAAACGAATTGATTGTAGTCCGTACCGCTTGCCCGTAATGGAATCGCCAGGTTGTTGCAGTTCGTAGTACACAACCCCTCCTTGGTCCCACCAGATACACAGCATAACCTTCGAACTATGAATGTTCCTCTTTGGTGTTGATATTGCGGTCGATGGCAATGATTGGCCAGGCAAAACGTAGTAATTTTTCCTCTTGAGGTTATCGTAGAAGATCCACTTCTCGTCACCAGTTACTATCCGATATAAAACACCCTTTCTTGCTTGCTTTTCATGCAGCTGCTCACAAGAAAGACATCGCATTTCCACGACTTTTGGTTTCAATTTATAAAGGACCCAATTGCCTCGCTTTTGAATCATGCCAATAGATTTCAATCATACAGAAACTGTTTGTAAGATCACTTCCAATGTAGCAAGCTCCTCTTCCATTTGAGCTGGATCTTCATGGAGCATTGCCTCTAATTCATCGTCTACGAATTTTTTTGGCTGTCCTAAGCGAGCCTTATCTTCAACTCTGAAATTGTCATTTTTGTAGCGTCAAAACCACATGACTTATCGGTTGGAGCATTGTCACCGTAACTTGCATAAGCACTGAATGTGCTTCAGCTGCACTTTTTTCCAATTAAACCAAAAAATTAACACTTCCGGTAAATCCTGTTTAATTATCACAAAATCCGACATATTCAACACCGTAAAAACACGTTTTGTATGAAACTCAGACTCACAACCGAATGTTAACGGCACATGTCTAATCTGTCTGAAACAACGGAGATCAACTGTCGCTATAAAAAATATATTACAGTCAGAGCCACCTTTTGAAAACGGACCGAATTAATTTGTATTCTCAATAAATCAATTATAGAAATAATTCAGGTTTCAGCGAATCTACCTAAAAATCCACTTATAATGGGAAGCGGGTGAGCGTCTTTAACGGCCACTTTCTCTATAGCGTCCAAACAAAGCCAAACTTTTCCGTTTCCTTTTTACACTAAAGTGACCGATGAATACTAAAAATACAGCACATAACCACAGTTGTTTAGGTTCCGAATTACCACGTCGATAACGCGGGTCAGAAGAGTAGTTCTACTGAAACCCAATTTAGAGCTTGACGGAAACGTTTCAATTTTTCAGTTCAATTTACCTCGCATCCGTAGAGGTGCGAACATGGAACTTCATGGAATCGACCGGATTGGCGATTCGGGGTACTAGAACTGATCGACGAAATAGTTGGAATTCTATTTCCAAATCTAAAGATTGTTCTAGAAACGGTACCGTATAGAGTAATAAGGATTGAATTTGATTATTGAATGTAACCTATGCATGGATGTAATCAAATACCCGCTCTGATTGATCACTAGCTGTATGGGTCGAGTTTAGGAAATTATAAAATTTAACGGACGGATCTGACGTGTCCCAATATACTGACGCTAGCCAGTTATCTATAACTACCTATTGTCTTTTATCTGCGTTTTCCAAGGAAATGATCAAAGAAAGGACACCGGCCTTTCTAACGCAACGTTTTTCCTAATATTTTCTCGATCTATTTTTTTGACCCATACTAGAAGGCATTCGAGAGCTGGATATACTCTCGTACTTATACATTTCATTATAGGGTTTAGAAATCGAAAAGAAGCGTGACATATAAGCAGTGTTGCGCGGTTGAAGAAATTAAAGAAATGAAACAATTTCAAAGCCGAGAGCTGCATTCTTTCCTCACATTTAAAACATTTGAACTCAAGTTTTCATATGGTATGATTCTATATGAGGGTCGTTTATGTATATGTTACGGTTAAACTGCGAAATCGGTAAGTATGCGAAAATAACTTTTTTTTAAATCGTTTACACGATTAAAATTCGGTTGTATATGGGCCCCTTGCTACCGACATATTGGCTGATCCCTTCACCTAAATAACCGTAGTATTGTTTATTGGCCTTGAAGGATTAACTATAGCAAAGGAGGCACTGCAACGTAATGCGTATCCGTGATAGTTTTGGCGGCCGTTAATCAATTTAATTCCTTCTGACTAGATGACTAGATAGTAAAATCATATCAAATGGTCCATAGGGTTAAAATGAAACATTTCGTTAATATAAACGGCGTTTAAATTTGAGGTATTTTTTATTTATATTTTTTGTACTAGAGTATCATATTAGAGTATCATCAGTTATATGTCAGATGATAAGTACAAACATTCCAATTAGTTAAAATGGAGAGATATACGATTGAGCAACGTGCTTTCATTATTAAAACTTATTTTAAATATGGTGGAAGTTATTCAGAAATTGGAAGAAAATTTAGTTCAAAATACGGTAGAGAAAATTCTCCGACAAACCGTGACATTTAACGTATCATTAATATGAATAATTTGAAGAAACTGGTTCAGTTCGACATCAGAAAAGCAGAATTTATCATCGTATTGGTCGTTCAAGTGAAAATATTGCAGCTGTTAGCACAAGTGTTACTGAAGAGCCAAGGACTTCAATTCGTCGTCGTGCACAGCAATTAAACCTCACCAACAACTTTGTTCAATATTTTACGCAACTATCTTCATGTAAAGGTTTACAAAATACAGTTAACACAAGAATTAGAGCCAAATTATCACGCATTTCGTCGGCAATTCGTTTATTGAGAGATAGAAAAACAAGAAGAAAACTAAAAGTTTTTCTTTAATAAATAAAGATAAAACATCCTTTAGAACTCTTACTGATTTTGCAATTTAACCCTAACATATTTTTTAATATGTGTTATTATGTTTGGAAAATGAAGTGACTGGGAAAAATGTATGTTTCTTGTACGTATGCCTTAGCTGAATAAATTAACAGGTCCATGTGCTAAAAAGTATAACTTTATGTACAGTTAATTTTTTAAAAGAAACACAAAGCTATGAAAATGTCAACGTACCTGCTACAATGAGCAACATCATCACTGCAAAATAAAATGGTAATGCATTTAAAAAAAACTCGATCAATAATGATAATACAAGTTCCATGTCTCCACTGGATATTTCGATCAATGATCGAAAATTTTTAAAGGGTTCCACTTCTACACCAACTCACCTATAACTAGGGATCCACGCAGTGCGTGGGTTGGTTATGTGCATCTGGTGTTGGTTATGTGCATTTGCCATTGGCAAATTCACTGACATCTGTTAAACCACGGAGTTCTATTAAGCCAGTCGGCACAATATGAAATAAATAGTGGGGGATGGATAGTTGATTCAAACCATTTAAACTTGTTCTGAAGGTTTGCTTGTATGCAACGTAATTCATGGAAAGAGCCTCACTTCAATCTAAGTTTAGCCGCCACAACCTTTACATGTCAGTGGTCATTGAATTATCAAACTTGAGTACAGATGTAGTGAGGAGAATATTAGTTTGATGCTAGTATGTCATGACGATATAATTGATATAATATGCCTAAGGGCTACATACTTGTTTATAAACGGTCTGTGGCCCGAGCAAAGTAGTTTATATTAATACAGCCGTTTCTCCAAATTAGAATCGTGAAGAACCAGCGGAACGCTTTTCTCGAAGAATCGCCCAAAATGAAAAATGGGACGAAAAATGGAAGTCTAACGACCACACAGAAATCAAGCGGCTCGCAAATTTAATTGAATAAATCAATTTAGGTACTTAGTGGTAGAATGAAAATCGAAATCGAAAGTAAATGATTGCTGGAAACAACGCCACACAATATAACCAACTGATCTACCTAATTGACGGAATAAAATAATAATAGTTTGCCGAAAGTCTAACCAGATATTGGCCGACATAATAATTTAGAGGTTCGAGTTGTTATATTCGACCAAATTATATACACTTGGATACAAAAAATTCCCATAATGATCAATTTTCAACAAAAGTTCAAAACTATCCAAAACTCCAATGTTTGTGTAATTTTTTTGAATGCAGATTCAAAATCTATCTATCCAACACCTATCCAGTGGTACCGATTTTTTTACTTATGCCGTGCCAGCAAAGTGATTTTTGGGGTCAGGAACATTTTTATTAATAAGAAGTATTTCCTCCCCATATAAAACGCTTCCATTCGATGTTTCATTGATTTCCCCAAAGTTTTCAAATCTTGAGGTATCATCTTCCATTACTCTGCGATCGCTTGGTGCAGCTCCTAGACTCGGTAGAGCAACATGTCTGGCGCGAATTTTTTTTTTATGTGGTCCCTAAAATTTTCGATGGGATTGAGTTCCGGGCTTCGAGCTGTTCACTCCATAACAGGCACATCCACCTCTTGAAAATACTGGTACACTATACCAGCCGTATGCGGTTTCGCATTATCCTGCATGAAGAGGAATTTTTCCCCAATAAACCCGGCAAAAAGTATGACGTACTCCTCAAGTACTCCCTCAATGTACCGTTGAGATGTCAATAATCTTGATCGACGGCACAGTATTCGCTCCGGAGATGAACACAAGATCTGTCTTCGCCTCCAGTGACATGCCTCCCCAGAACATGCACGATTCACCACCATACGAGACACCTGATCTTCTGTACACAGGACTTTTCTCCATTGTTCTTCGGTCCAATTCAAATGCTCTCGAGCGAACTCGTCGGTGGGCTGGGATGAATTTGGACCCGTTTGTGGGCCTGGGTGTAGTCAGATCATCTTCTCGAAGTCGTCTTCTAACTGTCCACCGACCGACTTCGACTTCATGAACTTCTTGGAGCCGCTGTCCTAGTTGAACCACATTCGATCAAACAACGATTTCGCAACAAAGTTTTCACAAGAAAGTGCTCATCACGCTGAGTTGTTACACGAGGTCGGCCAAATCATTATCGCCGTCTGTAGCCGCCAGTTTCTTGATCTCTGCCACACTCAACGAACAGAGAATCGGCTAAAATTCAGTTGTCGAGCCACTTCACTTTGGATCTGCCCTGCATCAATTAGTGGAATCACTTGAGCGGCTTAATCTGGTTTGGTATTCATTTTCTTGTTCCCGATGAAGACATAATCGATAGATGACCATTCAGGCCTAGCGTTGATATGCCAATGATGACAATTCCCTTAAAACGTACTCTTTTATACCTGCCATAAGTTCCGCAATCGGTGCTACCTGGAACGAGCGTTTTCGGGTTGTTGTGTTCTATTGTTGTTATTGTCCTGGTTTTGAATAGACAATACACACACGTGGTATCATTGGATAGGTGATGAATTGATCAATAATTTGACTTACTTTGATTCAAAATCACATTTCGATTCGCGCGAAAATTTAAAAAAAAGTAAAAATGCAACTGTCTGATTGTATTGGATGCAATTTGTACATCAACGATAGATTTAATTTTTATATGCGTTTTATATGCGGGGGTATTACTATTTATTGCACGTGACAATTAACCCTATCATTTCAAAAACAAACTTTTTAACAGTTTACTTTGTTAGATTTTTTTTCAAACTTGTTTTGATTAAATTATTAATTGTGGTAAATCGTTGATTAGTCAGATATTAAACATCATTAATTGTATGCATTCCTCGTCTCGATACGGGATCCGACATTGTAATGTCACAGACCACATACGGTGATAAAAGTCTATTAAGCTTTCATTCGGCTGTTGCTTTCTTTAAGATACTGGAGCGGAAACTAATAAATGTACGAATAAAACAATGAAAGAAAATGTTTATGAATAAAAATTAAGTGCCTAAAATTTTCGAAATATTTCTCAAATATTTTGAAATTTACTTAATTTTAATTTGATATGCAAAAAATATAAATTTGAGGGACTGAGGTAAAATTATAAATAAATCGTACCGTTGCAACTTAGTGAAAATACATGTTCCCCGCAAGTAAATAGTTATAAAGGGTGTCTCAGCAAGAGCGCCGGATTTAAATTTACCGCCATTTTGTTAATACGAGGTGTACGGTGATTTTTTTTGACAGTTGTCGCGTATAGACCACGCAATTTAAGAATATGGAGAGGTATTCAAACCAACAACGTTTAATTATTGTAAAAACACATTACAAAAATGGTGAAAGTTTTGCGAAAACAGTTCGCCAATTACGTCAAGTTTTCGGTCGCAATAATGCGCCAAATGAAACGATAGTGAGGCGTTTAATTACAAATTTTGAGACCAAATTTAGGCTGATGGATCATTGTTCGTCGTCGACCTTGTCGGTCACTCGAAAATATAGCCACAGTAAAGGAATATGTGGCCGAGAATCCAGGAACTTCCATTCGGCATCATGGTCAAGAATTAAACATTTCCAGAAGCACTACGCAACGAATTTTGGTAAAAGATCTGCATTTGCATGCGCACAAGTGAATTGGCTAATTGGGTGTTGGAACATCATCAAATTAATGCGGATTTTTCGAAAAAGAAAAACAATTTTTCAGATGAGGCACATTTTCAACTGGATGAATACGTAAATAAGCAAAACTATCTGATTTGGGGTGCTGAAAATTCTCATTTTGGGCTGGCGGAGTAATTGGACCGTATTTCTTTGCAAATGCGGCTGGAAATGCGCTAACTGATAATGGAGTGCGGTATCGCGAAATGTTAATGGAGTCTTGTGGCTCAATTGGATGCAATTGATGTGGAGGACCTGTTTTTCCAACAAGACGGTGCGACCTGCCACACAGCACGTGAAACAATGATGTTACTGCAGACTAAGTTTCCAGGCCGCGTCATTTCTCGATTTGGCGATCAACATTAACACCGATGAACTTTTTTCTTTGGGGCTATGTAAAGAAAAAAGTGTATGCGAATAAGCCTGAAGCAGTTGAACATCTTAAAGAGGAAATACGGCGCGTTATTGGTGCAATACAGCCACATTTATGCGAAAAAGTTATTCAAAATTTCAACAAAAGAATAGCCCTGTGCCAGAGGTTTCGTGGTGGTCATTTGCCTGATGTTGTATTTCACGTTTAATCGGAACTATTTTTCTTTATGTTGAAATAAAAATGTTTGCTTAATTCAAAAGTAAATGTGTTTTTCTTTAAAATTAAATCCGGCGCTCTTGCTGAGACACCCTTTATACGCATATATCTGGGCAAGGTTAACGGACTTGTGATGCAAATCTGTATCATAATAAAACGTGACGCAAATCTTTGTCATAATAAATTAGGAGTAAATTTTCTTTGATGTATTGTTCCAAGTTATAACTCTCGATGACCAGAAATAAATAAATACAAACAAGTATTTTAATTATTTTTTGAAAAACGGTAGATAGGTCAGTGTACAATATTAGGCACGTATAAAAGACTACGTTAATGCATAAAATATTAAATTTGCAGACATTTGCGTAAACAATTTTTTAGTGATTTATGTACACGGTTACACTGATTAATCATGCTTAAAATAAAATATATACAATCAAAAGACTTAGATCGTCGAACTTAGCGCATTATGTCTCGATTAAATAAGGTAATTCTGCTTATCGTGGTGTGAGGTCTTTATGTACTTTAAACCAGGATGTCGTCAATATTTATTTAAGAAACGTTAATAGTTTGTTTTATATATTATCGGCCTTTCAGCAACGTTCAATATAACATACGTATAGTGGTGATGTATAGTGGTAATAAGGAATATGCTAGCTCGATGATGGAAGATAAAACAGACTTCACCAAAAATGAATATAAAAAGAATGGTATCTTCAAATAAACTCTCACTTCTGAAGTGAGGGCGATCCTTACTTTAGATCCATTCTTATAGTTACTACAATCTCCAAAATGTTTAACTTTTCGCGCAAATCAAAAACTGTTTCAACATGGCCTTAAAGAAATTCATTTTTTAATTAATGAGTTGAAATATTTTTAATTACAAATTTAAATATTTATTGGTTTATTTAACTCTGTGTGATAAGATAGCATATCTTATGATTGCCCAATTTTTGATAATGACATCGAGTGAATGTCGAAAGCTCAAGCAAAACTAAAAAAATTTTGTTAAAAAGTGTTAAATTATAACGGTTTCTCGTTGATAAATTTTTTTTGCAAAAGAAAAAGTCTAAGGAGTTTATCTAACGTGATTTTGTGTTATGTTACATTAAAACATTTTATTACCTCTTGATGAACTCACATTCTCAAAATTGGGTAACACGTCCGTTACACGAGGCTTTTCAAACGCAATGAACTTAATTACTATTAGGTTTCCTTTGTGGCCTAACAGTAGAATCCATTATTCAAAATTTATTTGTATTGTCAATAATAAATAATTTAATTCAGAGCGAACACTTTATATATTCACCTAAATTTGTTAATTTTAATATTCTCCGAGTGCTATTATTAAAGTTTCGAGCCGAATTCTGAAAAATATTGTAACGGATCATTAATATTATTATTTTCTAATATAATCTTCTGACACTCAATGCATTTCCTCGATTGGTATTTTAAATCTGACATTATTTCGTTTTATATGTAGCAACATTATCTAAGCTCTTCAAAAGAATCGTATACAGTCGCAATAAGCCCCCAAAATCTTTGGCTTTCGAGTAATTTTTTTTCAAGTTTAAACTCATCAGGTGTAGCAATCGCAATTGTACATGTGAACCGGTGCGTTATCATGATGAGTATATTATCCGTCAAGTGCAATCATTTTTGTCTGAGTTCATCACATAACCATTGCAGTAGATTGGCGTAGAAGTATCTACACATTTTTTCATCGGAAGTAGTCAACAAAATTATTATCGCGTGGTATCGAAAAACCGGACGCAATCACCTTGTCAGCTAAGAGAACTGTTTTGGCCTTTTGTGATGAAGAGAACCATATTCTATCTACTGTTGAGACTTTTCTTGATTTCCTGAGTATAATGAAACGATGTTAAAATTTTATAGGATTACGCCGAATGTTCGGTTGCATATTGCAAACATTTTGATCATATTAAATTTTCCAACTAAAATTTCATGAACACATTCATTCGATATTCGTATGACGAGCTGTTTGTATGACCATTTCGACACGGGCCGATCAATTTCTTCGTTTAGATGGACTTTAGGACTTAATTTAATTATTTGTAGCAAACCAGTTAGATTAAAAATTCGTTTTCTTTGCTAGTCTCGAAATTTTTGAATTACGAAGCACAAAAAATATGTTGAAAACTGGAAACGGCGTAATCCACACAGGGGTATTGATGGCCAAATTTATTGTGCTATGAATAACAAGATGTACCATAGTTTCTTTTATAAAAGTAATAAATAATCTGTGAACTGTTAATTATTCATATACTCAAATGTAATATTTATTTATTTATTTAAATATGTAATGCCAAACTATCAACAATATATTATCAGTTAAGAAGATTGGGTTAATCAATATCCAGAAACAGTAACAGTTTGCTAATTAAATTTGGCGTTTTTAGTCAATTAAATTTCTGTTACAAATTCTAAAAAATCTTTCGGACATAAGTTCCTCTGTCGCAAAGTTCGGCAGTACCAACCAAATGGCACAGTGGTTAAAGCTTTGGCGTTTGGATCGGGAGGTATCGGGTTAGAATTCCGATAGGGCAGGATGCAAAGGGAAGTTTCATCAACAGATTACGATCTGTGATGAAATGGAACACATATATGACCCCTGTCAGAATGCAAAACTCAAGGGCCGACCCATCTTCCATGCCAGTATAGGCTGACATGGAGCTACGCAATGTGCAGATGGTGATAAAATCGGACCTATAACCGTACGTCCTCGAATTGGCCGACACTGGCGTAAAAGTAAGGACGGAAACGTTGGGAGAGCCTTGGATCCAGAACAGATTGCAAATAAAAAAAAAAGTTTGGCAGTCACTAAAAAATTTTAAATGAACGTACATATGTTTACTCTTTTGTTTCTCATTTCACCAATCAGTATTTGTTATTAAATTGTAATTTGTTCCTTAAATGTATTGGCATGCCACTCTATTAACCACGATTTCAATATTTATACTGATATTTAAATAAGTTGAATTTGGCCAGCAAAATCTTTTACTACAAATACAAATTAATTGTGGTGTATGTTTTGGTTTACTTGGAAGTATTAATGATGCAGATTTAAAATTATGTTAGGCAGTTTCTTTCTAATCATCTACTATACTTATTGATTTGAGCTATGTAACCTAATATGTACTATGTTCAGCCTAGGGATTAGTAATCTATATTTGTAAGCTAATCTAGATTTTCTTATAGTCTGAACAAGTCAGTTTACATTTACACTGATCCAATTTAATTAGAAGCTTAACCTAATCCTTTAAAAATTCATAAAGTTGGTAGAAAATCGAGTTAACTGATAAAAGCACCTCAAATTTGGCGAATGACGAGCGAAACAACTTTTATCTTCTTATGCTAGAAAATTCAAATTTTTGTTTGATAATTTAATTAATAAAGTTTTTAATAATTAAAATTAAAATTGTAGAGAGACTGAAAGTTAGCAGTAGTAATTTGAACGTATAAAAACTGAATCTGGATTATATAGTTTACTTATAAAACTATATTACTAACCTCTAGTCTCGAACATGCTATTAGTCAAAATTTAATTCGGCTTTTCAAAAATTTAACACTTTAACACTTGTTCAGAATTGTTTTTACGAACTCAGCATCGAAAAAATTTCTAAGCAGGTTATATTGTTTATGAATTATTAACTTCGAGATTTTTGCGCGGCCGGTCGACCAATTTTTTTTATTTTAGAAAATGTCTCTATCAGGCGATGTTTCTAACGTTTGGCGGCCAATAACAGGCCATCGAAGAAGACGGCTATGTAAATTGGAATATGTGGTCGTTTTGAGTGGGCCATAATGAAATTTGCGTGACCTTCGAAATGTTTGCGCGACCCAAAGAAAATTTCTTTATGTGGAAGTGATGTTTCTAACTTTGGAGGTCAATAACAGGCTTTCATAGAGCTGACTATGTAAATTGGGATATGTCATCGTTTTTAGCAGACCATCCTGGAATTTGTGTGGTCTTCAGGTTGTTTTCGCCATCAGTCGAACATATTTTTGTGATTTTATAAAGTTTCTATATGGAGAAGCGAAGTTTCTAACTTTTGGCGACCAATTACAGGCCTTCATAGGAATGGCTAAATTGGCATATGTCATTGTTTTAAGTATAACATACTGAAATATGTTTGATCTTCGAAATGTTCACCCGACCCGTATATAAACATATATTTTTTTTTTGATTTTACACAATTTCTCTTTGTGGAAGCGAGATATCTATTTTCTGAAATTAAAAATAATATATTTATTAGACGGATTGCTTAAATATTTCGAAGGTCATGAGTATGGTTCACTATCGTTTTGATGACAAAGGCCCACTTACGTAGCCATCTTTGCTATACGGCCTGTTATTGGCCAACTGCGTCAACTTTCTTTCTCAGTTAACATTATTATATTTACATTATACGAGTAATACACAAAATCAAACTTTTTTAGTTGATATTATAAATAGTAGTGGAAGTCAGACATTTTTTTCTGATATTCAATCAGTGCCATAATTCTTTCAAAATATTATTTCTTCTGAATTTATAAACGATAAACATTTTTTCACAAATTTTCAAGAATTTTCGAATTTATAAGGTTTGCTGAAGTGGCTGAAATTAACCCGAACGCAAATTTATTTGGTTGTTGTCTTAGATAAGTCTAGTCATCCCGAAAAGGTGTAAATAATAAAAATATGTAGCCTCACCCCGAAAGAAAATGAAATGAAAAATTAAAGCAATTTTCAAACGAAAAATATTAATGTGTAAAAAAACGTTTTCGAAAGCACACAAAAACAAAAACATGGATTTTAAAGATAAAAAATATTTAAAATTAAATTATGCATAAATTACACACAGAAAAAATATCTACTACGATGTAGAAAATACCCTACGTCCATATCAGGTGGAAATAACCGTTTTTATTTGTTTATTTAATCAAAAAGCCAGTTTTTGTGTAGTTACCATCGGCCCACATTAAGTTCTGGACTGAAATACCTAGAGATATGGCCACCCAATGGCGTACAAGGTCAGATAGGCTAATGTACTAGCTAAGATGTAGAAACCACTCTATGTCCATACCAGATATAAATAACCTTTTTTTGTTTATCTAACCGTAAAGCGAATACTGTGTATAGATACCATAGGCCTACATTAAATTCTGTACTGAAATACCTAGAGATATATCTAGAGATATCACCACCCAATGACCTATACGACTAGATAAGCCAATGTAGTAGCTAAGATGTAGAAATCACCCTATGTCCATGTCAGGTGGAAATAACGTTTTTGTTGATTTGTTTATCTACCCGAAAAGCAATTTTTTGTAACTAACCGTGGGCCCACATTAAATTATATACTGAAATAAGGCCTATCTGGTCGTATACGACATTGGGTAACTATATTTTTAGGTATTTCAGTACAGAATTTAATGTGGGCGCATGGTAACTACATCTTAGTACATTAGTCTATCTGCTCGTATACGCCATTGAGTGGCTATATCTCTAGGTATTTCAGTACAGAATTTAATGTAGGTCCATGGTAACTACACACAAACTTGATTTTCGGTCAGATATGCAAATCAAAAAAAGGTTATTTCTACCTGATATGAACATAGGATGGTTTCTACCTCTTAGTTAGTACATTGGCCTATCTGGTCGAATGAGCCATTGAGTGGCTATATCTCTAGGTATTTCAGTACAGAATTTAATGAAGGCCCATGGTAACTACACAAAAATTCGCTTTTTGGATAAGTAAACAAATAAAAACGTTATTTCCACCTGATATGGACATATGGTATTTTCTACATCGTAGTTAGTACTTTGGTTTATCTGGCCGTATATCCCGCTTTATGACAGTATATGCAGATATTTTTTCTGTATATATTTGTGATCGAGATAGAGTAGACAGTAGATCTGAGTATCTGTCTCAATTTTCGTTCGGGATGAGGCTACATTTTTTTTATTATTTACACTTTTTTGGGAAGATTACACTTATCTAAGCCAACAACCAAAAACAATCGGGATCGGGCTAACTTTAGCGACTTAGTTTGCTGTCAATATTTTTTCTCATAAACTTCATATTATTTCTTATTCCTCCTTTCTGAATTGTAATCATGATAAAATCAACTTCCACTATCAGTTAACTATTTTCATACCTAATAATTTTCATTTAATCGAGTTCTGTGAAAATTCCAGTAAACCAATTTGCCAACGATCAAATTATAAGAAAATAAAAATACACGCTAGCATTACCAATTTTATGATATTCCCAATTATGCAATAAAATTATCTCATAAATGTTTATACATACATATGAATGTTGCATGTGTATTTATATGCGGTTTAAATCACTTACACCATAATTTTCTTCTGTATAGTTTATGTATTTAAACTGTGGTAATCAACCTATTGAAAGAGAAAGTTTATCTCTTCTGTTGAATATTGAAAATGTACAAGAAAATTCACATACTTCTTGCAGAAGGTGTATTTAATAAAAAAACAAATGGCGTGTATTGTATTTCAGCGCACGCAATACATCAGCATGATTGAGCGAAAATTTTAAATAGTTTTCGTGTGATTGTACCGAAACAGCAGCATTCATTTTCATTTTGCATATGTCGTTTGATAGGTTGTCATCTTTATAATATATTGTTTATCATCTTATTGTGTATAAGTCGGTCACTATTGTATTTGTGTATTTGAAGATAATATGTTATGAAATAAAACGAGGTTCGTTGGCATAATATTGTACAATCGCGTATATACTTTACCTAATATCGAACCATTAGTGGTACAGAAGAGATGAGTCTATAGTGTGTAACTCTCATTCATATCGCAGCTTTGTATCTCTGTGCGTAATTTTTTAATACATTTGCATATTACATATTACATATTTCCGAATTTGTAAAAAAAAAAATGGTAATTAATTTTGCGCTTTTATTAATAAAAAGGCGAATTCATAAGAAACGTGATGTAATTTTTTAGTTGCGTACTTTTAATATTTGTAGTTTTCTAGATTCTTCTAAATACATAAGTATTGATAAATAGGTGATGGTAAGCATTTACCATAATTATTCGGGTCTGGGTTTAAACAAAACACGCTGGTCGCAAAATCAATTATAAAATATATCAATAAAATCAACAAAACAACATAAAAGCAATTATTAAATGTGCGTAGAATGTTCAAAGTATGCAAAATTCGTTTTTCAAGGAATTCTCCCATAATATTTTTTGTAATATAAATATCACCATATTCGTAATTAATTATTCTTTACAACAAAGGTTCGTAATCGAATTAATAAACCTTTTGTGGGATGATTAATTATGAAGATAAATTCCCCAGTCTTGGTCTTCCTGAATTGATAAATTATCGACCTTTTATTAAATAATTCATTTACGTCACTGAAAATTGTTCTGCACAACAGAGATTAGTGTCACTTAGATTTGACAAATTTCAACATTTACAAATACACAAATCAAAAATCAAATAGGTAAACATTATTTTCAATTACAAATATTTTTAGTTAAATTAGATAATGTTGATGCCTTTAAATATTATGATATTGCTAAAAGAGTGAAATACTGATTTTATCATTATCAGTTTATAATATTTTTTCTTTAATAATATATAATAATATTCTATTATGATATCTTTTCTTATTATCACTTACATCGAACGTCT
Organism: Nephrotoma guestfalica; assembly: GCA_963691935.1. NCBI lineage: Eukaryota > Metazoa > Arthropoda > Insecta > Diptera > Tipulidae > Nephrotoma > Nephrotoma guestfalica. The sequence continues at coordinate 195,699,143 of OY829913.1, read as the reverse complement.
TGGAATTTACAAAAATAATTTTTCAATTGCCCACTACATTAGGAGTACGGTATATTTCCAATTTTTTTATATTGTACGTAAATCACCTTTAGTCAAACAACCCCCTAATTGGGTCTCAACAATAAAATTTCTTACATTTTGCAATTAAACTTGGTTTCTGGTTAAAGACCAGTAGTTCTAAAAGATTTCGGCCTGCGATCGGTATTATTCAGAAATATTTTCAAAAAATCGAACGGTCCTAGTCATAAATTTTCCTATAACCATTTTATTTTAGTGTATTGTACTGATGAATTTTTTTAATGAACATAAGACTTGTAATTAAACTAGAATATTTGATTTGGCATGACTATAGTAAATTTAAGGAGAACCGTAGAACAGATAAACAAAGTAAAATTGTTAGCGATGGCAATGCATTTTAGCGCTATTTTCAGGCTTTTTATACCATCGCCTTCTTTTTCATTTGATTTGATACTATCAGTTTAAAACAACAATAATTGATGAAAAAATTTCTTGTACACATATGCTTATCCTTGTTACTTGCAAATGCCTCAGTTCACTGGCTCACATTTTAGGGTTGCCTATAGCGACATATTAAATCTTTCAATGAATTTATAAAATTTTCTGCACGTCATACTAAAATTGTTTTTTACTAAAATTTCACCTGCGAATATCTGTTCGCACATAGCTTAAGAGTGCGGCAAACAGAATATGAGCTGAACGATTTTCTCCATCTTTGGAGTTTTCAATGTTTCTAACATAATCTTCCATTCTTCTTCGTATGCTAAATTTTCGACTTTCACTAATTATTTTGCATTGCACAAACAAAACCTCTACATCATGTCATCTAACGAAAATGCCTTTACTTCTCTGGAACGATCTTCAAACCTCGGGTTCTCTTCAAACTGTAGAAGAGGAGTTTCGAACTTGTTAATATCAAAATCGAACCGTTTTTCTATATATTTAATTATTGATTCTAAGAACGTGGTTACCCTTTGGTTAAACAAATTCTTTTCTAATTCATCCTCACATTTTGCTAAGACTTGTTTAGCTATAGCTGGTTTAGCTACCATAAAAATTTTCATTCAATTTTGATTCTAAGGGAATTTTGTAAATTTTTTCATCAAATCAAACATCTTGTTAACTACTGGTTCACTTTCCTCAAATTTTAAAATTATTCTCTCCATCGTGTTTCCTATATTTGGGACGAGAATTTAGACTTCTCCTAATTGGTGGTTCAGAAAATTTAATAAGAGTGGCGGTAAAGACTTTGAATTTAAACATGATTTAATCTACTCGAAATTTTTATAAAACCGTTCAAAAGCCGGAAGCAGAAGCAGCCATCATATTGGAACGTGCCGTAACATTTCACTAAATTCAATCTCGCAAAACTCATAAAATTCGATTAAGGTTTGCTTACGTTTTGTGGGAGAGCTGAACTTACTTTTCTGAATTCCGTGAAACCACTTGGATGGCGACCAAAATTGAGGTTGGCATTGATTGCACAATAACTGGAAATTCTGTTTGGGTTTAGTTGTTATCAACTTTTGTAATACACACAAGCAGGTGACTGGCGATATCTATTGAAGTTTCGGTTTCTTTGCTAAAAGCGTCCATTGCGACAGAGTGTGCAATGCTATTTGTATTTAAATCGGATAATCCGAAGTTTACTTTATTTTGTTAATACGTTTGAGACAATTTTTCCGCATTTCGTTACAATTTTTGAATCCCGGAAATTTGCTGAAAATAAAACACGGCTATAATTTGAGTTGAAACTGAAGACTTTGCATTGGCTTGATGTCTAGTGGTTCTTATATGGGTTTTAATATCTCGAATACCAGATTGGCGATAACTAAATTTCGATTGACAGTAGCTTCAGTTAACGATACTGATTTTCTCTTGGGCATTGCACCAATGATACTGTTTTAACTACTCTAAAAAAAATTATTTTATCCACGCACTACACGTTTATGTTTCAGTTATTGATTCTTTTGGTTTCTGTTTTCGTCTTCCATATTTTTATCTTCCGTTGAGTAATCTTAAAAAAAATATCGTTTTCCCATCTCAATAAATCCATTTCATACTCAAACTGACTTAACTGCGGTGGCGGCTGTGTTGACATGACTGGTTTATGACGATTATTCATTGCGTTTATTGTATAGTTGCTCGTTGCACGTTCGTTCACAGTTGGGCATAAATGAATATTACTAGCCTGTAGGAAATACAATGGTTGAAAATATGTCGGTTGCATTTCCATAGGAATCAATAATTGATCATAGTACGGTGGAATTCTTTTTCACGCGTCACAAAAGTCGTATTAATATTTGATCGTTCGCATTTGCTATTTCGCGTAACTCTTTAATGACGATTGCACATCTGGTATGTAAACTTATTATAACTTTATTAAATTTTAATTATAACAATAATCTACCACACGGTAAATTACCATGAATTAAAACACTGGACTGTTGTTCAATCTTCTTTTAAAAAATAGAAAAATAAGAAGGGTTATTTTTAAAGAGTAATGGTTTCCAAAGGGAATCTGCCTAGTTTGCTAATGATTTAGTAAAAGTTGCAATATGCAGAAGCAACAACCTCCTAGGGTGAGTTACCTAACATTTAAATACAGATACTTAACCTTCAGCGACGGTTAACTAATGATTGATGTGAACGTTGAACAAATGCCCGACTATTCATGTAATGGAGAAGGGGAGATTTTTTGCAATTCATGGTGAATGTTATCTGCCTAAGGCGATGCAGATATGAGATTAGTAGACGAGCGTCATCTCATCTAATAAGCATTCTTTTTCAACTGTATGTAATCAATGAATGTGCGAGCAGTAGGAATTTAGGAAGAAAATCACGAGGAACCGGTTTTCATATTTCTAGAATAAACTTTGATTCGCTACAGTTTTTAAAATAAAATTATCAGTGAATTTCATAAATTATTCAATTCATATCATCTTTAACTCATATAGATTTATTGATACACATACATACAGTCAAAAAAGTGACGGTAAATGATCATTCAAAAATCCCGCAAAGTTGTTTTGTCGCCATTTTGGGACAACTGTACTCTATCTGGACGTGAAGTTTGAGCGTGATCAGTCATTTAGTTTGTTAACAGTGCTCTATTTTGTCAGCTCATCTCAAGTGTGTTTTGCAATTTTTATAATGAATAAAAATATCGAACAAAGAATTTGTCTGAAATTTTGTATTGCAAATAGAATTTGGTGTGCTGAATCGCTGAAAATGTTACAGGAGGCTTACGCTGAATCGACTTTATGAAAAACACATGTATATGAGTGGCAAAGTGCATCCTAAAGCGGTCGAGATGTGGTGTAAGATTTGCCTCGCTCTGGTCGGCCATCAACGTCTTCAATGTTAGCAACAGTTAATAGAAGTTAGCAACAGTGAAGGTCGCTGAAGACATGCTATAGAACGAATCAATTATGAAACATCGGTTTACGAGTTTGATATGCAAATCAGCCAACAAGAGTCGAAATGGCGCCTTCCAACGGAAGGCGAAATCGAAAAAACGACGTCAAAGTCGATCAAAAGTCAAGGTAAGTTTGGCTATTTTCTTTGATTGATTATGAAGGTCAGGCAGTAAAAAAAAACTATTATCTAGGCGTAAAGCATATTTACATATTTATTTAATTTTTTACAATTTACAATTTTCCGAACCACACACCTCATTTTGAGCATCAAAACTCATTTATAACGAAGGTGCAGTTATAGTTTTCGCCGAAAGTTTTAGGTTCAGTTTCACAGTTGATTTCCGTGTAGATAACATTTTTCAGTCACTTGGGAATATAATTAGCAGTGGATTTGTTGAATGTTTCTAGATCGCTCTTCCAACTCTTCATTGATAGACCAGAAGTAAATCTTGCTCTAAAGTAAATCTCGTACCTCATCTTATTGTATTAATCAGGAATAAATAGCGTATAACGAATAAATTATTAATTTAATTTTTTATACTAAGAAATGAATTTAAGGGAAAAAAGCAAACTTCTCGATACGAAAATTAATGCCTCCCATTATGCGGCGTCTGAGAGAGTAAATTCGTCGAAAAAAACAGGGCTGGGATGTTGTACCATCACTACTTTCGACTTTCGACTTAGATTATGTCTCATTTTTTACGAGTAAAATGGCAACCTATTTAATTTCCAAAATTCCAAAACGCGTTTTCTAATGTGTTCTCAGCTTGCTCGAGTAAAACATCACACTGTTTCTTATCTACGATTTCTAAGACTACTAGATTAATCGACTCTATTTATCACTAAATAATTTTTTCATGATACGTTTATCGAAATATAGAAAAGAAAGAAAGGTCACAATTATAACAAGAGGTTGAAATCGCGATATGGAAAGCAAACTCATGGATTTTGCTCCACGACAACGCATCATCTCTCAAGGCTATCGTTAGGAACGAATCTCTGGCCAAATACTCAAAAAAAATATCATCGAATTACCACCATGTTCACATGATATGGCCCCAGCTGACTTTTCTTTTTCCAAAATTCAAATTACCACTTCGAGGCACCCGTTTTCAGTCGATAAAAGACATAAAAGGGAATTCGCGGCGAGAACTTAAATTGATTCCAGAAAATGCGTTTGAAAAATGTTTTCATGATTGGATTATTCGGTGGCATAAGTGTATTATTTCGGTTTTATGTTTTATTGACCAATTCCCGTTACTTTTTTGACGGAATGTATCTGCATCACAATGAACCAGATCATAATATGAAATCATTTAATTGTATGATAGGAGGTTGACAAAAAATATAAATCAGTAATTTTTAGCATCAATTGTTCAGTTTTTTTTAACAAAGATTTATATTAACTAATTTAATTTTAATTGGGTTCTTGAACAGCACATTATTCTAAATATTTTTAGGCACAATGATTAAGTTTTAACGAATTAAAATTAAAAATACATTAGGTACATTATGTAATAAACTACTATTTAGCCATGATAAATTTCGACCAAATCTAGAATTAGAATATACATAATTCAATCAAAAAAAAAAAAATTAAAAGAGTTTGTGAAATGGAGGCCACTTTGGTTGGATCTAATATCTGCTATTTTTATTTTATATTTACATCATTTAAAATTCTCACTTACACCGCGACTAAGAAGTCCCCGAGAACACTATGCAGTATATTATATTTCTTTTATTTATTGTTGGATGAATTTGTCATGCAATCTTTGCCTTTATCTCTAGTTTTTAATTTATTCTAGTATTATGGTTTTTTTACAAACGAATTGTCCAATAAAATCGAACAAGTGTTTTAATGTTCGTTTTACCAGTAAATATCAACAGTTAATTATAATTTATCAGTGTGCATTCCGTACTTAAGCACCTAGAGATCACAAATTATGGATTATGTAGTTGAGCAGAGATTTGCAATGTCACGTCACACATATTATTATTTTATTAATACACTTAACGATTAATACTCTTTATGCTCATACTCATTAGCAGAGGAAAATTATAGTGGAAAAACTCCCTACCAATATGATAAACTGTCGTGTGTGTGTGTGTGTGTAGTAATATGTACAACACAACTCAAAATAAAGTTGAATACTTTTTTTACTCGAATACACGTAAATTTTGTTGTATCGTACAGTTTTTATTTTTTTAGTTTTAAATTATTTTAGTTTGCGTTTCCACCTCTTTCTACCCCGAAGCAAAAACTACTCACCAAAAAAGCAAACAAATTAAAGATATTGGAAATAAAATTTATAATAATAAAATATCGCATTAGTTACTCCTGGACATTCACTCATTTAGGATGTCCAATATTTTATTTTAAAACACCATTTTAAGAACAACTATTCGTTAAATTTCTTTATTTGACTCGGTAAATATATTATTTATATTGCGGTTAAATAAATAATAAACAAGTATATAGTGAGAGTGAATTTGGATTTATTTTATTTTAAAATTAATAAAAATAATTGTGTAAGTGATTTGGGTTTAAGTGAAAAATAATTTTGTTTAGTGAAATTTGTATACGTTATACAAAAAATAGAAATTTGTAGTGAATTATTTTGAAACACAAATTTTGAAAATTAATGATTTATCTATTTTAATTAATTTGTTAACTTCTTTTATTTTATTTTAATGGATTTCACTTGTATTCTTTTCACGCGTGTATCTGAAAATTGAAAGTTAATTTTACATACAAACGTTTATCGATTTATTACGAATACGCATTTTTGGAAAAACTTACATTTCCATTTTTTCACGGTCAACTGTACAAAATTATATTTTGTCGGCGGTCAGTTATTTTTATAAAAATCATTAATTTTCTAATAATTAAATTGTTTACGATAGTGCAACTATTTTAAATGAGATTTTATATCAAAAAGTGATTAAAGTGAATTTTTGTTGTTTTTTTATTGTAGCGAGCGGAATAGTATTTTATTATAAATGTTAGTTGGTGTGCCAACAATTTAAAAAATTACCAAAGCGTAGACAATTATCTACATACATTTATTCAAGAAATAAAATATATTTTGGTGGAATTACACGGATTAAATAAAAAATTTATATATTTTATAAATAAAATGTTAATAACGTAAGTATTTTAATTGAGATTTAAATTTTTACGCTTTGAACAACAATTTGATATATTAGGTTCCTTAAATATTTCAACTACAACAACCTTAAATATTATTTAATTATTTTCACAAGAAAAATAATTTTTGACCACAACAACACTCTAATTGGAATTAAATTTACATTTAAATTATAGCACATGACTCATTCAATGTCAACTAACTCATTTATCATCTATTAACGATTTTTAGTTAGGTCGTTCGTTTAAGCCAATGTTGTTTCGTATAATAAGTACCTGCAAACATTTACAAACAAACGCACTTTTGGGCTAGAATCCATAAAATTACCTATTGCAAAACTTGCTAGTTGTTAAAGCTAATTTTATTAATTAACAAATGTTGTCTGTAATTTTACAAAAATTTTTGAAAAATTTATATACCCGTATGGTGTTGCTTATGACGTATATTTTGCTAAATAGTCGCTTTAATTTTTAATTTATCGTAATGATCCTTTTAATTCGATTAACCATAGATATGTTTCGTAATCAAAGCGAAATTCATAGTTTTCAAAAACTAGCTAGGACATATTTTCAAATTACATAACTAAAAGTTCACTCACCGCACAAGTAATAAACATTTAATTAAATTAGCACTATTGCAAAATAAAATAGAACTTTCAGTATTCTTTATCGAAATTAAAATTGCAGAGATCGGATCGGATTTAGTAAAAGCATAATAATATATATATATATATATATATATATATATATATATATATATATATATATATATATATATATATATATATATATATATATATATAGATATATATATAGATATATATATATATATATATATATATATATATATATATATATATATATATATATATATATATATATATATATATATATATATATATATATATATATATATATATATATATATTTATGTAGTATTGTAGTATTAATTAAAGTAACTTTTTATGTGTTAATGTTATATGTTATACTCCGCGTTTATGTTGAATAAATAAATATAAATAATTGGATTTGCAAAATATGGAACATTTACTATAGCAAGCAATGGAATGAAATTTGACAAAACTAAAACCTTGTCGCATAATTATATTTCATATACATTTGAAATATTTTAAAAGCATTTTTGTTAACCTTTTAACAATTTAAATTTTAAACACCATAAAACATTGTTGATCGCAATTAGCACTTTGGAATCAGTTATTTTAATGTTTTAAATTTAATTAATGGCAAAAGTAATTAAAATGTCCAAATGAAACAAAGTAATTTGTACTTAAAATGTGGAGTTTGTCATTTTCTATAAGATACATAAGATTGGCTGATTTCGTTTTTAATGAAAAAACAATCGATTAAATTGAAATACCGTCCTATTAGATTGTAATAGATTCATCAAAATAAGTCAGAGTCAGCTTCTATCCTTTTTCTATGTTCGAAGTTTTCGTTCGGGTTTCAGCTATTAAATTTGCATTAAATTTTCTAATTTATCCTAGAATATAGTTGAATAAAGTATATAATGATTGTAAAAAAATTATATTCAATTTTTTCACCTGCCTCAAATTATCAACCATATACAAATCATGTAATTATTAAAATTGGTAATTTCTTTATGATTTGCTTGCTTCATTTTTTTATACTTGCAAAATTATAGTGCATATCTCCGCCGATCTTATAATTTATAGCGAATAAACCTTAATTCAACGAGACAACACCAAACAAAACATTTTGATCACTTTTCAAATTTAACAGAAATACAGATTTTGTCTGTTACCACAAACTGCTGATGTTATTTTTCATTTTCCCAATAAGAGATCTCGCCGCTTTCGAGAACTGAAAATATGTTACGCTATAACTATAGCTTATTAGTTACAGAAAAATTTCATAAAAAGTTAGCGTACAGCCGTTTTATGTATAAAATTGGTTATTAGTTTATAAGTTATAGAAAAAACTAGAAATTTCATCTGTAGTTAACTCTTATATTCTTTTCTTTTTATATCTGTGTTCCTAATGCTAAGCGTCTAGTAAAGTCAAGGCTACATTTATAACAAAAAGTCTTGTTGTAATGTTTGCAGTATTTGAAAATTTGTTTCTTTTAACTTTAAAAAATACACACATGCAAACACAAACGATACTAACAAAATGCTAGGTTATTTTTAGTTAGTTTATTTTTACCTAGTTTTTCTAGTGTACCTATATCTGAAGTAAACTTTAAATGTACAACTTCGTAGCGTTTTGGAAACCGAATCGCACACAAATTTGGTTTTATCTCAAATAAGCTTAAATAGCGACCAAGACCCAGATTCTGATCAAATGACAATTTTTGTAACATAAATATTTGCGATTGCACGAGATCATACAATTGAGTTGAAATGGCTCTTCATCAATTTCATTCCCAAAGCCCAAGCCACAACATAACTGTGATTTTGCAGTAGTAAACATTTTAGCAGAATGACAAAAAATTAGGTTTATCATTGTCACTTGAATATAATCTAGCCCCTGACAAACCTTCAACTCTAGATGAACTTATTCTAACGACCCCGTGTATTGTTCTAATAATATGGTAAATCATTTTATTTTCTGAGAAAAGGAAGGATTATCTGACGAAAAACTTCGGTAAACTTGGTGAACTAGTAATACACTTTATAGTAATCACACATGATTATTCAAATGACACATCGAATAAGTCCAAAACGTTTTCCATTTGAAATGCAAGACCATTCGGATAAACACTAACATATCAGAGAAAAGGTTAAAAAAATAATAAAACGGGAGATAGTTTCATTTGCTAAAAAATGGCATTGAAACCCGTGAAACAAACCCCACAATCGTCATGTCACCTGACAGATGGAAAAGTGACGAGTTCCAATTTCTGATATTAACAAGAAGATGTTGATAGTTATAAAAAATTAATGTCTACGCAATAGTTCCGCACACAACAGAACATTAATTATAAAAGTATTCTGAAATTTTAAATTATAGTGTAAGCTTTTCTGCGTGAAAATGAATTTATACTTATTTGGTTATCCTTATTTAAATACACGGTGTCCACTCGAAAGGTTTACTACTTTTTTGCCTAGAAAATTTTTTTGAATAAAAACAAACAAAACAATGACTGCCAAATAACTGCTTCTATTGGCCTTACACAGCGGACTCTTGAATATTTTTCATCATTGTTTCACGCATTTCACTCTGTATCATGTTAATTTATTCTCCAATGTTCCTTTTAATTTATTTAATATTATCTGGTTTATTTGAATAAACCTTACTTTTAAGATAATCGCACAAAAAGAAGTCGGGAGGAGTTAAATCGGGTGACCATCACCAGATTTCGAAATTAACGGTTGTGAAAACATTTCTTGTAACAATTTCATGGTTTCTCTAGCAGTATAGCATGCGTGTAAATCTGGTCTAAAAAAGTTCCTTATCATATCAGGATAAGTTCGTCAGTAACTGTAACAAATTTTCATAAAAATATAGTCCAATGACTCTTCCAGCCAAAATTGCACACCATACCGTTACTTTCAAGGGATGTAATGGTGATTGATGAAATATTTGTGGATTATCTACTGCCCAGAATCAGCTGTTTTGTTTACAGCATCTTATTTACATACGTAGGACGCTGCAAATGTGCTCTTGGTAGCAGATCTCGTCTTTATGCAACTTATTGGATATTGTTGATCTTCGAAGTTCAAGTTCTTGCATACGGTATCTGATTGATGTCGTTGGATTATCTTGCAAACTTTCACGTACAGCAGCAATCTTTTCTGGTGTTCTGACTATTTCCCGCAGTACGAGAGACTTCAAATTCTTTGATAATCCGGTAAATTGTAGAATTTGAAGGTATCATATTCCTTCCGAATCTTTCGTTCAATCGAATATTTTTTCATTGATTAATTTGCTACTTCTGTACTTCCCGAGTGTCTGTTACTTCTGTACTTCAAGTCGTTAAATGTGTATTGAAACGGAAAAACCTCAGCTTACACTGAAAGGCTGATCTGTCTCATAGATTTTATCGCTCGCTCATATCATGTCACGGGCGGCTTTGATTCCCGCAACTCAAGCCGGTAGAGGGAATCAGCGTGAGATGTGGACACTAGAGCTTGCGACCTAGATTACTGTACTTGGGAATGTAGTATGAAGGCATAATGCCATTAAGAAGAATATGTAGGTGGGAATTTGGGTACTTCGGACCCAATAAAAGTGGAGATACCTCCCCAAAGATTTATAAGGTTTTCAACTCATGGTAGTATATTTGTTAGTCTTGGGTAACATAATTACCCTAGAGTAAACATAAGATAAAAACTATCAAACAAAACTATAATTATTTTCGCCCTAAGGCCCTAACGCTTAGTAAGACGTTGGTTTGATTAAAGTTTTATCGGTAGAAAGATTAATGTCGTTGGAATATCTGGTACACTTTCATGCACAGCAGTAATATTTTCTGTTGTTCTGACTGTACACTGTAGCACACACTTTGGCTTACTTGCCGCGCTCTTCTTTCTTCAAATTCTTTGATAATCCGGTAAATTGTAGGGTTTGAACGCATCATATACCATACCACCTCAAATCAAAGAAAGGAGGATCAATCAAATTCCTTAATCAAATTCCAGGTTTTCACTATTAAAACACGTTGTTCAATCCAATATTTTCCTATGATTAATTTGCCACGGGTGTACTTCACGATTGCCAAGAATGTACTGTCAATATTAATATTCGCACAAATGGCGGTAAATAAATCGTAATACCATGCACTTTTAAGGAGATATTTTCTATATGTTAGGTTAAAAGTTGTTATACATGTTTTAACTTATAATATTGCGATTAATATGGGGTTTAAAAATTTTAATGGTTTTACAGAGTAAAATGCTTGTGCAAAAATTTAGAGATAATATAATATCTACCACCAATAAATATTCATGATTGGTTGATAAATAGAAAAATTTCATCTAAGTTGCCTCAAGTTTCAGCTTATGGTTCCGAGGTATTCGTTCTGTTATCAAGTATCAAGTTAATACACTTTCTGTAATAAATATTCCAGGTAACTTTTCTTTTCTCGATTTTTTTTTACTAAGTTTGGTTTGTAATTGCGATTTTTGAGAACTGCGGCGGTATGTTGTGCCGGTTTTTTGATTATCAAACAAGTATATATGTTTTGCATGCATTGAATGATCCTTCGAAGTTAAAAAATTATCATCAATTTTCCATGGGTAGAACAACCTGTTTTTGATTACCATCCGAATAAAATCAGAAGCTTAATAGGACAAAACATACATTAATACAAGAGTGGGGGGAGGAGGTATTGATACATTGATTATGAAGATAAGGACAACAGTTATTTATATTTTCAATTAGGAAAAGCGGAATTAAAAATTACTGCACTACCTTAAGAAACTAAGAAAACAACCATCACTAGGCTAGTATTGTTTAACAGAAAAGCGATATCCGACAGATATACGACCAGATCCGTTTGTCATTCTTTTTGTTCAAATGTAAGTAGATAGGAATTTGGAATTTAACAATTCTAAGAAGAATAATCATACATCAGAATGATATTCTGCATATTCGTGTGAATATTGACACTTCCGATATAGTCGATACATTTCGATAAATTTTTTGTTAATGCTGAAAGTTTTAGTTATTTAAGAGTTTATTGCCAGAACATGGCAACGTTAACAAATTTCCAGTAAGCTTTATATTTCAGTTTATAAAGAATGTAAACTAAAATTAAAACAAAACAAAACCTATAGAAAATGTAGGTTATAATTTTTTATCTAACGAAAACGCGTAGTAGTAAATATTTTAATTTAAAAATAAGTATGGTAATCATAAAAATTTTCGACCTCGACAATTCGCTATATAACCGCTGAAATACGAAAAAGTTGTATTGTTGAGCTGGTGTCAGTCTGCCGGTCTTTATTATACAGACCAAACTGATTGACTCATTTTCATAAAATTTCTAAACACTATGGCGTTATTTCCCAAAAAATTAGGCCACGCTACAGCACATATAGGTTGACTATCGGCATAAAATTTCATACTTGGGAATGTAAATTTACGAAAAAATAGATTCGGAACAAATCGATTCTAAATTAATTTCCAAACTATTTTCAAAACATTGAATCGGAAATGACGTTTTTTAATAAAAGCTTTTTTTATATGAGCTTAATCGTTATTTGCAAATATTTCGAAAAGTAGGTATCAGCATATACGAAAAATTATTAAAGCCAAGAGCCATCGGTTCGAAATCATTTTTCTAAAGTAGTCATAAATAACGATTTTTGTAAAAAAACTGTTTTTTCTATCAAAATGCGGTTAGCTTGTCGTTTTAGTTTTAGAAACATTAGTTTTCAAAACAACAACAATGACATTAATTTTTGGGATAAAAATTCTTTAGTTGTTTTTTAGTCTTAAGGTATTTAAGCACAGCATATTCGCTATTTACATACAAGTCGCGTGTTGGTCACAACGTATAAACCACTCCGTTTTTGACCAAGATATTGTGATTCAACAAAATTATAAATGGTCTACTAAAATAAGATATACATACAGATATATATAGGCTCCATGTACCCAATGTATTGAAAACACATGCAAATTTTTTTTCTTAATTCATGGTTTGTTTATACAACATATTTCAAATTTATCCAAACTGTTTAAAAATTGCAAAAGTCCTACCCATTTTAAAATCAGGTGACCATTAATTAATCAATATATAACATATCGCTCTTTGCGTGCATAAAACGATAAGTCAAAACCAACTTTCTCAGGAACTCGATTTTTATTTATGTCGTTTTTGTTAGGGTTTGACAAAATTTGTTTTGCAAAAAATTGCCGAGGTTAAGGGACGAACGTTCTCAAGTAACATTTGTTAGAGCTATAAGCTTGAGCTCTATTTCTGTTCTAAAACAGAAGATATAAGCCTATCTAACAGTTCTTCAAAGTAAATATTTACAGCTTTCAACTTTAAACAATGTTTCTGCTGCTCCAATTCATTGTTTCTTTACGATTTTAGCTTGTGGAGCATAAAGCTTTATTTGTAGGCTCTATAACTATGGCTGTAGCTAAACTAGACTGATTTATAGAGCTCGTTGTGTTTTAGAATAAAATGTTTCTATTAGCCAAATTTTATCTGGTATTAAAGCTATATTAAAACTGATTTAAAATTTATAGCTTCGACCACTTTTTCCAAATTTAAAGTTATTCTATTTAAAAGTAACAAGCTTCAAGAATGTGACATTTCATAGAGCTGCCTGCTCTATGGTTCCAGAGCTAAAATTAGAGCATGCAGCTCTAAAAAGTAACTCTAAGAGCAAAATTTTTATTTAGGTTGCTTTAATTGAAATAACAGAGTTGACTAAAGAGCTGTGCCAATCGAAGATATGAATGTACTCTATATCGTGACTTACGTGAGGCGTTTGATTCGATAGATTATGATCTATTTCATAGCAAGTTACAAATTTGTATAAATTTCGTGATATTTTGTATAATCTATGGGCATATTTACGCCGTATTTACTTTACTCTAATGTTCCTGTTCTTCAGTATGCGAAAGCTAACATTGAACATGTTGATAAATATAAATACCTGGAATAAATCGTGATAAACATCTGTCTTGAGTTAATCATGTTAACTTCATCTGCTTGATTTTATGTACATCAAATTTGTTTGAACAACGTATGCGTAATTCCATATGCCCTTATTTTTATGTAACATGGAATATGAATATGTAGCTAACAGATATTCAACTTTAAAATAATAAACCAGAATTTGAAAGAAACGCCATACCCACGTCTAGGCTGTAATAAAATTTGCGAATCCTAAAATAAAAGAAATTTCAGCTAAATATAATGAAAAAATTGCCAGATCTACAGAGGCTCCTGTATGAGCAGTACCTGCTGACAGTGGGAGTAAACTGTTCAACCTGTACCAACTCCATTTTCTACTATCCTACTGGCTAATATTGGCGCCAAATATAATCACCAAAATTTCCGCTTAAATCACAAATCTTCAATTCTCCAATATTTTAAGATTGTAGTTGGAGAACCGGTAAAACTATAAATTTGATAAAATATATACATATACGACGGTCGATCAATAAGTACCTGTGTTAGGAATGAAGACGCAAGTTTTTTAAATTTTTATTTTTCGACGTAATCTCCTTTGCCATTTCCTTCACCCCTCCAAAGATACGATTTCTCAAACTCTTCAAAATACTGAATTTGTCTCTAAGCCATGTTTTCATGTTGGGGAACAGAAAGAAATCGTAGGGGGCCCGGTAGAGCGAGCACGGTGGGTGCGGCAGTAATTCGTAGCGCAGTTCATGTAATTTGGCCGCGATAATTTCAGACGAATGAGCGGCTGACATGATCAATCGCTGTATGAATCATGTCGTGGACCTTTTCAACGATTTCCTCGGTTACGACGTCTGCCGGGCAGATGTACGACCAGGTTTAAATTCTTTAAACCAATATCACACGGTTGTCATAGATGGTGAAGAGTTTCCTTAAACAGCATCCAACTTCGCTTTAATTGCTTCGCATATTTTTCCATCCAAAAACAAAATGGGAGTTATGGATCGATATTGCTCTGTTTCCATTTTATTGAGAAGTACGAAACACAAGTGATACAACTGGCTGCCAAATAAAACCTAACCTGTGAGTTAGACTAAACTTTAATATGGTGTCGCGACAGTACTCCATAGTAATGTCACCTTACTTTAGCAACGCCACCTGTTTTCAAACACGGGTTCTTATTGATCGACCCTCGTATAATAAAATACAAAATCCTAAAAGTTACCATATTTTATGCAAATATCACATTAATAAAGCTAAATTCAGAAACCGAAAAATGATCAGAATTTTGAAGTTGTGCTCTATAGGCCTGACAAACAGCTAAATTTAAATTAAGTTTTCACCGAATACCATCAGCACAGAAAAAATAAATATAAACAGACGTAAAACTGCATACAAAATGTTTACGCTTATTTTAATAGTAAAATATGGGGTCACGATCCGGTTTTATGTTGACCAAATTTAAAATTACCGTTATAATCAAAGAAACACTGAATGTATATTCGAAGAGTTGGACATTCTAAGTTTATTATTTAAGTCGTAAAACGAGTTTGTATTTTGGGGTTACAATAAAAAAAGTTGTTTCAAAATTGTGTATGCAGCTTTACCTCTGTTTATATTACGTTCTTCTATGCCATCAGTATTGTGCCGAATTGTCTACACCGCGTACTTAATTAATATTGAAGCAATCAGCAAAATTCTATGATCTTTTGTTGTTTGAACCATTCCAAAATGGGGAGCTTCATTCTTAACCTCACATTTAAAATGTTTGAACCCAAATTTTATATATATATATATATATATATATATATATATATATATATATATATATATATATATAACGGGTGTTTTTTTAGGAGGTTTGTTTTTCCGATAGATGTCGTTTTATTTTATGACAGTTGTTTTGACAGCTCAAAGTGGCATTTCTACTCAGTATTGTTTGGCAAATCATTATGAATAGGTTAACTCCAGAACAACGTTTTCAAATCGTGGAAATTTATTTTCAAAATCAGTGTTCAATTAAAAATGTTTATAGAGCACTTCGTGAATTTTATGGTGCACATAATCGTCCGTCAGAGACCACCATAAAGAACGTAATTACCAAATTTCGGTCTACATTCACTCTTTTGGATGCCAAGCCACCGACAAGAATGAGAAGAGTTCGTACAGAAGAAAATATTGCTGTCGTTGAGGCCAGTGTCGAAGAAAACGACAATTTATCGATTCGTCGTCGTGCTCAGCAAATTGGACTTTGTCCATCGACTTTATGGAAAATTTTACGTAAAGATTTGGGTTTGGTGCCATACAAAATTCAATTGGTGCAAGAATTAAAGCCACACGACCATCGTTTGCGCCGTGAATTCAGTGATTGGTCGTTAAATCAATTGAACGAAGATCCATTTTTTTACCGTAAAATTCTCTTCAGTGATGAGGCGCATTTTTGGTTAAATGGATACGTCAACAAACAAAATTGTCGCATTTGGAGCAAAGATAATCCACACGCCGTTCTAGAATTACCAATGCATCCTGATAAATGTACTGTTTGGTGCGGTCTATGGGCTGGTGGGATCATCGGTCCATATTTCTTTAAAAATGAGGAAGGACGACGCGTTACCGTGAATGGAAATCGATACAGAACCATGTTAAATGAGTTTTTGTTGTCAAATCTTGAAGATATGGATATGAATGAAATGTGGTTTCAACAAGATGGTGCCACTTGCCATACAGCACGTGAAACAATCGACTTATTGAAAGAAACTTTCAACGACAACATTATTTCGAGAAATGGTCCGGTGAATTGGCCTCCGCGTTCGTGCGATTTGACGCCACTCGATTACTTTTTGTGGGGATACGTGAAGTCATTGGTTTATGTGGATAAACCTCAATCGATTGACGCTTTGGAAACCAATATTCAACGTGTCATTGCTGACATACGCCCTCAAATGCTTGAAAAAGTGCTGGAAAATTGGACCTCCAGAATGACATTTGTGAAAAATAGTCGTGGTAGCCATATGCCAGAAATTGTGTTTAAATGTTAAATGCCAAAAAATTATCTACCAAATAAAAAAAAATTTTGGTCATTTCATAATTTTATATGTGTTTTATTCAAAAAAAAAATCGGCAACCTCTTAAAAAAACACCCTTTATATATACAGGGTGTCCGCCGGGAAGGTATACTACTTTGTTTGTTTATGATTTTTGATTAAATGAAAGAGAATGGATCTTATATTGATAAATGTTTTATTTAATGTCGGCATTTATGTATGGAATACAATATCAGATAAATGTCCGCCTCTGTTAGCCTCACAAATGCGAGCCCTTTTGAGCACATTTTTCATTAAATTCTCACACATTTCACGCGGTATTTCATTAATTTCATCACGAATATTTTGTTTGAATTGCTCAAGCGTTTCTGGTTTGTTTGCGTAAGCCTTGCTTTTTAGATATCCCCACAAAAAGAAGTCCGGAGCAGTCAAATCAGGCGACCGTGGAGGCCAATCAACATCACCATTTTTTGAAATAACTTGTTGTGGAAAGAGTTCTAACAGTAATTCCATTGTAATCCTGGCTGTATGCGATGTGGCACCGTCTTGTTGATACCACATGTTAATCAAGCCCAAAGTATGCGGTTGTGGCGTTAAAAAGTTTTCAATCATATCACGATATCGCTCCCCATTCACAGTTACCGTTACGCCGTTTTCATTTTCAAAGAAGTAAGGTCCAATGATTCCTCCTGACCAAATTGCACACCAGACTGTCACTTTTAATGGATGTAAAGGTGACTGATGAATAATGTGAGGGTTTTCCATTGCCCAGAACCGACTATTCTGTTTATTCACATATCCATTTAAAAGAAAATGTGCCTCGTCACTCATTATGATTTTTTCTTGAAAATCGGGGTTGTCATGGGCGAGCTGTAACATCCTATTAGCATATGTACGGCGGCGTAAATGGTCTTGTGGAAGAATTTGCCACGTGTCTACTTCACGACTGTCAAGTATGAACTGTCAATACTAATATTCGCCTAAATGGCGGCAAAACAAAGTAGTATACCTTCCCGGCGGACACCCTGTATATATATATGTTGCGATTAAAGTTCGAATTCGGTAACGGTTTGAAATTAAAATTTTTTAAAACGTTCACACGATTAAAAATTGATTTGTTAATAGACAATATACTACCGTCATGATTGCTGTTCCTTCGCCTAAATACCCGTAGTATTGTATATTAACTTTGGAAAGGGGATTTTGCCCGTGACATTTATAGTAGAAGTTAACCAATACAAATTCTGTTGAGTAGGTGTTAAACCGAAAAACCATCACATTCCGTCCATCGGGTGAAGGATGAATCATTTCGCGAATACGATATTTGGGAGCAGTAAAACGGTGTGTACAATTTTTATTCGCACATTTACCGATTTCGCAATTTAACCAAAACGTTTTTATTTAATATGTGTTATTATGCTCTGAAAATGGAGTGATTGGGAAAAACAGATGTTGCTTGTAAGCTTTAGATATTTTAGTATTAACAATTTCAAAAAAGTTTACCATCCCTATATTAAAAGATAGAATTGTGAATAAAGCTAAATTTCTAAAACAAACACAACAAGTTATTAAAATGTCAATGTACTTACTCCATCCACGCAATAATATGCCCACCATTAAAAATCCCCACCTGTAATAAGTTCTTGAAAAGATCAGAGCTATCAGACAAATTCAATCTGATAAAACCACATAAAATAATCAATTGTGCACAAACTTGTTGGATGGCTGCCATATGTCTGCGCACAATTTTGTGTTTCGAATTTTTGTTTAATTTGAGCCGAAACAAACTTTTAATCAACAAATTTTCTAGTAAACCCCACTATGTCGTGTTGCACAAAGAACCGACTTTAAAATTGACAAAGGCGACACATTGCAAAGGGATTTTTTTAAAACCTATAGCTGGAAATAAATTGTTTTTTATTTTAGCAATGTAATTGAAATCGCTTATAAACGGAAACTGTACGATAATGGAAGTCCAGAAATAAAACGGATAAACTTCGGCAATACACTCACTTTAAAATAGGTAGGTGCAATAAAAATTTCGAGCAGGATCACATATACTACATATGTTGAAATCGAAAGTAAATGAGTAATGAAAACGACGGATTAGAAAAGTCCGAAAGTTAAGGCAGATCTATCTAACACAATACATAGGCTGCACCATCTTTTATGTCGGTATGCAAACATTGAATAACTGTGACAATTCTTACATTGTCGGCAGATACTTACAATTTCAAAAATAAACTCTGAATTAACCGAATTGTGAATTCTGAGGTAACAGCAAAAAATTACCCGTTTGTCCTATTAGAAATACTAATGCAGTAATAAATTATGTTAGTTAGGGTTTGATAATTTGTATAATAATTATTAGTTATTTGATTTAACCCTTTAACGGTTTATGTCGGTTTATAAAAAAAATTACATTCGTATATTATTCAACGAATCAACTGTAATTTTTTTCCTGAAGAAGGACAAAGAAAGAGCATTTAAAAAATATACGTCGAAACCAAATTAAATAGTTAAAGGGTTAAAATATCCCTAATTATTTTAAACGTACTAAGCTCACCTATTTGTTTCGTAACAATCGATTTTTACTTCTGAAATAAAGGTAAACTTAAATTTAAACTGAAAAACTATACACTACAACCAAAGGAAACAATAATCTATATTTTCTACTAATTATTGACATATTCTACCAATTGCTGCCATTGTCTACTCAAGAATCAATTGTCTACGCTATTTTCGACATCAACACGTATAGACAATTCCGAAATACGCGTATACGCACAACACTGAATTAATTCTGAATACGATCTTAGTTACATATAAACTCATTAGTACCGAACCCTATTAACAAAATCTGTACAGAAATCAAAATTAATTTAAGAACTGATTAGAATGTGAAAGTATTATTACAACAAAGTTTTGAATGAAATTTATAAATAAATTGACCACGACTATAATCTTTAAGAGAAATATTAAAGTTATCCACTCTCTGCGTATATGTAATAAAACGCAAATTCTACAGAGAAAGTAAAAAGATCCGTTTAATCTCTATCATTTTATATCGATTAATCGTTACATTTCTTAGGTAAATTTACACGCCCGTGATTAATGAACAAGAAAGCTTTCAATTTCTTGCCAAATAAACAACAAAAAACGACAAATCAAAAGTCTTAAACTAAAATTGAAAGTATTTTTTTTGGATTCAATAACCGTGTGACATGCTTGGTCTGTTGGTTTCTTGATAATTAAATTATTATTATTATTATTATTATGTTTTTTTTTATTACGAGCAGGCAGTTATATAGATTGTAATTTTATAAGAGTTAAACGCTCAATCGCGCGATTATAACGATATTTTTTATAGGATTTTTTTTATTGAAAGTGAAACGAGATTTGCTTACTAGGCTGATTACGAATATTGTTCACAATTTATGTTCATATAATATCTTATTAAATGCGTGACGTTTGATTATAAGAAAAATAAATAAATAAATAATTCCAACTTTATATGATGGCCTAAATTCGGACGCAACGAAGGTCGTTCATATATACTTATAATACATAAATTGTACAGTCATTAAATCGGTTGCATTCGTAATTCGTATGTAAAAATACATATGAGAGAGAGTAAATTGTAAAATAATATAAAAACTACTTTGTAATTACGTGTACTAGACAATATTAAGCGAATATTATATTTGTATTAACGAAATCGTTCGACCGATCTCGGGGGTATTTTTTTATTTGTTTTTTATTGTGTAGTATCAATTTTAAAAATATGAATCAGTGAAACTTTTGAGTTATTTTAGTTAAAAAATCGCAATGTTATTTAAACGTGATACGACTTTATAACTTCAAATAGTTTAATAGTTTTAGTCATATACATATATATATAAAAGTATAGTGGCGTCCCAAAAACTTAAAAAGTTACCATGCTTGCGCGATATTATGCAAGATAAACGTAAACATGTTTTGGTATGTTGTATGTACAAAAAACCATTAACACTGAAATTGATTGTGATTTTTTTTATGTAATACACAGTTAAACCAAATAGTTTTATGTAATTTATAATAAAATTTAAAAAATTTATTATTGTATTGTCCGAGTACAAAATAGGTTTGTCAGGTTACAGGCTTAGTCTTTAAGTCATTTGTATAATTTTAACGTACATAATTATCTTATATTAAAAGAGCACGGAATGCAATAATGTGGGAAATTAATACAGTTTGTGAGAAGCTGATGGTTGTTAAACTTAATGTTTTAAATTAGATAACGTTTTTATTAGATTTTTCACTTTCTCGCAGGTTCGTCACTTACTCCGCGTTTTCTCGCTGTATAGTCTTTTGTGTATTTCTGTGAAAGTTTAATTTTAATTCAACTAAAATAAACTGAGTCTCTATACATACGATTAGTGTCAAATCGATGTGATCGGTTTTATCTTAATGATTAATGTGTCAATTAAGTTTACAACTAATCATAGATCAACTTAATATAATTGATATTTGGTAGATAAAACAGGAAAGTCTTTGTTAAATCTACACTTTTCTTTGATCTTTTACCAAAAACATATTCATTTATATGTCATGTGAACAACTAACAGCATTTAATCTTTTAAAGTCAACACAAGTAATTTATCACAACTTGTAATCATTAAAACTAAACCTGTCACAACGTATAATCAAACGAAATAGTAATTAGAGTTTACCCGAACATGAGAAATTTAATCGGGAAAACGAGGTGAGAACCATTTAAATTGACTAAGTGGATAATTTCCTAACGACCGATCATGCTGATGGTGGGAGGGTAGTAGTGTAAAATAGAAGGAGAGGGAAGTAAGGTTCTGAAGAAATGCTGGAGAGATAACCGGTGGTAATTACCTGGGAGGGAGGGTAATAAGTGAAGGTAATTGACGATGGAGGTCATGACCTAGGGCTAATGGAGGTTTGGCCGGGGTACTAAAGTCCTAGACCCGTAATAACACCTATATGTTGGGTGGAGTATCTATATTTTATAATAATAGATTGAATGGTTCTTGTGAGTTGTCTTCATTAAACTCAGCTGATGTTATAAAAGCACGCTGAAAGTCAACAATACTGATTACATTATTATATTATTAGGTGCGTATCGTTTTCATTTAGTTCCAATAAAAAATTTTGTAGCTCAGATTTCAGTTTTGTTTTAGAAAAAAATATAAATTAGAAACTAGTTATTTTGGGTGACTTTAATATTGATATTTAGAATATGTTTTCACTAAACAATGATTACGGGGGCGAGTGCCAGAGAACAGACGACAACAACAGCAAGGTCAAGCAGTCATTGGTTGTGCTAGTACAAAGTTAGATAACCGTTTGGAAACATCTTAGAAGAAAATTAAAAATGGAATAGAATGAAACCTCTCCCCTGGCATACCGAATCGGAAATACAGATGTATTAGAACAGAAGTTTAACAGAAATATCAAGTACAAATAAAACATTACAAAACCGAAATTAGCTAAAAAAAGGTATTCATCGCAGGCAGTAGAGCAATAAATTGTCACACAAAAATATACACAAATACACATGTGCATTGATGGCGGAACAACGAACCCAATAGATCGCGCAATTTCAATAAGAAGCTCTTCCGTCATTGCAAGACGTCATCTCGGCGGAGCATATGTAATTGACAGAGAGCACGTCTCCAATGGGGCGGATTGAGGAAAGCTCGTCATTTTCCACAAATACTGAAGGATATAAGCGAGAAAATAAAATACTAACCACGAATCGCGCAAAGGAAACATTAAACATTACCCCAGGTGGAAAAATTAAATCATAATGCATTTTCACTAATTGGAATGACAATAAAATAGAACTAGAGATATTTTTATTATAATATTTATTTCATTTATTATTTAAACAAGACCAATGTAAGAAAATCAATTTATATTAAATCAAATCAAATTTTGTAAACTTTTCTAGATACCTAAAAATAGTATATCAAGAGCAGCAAACAAAACAGAAAAATAAAAAAAAATTACTTCAAAGACCTTCTGTTGACTTAATGAATTACTGATTAATAGTTAAAAATTTATATATATATATATATATATATATATATATATATATATATATATATATATATATATATATATATATAAATTTTTATATATATATATATAACATAAAAGTCACTCGTCACTGCTGTATCGTGAAAAATATAAGGCAAAACCCTTCCTTATTACTTTACACAGCATCAACGTCCAATTCTATAGACAAAAAGATTAAAAAGTAGAATAACTAATCAGATGTAAAGCAATACTCGTATAATAATAATGAATGCCTAGTTCTAGAATCTTTGATACCTAAATAATTTAATAGATAATTACACCGTTTAATTAAATAACATAATTATACCAGGAAAGATTAAAAAACAGTTAAAGATGATCTATGATAATAGCTAGGATGGAATGTGCAGAATCACACCATTAAATCTTGAATTTAAATCTAAAATTAAACTCTTTGGGGCCAAATTTAGCCAAAAGGCGTATACATAATTACAGTAACATTTACAATCCAACGAAGTAGATCCCCTAAGAACCTTTCCGGTATACGATTAGACCCCCACTGAATCTTTGAAAACTCTCGACCAGTATAGTAAAGTAGCCGGTACTAAAACTGACACAAATAATTTTAATATTACATGTTTAATTTAATCGAAATTCTGTTAAACACGTTGCTTAAAGTCTTCGGTTTTATTTAAGAAAATGGAAGATGCCAACTTAAACTGGAATCAGCTTTCTTTGTGAGATTAATACACCTGTAACAATTATAGGTTCTGAGTTTCTGAAAATATATACAGTTGTTTGCTTTTACATAATATAAAGGGCTACCGATTTAAAATTTACCTAACAATTTTAGTTAGGTTAGAAAATCTCATTTTTATTAAAACAAAACCGACGATTGAGACATTTTACCAGAACCAAATCGATACTTTTATAATGGATTCTAAATTTAGCTAAAAAGACAGAATCAATTATAAATTTACAAATGTATCGATTTTATAATCTTCGAATGCATTGAATTATTTTATAACATGACAGCAAAGCATAAGTACACATAGTCTAGTTCACTATCAAATCGTGGGCAACAAAGATTTTCACCATTTTTTCTAAAACATAAAATTTCTAACAAAATCCTGGCGTTTATTCTACAAATTTGGACTTAACTTACTGAAAACGGCAGAACCGGCTAAAATCCAACAATTCATTCAAAGTAAATCCATGACAAACTATTTCCGAAATGTCCTATTTAATATTAAAAGGATACAATACATAGTGTTAAATCTGCTTATAAATTTGAACCAACCAAGTGAATATTTATATTCTGTTACTTTAGTTTTAAGGCTCTAGCCAGCTACGGCTCTAGATTGTTTTCGGCATTAAAAAATTTGATTAAATTCCGTAAGTCAGCTCTCAAATTGCATTCAAATATTAATGCTAATCTTAATAGTAATACAATCATGGTATGATTTCTGCTAATTTTAGGCTAATACAAGGATCTCAAATATATTGGAGAATAGGTTTTACCTAGCAGAAAGCTGTGCTTCTTAACTAAAATAGTTGGGATCATAAATAAAGCGTTTAATTAGTCTATAATAGATGTGTATTTCTATATATATAACGCATCAACCAGCGAATACGTAAAAGCTTACTCTTACTCTGTTTAGACGCTGTGGAAAAAAGTCTATAAAAGTTTGGGGGTCGTAGCACTAATAGAACTGATCCAAAAAGCATACAACTTAAGCTCTTATGTATTGGCTGGTTGAGGTTTAAGTTTTTGTTTAGGCTCTATAACACATGCCAAGTGTGGACACGTCAACAGTGGCCTGTCAATAATCCCATTGTCGATACTTGTTTTTTGATGGCTGAACAATCTTGTGGTTATTAGGAAATTGATATTTCTTGAAGGCAACTTTATGTCAAATCTTTCCGGTCAAATTACTAGAAAGTACTGAAAGACTACTAAAATATTTTATTTGGTAACCAAATTTCCCAACTCGTCTCATCGAACAAAGAACATTCTAAAACGAAAATAACAAATTTATAACAAAATGTTATAAACGATCTTTCGCCTATAAGAAATACAAAATACATAGCCAGTCATAGATGTTAGGAGAATTGTAATCAAACACAGTCTTAAATTATAATGTACGCTCTTACGACGCCCAATTTTTGTATAAGTAGAGTCTCTTTTGGATTCAATATCCCAAATTTAAAATAGCTTGCTATGTAGAAAGAATAACTTCTACACGAACGTTCATTTAACCTGCATTTTTTAGGAAGTTTATCGCAATAGACATATAAGTATGAATATTGTAGAGGTGCCTTTGATAATTTTATCGAGTCAGTTTATGAATTACATACAAAATATGGCTTTACAAGAGAATAAAGATGAAAGGTAAAAAAAAATCAAAAACGAATTAATTTTGCATATAACACTCAAATCTTTTCCGAGCTTAGTAAACTTCATACTAATATTTCAGTATTTAAGTATAGACAACCTAACCGGCCTTTGTTGTCTACAGACATCCCTTCTAGTTTAGACCGAATAGCTTTCCACTAATCTCTGTCCTAATTCAAATAACTCTCTTACAAAAATTTTCCAAATAAACTGTAGTAAATTCCGATGTTACAATATTTGCGAGCGCTACTGTTTGTTTATTGCAAAACCGCGATTCTTGCTTTATTTATTCTTTTAACATTGAATGAGAATCACCTTCGATCGAAGTTGATCAATAAATTAACGTGACATGAATTTTTAATAATCATACAAAGCACGTGGATTCTTTCATTATGATTGACTACATAACTCTTTGCCATACAATTTCTGGAGAACTAAATATTCTTTATCTCGGATATTCGAGAACAACAGACATTGTTTGTTTTTAAGGCGAAAAAGAGCATTTAGCAATTGGATTACCACAAATGAATCATATAAATTGCCTGTGAATATATTGATTGGTTTCCAAATATGTAGACTAAACAATGATTTTAAATTTCTTTTGTGTCCAGCTCAGCAATATCCAAGGGAATTTTAAAAACCTCATTAATTATTAATTAAAATAATTCTATATGAGATAGTTGTCGTAGAAGTAATACATATTTAATTACACAAATTAGAAATAGAAACAAGTTTTGTTGTTAAATTAACATAAATTCCTCAAATTACTTAAAATGAATAAATTGTTTTGGTAGATAATAAATATACGTACTCCTATATATTATAAATTGTTTATTGCATTAAATTATAATGAAATTATGGAGCTCGACTAAATGCCGCGAATGATTGCAAGCTTACAACAAATGTACATGTGGTGAATGTATAGCATTGTTGTGTCCAAAGTTTCTTGGAAATTGTGTATCATTGTTAAAAGTGCTCGAAAAAACCTTATTTACCTAATTAGATCAACAACTTATAAAAATTAAATCACATGTGAAATTTCAGTAGAATAAGTGTCGTCGTTACATACCTAGTCTAATATCTACAAAGTAGAATCGCTTTAAAGGCGGATTCACTAAAAAATGAAATAAAAATTTACATAAAGTGAAAGTATTTTTTTAATATCATGCAAATATTAAAAATTATGTAACGAACAATCGTTCGGATGATATAACAACAATTATGCCACCTTTAAAAACGCGACGAGTTGACCGTATATTTTATTCCTATATAGGACATCGTATGGTGATGAAACATTTCGTTTTATTTTGCATTAAAGTGGTGGAATCTCTTATTTTTTACATTTCATGGTCAGTTACGGAAAAAGAAATTTTTCTTCACTTTATAATAATTCAAGGTGCGGGTTTGACGAGATGAACAAACGAAATATAATTTAACTCTAGAAATTTGTTTGGAATTACAATTTGATTTTTATGATTTATTTTTACAAAAAGAGATCCCGTCGATGTTAAACTGAAAGTTAATTATGAAAATTTTAATGTTTGAATTATGTTTATTAAATTTGACGTTCCATGACGTGTAAAGATCAAGGTGATTTTATGATTGTGTATATATATTATATACTTTCTTTGTAGTTATAATTAACTGAAATAGATTTTAAATCTCAAATTGGTAATCTATTTGGACATATTGTTAAGTCATCAATTACAATATTAAAATGGGTACTGACATGATACATGAATGCACGCGGCATTTGATTATAACGAATACAATTTTAGATAACAGTCGCCTTGGTTAATGCAATATATCGGAGTACATATTTGGCTCTGAAATATGACGGATTATAGAGATTTTTTCATAAAATTATTCTAGTCTTTATTTTATGGTGCTGAAAATTAACGAAACCTCAGGTGATTCATTTCTGAACATTTCTAAACATTGTAGTTTTTCTAGTGTAAAATTGCTCTATTGTGGTAAGCCCCATGTGTTTTGATTGATTCATGTCAAACAATATTTAAGATAGAGATCATCACTGTACTAAAATCTTTTATGCAATCACCCTTTGAAAATTATAATAAAAGTACAAAGCCAGGTAATTGTTAAGGCCAATTCAGCCGCCCTGTTAGTAAATCAACCGGATTTCTAGGCATTTCACTAAAACAGGTCTTGTTTTAATAATAGAATTACCCTAAGGAATTTATTTTGATGTAACATAAATAACGTTACCAAGGATGAGCAATAACTAAGGACATCCGCACGTTTAAAAATAAATCGTGCGTTTATTATAAATCGTAACAATTGATAAACAAATCAATTGAAAACAAATTAGATGTCAAGACGTGTTAAAAACAGAACGTGCAGAAACACACATAAAAACTACATCGCATATAGATATTCAAGCACCTTCACACGTTTTTCAATTTGAATACACCTAAGGAACATTTCACTGAATATTGAATATAATGTTATGAGCTTCTTTGTTCACATCTTCATTTTCAGCATTAATCTGAATTTTTCCGAATACTCGAATTCTTTGAGTGTTCTAGTAATCTTAGTCTGTGGGCACTATGAACTATTTTTGAAGTACTTTCAGGTCGACTAAATTGTAATTATTCAAATTCGTTATCTGTTCACAGAGTGACTTTTTTTTATACAACGTCTGAGTTATTTTAATTACTACGCTGGTTTCCGGGTTTAGACCGTTGCATTGCTACAATTGCAATTTTCATTTAGCATAACTATTTTACCAATATAATGAATTCATTGAGGTATAGGAGGGTGGATTGATAAATGTTTATAACATCAGTCACTAGTAACAAATAGAGTGGAAGTTAGTTAAAACGCTTAAACCCAAAAGAAATCATCGATGAGATGAAACCATTGTAAGATGAACTTGCACTTTCAAATGCAACCGTTTATAATTGGCTAGCACAGGTGATGTAGAACGTTCAGGAAAGTCAAAACTGGTAACAACACCCGAAATGGTCGAAAGTCTGTAAAATTATTATGAATAACGTCTTGTAAAGTTGTACGAGATTGCTGACATTGTGTCATCTCATATGAACGTGTACACAGCATCATATACGAAAAATTGCGCATGAAAAAGCTGGTCAGCAAGATAGCTGCTGCGTTTGTTAAAAAATGTAAAAATTAATCGAGTGACCACTTCTAAGCAATCTTTGGATATGTTTCATACGCCAGAACCAAAACAATAGTCCAAAATAATGAGTAGAAGCTGGCCAATGACACTATCTTTTGGGATGCATAAGGCATAATATTTATCGACTATCTTGAGAAGAGTAAAATCATCAAAGGTGAATATTATGCATCGTTATTAAGCACTCAGAATGAAAAAATTAAGAAAAAATGAGATGAATTGATCTTTGAATAGCTTCCTCATGCATCGTATTCACCTGATTAGCCCTTTGGGACTTTTTCCTATTTTCAAACATGGAAAATGGCTCGGTGGAAAGAGAGTTGCGTCAAATGATGAAATATTAGCTAAAACGAACGCTAATTTGAGAAGTTTGACAAATCATATTTTGAAGAAGTTTTAATGAAATTGGAAAAATTTTGGAAAAAGTGTATAAGGCTAAAATAAAATGAATTTTACTTTAAAAAATTATGTTTACTGTTTCATTCTAAAGATTTATCAATCCTCCCTCGTAACTTAGTTTGTGATTAACTCCCAAGAGACCTAAAAATTAGGATAGAGTAAGGTACCTATGTGATTCATAATAAGTTCTTTCTCTTTCAGGATCTTATATTTATTTGTTAATTTATGTATAAACGAATTAGTTCGGTCGGTAATTGCGAAAGCCTATTTTTGAACAAACACAAAAATTATTATTACAACAAAAGATTAATATCGTCCTGAAAATAAAAGGTAACTTGGTAATACACTTTTCTATAGTGATGAATTATATTTTCAGTTTCTGATTAATTAAAAAATCTTGCATTAGGAAGTATGATCTAAACAGAGTGTAAGGATATTATTTAGTGATCAAAATGGAAATAAGTTTATCGAAAATCATTTCTAAGTTATAATGAACGAAAAGTAAAAACAAAACCAGATTAGACTAACTAAGATAAGATTTCACTGCTTTTATATTTCAAATTTGTTGAATAGGTAAATGTCAGTGGTATCTACACTTAAGTAATTTCCTTGATTTTGGAGATATTACAGAACAAATATTAGAAAATATAATGATAAATATATATTTCTTGTGTTTTTTTCTTGCTGAAAAGCCCCATACCACACGTCTGATCTAAAAATAAACCTCCATGATAAATATTTACTAAAAAAATAAATAGTTTGTATGAAACTCTTTTCTTGTGCATTGATACATCCGAGATCACTAACATTTGAAGCGTTGAAGGTTCCCAATCAAATTAATTAAAAAATTTTAAACCAAACCAAACTTATAGGGCGTATTATAGGAGTACGTTAAACTGTATTTAATTTTAAATTAGATAGAGAAGTTATTCTTCCATTAATACGAAACTGGTTTAATGAAAACCGGAAAAGCACTTAACCTAATCTAATAGCTTTAGATTTCAATTTACTTGAAGATGAGTATAACGTATTCAATTTGCAAAATTCGAAAAATGTATGAAACACTTTGTGAAACGTATTTTATATAGTGATGATAGAATAGAAACATAGTTTAAATCGTTGATGGAATGGCCACTTTTCAATTTTTAATCCATTTAATTCTATACTCGAACAAATATAATATGCAATCATAATACACAAATAATTGACATTTCATTTACTGTAAAGCTAGATTATTCGAAAATCTTTATTTAAAAAATATGTTTTTGTTATAAAAATGGATATGATTTCAATCATACTTAACTTGTATTTAACTGGCGACTCTTTCATAATTATTTAAAATAAGTACTGAGTTTAGTACGAAGGAGTAAAAATTGGATTATTCCAGTTTGGTCGTTGTGATATTTCTGTTGGTAATTTAAAGTCAAACGCTGCTAAAGTATAGTATAACGTTACGTAACACGATCTGCTATTCAAATTACGACGTGTTATATTTAATGAAATTTTTTCTTAGGGCTTTTACTTGTGGTCATATTGTACAACAATTATCGCCTTCTACCGAATTTAGGATTATTTACGCATTTCCTCAGTTTTAAATAACTGCGAATACTTAATATCGATCGTATTTTATGTAATAAAATGTTTTGATTTGTATCTTTCTCTCACTATATATTATCTATGTTGTGTAAGATAGCAGACAATTGCCAGCAGAAAAAATGTGTTTTGGATGGGCTAGACTCAGCACTATCACAAAAAGAAATTTTTCTACTGATATTTTTAGAATTTATGAAATTTTTAAGCAAATCGATAATTCTCTGCAGTAAAGTTTATGAAAAATCAAAGAATTTAGAAAACAGTACAGAAAATATATGTTTAAACGATTTGAAACGACAAAAGTTAATTTTCTTTAAAAACGATTTCCTCATAAATAAGAACTCTCAAAATATACTAAAATGACCATAATCAACATTACGCAATTACATGGTAAAACAAAAATAAATCACCTGGGTCGACAGAACTCTTTAAGGTACTCGTAATTTTAATGTGAAATATTTTTCGTTTTTTAACAAAAGTGTTAGAAATACCACCCTGTAACTACTCTGAATTTATGTTGTTATGATAGCTTGGATTAAAATCTATATTCATGAACAACAAAGCAATCAATTTTAATGTAAAATATTTTTAACTTAAAACATTTCACATTAAAATAAATTTAAAATTTTGTGGATTGCTACTGACGTCGTTTATGGTTCTTATGTTGCTCATGTATATAGATCACAATTCTACCTATCATAAAAAAATTAACCCAGGGTAGATATGGGGGTTTCTAACACTTTTGTTAACAAACTGAAAATATTTAACTTTATAATGACTTTGCTCATCTATATAGATTTTGATCCCAGCTATCATAAAATCATAAACCCAAACTAGTTACAGGGAGATTTCTCTAACACTTTTGCTACAAAAGTGTAACATTTGACGTTAAAATGACTTTAAATATTCATGGAGTTCTACGGACGCAGGCGAATTTTTTTTGCCATGTATATATTTGTATTATAAATTCTCAAATCGATTTTTACGTTCTACCTTACGCATTGCTTGCCAAATCGAGGACGTTCGGCATAGGTCCGATTTACGTAGAACCATCTGCACATTGCATAGCTCCATGCCTGGAGCTACTCACTACGACAGAGGGTCATAGTTGTGTTCATTTTCATCGTCGATCGTAATCAGATGATGAAAAATCACTTTTGCATCCTGTCCCTATCGAGATTCGGACCTGGTACCTTCCGATTCAAACGCCAACGTTTTAACCACTGTGCCATTTGGGTGGTCTGAGAATTGATTTGCTTAAAAATTTGAATTTTCAATATTATGTGGTTTTTTTTAAACAAAAAAAAACCCTAACAGATGCAACATCCATTACATTATCGCGGCATGTTCTCTATAATTATAAAAGTGCAATTTTAATATTGAAGTAGCATTTATCAAATTTTATTAGAAAAATTGCGATTTTCTGTTATTTTCCCAATTATGTGAACAACTTAACATTTCAAATTCTCATAGTCGATATTAATTTCGTACTATAGAAAAATCTAATATATCCCAAATCAACCTACATTATTTAGAGTTGTTTACAGGGTGCGATAAAAGTCCCGTTTTTATTTCAGGCCCTTTTAAAAATATTTAAACAGTATAAAAATTGTTCTCAGAGGACCTGGTTATAATTTTAATTAAAAAATAACAATTAATCACGACAAATAGTCAAAATCTCAATACATTTTCTGCCGCTTTTTAAAATTAACCTTGATAGTCCACCGGTACCAAAGTGTTGCATTCTTGGTTCCATAGTTTTTACGTGCCTTTTGAGGTGCCGCAGATGCTCCCTCAAAACATCAGGCCAGGACATTTTTGTTATTATCTAACCTTTCCACAGCAACTAACTTTGATGACGATTATGACCCGGCATGATGTTAAAAATTTCCTTCTATGAACTTTCTTGAAAATACCATGATCAACCAGTCTTCGGTCGCTTGATCTTCATCGCGTCGTTGAGTGGTGGCAGTCAAATTTGTAACTGTGAATAAGGGCAGGCTTCATCTTAACGATGTGGTGGTCACCGAACTCGATTGTTCCGACCTCATTCTGCAACAAACCTTTTTTCGGGTTTCGAGAAATGCCGCCTGTTTTTATTCCCGCCTTGTAGAATTTAATGATAAAGATACGTTCAATTTCACTATTCATTACAAACACAACTAATAAATAACAAATAATTAAAATCCACTTTCTGAGTTCAATTTTACATGAGTTTTATAAACTTGACATCAAATTTTTGTATTGACAATTGCTTGAGACTGAGACTGAGAAAATGGGTAAATTGAGATTTACCCGGACACCTACATATAACGGGTTATCCAATTCGAGGTTGATAAAGTAGAAATCTGTATACCGACATCTGTCAAAGATAAACGTCAAGTACGCTGTCATTTATTTAGTTGACATTCTGCCATTTAAGAATATGGAGCATTTAATAATCGACCAACGCGTTAAAATTATTAAATCTTATTATAAAAATAGTGATTCTGCCGTATCCACATTTCGCGCTTTACGAGCAGATTATGGTCGTCATAATCGTCCTACAAAGCAAACCATATTGAATACAGTGAATAAATTTGAACAAACTGGATCTGTTACTGATATTGTAAGGTCTGTGCATCATCGAAACATTCGCAATGCTGAAAATATCGCTTCTGTAGCTGAAAGTGTGGAAGAAGATCCAAATTTGTCAATTCCTCGTCGAGCTCAACATTTAGGCCTATCTTATGGCTCATTATGGCGCATTTTGCATCTGGATTTGCATCTTCATCCGTATAAAGTCCATTTGACACAAGAGCTAAAGCCTGCTGACCATGGACAACGAAGAACATACGCAAATTGGGTGTTGGAAAAACAGGCCGTCGATGCTGATTTTTCGAACAAAATTTTCTTCAGTGATGAAGCTCATTTTTCGCTTGGTGGATACGTTAATAAGCAAAACTGTAGAATTTGGGGCTCAGAAAATCCACAATTGATTGTAGAGAAGCCATTACACCCGGAAAAAGTCACTGTTTGGTGCGCATTGTGGTCTGGTGGTGTGATTGGGCCGTATTTTTTTGAGAACAACCATGGACGAACCGTTACCGTCAATTCTGAGCGCTATGGCCGCATGTTAACCGATTATTTTTTTACGAAAATCGAAGATTATGATCTTGACGATATGTGGTTCAAAAGAATCAAGGCCTGTAAGAAGTCCCGTGGAGGACATTTGAATGATATCTTGTTTAACTAAAAATGGCAAGGATCAATCTGTAAAATGAAATACAAATTACAATACATTCCGAATATTTTGTGTGTTTTTTTTTAAGTTTACTTTATCAAGCTTGAATTGGATAACCTTGTATATATTAAATTACTTAATCAGATTTCTCGGATCATTTATCAGCAGTCTCAGGTCTTTAGTACAAAAAATGAAACTGGTGTAACTCTAAAGTTAGCTTTTTAAACTAAGCTGTAGATTATTAAGTAAAGTGACTATAAAACCCAAGATTATTTGAATAAACAAACGAGTTTATGATATAAATAATATATAACTACGAGCCTCAACGAAATTCGTCCCATTATCACTATGAATTTATTTGCATATTCCCACTACGTGCCAGGAAGAAAGCAGCGAGATAAGCGTCTGTGGTTAAATAAGAGACAAGGTCGAAGTGGACTTAAATTAAAAATATATAATGGAAAACGCTTTCTAAACTAAAAAGAGCGTTAACATGGTAGCACATAACATTTTATCATGCTTTATCGAAGTTTATGTCTCTTTGAGTGAAGAAAATTTGGGTAAAGTTCCCCAACCACGGTATATCCGAAGTTGCTACATTTACTCTATATAGCTATGCATTTTTTATTTGTAAACAAATTATTAACAAAACGTAAAATACCAAATTTTCTACTAAAGCATTCCGTTTTTCTCCACCAGGAGTCGTACACGGCCAAACATCGAATGTGGTGCGATGTGCCTTGTATTGTTGCCGAATGAACGACAATTTGATATATCTATAATATAAAAGAGTTTGACGTAAATACTATACGCGTTTCCTGTTATAATGCTTGATATCATCAAATACAAAGATTAGATTTGAAATTATTTTAAATTTATATTGACCATTGAATGTATGTTTTAGTTCAAACTTGGATAGGGCTGCTTCTAGATTTAGCGAAAAAGTATAAACGATACACCTCCTGACCGCACACCGGGACTCACCATCAATATTATTATTGGTTGTTTCAGTAAAATTCTATTAAAAAACAAGAACCTAGAGCAGCTTCAGCAAAAAACTAAAACTATATTATCCAATGGGATAAATAAAGTAACTTGGTGGAGAAACATGGGCCGTTACTATTGAAATCCAGCACCTTCGTTCATTATGGTCTCTAGTTGAACACCTGCGTAAAAATCTTTTACACAAATTTATTGTTTATTCAATAACAAGGGCTATAGTAAGCGTTTAAACAAAATAGTTTAGCTCTTAGAAAAAAATTCACTATGATTAAAGAGTCGAAAACGAACAGTCGTTTAGTAAAGAAAATATTTTCTTTAAGTGACAATTAACTTTATTTTAACTACTATAGTTCTAGGCACATACGCTTTGTCAATTTATTAAAATATCCTCTAAGTGCAATATTTAAAAAAGTTGACAAAGCACGTATGTGCCTGCAACTATAGTACTTAAAGTAAATTATCACTTAAAGAAAATAAAAAATGTATTCATAGAAAACAAATATAACTTAGTGATAGAAGTGCATCAAAACTGGATATTTCCCAAATTTTCAAAATAATAGATATAAATTTAACAAACGAAACATAAAATGAAGCTGCTTGTTTTCAAAAGTAGGGGATCTGTATTTTGTTGACAAATAATATTTTAGAGGTTAGTTTTCGAATAAGGGTGTGAACTGATTAGTGTTTGTTTCTGAATTTATCATAGCAAAACAAAATTGTTCGTTATATATAGAAGGCATACGAGGGGTGTTCAATAAGCTCGGTAAATCCATATCAATTACGGAAAAAGCGATTTTTTGTTGTTTTTTCATTCCTTTATTTATTCTACCGACAAAAAACGCATACAAATCAATTGTTTCATTAAATGTGAGTGATTTAATGATCACGTGTTAACCTTTTCAGTTAACGCGATCCTGCGGTTCGAAATGGTAGTCAGAAGACACCTGACAGTTATTTCGAATCTCAAGATCGTGTTTTAAAATAGAGGTAGACTAAATAGAGAAATAAAAATCAAAACAAAAAGTTTCTATTATGTACCGTTATTATTTACTAATAAATAACAAGCCACTAAACAAGCTCTGTAAATTCCAAAACTGGACCTTTAGAATATGGTCGTTTATGGGCGAAGGCGTTCGAAGGCACTAGTATAAATTTAATAATAGAAACATAAAACGTAGTCGATCGTGTTCAATAGTAGGGGCTGTGGCTTCTAATATTTTCTTTCTCAGCTCACGTTGTATCACTCAAGCTATCCTCACTCAAGCTTCTACTTACATATCGATTTTTACCATAATCATTTCTGTGAAGTAAAATTTAAATGCAGGTATCGTTCCCAAGGTACGATATAGTTTACTTTAATGTTTGGTTTTTCTCTGATTCCGCTATTACTGAGTGCTTGCATATTAATTAGTGTTAGCGATCCAGATAAGGGCAGATGGTAAATATCTAGCCGGGAGTGTTCAATTAAAATAAACACACTTTACTGCCTCTTACTCTAAGGGTTAATAAATTTTGCGTAGCTTTCTCTACTAATAATGTTTTCGATGTTATCTGTAAATTTAAGTAGGTACTCTATCCCAAACAACATCTGCACCCTGAATAATAGTAACTTTAAAAATAGGTTATGTTAACTAAGAAGTTTGATTTACAGCCTTTTCTAAGAAACAGTAAAGTAGGCTTTAGTAATGGGAAAACCACTACCGCAAGCAACGCAAAAAGGGTCGATAGAGGTTGAGCCAATTTGTTATTACGTTATTTCTATACAAGGCAAACCATTGAGGCATACAAACTAAAGTCCTTCTTTAGTTTGGTTTTTTGGTGGAAATCAAACACACAAATTAAAAAAATTCGTTAAAAATGCGTATTCAATTTGTATACGACACAGTCTTTAAAAATATAGGCCAACGCTTCTTTCTGAGATTACGAAATATCCGCAATTCTTTATTGTGCCGTTTTGAAAATGATGGAACTTTTTACTTCACAAAAGAAGCGAATTTGGGAGGATGATATTTTTAAATAGAGAAAAGAGCGTTGTAGGATACTGAAACAACGTAAATATTTATATCTTTTGAAACTCTATGTAGATTGTTGCAGTAAATTATTATTAGACATGTTATCTTCTTCTTCTTTTATTGAGCGGGTATTAATAGCAACAAATTTTATCATTATTCGACGGTATTTACGACAGATTAGGAAGGTTAAAATCACCAGCTCTGTCAAATTGTCACCAGAACCAACAAAAGGATTTTGCCGCCTGCACTATGGACCTCCATCAGGCTCAATCCATCAGGCTCTCTCCCTCCAGTTTCGATATCCTATTATACGTAGGTTTTGTTTGACATCGGCACGCCAGCGCAGTCGAGATCTTCCGCTAAGACGCACACTGGCTGCTTGTTATTGGAACACTTTATTAATGATACGTTGTTGTGGAGACATTGTAACGTGGCCCAGCTATCTACCTATCTACCTCGATTGGATTTGATGAACCCGATGAAATCGCTACCTCCAAGAAGTTGCTTTATCTCGTGGTTCACACGAATCGGATATTCGTTTTGCTCAACTTTAATTGGACCAAAAAACGAACGAATTACCTTCCTTTTGAAGGTAGATAATAATCTAAAATCGTTGGAGATTAGAGTTCAGCTCTCGCTTCCGAAAGCCAGCACAGGTCTTATGCGTGCTTTATAAAGTGCGAGCTTCCACAGCTGCGATAGATATTTAGATCGCAATAATCGTGATTAGACATAATAAACTCGTTGTCCGGCAGCGATTCTGTTTTTTATTTCTGCCTGCATATCATTCGATGATATTGTAACTGACCTAGTATTTAAAGTTTTCAACGCTATCAAAAT
Source organism: Nephrotoma guestfalica (assembly GCA_963691935.1). Lineage (NCBI taxonomy): Eukaryota > Metazoa > Arthropoda > Insecta > Diptera > Tipulidae > Nephrotoma > Nephrotoma guestfalica. The sequence goes on along the minus strand of OY829913.1, from coordinate 195,661,263 downwards.
TATGGTCAAGGAAGGTAAAGTTATGTTCCTTTTCTTCCAATAAATAAATAAGTTCAGGGTGCGTTGCAAAACAGGTATGCCCTATAAAGAGGAAAATAATCTTATTTTCAGTGAATTTTTCCACTACACCTTCTAACCGCTTATAAAAATAAGTCTTTTATGCAGTCAATTGTAGCAGTTGGCCGCCTTTACACTGGTTATAAAAGTTACCAATATACTTAATAAAATTAAATTCGATGGCAACATCAACATGACTTGAAGTTTTTCACAAGGTCATTGTTCACGGCCACTTATAAATGTATGGTTCAAATTTGGGATAGGCCGATGTTAGTGTTATCTATTATTAATTTGGAGTAGTACATTTACGATTGTAATTTTAGTGGTCACAACATGAGTTGCACTGGACACAAAAGTGAATTGATGTGTCACAATGAAGTGTCTAACTAAAATACCATATTTTAGAATATTCTTCGTAGTACCACCACACACCAAGAGTCGAGGAAATTTAAAATTTTAGGCTCAATTAAATATGAATGATTGAAAAACTTGGCAAGGATATTGTAAAGGAAGGAGGATTCTTAAATCGTGAAATAGCAAAACAATTTGTAGGGGGGAAACTGTTATTTGATCTTTCATCAATAATATTGAAAATTATGGAATAACAGAAAAGGACGCATTCCAGTGGCTACAACACCCATGGTTAAATGGGCGATTATTCGGTCTGCTTCAAATTGATGCTTATCAGCGGCAAAAATTAAGGCTAAAACTGGAGTCAAAGCCAGCTACTCGTATCAACGGTTCGACGCTTGATTAACAATACTAAGCATCTAAAATTAAAAAAACTTCCTTTGAATGTATCACGCAAAGCAAACTGATTGGTATTTTCTAAAAATCACATGACATGCAAGCAAGCATGAAACTTAGTTGCATTGTCGGACGAAAAGCGATTTAATTTGGATGGTTCTGATGGACGACAATTTTATTTTATGATCTAATAGAAGAGGAATTATTTTTCAGCAGAAATCATAATAGACAAGATGTTGTAATAGTTTTGGAGGACCATTTCGTACTATGGAACAATTGACTAGGTCTTTCCTTGCACGAAAATGACAGCACTTTCGTATAAAGCTACCTTGGAAGAGGCTTTTCCAAAATTTAAAGAGCTTTTCGAGCCTTTATTATGAATTTACCAACAAGATAATGCCCCAATTCATACAGCAAGAATTATTGCAGGCTGAATAAGAGACGAAGGTGTGTCATTGCTGTTATGGCCCCATGTTTACTCGCTTTGGGTATCATGGAAAATGTGTGTGGGTGGCTTTCACGGGAAGTGTTTGGAGGAGGCAAACAATACGAAAATAAACTTTTGTTGATAACAGCTAGGCCATTTTACCTGGGATAAAATTAGTCTAAATTATTTGGGCGCTCTCAACGATTTGATGATCCCTTCACCGATTTGCGAAACTATTTGTTCGAAAAGATGGAGCACCCGTTACTAAAAGCAATGAAAATAAATAAATAATAATCAAGTGACGCATTGAAAATGCATGTTTGTCGACTAGATTACTAAATTTGTAAAAAACTACAGATAATGGTCTTACTACGCTGGTATATATTTTACCGTTATTTAAATGAGCGATAATTTACCCTCAAAAGCATGAATAAAGTAATATCCCGATTCACAAATATGGAAGTTATTGACATTTGAACACAATAAAATAGGTGGTCGTAATTAAGTGAAGCGGAGTGTACGAGGGTACTTTACATAGTGTCCTTGTAAGTCTATACACCTGTACCAGCGATGCTCCATTCTATTCAACCCGTTGGAACAGTACTCGGCGTCTTTCTCTGCAAAATAGCGCAACTATTAGCTTACGGAACTGGTCCGTTTTGGAGACCGTTTTTGTATTTTTGATTCTGGTGTGTAATGGTGCATCCAAGGTGCATCAATAGTAATTAGCTAGCGCCAAAACTTTGATTTATTGCGCCTAAACTGCGCCAACCCAGACAAACATGACAAACATGTTCTTTGGACCAATTCATAGTATCTTCTATCTCTCCAAATTGTAATCGACGGTTGTCTAGCACCATTTGGTGAACTTGAGTGATGTTATCGCCAGTGGTTGCAGTTTTTGGACGTCCCGAACGTTCATTGTCACCCAGGACGGGTACTGCCACGTTTAAATTCAGCTGGCCAAAATTTCATGATGGTAAACAAACGATTGTTAAACAACAACTATTCTTCCAAAATGGCTGATATTTCGGGGAGTACCTTTGAATGCACGCATAAACACACTCCTCCACTTTTGTTGACGAGTGCTGCCATCTTCATGTGGAGGTCGGAAACTTTTCAGACAACCATCGTATATTCAGTTTATAATATGGTGGAAAATTATTGAATATTATTACAAATCGTAGCAAATTTTTCATTTTGTTTAAAAAAATTCGACGTCAAAAATAAATATCACTTTTATATTGCACTATTGCCAATATTTAAAAATAAAAGTATTCAATATAACTGTTCTGGTGGCGAACATCAAAACTACAGGTAGATTGGCATATGGACGTGTATTTTCTCTGCTGTTTATGCCTGCAAATTTCGGTTTTTAAAATCTTCTCGTGCGATATACGAGGAATCATTACGTCATTGGATGCTTGTTTCAACTGATATTTACGGAGTTTTTCTGAAAAGTTGCCGACCTCGTATCAACACAGCATAACTTACAAAAAGAATTGTTGCTTTTATACTCTGAAGGCACATGTATAGTTCAACTAGTAAACTGCAAGACAATTAAATACTGACGGAAAATTCAAATTAAAGCTAAAGTCGCACTAATAAATAAAAACTGTTGTATAAACATTCGAAGGCCATCACTCGCAAATGCAAATAAATATATAAATAAATTTAGTTTCAATCAAGTTGTGGCAAAGGTGTTTTTCAATACATCTAGATTTTACATTATTCCAACAAAACCAAACAGGAAAATGTCTCGTGATACTTTTTGTCCCTGTATACTTAATCTGAATTATTAAAGATTAACGTAGACGAGTATCATCAAAAATCTATTTCCGTATATATACCACATTTTAGCTAGATGAGCAATTATCGTCTATTGTCCTATATATACTCGATTACATGAACTACACAAATGGCTAAATTGCAAAAGTATTGTTAGCATGGAAATATTTTTTGGATCGAAATCAACTTTAAAAATGTACGTGTCAATTGTAATTTCTAAATATTATATCAATATTGCCTATCAATTGGTTTGTCGGTGATGTATAAATTACAAAATTAAATCTATTCGATCATATAATAACGAAAATAACCTTCAAAACTAAAATTACTAAATAAAATAGTGCTTAGCTTTTACATTTTTATTTATTTTGTTATATGATGAGTACATCGCCGAGTTTTTTCCGTTTTTGTAATATGAATATTATTATTAATATTATGTTACTACAGTAAACAATTACATACATACTCGTAATATATAATTATAACTCACTTGATTTTGTTCGATACCATTTATATACGTATAAAACATATTTTGCAGAATTTTGCAAATTTTATACACACATAGTATTTCTGGCTTTGGTCAGCAAACCGAAACTTCACATTATAAAATTATTATGTTTCTTGTTATGTATACGAACATGACAACACATCTTATATTGTGTTGTACGTCGATAAAGTATAATTATGCAATAACGGCAAGATATTAATGTAAACAATTTTTTTTTTACTTTTAGTGGGAGTGACAACAGTGTAGCACCTATTGATGATGGAGGGACAATATGGTCTAGGCAGCAGCAAGCTGTCTCAGTACGACACGCATTTAAACAATATGGCAGCAAATCGAAACCAAATCAAGTATTGCAAAATTTAAATATGACAGTGGCTAAGGGAACAATGTAAGTACACATATGTAATTTATTTTTAGTCATATATGAAATAAGAAGATCGTGAACTGATTATTAGTAAGGTATATATATAAATATCGTGTGTCGAGCCTTTCCTTTAAATTAGATTATGTTTTAAAGCATTTTGATGGCTGATGACTGAAAATTAAAAATTCGATATGATACACCAACATTTAATTTACAAATTTCCTCTACAAGCTATATTAAATGCTTATGTAATACTAAGATTTAAAATTTCAAAACAGTTCTTCAGATAAAAACAAAATATTGTTTGCTAACATTATATGACAGACTGTTTATTTATTTGGACTTCCATAATAAATAGTCTCAAATTTAAATTCGAAAATTGAGAACAAAATTTTAATAGTCGCAGACATCACGAAATTGTCACAGCAATCATTTCTGATAATTCCCCACTTTTACAAATTCCATTAACAAAATTAATATCAATGTTTTTGAAGTTAAATTAATTTTATTAAACAACCAGACATTAACAGGTGTGTAAATATGTTCACAATTTTTTTAGTAAAAAGTACGCACGCTCATCGTATGATAATGACTAAGTGTGTTTTATTCAAAGTATTGCCCATAATTAGTTATACATTTTACCCGTCTTTCTGGCAATGCGTGGATGCCCCGCCAAAAAACTGTTCTTCTTTTGAGTCTAACTAGTTATCGAGCCATTTTCGTAGGAAGTGAAGAGCCCCTCAACAAGCCTGTGTCCCATCGATGCAAATAAGTGATAATCGGACGGAGCCAAGTCTGGCGAGTAAGTCGCATGTGAAAGTATTTCCCAATTAAGCCCCCGTTTTGCTTTGTGTGGTGGTGCATTATTATGAACCAAAATCACTTTGTGTTGCCTTTTACTATATTCTGGTCATTTTTCACGCAAAGCTCGATTTAAATTGATCATTTGTTGTTGGTAGCATTCAGTATTTACGGTTTCACCAGGTTTCAGCAACTTAAAATAAATCACACTCTTCTAATCCCACCAAATACAGAGCATTGTCTTCCGTCCGAAGCGATTTGGCCTTGCAGTCGATGTCGATGGTTGTCCTGGATCAACCCAAGACACTTTGCGCTTTGAACTCTCAAAATAGATCCATTTTTCATCGCCAGTTACAATGCGATGGAGAAATGACTTTTTTTTCTATCTGGTGAGCAACTTTTCGCAAGTGGTTTTTCCATGTTCCTGTTGCCTTTCATTCAGTTTATTCGAAACCCATTTTCCCAGCTTTTGGGACACTCATAGCATTGTAATTTACCAAGAGTATGCTTACCGCAAGCTTTGACAAGCATTCGATGTGATGCTGCAGCAGTTTTCTTGTAGGCACAAAACTCGACATTTTTAACACGTAAAAAACATGCGTTATTGTATAAAACTTGTATGGTTATGAATTGAAAACGAAGGCGCCGATGGCGTGGTTTGTTGAAAGGTACATTTACAGGTGGCGCCATTTATTGATAAATTCCGGTTTTATATTAACAGACCTGGTATTTTCTCAAAAAAAAAAATCATATTTAGTAGTTTGGATCTTTCAACAACAGCTGAGTAAGTTTTGGATATATCTGTAAAAATATTGAGCATTGCAGTTCAGTTGTTCTTGAGCGCCGATTTTTATTCAAGAAGAATCCTTCTAAAGAGCTATGACTAAGCCTAGTTCATGAGTTCGTCCAGCGATCTAAACATTTTGAAACTACGCAGCCTGCACCTATTGCTCTACCGGTACTGCCAACCTCTGCCAAAACTGACACATTATCTATTTATTATCATAAATCTAATGGTATTGGAAAATGAGTGTGATGTCATTTGAATCACAGAAACATGGCGAACAAACCCGCACAGTTCTGCGGAATATTTCCCCTATACTATGCTTTGAAACGCGATCATTGTTCGGATCGAGAATCGACGGCGAGAGATGGCGGACTTCTGCTAGCTGCCTCGAAAGATATACGTGTGGCTGTTATTGACCTGGAGAGTAATGAGTTGTAAATTTTATCTGTTAAACTTGCTTTCATTTGAAATCGTTTGTTGACAATTATTGTTTCCATTCCATACGGATTCTCAGCTGATATTTACGGAGCGCTATTTGCATTTTTCTCAAACCAATCGCAGTTGCTGCTGCTGATTTCGGTTATGTGATGATTTGGGAGATCTTAACCTGTATAAAGTAAAAAGGCTCACTGTTGAAGATGATCTTTTTCCATTCAATGCTAATTTAACCTCAGACCCCGTGATGGACTCAATCTATTCACTCGGGTTAAGACAGATTAACAACATCGAGAACCAGAGTAGCAATATCCTCGATCTTGTGTTCATACCAGTAGAATTATATGGTAAAGATCTTGGCGATTCTTCGAGTATTTTTCAAACGCCACTAAACATTTTGAAAAATTGTATTAATGTAAATTTTAATTCGTATGAGTCTTTTAACTTCGGATCGATATAAAACGTGTAGTTTGGGCGCTTATATTGATCAGTTTAAAAAACAACAATTAACAACAAACAAACAACACTAAAGCAATGAACTTGGCAATTGAACAATTTATTTCTCATTCGCCTCGTCTGAATCAATCCGTTAAAACTTATGAAATATTTAGTGTTCTCAGATCTCAATTTAAACTATAAAATCGTTTCTTGAATAATTTATATATTGTTGAGGTTGAATCGAACATTAGAACATAAGAAAATGTTTCTGGAGCTATGTTGATTCGAAACGGAACTATAGGGGCATATCCTCGCAAATGTCTCTCAATTTTTTGAATGTTAATGCTCTGCAAAGAATTAATGACATGTTTGCAGAATTTTTTGAAAATGTGTATGTCCCTACTTCGAAAGAAAATAGCGATTTGTGTGTATGTCCCTACTTCGAAAGAAAATAGCGATTTTATTTCAGTAGAAATCCATACATTCGAATTCAGTTTACTACCTAATTCACCCTCTTGTATTAAAAGAGAATGCTTGCGTCTTGGTTCAACCACTAACTTACCTCTTCAATTTTAACTTGGTGAATGAAGTATTTCTTCAATTTGTAAATCCAGTTTCATTAAGCCAATTTTCAAGAGTTAGCGGAGAAATGACATCGAAAATTTCCGCGGTATTTCTATCTTATCGGCTATTCCTAAATTATATGAATCGATAGTCAAGGATCGTATCTATTTCTTAGTTAAAAATTGGATCTCTGTAAACCAGCATGGTTTTTATCCCGACCGGTCAACAACCGGTCAAGTGTTTAGTGGTTTTAATAAAGCATTTGATAAAATTGATCATGTCTTACTTGTAATAAAACTGGAACAGCTCAAATGTGATGTCATTTCTTTAGAGATCTTGTCACATTTGAACCGAACTCAAAAAATTTTATATATAACATATATATATATACAATTTTATCTAGAGGTATAAATGTTTTGTCTTTTCTCTTAACATATATAGTTACTTTGAGTGAATTTCTAAAATTTTTGCTACTTGGCTTTTGCGTTGCATAAAATCATACAATAAACCGTAAATCCGATATTCCTAAATATGCTGCACTTTGTCTAATCAGCGTTATATAGTTGAATGGTTTGAATTACAATCAATCGTACAATGATATGCTTTATTGCGGTTGACCATCACAAAGAAGTTTTCACCGTTTGGCTGAACTTTTCTTGATGAAACCTTATATAGAGGTTTTATCTTCAAGTTTAAATATATCGGTTTCAGTCGCGTATTTACAGCTAATAGATACAAATAACATCATCAAAAATCAGTTACCCAATTTAAATTTAAAATCTCAAAACCTCAAAATACAATTGGACATTTTCTTGAATCGGATGTTACTTAACATTTCAAAGTACGTTCATTTTCTTTCCATTTTTCATCTTTAACTATACAAAGCCTAATTAATTATTGTTTTTAACAAATACGTAATAACAATACATTTGATTTGAAGTTAAAATTATCTCTCCTTAAAATCGAATATTTAATAAAAATAAAACATGCAAACAATCTTTCTAAAGCCATGAAAATACATATAAAATAATAATATTTTGCATATAAATAAGATTAAAAAAGCGGTGTGAACGCCCATCTATATGAGCCCAAAGCATGATATTTAAAATTTGCAAATTCAATTTTCTTGACAAAGGATATATAGGAAATTTACAAATCCAGAAGTAGTCATTTGTACAGTTAACAATAATACGAGTTAAAATATGCGGTAATATCAATTTTATGACAATAAAAAAATATACCCATAAAAAATATTATAGTAGAATATAGTTTGTAGTAAATTCTTCTACAAAACTTTAGATGTTTTTATTTATATTCTTGTCTTTCACGTGGAAGTTGCAATTTGCTAACCTATTCATTTTTGCAGGAAAAAGCGTTGGTGTATCTAAATTAACCTCAAGTGCCTTAGTAGCCAAAGGTGGGCACAATTTGTTTTTAATTTAAATGGCCTACTGTGTTGTTTATATTAAGTGATCATTACCACCTTTGGTTTATTACAAATAAAACCGCTAGATAGTATGCGTTAAAAGTCGATAATTGTCTTTTATAGAAAACTGACCTGCTAGATAAAATTGTTCATAAACAAAATACCTTATAGTAAAAGCGTGTCAAGCAATAGTTCACCAGATAAAAACTTCAAAATATAAAAAAATTACGTTTAAATTCACTTAGGGTAACTATTAGAAAATCGTGAAGAGTTCATAAATAGAGTTAGATGGGTTTTATTTATTTTGTTATAATTAATCTCTGCTTAGGATAGAATAACATCTATTTTCAATGATTAAAAAATCATTTCCTATAATTACTAAAAGTAAATTTTATACTTATGTCTAAATTAATTAATTAATAATTAGTTAAAAAAATAATCACTAACTGCTTCGGTTATAATTTTATTTGATTAATTCGTTTCGCACACGCTATAAAAAAAAATCGTTTGTTGAGTAATATTTAGTTCGATTATAATAAGTCTTTCAAATACAAATGATTTTATGGAAATCTGACCTACTTGTTTTAGTAACTCTACTTTTGCAATTAAAGGATTTGCGATTAAGCACTATTTTTAATGGGGAAAAATACCGATCAAGCAAAACAATGGCTTGATAAAAAAATACGATGGCTTGATAAGTGTTATAGGGACTCTGATCCTTCGAAAGCAACCGTCGAACGTAGGTTTGGTGAATTTAAACGGGGCCGTACAAATACCGATGATGCTGAAAACTCTGGTCGCCCGAATTCAGCAGGTATTCCAGAAAAGATAAGAAAGTGCACAAAATCGTTTTGAAAGGCCGTAAAATGAAGATAAAGCTAGCCATGAGATAGCTGACACCTTAAAGATATCGATAGGCAGTGTATACACTATATTTCATGAATATTTGGCCATGAGAAGTTCTGTTGTAAGTGGGTGCCGCGCTTGCTCATATTCGATCAAAAACAGCAACGCGTTGATGATTCAGAGCGGAATCCAACATTTCGGAATCCACCAGAATCAACCAGATGAGTGGACAGCAAGAAAAAATGTTTTTTTTTTTTTTTTTTTTTTTTTAATTGGTAACTATGCGATCTGTTTTGGGGCTCAAGGCTCACCCTGCTCTTCCGCGGTTATGCTTTTAACGTCCTTACTTTACGCCTTGCGGCGTAAGAAAAAATGTTCTTTCTCCAAAACAATGCACCGAGTCACAAGTAGTTGACTACAATGGCAAAATTGAACGAAATGAAATTCAAATTGGTTCTCCATCCATCGTTTCCCCCGGATCTAGCCCCTAGTGACTATTACCCGTTCGCGGATCTCAAAAATTCTCCAAGAAAAGAGATATGCGTTTATTTTAAGGCCAAAGATAAATCGTTCTACAAAAATGCATCAAATTGTTAGAAAAGAGTTTGAATGAAGGTATTATACTCGTGAGGGCAACTATGTTAGCCTTGGGACTGATTGACCTTATTTGATACATATAACAAATTGCATTAAATGGATGGCTGAATATCTTCCGAATTGGCCCCAATAAAAATATTTTTTTTTAAAAAGATGCAAGTTCAGGGGTATGATTATGTAGCGTCACTATTCTCCACACTTATAGAACACTATATCCCGCCCTTTTCGGGATCGGCGTGAAAGTATGCCTCATCCACCAGAAACAGTGGGCCAATTATCAACCATTAATCTAAAAATAAATCTGATAATAATAATCTGATAATCTGAAGTTACACTCATTGAGGAGGACAAATCTCTAAGAGAGGACAAATCTCTATATGAGATGTAGCACCAGCGAAATAAAAAGAATCAAAGATTATTTTTTTAATTAAGATTAAGTTTTTAATTATGCGTTTTCTATTGCGATCACGCTCTACTAGAATAAATTTGCTAGTAACTCTTACGAAATTCCACCTCAGGTATTCTGGTTTAGTGGAATTTTTTAGTAAGACGAAATTTTGTGCTAAGCAGAATTTTCAAATTCCGGTCCAGCGAAACGGGAAAATGAATTCCACTTATGCGAGATTAAAGGTAAAATTATCTCGCCACGGAATTTAGAGGAGAAATATATTTCTATTTTAATGCTTTGTTTAAAAATGGTATACATTTTGTTAATTTTTTTATTAGGACAACATGATTCAACCTTCTAAAAGTATTTTTAAAGTTTTAATAATTTAAATCGTCAACCTTAATTATCATCAAATTAATTATTTTAAATAATAGAAACCTACGTGAAATTAAACGTCGAATTTGAAACAAAATTGTAATAATTGTGGAATTATTGCAATAATCAAAAACCACTTGTAACCAAACAAAAACTATTTCTAATTATAGAAATATAGAAATTGCATTTTGCTCCACACATGCAATTACTTTAGGTTTTATTTGAATTATACATATACTAACATGTTTTCAATTTAATTAAAATTCCATTATGTGAAATAATGTTCTCGAACAACAAACGATAATTCAAACAAGTTGAATGGAATTATTCAGTGGTAAAACGATAATCGAGATTAAAAATAATTCAATTCTACTTGATTCTATCTCGTCGAACTGATCACAATTTGTATTGAATTTTCCAATTAAAATATGAAGTTTCCCAACTTTCAGAAATTGATAATTCATTTTTATCAATTACGCCTTTTGGCACCGATTCCGGTATTTACAACATACAACATGTTATATTATTTTTGATTTTCAATACAAATTCCAATTCCCATTTCCTCGAATTTATAGTCCATGCCGTTTAGCAATGATAATGGAAATAACGAATTTGTGGCTCTTATAACAAGTAATGCAAGTAAATTATATGACAATTCCGTGGTGGTATACTTAAGATATTAACAAACTGACAAGATATGCAAATTAATTTACTAGAAGAATCTTTTCTATGCAAAGAAATTATAATTTATTTGGTTACTAGGTATTTGTTTGGTTACATCACACTTACAGGTCCAACTATAGCACCCAATTTTATAATACCATCATAAATTAATCGCGCTACCTAGAAAATAAAAATACTTAGACTGTACTTTCGCAAAAGGTGCAAAGTCGCCGTAAATAGCTGTCTGTCAACGCTATACGTATAATTTAGTATCATGTATTTTTTTATTATGGAATTGTATAATAAAATTCAAGAACTCTTGTTCAAATTTATAAGCCTGTCGTATACAACACAAAGATACGTAATAATTTATATTCAAAACCAAACGTGATATGCTTAATTAAAATTTAGAATATTATTTTTGATAGGTGAACTATACTCGGAGTCGTAGAAAAATAAGTTACCAAAGTTTAAAGTTAAGTGGTGGTAATCATAATCTAAAACTAGTTTCCGTCGTTCTAGGAACCCAAAAATTTACACTGGCCCCAAGTGCGATTATAATTTTTAATATTAATTGTATTTATTTTTTAATTTATATTCTATTAAAGCAAGACATCTACAAACTGAAGTAATAAATCTACTAACTGAAGTAATAAATCTAATCTAATACACCTACTGAAGTAATAAATTCTGTGAGTTTTTTAATATGCATGAAGGTAAAGGTGTCATGGAATTTATCGATCAAACGAAGCAGGGTGATAGGGGAGCCCATTTCAAACAAAAACAGCCAAGTAACGTTTTTTCGAATTGTTAATGGTGCAAAAGTTATTTCACTTTTAGTTCACTTAACATTTGATTTTTAAGTGACGCCAGCGAGAAAACAATGTACTACAGAAAGTTCACTCATTATCACTAAAATATGCGACACTAATGCAGATTTTAAAATGGTACCACACACCGAGCTATTCACAACAGAATGGTTTTTATCACTTTTTTACAAAGTAAGTGGTGTTTATTAAAAAATATACTTAACAAAATTTCGATTTCCAAAATCGATGCTTTGTCAGAAATAAAACAAAATGATGAACACAGGTAAACTAAAGTATAACAATTTTTTAAGCAAATCTCGTAGCCCGAATTAAACAAAATTTGTGTTTATAATTTAAATGTCAATAAGCTATGTGGCTTATTCCCACAGACTATTTCAAAACGTACATCAAATGAACATCAAATGTGAAGATGAAGTCCCTGGTCGTCCGAGAAGATATGAAACAGCCGGTCAACTTGATGCAGACGAAGATTGGAATAGTGACAGACGACCCATCTATAAGTGTTCGTTGTTTATCAAGACGTTCGGGAATGCCACGATCCACGTTGAATCATATGCAACGTGTACAAGACTTTTACCTGCTGACCATTACAACGGGTGCAATTTTGTCAAGAAATGCTGCGTCGATGCCAAGAAAATTCGCAGTTTTCAATAACATTTTATGGAGTCACGAAACATGGTTTAAAAGAGAGGGGAGGGGGATATTCAATATCCATAATGTGCACTTTTGGGCCCACGAAAATCCATAAAAGTGTGGCGTAGTAAGTTTAAACACTGATTTGGAGTGAAAATGTTAGCGAGAATAAATAGTCGACGGAAAATTGGTTGGCACATTTGAACTCTTACGTCGGATCAACGGGGAGGTCTATCTAAGTGCATTTTTTAATAAACATGACTTACTTTGTGGAAAAAATTGATAAAAAACATTCTGGTGTGGCTAGGCCGATGTATGATACCATTTTAAAATCTGCATTAGTATCACATATTTTTCTGATAGTGGGTCAACTTTCTGTAGTATATTATTATCCCGCGTCACTAAAATAAAAAAACATTTTTTTGAGAAACAAAGAGACTTTACAAAGCCATTGTTTTTATTTCACAGGAGATAGGCACACTCTTCTAGATCGTATTGAAAAATAAAGTTAAACAAAAGAACTCTAGTTTTTTTTAAATTAATGTTTTGGCTGGCGCATGCGATTTCACTAAAAAACACTAAAAGTGGAATAACTTGTTCACCATGCGGAAATGAGCTCCCCTATCACCCTGCTTCGTTAAATCAACAAATTCTGGGACACCCTGTACGTCGACTTATTCACATTAATCATATTATGGAAATTCATATTTCTAATAAATGTGAATTCTAATTGATTTTTACATTGTAACGCTTGCTGAATAATGTAAATTAATAACCACAGATTTAATATTAATATTTTTGTATCTATAGTTCAGATTTACTATCTACGTTGTACAATTTAGGTTGCTACCTGAAAAATAAAGGAATTTTGCAAATCAGATTTTCGTTATAACTTTCGGATACGCATTTTTTCAAACACACCTCGATTATACACCCTAGGTAAATAGAAAGTTTCTTGTCGAAAAGTATAAGCGTATCTATTATCTTAAAAGCTATTTCCATGAAATTCCGAAACATTTACCATATCGTAAATATTTCAAAATTAATAATTACATAAAAATACAATTATTTTATATTGTAATAAATAAATATTTTAATCACGTTTTAGTTGTAATTTTATTGCTTAATTAGCATGCTAACTACTTTCATACAGAATTAATTGGTAAAATATCCAATATACATATATTTAGCAGCAGTATTTAAATTTAATATTTTACAATTTTTTTTAGGTAATGTCCAGTAGTTCGACTTTGATCATAAAATAATAAGAAATAGTTTGTATTACTCGCTCAATAGTAATAAAACCACACAGAACAAGATATTGCAGAACCTCGAATTTAATTATGTTTACATCCTTGAGCTGATTGATTGTACAGAGATTTATGTGAGCAATATATTTTAGTTTCAGTACGTAGCAATATATTTTAGTTTTTCATACTAACATTTATATTTTATGGCAATGTAAACTTCATTTTAGGGGAAGTGTCGCTTTGAAATCTTAAAATTGTTTAAAGATTTGTTTATTCAATGCGCTAAACAAATATTTTTTTATACGTCATAAGAGTTCCATTTAATAATTTGTATTAAAACGGATTTTCTTAAGTGGATTTTAAGATTTCAATTTAATTTATTGATCTTTTGTGAGCTTAACGTTTGTGTCACATGTACTATACATGTTATTTGCGTTATACATGATTTGCAACTCATGTTATTATTTATCTAATTACACTAAATACCATTTAACGCTAACGGTTACAATTTTATTTACTTATTCGAAATATTAATTTTACAAGTTTAAAATTTTTCTAAAGTTTTACTCGGCATTTCATATACGTTTTCGTTTGATTGCAATAAAACATGTAGGAATAGAGAATAGTATATACTTATGTATGTAGATATCTAAACCAGATTTTCTCTTTTTTTACTAAGGAAACTAGTTTTTAAGTAAATTTTTACAAGTAATTTGTACGAAGGTAGAAATTATTTATAAATATTTTACGAAAATCCCTATTCCCGGAGAACTATCAAAATAAGTCCATAGGACTGTAATAATGCAGATGCGAAAGGCTCAATTATTGTTACGAAATCTACTGTCTAATATTTATTGCTTGAGTTGAATTGCAACCTACATTTTGTCGAAATTCTCAACACCAATTACCTCAAAAGCGGGGAAACTAAGATTTGACTATTTCTAAATGACAAGTTAAAAGACTGAAACTGTAGTTACGATAACAACGTCTTATACACCTTCCGTTCAGAAAAACAAAATGGTGGCTTGGGTGCTTCAATTATTCTCATTGTGAAGAAAAAAAGCATATTTTTAACATATAAATTATGAACTTAATGCCCGTAGTAGCAGACCAATCATTCCTTCTTAAAACATGCGTGATGCCTTTCTTCAATTTTAGTTGTTAATCACGACCGTCGTAAATTATACCTTTTCTAAATGCCCAAATACAGATCTCACTTTTTACTAAATAGTAGCTCAAAATATTTGGAAGAATAATTTTACTTGATAGTGGGGCTTCCAAGTGCAAAGTGATACAAGTACAGTTACCTTCACTCAGCCACTTGTAGGACACGCTATGTAAATAACTTAAATAAAACTATCTCAAATCAAACTAAAATATATTATTTTATGAAATAACAAACCTCAAACGAATTAAAACTTTTAATGTGGAACACACTTAAATATAATATCACGAAAAAAATACGATGACAAGTACAAGGTATATTTGATGTGATTGATTAATTCTTCAACTGGTATGCAAGATCTAGCTAGTTTACCGAAGGAATACGATTCGATAATCACTGCTTTGGAATCTCGAAAGGAGGAAAAACTTACATTTACCTTCGTGCAACATGCCGAGTATGAAAGACGACAGCAATTCGTTGCCATTTTTGTAAAAAGACTTGACATCAAGAGCAAAGTTATATACTAAACGCAAGCAATGGATGGGAAAGCAAAGCAACAAAACCGAGACTAAAGCAAATTATCTGTCAGTAAAAGATGGGTCAGCCAAAATAGCCGATTCAGTGAAATTAGTTAAAGAAAGCGACGACAATCCAGTACAGGAAAACAATTTTTTGTTTTTTCTTAGTAAATTACAAGTTCATGATCTGGATGAATCGTATCAAAAATTGAGGTTGCAATTGGTCAATTCGCTTCAGTCATTGGTATTGGAAACGGAACGTTGAAACTCTTGGGTCAAAACTAACTTGTTGTTATCCCATTTTGTAACATGTTGTTTTACCGGACAAATGGAGCATTTATTAAGGCTTCAACACTTGGACCGAGAGGTACTGGGTGCGAATCCCACCAGAGTGTGTTTATGAACATCACCGATCGTAATTCGACATCGATTACGATCAGTGATATTCATAAACACAACTTAGACCCTCTGTTGGAGTGCAGAATTCAGTGCCGACCCACCGTACAGGTGGTTATGGAGCTGGCAATGTGCAGGTGGTATACTGTAGTTGTGTGAGTAGATGAGTAAGTGGTGTGTGTGTGTGTGTGTGTGTGTGTAAATGAAAGAAAAATTAAGATTTGATAAAGAGAACTGCATCCATCAATGGCATCAAAAACTGGCTCATCGTGATACAGAAGCTATTTTCAAAATGCATAAGAGAAGGATCGATTGAAAATTTGGTAACTGTTGATTATGGAACTAAGCAAGGGGAAAACTAACAAGAATGCCATTCCCAAAACAATCATTGCCTGAATCATCTGCTCCATTGAATTTAATTCATAGCAACGATTGCAGTTTAGCAACAACCACACCGAATGGAAATGAATATTTGGTAACGTTCATCGCCGAGTATTCAGGCTTAACAACTATTTGCTTACTTTGGCACAAATCAGAAGTTGAAATCAAGTTAAAGGAATTTGTTGAATTCGTAAAAACGAAATTTGAACGTATAAACCGAAGATTATTCGATCTGATGGTGGCGGTGAATATATTGTGGTAAAGACGTGGAACAATTCTTAAAATCGCAACAAATTCAAGTCCAACTAACAGCAAGTAATCCACTATAGGAAAATGGAGTTGCTGAAAGAAAAAAAAACTTGATTGAAATGACACGTTGTATATTAATTGATGCAAAGTTACCGAAAATATTTTCAGATGTAGCAATAGCAACAGCCAATTATATTCAAAATCGTCTTATCACACAGAAATCTATGCAATGCCATACGAATTATGGCAGAACGTTCCAGGTATGAACGATTTTTATATGTTTGGGCCTAAATGCTTCGTTCAAGTACCTGAAGAAAACAGAGACAAAAGAATAATTGGAATAATTTTTCTCGGATATGATACTTACTCTAACGCATTCCGTTTTAGTATCGAATCACATAAAGTAAATAGCGACGAGAAAGACTACGATGTTGATCATGAGATTATTGTTGATATGAATGCGAGTTCCAGTAGAGAAAGAGAACTTGCAACAAAATCAGAAGTTACGGGTTTCTCAATGGTCAGGGATTGTGGTTAAAAGCTATGAAGGATGAAATGGATTCAATGAACAATAAATCCTGGAAATTATGTTATTTATCCGATGGTTACAAAGCCATAGGTTGCCGCAATGGGTATATGAAATCAAAAAAAATTATGATTGAAGTATAGAAGATTCATCGTTCTATACTCCATCCAATACTTCCATAAAAATGGTTGTAAATCACTTTGATATAAAGACAGCCTTTTTCTATAATCAATTAACTGAAACCATTTACATGAAACATCCTTTGGGGTTTAGGAATGGATCATCGCAAGTATGTTTGTTAAACAAAATCATTTATGGATTGAAATAAGCCGCTATGATCTACTTGTGGCTTGCAAAATCATTAAACTGAATACATATGTGGAAATAATTTTAAAGGCTCGTTTTGAAATGCGTAATCTTGGACCAGTAACATAATATTTTGGTATGAAAGTAAGTTAAAATGCGGATATAAATTTTGAGGTGTGGCAGTGTAAACTACATATAAAGCTATTGCCTGATACAGGGCTGCGAGTAGCCTGTGTGCAATGTGTGCATCAACTTACTCCCAATTTATGTAGTTAACAATTTATTGCCAAATCCAGCAACTCATGTGAAAGCATGCCTATCTTCGTTAAGGGACTTAACCAATTTTTTGACAAAATGGAGAAGCGATAACGAGTTTCAGGAAATTCTTGATGTTGCAAATAATCTAGCTACTGAACTGGACGTGGAACCTACTTTTGCTGCTATTGGTGAAATGACCAATGGATCCAAAAACGCATTTTAGAATTAATTTTTAGTTTTGCATTCGGAATCAAGCATTAACATCTGTTTCCGAAAGATTCGATGCACTTCGGGATATACTGATATGTTTGGATTCATTTACGATATTGGAGAAGAATCAGATGAGTCGTTACTGCAAAACTGTAAAGGTTTACATTTGAAACTTTAAGACGAACAAGTGAATTTGACATAAATGGTGTTGATTTTTTTGATGAAATTAAAATTGTGCAGATACTTTGAGTCTAAAAAAAACTGTAATCTGAAAATATTGTTGATTAAGAAATCATGTATTGGAAAACAATATGCAGTAAACGGTCCCAAATTTGGACGTAGTTTTACGAATTTATTAACATTACCTGTGTTCGTTGTGTCCGGAGAAAGATTGTTCTCAAAGTTAGAAATTATTAAACATTATTTAAGATCAACGATGGTAGAGGAACGACTTGGGAATTTTGCTTTAATATCAATAGAACATCAGTACGCGTATCTTGGTCCAGAAATAATGGCATGCGAGAAAAATTCCCGGAACGCAATAGTGTTGAATAAATGTGTTTGTACTAGTAACAAACACGTTTAATTAGTGCACATGTGCGCACCACCATTCGCAATGTTTTGATTTTAGGTTAATGCATATTTAATAAATTAACAAATTTTATATTTTATAAAAAAAATTATGTAAAACGTTACATATTAAATAAAACAACACGTAAAAAATAAATTCACTTGCTACAAAATTTTGCATTTTGGTTTAACGATGAGCCCGAAACACTAATATGTTTAAATTTAAACTGAAAAGTCAAATTCCCCATATCAATGGTGACAAACAGGAATTAATGGGATACGCAGATGCGGATTTTGCTGAATATAGAGTTAATCAAACAGCGGTCAAATAATTGCCTTGCATGTGTGAGGTGTTATTAGTTGATCCTGTAGAAAACAAGGTGTCGTTACTCTATCATCAATAGGAGTTTGTTGTGTTATCAGATGCTTGCATAGAAGTAAGTTGGTTACAAAATCTTTTACGTGGTATGCATGAAGAGATAAATCGACCATTTATTATCTTCGAACACAGTCAAAGTTGTCTTGAATATATTAAAACATAAAAATTTCCGTTACTAATGAAACATGTGCAACACATTTTGTTAAGTATTACGTTGACAAGAACATAGCAAAGTGTGAAAGGTGTCCTTCAGATGGAATGGCTGCAGTTCTGCCGACTAAACCACTACTAGTTTCGAAGCATTTAAAATTCAGAAATTTAACTGATTTACAATCTTATAATTCGAAATTTGTTTCTTAAAACTATTCATTTTTAATAAATTCTAATCGCTTGATCTAATAACAACATAATGACCGATCTAACCTAACCTATCTATTCCTAACTAACTATATTTACACACAAAATTGTATTATGTTAAATTTAAAGTATTTAAGAGAAGTCAAAGAAATTTTAAACTAACAAAAAATGTGCACAGAAGCAACTAATTAAACTGCAAACAGTTTCTTAGTAAAAACCGGTTAGCGTACGTACATTCTGCGGAATTCCGATGAATTGTTTAATTTAACTACTTCCTGCTTATGAAAAAATTTCCAATCAATTATGCGAATGGACAATTTCTTAGAAAATTTTCCTACGTCAATTAACACTTAATTAGTCGATTCAGACGATCTAGTGTAATTTATAAAATTTGTATATTACATTTTGAAATTCAAGGAAATGCCTTCATTGCCATACGTTTCAAAAATATTTTCAATATCATTTCTGCTAATTAAAAATTACAGCTCATCTCAAATTACAAAATCGGACCATTCATACCCACACCTTTATTGATTTTGATTTAGAACAACCACACAATGTAACAATTTCCAAGGAAACTGTTTAAATTTTCATATTATTATTTTTTGCGTTCAATATAAATTATAAATTACTATTTGTAGATTATCTAATCATATATATGTACAAGCGAACTTTGAATTCTTGATACACGTCAGACAAGGCAACAAAAGTAATTATTATTTCTATTTGTTTCGAAACCTGGCAATTTTTAATTACTATACACGCCAATAGTAAAATGCTGCCTATACATTCATAAATATACTAATCGCTTATAGATCGGATCTAAAATCAAAAATAGTTTAACTTTTTTATTATTGATAATTAATTACTTTTTAATTAGAAAACGAAAACATTATACTAATTAGTTTATGTACCCAGGTTATATATTAATTACCTATGCTTTTCCCGCTTTAAGTGTACATGTAGTGCACGCATTGTAATTTTATATTTTCTGTTTTTGTTTTCAAAATTAAATTTAATTATACAAAATAACCTGACACTGTCATTCATATATTATATTAACCTCATTTGGTATTGGTACACGACTACAGTTTGGCAAGAATATTGATTTGCTGACGGATTTGCAAGAAGCAAAAAAGTATTGCTAAAACAAACTGTAATTTTCTAAATTAAATAAACAAAAAATTTGCGTTTGCAACTATTTTTGTGTTCGTGTTACTCAGCATATTTTCTAAAATTCCTATACATTAGCCGTAGTGGTTAGCATCATAAGATGATTATTTTCTAAATTTTTAAGAATTAGTTTCTGTAAACAAAACTTCCAATTAAAATATGAAGCTGCTATGTAGATGCATGTAAAAGTCATGAAATTAGTCTCAGCTTTAAACACACTTAAAATGAAAAAAAAATAAAACGAATAAAAAAATTACAGTACAGATGCACTGGCAGACTCTAATCTTGATGATTGATTATTGTTACACGAAAAAAGATATATTAAGAAACAAAGAAAATATATCATTTTCAAATTATACTTTATGATTATTTACAGGTCATCCCCAATGCAAAAAAGTTTTCCTTATGACTTTTGCCTTCTACGAGTACGTTTACCTTAAGAAGAGATACCTCAAATATATAATATTAAATATAGTTTTAAACAATTTTATTACCCAACAAAAAGGTATTGTTAGTGAAATTTTTATGTTTTAATGCATGTCAAGCTGTGATATTGATTTGGATACGTTCCGCTTAAATCAT
The DNA here is from genome assembly GCA_963691935.1 of Nephrotoma guestfalica. Taxonomy (NCBI): domain Eukaryota; kingdom Metazoa; phylum Arthropoda; class Insecta; order Diptera; family Tipulidae; genus Nephrotoma; species Nephrotoma guestfalica. The sequence goes on along the minus strand of OY829913.1, from coordinate 195,640,269 downwards.
AATAAATAATTGGTATCAAATTGAAAACGCGGTTAGATTCATAGGATTTCATAAGGCAAAAGTTATATTTTTCTCATGAGGCAACCAAATGTTTTTCCTCAAAATATTTCTGGATAAGCAGAACTTTTATAGCCAAAATGGAAAAGAATGCTAGTGGTTTCAAGGTGGCAAAAGACTTATGGCTGCAGTCTTGAATGAGTGGTTCCAAAAAAGGTTTATGACCGGAGTTGACCGGAGGTCAAGCAATAATTAAAGGGTAAAGGCATTCCTTTCAAAGTTATGTTGTTCATCGACAACGCCCCAAGCCACAAGCCCTTTTCGGATCATTGTAATGTGTAGTAATCATCTTGCCACCTAATACAACTTCTTTAAAATTTATTATGGAAGACGATCATTTAAATATATTTTATATAAAAGTTCATCTACTTTGAATGCTTGCTGGAAGAACGTTTGGCCCGATTTTGTTAAAATTGTAGACACTGATCCATCAAATGCGGCCGATGAAGTGCACAGCGGGAAGCTTTGGCACAGACAGTTGGCGATGAGGAATTTTGTAATCTACCATTGAGGATATAAATGAAATAACTGCCGATAGAGTCCTTATAGATTGAAATATCTGTCAAATTTAAATTGAATTTAAACTCTTGTATGGGTCGCTACAAAGAACTTTATCCAAGAACTATCGAAAACCAGGTCACAGCGCAGTATAACAGAATTTTCTGTCAAAATAAATATATCTGTAATTACGAGTAAAGTTATGTTTGAACTTTCTCTAATTTGCGAGAAAGCGACACAGAAGACAAATGCAAGTGTACAAACCATTTCCGATTAAGATAGTAATATCACACTAATTCGGCAGAAACAAATTCCAATACTATCCGAAAATGAATCGGACTAAAATGAAATAAGAATTAAATCGTATTTTGAAGTTCCTCAACTTGTGTAAAAACAGGTTTGGGTGTACATTGCCAATTTATATTAAATCTATTTTTACGGTAGTCAAAATCTATTTTAACAAGGCCCTTAGCAATAAATATACAAAAAAAACATATTTGCCTATTATCAAATACTCTACAGGTGCTGTGGTTGAAAAATTTAACGGTTTCATTACTAAACCACAAATCGCATTTTATTCCGTTTTCCCTTATTGCAATAATTTCGATTGTGTATTGTTATGTTTCGCTGTATTTTTGGGTAGGTTTCACAAAAATAATCGCAATGTAGCAGTAATACAATTTCGATGGAGTCCATTTCTCAGGATGAACGAAACATCAGCAGTTTACAATCACAATTTGGATATGAGATTGAGTTCTATAAAAAAAATTAATTTAATAATCCGAATTAATTTCCTCAAGATCAACAAAAATTGGCGTCTGAAATTTGATATTCTGATTCACACATTTATTCCTTTCCAATAAAATGATAAATGTTCTCTGACGATTGTTAAGTAATCCTTGTACTTTAAGGTACATATTTGCAAAAAATTAAACAGCACAAATATAACAAAGTGCTATAAATATCACGTCACGTCATTAGAGTCGAAAAATGTTTATGTCACTTTTCTACTAATAATAAAAGTCACGAAAGGTTGTTATTTTGGCGCTGAATTGGTACCTTGACAATTCACGGCTTACCTACTTTATTTCTGCTGGCTCGCATGCTAAGAGAACGTACCTTTCGAAAAAAAAAACAGTTTATGGCTTTTGGGAATCGCAGAATCACTTTTGTAATAAAATTAAAAATCTACAATCTGCTGAATAAATAAAATTAACTATTCATCAAAAATGAATAATTCTGTTATCAAAAAGTAACGGTTCTTAGATTAAATTTTTTAGTTCGTCTAGTTTTTCAACCACCAGACAGAATTATGTACATAAGTAAAAAAACACAATGACTTACCTCGAAAACGTTGGTAATCCTCCCTGTTCCTCCCGATAACGTATACATAAAAATTAATCTCTCGACAGACTTACTCAAATAAAACCAAAATAAATTTGTGATAAATCTTTGTCAGTTCTTTCTTGATTAAGCAATACACGTGTCTGTAATGAATCATCTGTAAGTACATATGTATAACAATATAGGTAATAAGCATGTTTTTATCATATTTACCTCAATTACTGTGTTTAACATGCGATCATCTTATAATTTCATCAAATAAACACTTGTTAGCTTGGTTAAGGCCTCTTTTATCATGCTCGTGAAAATTAATAACATTTACCGTAGTAATAGTAGCCGTCCTAATTTGAAATATTTCGAACATTAACATAACCCGAAGACTGCAATATTTGGTACGATATTCTTTAGTTATGTAATATTTGTTTAATTGTATATATTTATTGTTTCATGTGTTTATTTCCCTGTAGAACTACTTGCGTTTTATATTGTTATTTGAACAAATATCCCAACCCTATTTTGATTACGGTCTACAGATTTCCAATTTCTCAAACACCTTCGATTAATCGATCAAAACATCTCCTTGAGCTGACGGGAATCCTTTAAATACAAATTGGCAGCATTTTCTGTATTAATAAATTGTAATAAATAATTGTTTATTAAGAAATATAGAAAATTGCAATCACCTTGCAATGGTTTGATATAGCATGCCAACATTTGTGATTTGAAATTGAAGGAAAACTTGATTGAGAAACAGCGCAGGCATTAAAATTTTCTGTTAGTTTTCTGCTAAATTATTGTAGTATGCTTGTTTTCCTTGGACATTAGGGTCATTGTTTTGCTCTCTATCATCTAATTAATTATTGCCAAGGCAAAATAAAATACAAATCATCTAAAACTGCAAAATTTTTGAAAGTTTATATTAGGTAATATTTGCGGATAAGAAAGTAATTTAAACCGAACTATTTACTAATGCATTTCACAGCCTACTAAATTTAAAGTTTCTTTGAGAAAAGACGGAGGTGAATTTCATAATTCAAGCAGTTTAGTACTGGTAAAATACTTGTGTCCATGAAAAAAATGTCTTACAAGAACAAGTTTTCTTAAGTTCTTCCTTGATTAACGAGAGATAATGCTTAGGTAATTTATCGTGACATAATTTAAAATCAATAAATTGTCGGAAGTTTGTAATCTTTAAAGGACAAAGTTAGAAGGTAATAAATTTAATTTTCATCGTAAACAAGAGCACCACATGTAGATTAATATTCAAATCAAATGAGATTATAGAATTCTTGTTTTTATATCATATTCAGACATAGTTTTTCTCTTCACGAAATTAACTTTTAATATTTTGTTATTAGCCCACAAACTCGGAGAACTTGTGCAATTTTGTTAGGAATATACAAATAGGTGGGTTTCTTTGAAGTCGTTTCGTCATTCATGCTCTAATGCTCGCCTTATCTTTCTTATTTTGTAAATCGTTAATTTCACGACAAAGCTGAGCTGTTAAATAATAAAATCGTTAGTTTTAAACTTATTTAGAAACACAAATATGCAAATGTTGACAATGAAAAACATCATGAATGAACGAAGTACACTTCCTAAGGTACCTACACTGGAAACTTTAATTTTCTCATAATTTTGGTAAACATTACTAGACGAAATTGGTTTAGCTTAATAAATTCGTAATTTCGACATATTGTTGGATTCACTAGATCTTAAGTTTTAGTAGACAAACGGATAAACAATTTAATTTTATTGTAATATCTTGTTTGTCTACGGGTACGATACGTAACGTACTATCATTTTACAAAAAATTGAAAAACATTCGATTTTTTCCCTGAAGAGCTTTCAAACTGACCGAGCATTGGGCAATTTTTATGTTTACTACCGGTCTACTCAACAATTGTAGCAATAAAACAAATCCTCGGGGGAAAATAATATATCCAAAGGTAAACCTACGATTAAAATTTTTAACCGCTTTTATCTTTACCGCAAATATGTAAGTTAAAGTGTAAACAGAAAGAATGAGAAAAACGAAAATAGTGACCTAGAAAGAGAAACTGTAAATGTTTCGAATCGCCTTGTGAATATGTTCTTAAAACTCCGATTTTAATTCATGATGTCTGGTGAACTTCCCGATAAGTGTATGACTTCGTGCATAAGTTTCACATCCGATCAGAACACAAAGAAATATTTCCTGCATTTTATTAAAGTTGCAAACAGTGTTTTTGTTCCAATTAAAATACCAAAACGTCTAATGAATTTTTCGTATTGAGGACTCAGACGCGACCCGATTATTACAACGAGTTTCTAATATAAATGCTCTTTTTAGTAGTCGGCACTCAATTTCTCAAAATAAGCATATGTTTCAGCAATAACATCTTTATTTGAGAAAAACCGTTGGCCAGCTAGCCACCTCTTGAAGCTTGGATAATACGGGGAGTGAAGAAACAATTCATAGGTCTCTTTTGTCATCGTTTTAATGGGTTTGTAAGCCATCCATGTTTCTTCAACGATTAGAAAATGGTGTACAAATTCCTTCCAATTATGCTGGGACATGTCCAAATTGGGTTGTGAAACAAACTTTCTAACTTTTTTTGCTCCGCGAGCGCGTGCGGAATCCATCATGCACATAACTGTCGCATGTTCAAACAATTATGTAAAATGTTGTGTATACGTTCAGTTGAGAAGATTACCATCTTAGCAATCTCACGCACCTTTAATTTACGGCCATGTTATAGAAATTTGATTTTTTTGCTATAACATCAAATAGTTCTGTTCAGACAGCCATATTCCAAAACTTCTTCCAAAAATCAGGTTAGAATTCCATTGTCACCACCATGATCGTTTTAGATATATCTTATCGTTCCGATGGCCATATTCCGTAACATTTCCAAATATTGTATCATAATCGGTCCAAAAACAACCTCGTACCAGAGGGTAGTATCCCATTTGCATCTACCCTAACCAATTTCATAATGATCAACTAAGAAATGATTTAGTTCCGTCCCAGTTAGCCAAATATCAGAACTTCTTGTAAAAATGATTTTAAAATCCCATTTCCATCCGCCATAAAAAACTTCATCATGATATGTGTAGAAAAACTTAGTTCCATCCCAGATATTCGAGGATTATGTGGCCACATTCGAGAACTTCTTCTAAAACCTTTATAAAATCCGATCTCCATCCACCTTACCAAATTTTATCATAAAACCATTGTTACTATACCAATTAATGTGTGATGTTGAACTGTCAAACTATACATATTCAAATCACAAATATCATTTCAAATTTTATATTTTCTTTGGCAATAGGATCAAAGTTCTACGTCACATTGCTATGTCCCCATTTTTGGCATTTGAAAATAATAGGTTTCTTAATTACTTAGCCTCTGCATAAATTAGAAGCATGTTGCTTAGCCTATAATCTTCCCATAATAGAAAACAAAACAATTTCGTGAAAATTGGTCCAGCCGTTCTTTAGATCATCGAAAACAAACCATAAAACGTGCCCTTTTTAAAATAATATATCTGTCCGAAATGGGTAAATGTCCAAAATTATTATTTTGTAAATCCGTTTACACGATTAAGAATCGGTTGTACAGTGGTCTGATGTTAACGAAATGTTTATTGATCTTTCCCTTTATATCCCCATAGCTTTATTCCCCCATCAGAGGGCTAATCGACATGGGGGCGCAATAGATTCCAAATGGCTGTGTGCTAATACAAAAAAAGTAGTCCGTGAGGTGAAGGGGTGAATAATTTCGGCAATATAGGACTCCTATTTTATAGATTTCGGAACAATAAAACAATTTTTAATCGGTCAGTTCAAAAATGTGCAACCATTTATTCATAAATGAGAATTCGGTTTTAAAAAAACGTTCGTAGTTATTGTCATGTTGCAATGTCTTTGGATCTGTGAACAATTGCCAGGCAGTATTACTTGGTACGTCATCAAATTATGTCTACAATTTCTTTTCTGAAATGTATATGGCAGTAATGTTCATAAAAGGTACTTAACATTTAGGGGTTACATAAAATGCGACATAAAATGACCTCATATAGCAAAATGTTTAAAGCAATGAGGCCCAGGACCTAGGTACACTGTTCAAGTGTAGCCCTTGTCTATGTATGTGTATCAATAATTTCGAAAAATTTAGACAAAATCTAAAAACAACGAGAGCCTCACATAAAACATTCAAATTGAAGTGGCCATTTTTGAAAGTGGAAAATGTTAAAATTAGGTATAACTTGAAGTCAGGCAAAGTTGGCAAAAAATAGCTCATGGCTTATCGCAAAACATTAATAATTTACGTATCCACCTATTGTTTGAATTTTAATTGTATGTCAAAGACAGATGGTTGAGCGCGTATTAGTGAGTATACAAGGGATTTTTTTAAAATAAATGTTAATCCGTATAACAAATGGGATATAATATTCCCGCTATTTGCCCACTGTTGTTTACGCAAACATCAATTGCTTAAATATGATCTTCGTTTTATTGATACAATTTAAGTTTAGGTTAAGTTGTTCCATCTGTAAAGTTGATTTTTATATTTCTGTGGAATCGGTTACATTAACAATAAACAGTCCTATGCTAGAATCAAGAAATGAATTCATGTCCCATTATATTTAGTTCAAGCGCTGTTACTAACTCGCTCAATGTTATGAAAACCAATATTTGAAAGTTGAATTATTTCTGTTATTCATAACCCCAATTTCTAAAGTTTTCAACGCATTCGGCATCTGTAGAAAGAATGAAAAACAGCATTGAAAAATCCATAAATTAAAAAAAAAACAGAAACTAAAAGCACAGCAAATAATTAACACAACCTGTAAATCTTCCTTCCCTTCAAAAAAAATATTTACATTTCTACTTGTTGTAACTGAAAGGAGCGAATGATTATGTAAAATCAGTACTTTGCACAATATTCCGAATATACTCGTACACGACCAGAATGTTTCCTTTGTTTTACTGTTTTAATTTTATAAGATTATCATTGAAAAAATCACGCTTAACTTGTTAAATAAAAGCCCAACTTATTATCAATCTGTAGTCTAGATTATAGCTATCTATACAGGAGTTATTTGGGATGCTAATTAGTTAAATTGCATTTAAAGCTAGAAAATCGATCTGTTTCTTGGAACCATTGAGGGGAGTAATACAAAAATGTGTTCGGCGACTAAGCTGTACAAGTAAATCACTAACTTAATTCACATGAATTTTTAGTTTACTTATAGTTATTCAGGTTGAGCTTAAATGATAACCAATTCGATAGATTATATTTCATATTGAGTCAGCAGTAAACAAAAAACATATGTTGTTTATATACAAGCAGTGATGATTAATAAGAATCTATAGTTGATTGACTCTACCAAATTAATACCAATCATCAAAAAGTTAAAAAAGCATAATCTTTGTTACAAGAACAAACATATATCAAATTCATATAATCTTAATCACCTATATATTTAAATTAATTATCCAAATCGTATTTTACGTGTCAAATTTCCTACGTCTTTTTTTCGTCTTTTAAAAAATTTTTTGCATTCATTCTCGAATCGGGTTCAGACAATTTCGTTTCGATTTACTGATAATTCTGTTATATTGTTGATACGTTTTGTGTTTTTCAATTTATGGTTTATTGATTCTAAATCTTTACTATATAAGTTGTCGTTACGTAAAAAACGAAAAAGTGAACGTACATAAATTGAACGATTTGTATTTAATTTGGACGGTATTTGGAAATTGTTCAATAGCAACACTAAAACTAAACCACAATAAAAGTATGTGAATGTAATATAATGTTCATTGACCGTAAAATTATGTCTATATTATAAAGTACGAGTAGTCTAATACGTAAATCTTAGAATGATACGTACGAACTAATATGCATGCGCTTTTGTGGTATTCGCGAATATTCTACGCCGGTATTTCCAAAAACCTAAAAATAATTCCAATATACGAGTCGAGTTTATATGTTCGATAGCATCATTGATTTCGCGCTATATTAACACGTACGTGAATAGACTGGGTGATTAGACAGTTTTTTTTATTTGGGCAGACCACATATTATAATAAATTTGTTTGGTATAATTAAATATTTTGTGTAGAGGCACTTAAATACGACACTATAATATTACCTTGGGGCTAGGAATTAACTCAAATTAACTCAAGGTAACAAATGTACCGATTCGATTTTGGGTCAGCATTAATCACCATTTCTTATGATATCGAGAGTGTACACTAAATATACTTTCACTAAACATGTTTTTGGAATGGCTGAGCAATAACATTTTTTAATTTTTTCATTTCTAGATATGGCCTTCTCGGTGCATCTGGTTGTGGTAAAACCACACTACTTTCATGTATTGTTGGACGCCGTCGAATGAATTCCGGCGAAATATGGGTGCTTGGTGGAAAACCGGGCACAAAAGGATCCGGTGTACCTGGAAACCGAGTTGGTTACATGCCACAAGAAATCGCCTTGTACGGTGAATTCTCAATCAAAGAGACGATGATGTATTTTGGATGGATCTTTGGTATGCAGACCTCTGAAATTATGGAACGCTTACAATTCTTGTTGAATTTTTTGGATTTACCATCCCAAAATCGATTGGTAAAAAATTTGAGCGGTGGTCAACAACGCCGAGTTTCATTTGCGGTCGCCCTTATGCACGACCCAGAACTTTTAATTCTTGACGAACCAACTGTAGGTGTTGATCCGCTATTGCGGCAAAGTATTTGGAATCACTTGGTACACATCACAAAAGCTGGACAAAAAACTGTTATTATCACAACACATTATATTGAAGAAGCACGGCAAGCACACACAATCGGTCTTATGAGATCTGGTAGATTATTAGCAGAGGAATCACCGCAAGCGCTGCTATCGATGTACCGGTGTCAAAGTTTAGAAGATGTCTTTTTAAAATTATCACGTAAACAAGGTCAATCACAAGCGCAACCTGCCGAATTAAATATAAGTAATAATATTTCATTAGCGGCGCTTGCGTTTGGTAGTAAAAAGGATAATCCCGTATATGTGAGTCAAGAGAGCGGAATCGTAGGTTTAAATTTTCATCAGAGTAAAGAGGTTCTAATTAACGAAACAAATGGTTCAGCATTAACATTAAATCACAAAGAAGTTGAAAGTGTGGTGGTCGAAGGTAATCCACAAGGTCCGCCTGCTGTTCAATATGATGATTGTAGCGATTGCTTTAAAATTACGTCGAAAGGAAAAATACGGGCGCTTCTTCAAAAGAATTTCTTGCGAATGTGGCGTAACGTTGGTATCATGTTATTTATATTTGCGCTGCCTGTGATGCAAGTCATACTGTTCTGTTTAGCAATTGGACGTGACCCGACCGGACTACGATTAGCAATTGTTAATGATGAAATGAATGATACAGACTGCAGTTATGAAATGGGTTGTTCTTTTAAACAGCTTGGATGTCGTTATCTAGCGCATCTGAGGAATGACAGTGTGATAAAAGAGTTTTATCCGAATCCGGAGAGTGCGAAGGAAGCGGTGCGAAATGGTAACGCTTGGGGCGCTCTCTACTTTACGGATAACTTTACAGATGCGTTGGTGGCTCGAATTGCACTCGGTAAGCTAGAAGCGAAAATGACATATAAGTGTTATAATATACTTATTTTTGAAAAATTTATTTTTTAGGTCGCGAAGCCGACGACGAAACCCTTGATCAATCTGAAATACGTGTCTGGCTGGACATGTCTAATCAACAGATTGGTATTATGCTTAATCGTGATCTTCAGTATGCATATCGAAGCTTTGCCCAAGATTTATTACGCCAATGCGATAATAATCCGAAACTGGGCGATATTCCGATCCAATTCAAGGACCCAATTTACGGTACAAGTGAACCATCGTTCACAGACTTCGTTGCGCCTGGTGTTATTTTAACGTAAAATATAAAGTATTTATAATTTTAATACATGTCATAACAAAAAAAATATTTTCATTCCAGAATTGTATTCTTCTTGGCCGTGGCTCTTACATCATCCGCGCTCATTATCGAACGCACAGAAGGTTTACTCGACCGAGCTTGGGTAGCTGGTGTAACACCCGGTGAAGTGTTATTATCTCATGTTGTTACCCAATTCATAGTGATGTGTGGACAAACTGCGCTCGTATTAATATTCATGATAATTGTATTCGGAGTCTCCTGTAATGGTAACATCTTTTTGGTAATAGTGCTTACAATTCTACAAGGATTATGTGGGATGTGCTTCGGTTTTGTGATATCAGCGGTTTGCGAACTAGAACGTACGGCCATTCAATTAGCATTAGGTTCATTTTATCCAACACTGCTGTTGTCGGGAGTCATTTGGCCTATTGAAGGAATGCCCATAGTATTACGGTACGTTAATTAGCACGACCAACATAGTAAATCTAAGCGGATAATAATTCTTTCATTTTATTTCACAGATATATTTCACAAGGGTTACCACTAACGATGGCCACAACCGCACTCCGATCTGTATTAACACGGGGTTGGGGTATGTCTGAACGAGATGTGTATAGTGGTTTCATTTCAACAATAATATGGATAGTAGTATTTTTGGCGGGCACAATGGTTGCACTTAAGCTAAGACGAGGATGATCACGTACTTAAATTTAGGCATCCTAATTTTTTATTTTTATATTTTAATAATTAATATTATAATTTATAATTTTATGTAGCTAGACAAAACTACTCTGATAAATTTATTATCAAATTTATACCTGGTTAAAGTGAACCACAACATAAAACACAATCAAATTGTAAATAAAGACAAATTTTTAATAAAATAGAAAACGAAAAAAAAAAAATATAAGCAATATATAGGATAAGGTCAGTAGGATAAACCAATAAAGAAGGGATATTTTTGTACACAACACAAAACAATTACATATCATGTAGTGCAATGTGACTGTGAAAGATATTTTTTTTTAATAAGCCAAAATTATAATAATTTTATTTTATAATAAATATAATATTAAATTAATTATAAATGTAATATGCGATATAATAATACACCAGATTTGGTACTAATAATTCCATTTTTCATACGGTGTATTTTCTTAGTAGGTATAAATTCACAGCAACACATCAACAATTTTATAAATAATTTCAAATGGTTTTAAGTTTTCTTCAAGTATTTTTATATTATATAGATAAATAAAAGATAAAAATTGTATAAATTTATAGTGCTTAAGAAAATATGTTTGAAATATTTTCAAATTTTTTATTTAAAAATTCCATCTTGAATAAAGTAAAATTGTATTTGTTTAAAAAAATGAATAATTAATTTTTATTTGATTTACATAATCAAGTTATGATTACATTGTACCACGCTAATGTATTTGAAATAGAGTGTGACCTTGCAATAGACAGCTTAAGCTTGCAATAATAGTTTGCCACCTTCAAAAGGTTCGGGTTTCCGATGAATTCTAATTTGCTTGAGATGATACTGAAAAGTTCAGATCTTCCGTAGAATCTGAGTTAAAGCATCGTTAGTATCACTGACTATATAACCGAAAATGAACACAACTATGATTGTGCGTTTATACTTGCGGAAATAAAAATTTACGCACTCGCTTCCGCACTCTAAACCAATCAAATTTCGTGAAATGTTTTATGCCCCCCCTACTATTTCCATACTCGAGATGAAATATTTTTAACTTTGTTGTTGTTTTAATACATTAAGTACGATTCTGCAGAATTTTTTCCTCAATCGCTTCCGCAAGTATAAACGCGCAGTGATCCCCTGTGGGAGTGCAGAACTCATGGGCAGAGTAGGAGTGCAGTACTATAGGATGGCATGGAGTAATGCAATGTGTATATGGTTCTAAGGTAAGCGAACCGCGAAAGAGTTAGGATAGTTAATAAACAAAGAATCCAATCCTATTAAATCGTATTTTCAAATAAAGGAAACAAAACGTATAAGAGATAGCATTACATTTGATAATTAAAATGTGAATTAAAAATAATGTAAAACTGATTTTTTTTACATAAATCGATGCCAGATAAAATATACAGGGTGTCCATCCGAAATGTTTACAGATCGTTTACAGATAAAAAATAATGTCTGCCAAATGACCACCTCTATTCGTCTTATGCATTCAGGTTCTTTTGGTTACATTTTTCATCACTTTTCCACAAATTTTCACCTGGATCCTGTTAATTTTCTCTCTAATGTTCCTTTTAAGTTGTTCAATATTATCTGGTTTATTGGCTTAGTCCTTACTTTTAAAATAATCCCATAAAAAGAAGTCGGGAGCTGTTAAATCGGGGGATCGTCATTATCAGGCCAATAAACATCACCACATTTCAAAATTAACTGTTGTGGAAACTTTTATCGTAACAATTCCATGGTTTCTTTAGCAGCATGGCATGTGGCATTAACTTGCTGGAACCACATGGTCGTCAAAACATTGGCATGCAATTCTGGTCTAAAAAAGTTCACAATGGCCGAAATTTCACACCATACCGTCACTTTCTAGGGATGTAATGGTAATTGATGAATTGTTTGTGAATTCTCTACTGCCCAGAACCGACTGCTTTGTTTGTTTACATGTTCAATTATGTGAAAATCAGCTTCGTTACTCATAATTAATTTGCTAGCAGTTCGTGCGTTAATTGAATTTTATACGTGAATAAATTCAAGTTTTTATGCAAAATATTGGTTATGTTTATCCAATATCAACATTGGTAAATCTACTCTCTGAGGAGCCTGGCCCTATGAATTCTGGGAAGGGGCATCTATTGCATTATCAGATAATAGCAAATCCGTTCCAGAGAAAAACAAATTTACAAAGATCACCGATAAAGAAAAATAGAAGCAACTCGGTAGCTGACCAAGCCGATGTCCTTTTTAACTTTATAACTAGATGTACTGGACTAACATTACACGAAATAAGTGATGCCGCCGGAAATTTTACTTTGCAAATAGCCGAATCTAAACAACTATTGACAGTTAAACAACTATTGACAGTAAAACAACTATTGACCTAGAAAAGGAGAATATGGATCTCTTAGCGAGACTAGAGTATATAGAGCAAGTATTTGCCAAGCTAAGTGAAGAAATTGAGTATCTAAAGCGAGAAAATGAAAACATAAAAATGAATTGGGATTCAAAAGAAGACTGCGATATAGGAAGGATTGAACCAGACAAACTCATCTAGTCCACTGATGAAGAAGATAGACGGACTGGATCCTAAAGAAGAAAAAACAGTCCAGGAAGAGTAAGAAAAGAAAGGCTGAATCATCACCTGAGGCTGAGCAATTAAATGGTAGGGTACAATCTAGTCCAGATCCAAAAGATGTTCTACCCAAAGCTAATCAACCAAAAGGTAAATCTACCAAGATTACACCAAATTTTGTGCAACCGAAAGAAAAATCATCCCAGCAATAAATATTGTGGATGTAACCACACCCACACCCAGAAATTCAGTCACTGATGAAATCGGTTATTGACAAAGACTATACGGTAACAGCGCTAAATAATGACGTTTGGAAAATTAATACTCTGGTCTCAGATACTTACGCGAACGAACAGGCCTGACCTGTAAAAGTCATAAGAGGATTGTATCACACTTGCTCAAGCAAAGCAATAGAAGACTTACAAAATAAAGGTCTTAAAATACTAGATACTATGAATATTGTTAAAAAAGAGAGAACAGAAATCCAGGACGGAAACCAAATTATCAGTAAAAGGGGACTCCCTCTTTTTATGCTGGTAATCAACAACAAAGAGAATGTTCAAAACATTTATGGAATAAAAGGAATCCTTCACATGAAGGTGAAAATCGAACCAATGAGGAGAACCACAATACGCATACCCCAATGCAAGAAACGTCAGGCATTGAATCACACCCAAAGATATTGCGGCCGAAATCCAAGTTGTGTATAATGCTCAGGTAATCATATTACCCAGACATGTGCAATAGGGAGAGATGTGCCAGCCAAGTGAACAAATTTTAAAGGCCAACATCTGGCTAATTATCGAGGCTGTGAGGTTGCTAAACAACTACAAAAATTAAGAGATAAAACAAGAAACCAACCGCAAAATCACGAAAATCGAAGGGTTCAAATATCAAATCAGATGGATCAAAACCGACAACCAAGCAACACAGGGCACAGAAGTTCACTTACCCAGGTAGTGAAAGGTTTGGGTTCAACCAAACATATGGGCTCCGAAAATAACCAAATTATGGAAAACATTATGAACAGCATTGCAGCTATTACAAAGCGGCTAGGTACTTGATCAACTGAAGAAAATGCAACTCCCTCAACGCAATCCAACAAAAAATGATAAGTAAGAACAATACTTTCAAAATAGCAATGTGGGATGCGAATGGGATTATGCAACATATTCCAGAAATATAGGGTGTTTTAAAAGGTGCGCTTCAACTTTTTTCCGATAGGGACGGCAAACGACGCCATATTTTTTATTAATCTTTTGTCATTTGGAAACTTCACTAGTATACATTTCATAATGGAACGCTACACACGTGAACAGCGATTGCAAATCGTGCAAATTTTTTATCAAAATAATCGTTCTGTTGCTGCTACTTTAAGAGCATTACGGCCATTTTACGGTCCATTTAACAAGCCAGCCCGTTCGACAATCGACCGTATAGTGGCAAAATTTGAGTCTACGTTTTCGCTACTTAATGTTCCTGTGCCCTCGAGAGCAAGAAGTGCTCGAAGTGTTGAAAACATCGCAGCCGCCAGGGCTTCAGTTCAAGAAGACGCGAATGTGTCGCTCACACGACGTTCGCAACAATTGGGCATTTCTGTGACATCATTGTGGCGAATTTTACGTAAAGATCTTGGCCTACATCCGTATAAGATCACGCCGACACAACAACTAAAGCCGTTTGACCATTTGAAGCGATGCCGATTCGTGAATTGGGCTCAAGAGCAAATCGAAAATGATGCAGATTTTCACCGAAAAATCATCTTCAGCGGTGAGGCTCACTTTTGGCTAAATGGATTTGTCAACAAGCAAAATATGCGTTACTGGGCAGGAAGCAACCCACACGTGATTCATGAGGCACCGTTGCATCCCGAAAAAGTCACTGTTTGGTGCGGATTACATGCCGGCGGCGTCATTGGGCCATATTTTTTCATCGACGATAACGATCGCCACGTTACTGTTAATGAAAATCGATACCGCGATATGATAAACGATTTTTTTTGGCAGCAATTGAATGGAATGGACTTGGACGACATGTGGTTTCAACAGGACGGGGCCACATGCCACACAGCACACGATACAATCGCGTTATTGAAGATTAAGTTCGATGAGCGTGTTATTTCGCGAAATGGGCCCGTCCAGTGGCCGCCGCGCTCGTGTGATTTGACACCTCTAGATTATTTTCTTTGGGGTTATGTGAAGTCATTGGTCTATGCCAATAAGCCGGCGACGTTGCAAGAGCTCAGAGCCAATATAGATCGTGAAATTGCTGGAAGTTCGGCCGATTTATGCGAAAGAGTGGTCGAAAATTGGGTTCAAAGATTGGACTTCGTAAAACGTGCACGCTGTGGTCATGCAAAAGAAATCGAGTTTCATACTTAAATGTATATGTTTAAATTCATTAATAAAAAAAAAGTTAGTTCAAAAGTCGAACAGTTTGTGTTTTATTCAAAAAAAAAGTTGAAGTGCTCTTATTGAAAAACCCTATAGGAATATTTTTAAATTCAGAAAAAATTGACATTTACTGGGTTATAACTTATAGCACTCCATTCATCCAGCGGAAAGAGCAAGAGGTGGTTCGCATTACTAATAAAACAAAACATAAAACACCATTTAGAGTCAAATATCGAAGAAGAAACAATGCAAGTCACTACAATAAGGATCCAAATTAAACACAGACAGCTTGTCTCTGCAATATATTGTCCTTTGCAATATATTGAATGAGAGTAAACGAGAAAAATTTACCGAACGAGATTATTGAAGCCGTAAGACAATAGTTACTTTTATACCAAAGTTGCTATAATTTAATATGGTGAAATAGTGAATTTACAGTAGCAATTATATTACAAATCGAATACTATTGTTTACATCTTAAATCGTATACTATTGTTTCGTTATATATCGTGCCTCTAAAATTTGCTAGCTTTAATACCACACGTTGAAATCGAAAGTAAATGATTATTGGAAACTGCGCGACATAACCAACTAAACGAATTGATTGACTAAACGAATACAAAATTACCAAAAGCCTAGGCAGATCTTACTAGACAGGGTAATTTAAATGTTCGAGTTCTGATATTCTACTAAATTGTATACAAAAAAATTATATATCAACAACAATAAAAGCAATAATCTATATTGTCTAGACGAATTGTCTGCATAATGTACTAATTCTCGACATTCTACTCAAAAATCAATTATCTATCATATTTTCGATACCAACATGTAGACACTTCCAAAATAGGCGTAGACGCACAACACTACTATCAGTGCAATTTTCCACCTAACCGTTCAACTATACTGACCAGTACATCACCAATAGAATGATTTTCGCAAAATGTTGGTAACCCTTATACCAACCAACTATGTATATATAGACTTTCGCCAGGCATATGGCAGTATCATCTGCGAGAACCTCTGGGCCGCGTTCATATGTCTAGGGGTACCAGAGAAACTCGTTTCACTTTGAAAATTAGTAACGGCTAGCTCCATATATAGCATCAAAAATCTAATGATAAATTGCTGCCGGATTTTGAGTTTTCTACGCTCAATCAAGGTTACTGAAATCTAAACATCTGTCACAGTTCAGTAATCTTGTGTTGGTTTTCGGAAGAGAGAGCTGGACCCGAACCTATAATAACTGTAGAATCTGTAGAATTTTGTCTACTTTAGATAGGAAGATCATTCATTTCATGTCTAACTCAATTGCATGCCATAGTTGCTATTTCAAGACACACACAGTCTTTAAAATATACCAGTGGTTAATGATAGAATACACATACTTTTAATGAAAACTTGATCCTATAACTATCGAAACGTAAACAAAATAGCATTAAAGGCATTTGCTGGGAAAAATAGTGCCAAAAATTCGGAATGTAATCATGGCACCCCAATCTTGTCACATGTCTTCAAAGGCAGCTCAATTTCATAATTTTGTTTTAGAAACACTCTTTCTGATTTATATTATCTGTCAAACATCATTCAACGATAAAATCTTGAGTTCGGAATTCTTCCCTAGTCAATATGTGGTTTATATAGATGTGATCGCTCACCTCAAACGAACATAAAAAAATCCGGTGGTGGAGTACTCATAGCCGTCGATACATCACTACCTAATGAGTTGGAAGATTTAACGAACCCATCGATCGAGCAATTCTGTGTTAAAATTGTCATCAATAATAAGTCAGTACGAATTTACGTGGCGTATATTCCACCTGATTCGCCTACATCATCGTATACCAAATGCTGCGATACAATTATGGAAATTACCAATACGGCCGATCTATCAGACATAATTTTAATAACATGGGATTTCAATCTCTCAAAAATTAATTGGACGATGAAGAAACTAACGAGATTATGCCTGGAAACGTGAATTCGGATAATGAGTACCTATTCGTCGACACCAAAAATAGACGAAACCGAACCTTGAACCTTATTTTTACTAATGAACCAGTTTTATTAAAACAGAAGAAACCCCAACACCTTTCGTAATTAATGATATTCACCACAAAGCAGTAGAAATAATATTGGAAACCAATGTGAATAACAGGTTCCAAAATTACCAAAACCGGAAACCATATTACAACTTCAGAAATACCAATTCGATGAACATACAACAATATTTTGAGTAAATTAATTAGAATGCCGAGTTTAACAGCAATGACTTATAAATGTGGAAAATTTTTACACATCTATTTAAAGGAATTGATTTATTCATTCCCGTGTCTATGAACAAGCCGAACAAATATCCTCCATGGTATGACGATCAACTTATAAGTCTTAAAAAAAAAAGACAAGACTTATACAGAAACCTTAAACTCTGTTCCCAGGATAGTAAACAGAAATTTACTGCATATAACTGAAATTTTGAATCTTATTTTGAACTGAGATACAGAAGCTATATTCGCAATCTAAAGGATAAAATAAACATAACACGAAACTGATGGTTACCCAGCCTAGATGGAATATAATGATCAAAAGTCTTGTGATCCACCGACCACAACCAGTAGCAGAGGACATTAATAATTACAAAGATCCAACCACTAGTGAATATAGTACATTCATATTTACCCCACACATCGAGCAAGAAGACATCCAGCGAGTATTGGTAGGAGTCAGAGAAGGATGTGGTCCTGATGGTATACCGGCTTCATTTTTAAAAAATTCTAAAAATTTGGCAATTCCTCTAAGCATTTTGTTGAATCAGTTATTAAAATTGACAACTTTTCCACAAAAGTGGAAAAGAAGTAGAGTGACGCTTATTTTCAAAACTCGATCTAGAAATAATGTTTCTTGCTAACATTAACATGGTTTTATGCCTAGAAGATCAGTATCTACAAATCTCATAGAATTTACTAGCTATTCTATTAAATAAATTGAGAAGAACAAACCAGTTGACGTAATATATACCGACTTTGCAAAAGCTTTCGACACCATCAGCCATTGTAAAACTTTGGAACACATTTTCAAGCTCGGATTTTTCAGCCAGAGCCTGGTTCAAATCTTATTTGAGTAGGAGGTAAAACGTCGATAAAACGAAGTCGAAGATATTGACAACCTAGCGTTTTGGTGCGAGTTTAATTCTCTGAGTCTCAATATTGGAAAGTGCAAATCTATTATTTCACCGAAAAGTCAATTCTGTTACACAAGGCTACACGATAAATGGTGTATTTCTTCAGGTAGTAGTAGAAAGTAAAGACCTAAGGGTTACTTTCGTTGAAAACACGAGCTTTACTAAGCACATTGAGCGGGGGATCGCCAGAGCGAACTCAATGCTCGGTTTTGTCAAAGGTTGGACTGGTGACATTTTTGTTGTGGAAATAATTAAGATCCTGTATTGTGCTTACGTTCGATCCCACCTGTAATATGCTGTAAATGT
Source organism: Nephrotoma guestfalica (assembly GCA_963691935.1). Lineage (NCBI taxonomy): Eukaryota > Metazoa > Arthropoda > Insecta > Diptera > Tipulidae > Nephrotoma > Nephrotoma guestfalica. The sequence continues at coordinate 195,621,281 of OY829913.1, read as the reverse complement.
GTGAAAATTCAAAAGAAGTTTATACGCTACTTGACCTGGAAAGACGGATGGGTTTATGCTCATGATCTACTAATCCACGTAAACATACAGCGACAACCACCATATTTAACCAGATGCAAGAAATGCAACTTGACAACTCTAGAAAATAATCGCGAATTGCTAAAAAGTACATTTATTGGTAATCTCCTACTAGGCCTAATCGACGCACCGGCTGGGCTGTCAATTAAAATAACAAAATAAAATAAAATTAAGGTTGCGGAAAACGTCTATCAGATTCGTATGAACTATGAGATAAAATTTTTCTTGGAGACAACGATATCATCGGATTCATTAAATCCAACAGAATTTGATGTCTGTGTTCAAGCAAAAACCAACCAGTACTAACCCGGTCCGTCCTGATGATCGAACAAGTTATAGGATGTATAAATTGGAGAGCGCAGGCGATGCGTAGATACGGATAGAATATAGAAGACACGGCGGAGGACGTGCAATCGACGAAAAAATCATTCATAGGATATGTTAGCAGCAGAGAGAGATAGAGAGACCGGTATAATGTAGCAACTGAACTGAGGTGAATCTGAATATCCAGTAATTATTAAACGAACACCTAACCATTCAAAATGTACCAACACAATGTATAACGGGGAATTATTACTTCAGCGGCGTGGCGTGACGTTAAGGCCTACAGCTGAAGCAAAAACATGTGACAAATTATGCATAGTCATTTCGTCCAAGCAATGAATTGCATATTCAATTGAAATGTCTTTCAGTATGTAACTCGAGAAAAACTTGATGCGCTATCACCGCAAATTACGTTAAATCTTATAATCTAAGTGTAATGCTTGTTAACAAAATAAATATTACTTACATTATAGTTCCAAATAGCGGTTGTACGTATATTTTATTGCAATAAATTTAATTTTATTCACTTGAAACTTTATGAGCACTACAAACTTCGCACATTACATTAAAAAACAAACGACTATCCAATATAAAACCGTTAATAATAATGGTTGCGTGCTACTGATATAAAAAGGTTGCGTACAACTTTTTTTTATTATCTGTTCGAAATGTTTCATATATTTTTAGTACAGTTAAAGTCTGAAATTAAATTCGCTATTTTAAATAATGAAACTACAATGTGAGGAAAACCAATTTCTTGGAGAATTTAAAATTTTATAAAATAGACGTTAAAATATTAACATTACCAGTCACGCCATTATATGCAAATGAAATTCATCATTATGAATTTGTTGCACACCATCGCTTTGTGTTATCTAACCAAACGCTAGATGTCACCAATAACTGTTCGAAAGCGAAACAAGATAAAAAATGTGTCAATGATAAACGTCAAATCGGTATTTTTTTTGTTATTTTTTGTGAATCTGTCAAAGTATTTTTATTTATTTTTTGTGTCCGATGAGGTAAACAATATGTTTTGTGTTGTATAAAATATAAAATCTAAGAAAATTTGCATAATTTGCTGTTATTTTGCGGTTGACTATGGAAAAGCTTACAATGTCGAATGCATTCCAAAAGTCAATCGATCATTTGAAGAATACAGAATGCAGGTAAATATAGGATTGCTTTATAGCCGTGTAAATTTCGTGACGTAGTAAATGTGGTGCCTTGAAGTTTTTTTTTTCTAAAACAGTAATTATGAAAAGCAATTTGTATTGACGATCACCGGATATGATTAATAATAATATGTAGTTTTATTTATGCGTAAATATTAATGCTTTTTGTTTGTTTTATTTTTAGCCAAAAGGAGAAAATCGGTCATTTCTTGCAAATCGTCGAATGCCTTCAATCATCGACACTTCGCTCAAATACGAATTACTTGACGTATTTGAGCGCTGGAATGAGCACCTTGTTGCTGTTTTGTGAGGATACAGATTCTGTGACCCGAATGAGGTAATTACTTATTATTAAGTTGGCGCAATTCAAAAATAGGCGTGTGATAATAGTGTGTCGTCACCAACAAATGTCGTCTTTAAGGTGTGAGCTTTCTTTTGGTTGGGACGTGTACGTGAATTTAATAGTTTTATCGATTTTTGTGGATTTACCTGTTGCGTAGTTTATATTAAAATATCGTGTGCATATCATGAAGCATGTGGTGTGGTTGGATATTAATAATCTTATGTTGTAATTTAGCTCCTACGGTTGATCAATGATCATACGCCCATGTTGTCTTCAATAATTTATTCTTCCAATTCTTTGGGATAATAAATCACAAATAATGATTTGTTGATTATGGCATGTTGAAGAAAACTACTAATATTGTTTGCGAAGAAGTGGCCAGCTCAAGTCCTAAATCAAAAATGTTCTGGTCCTTTTCGATATACCTGCATAGTTTTAAGTCATTGGCTTCTAAATGTATGGATAATACTTATTAGTTACAACTTGTCTATGTTATCTAATCCACACTTCTCATCAAATGAAATCATTTTCGGGCGAAGGGTTTTTTCTTTTGAAATTTGAATCAAAATTGGTGTTACTTCCCGGGACCATAAGATGCACTGGTTCAACATATTAACTTTTCCGTCTGGAAAATTAATTAAACATTAACCAGACTGGAATGTAAAATTCATTTTCAGAGTATAGGGACGTCCTTATTATTGGATTACTATTTACGGAAACTCGGAGATTAAGAACTGGAGAGGAAGCTGGATAGCAAATTAATTGAATGAAATAAATAAATTAATATTTCGATAAAGTTACGGCAGTTACTAATGTTAATATTGATGTCACCAACAAAATATAAATGACGATCTTGATTTGAAGCAGTTTATGAGGTAATTCTGTCCAGATGGTGTGCGAATGAGAGAGGATTCGAGTATAAACGAATTGGTTCTGTTTATTAACTTATTGATAATGATAGACCATTTGAAAGAACTAAGAACTCGTAATTGTACAAAGTTGATATAAATTTTTACATACCTCAAAGACTCCGGACTCTCAGTAAAGTTCCCTTTTGCTCTTATGATAATTTACACCATCAGGTGGTATGTTCAAATTCGTTAGAGCAGATAGTTTTGGCACACAGTGTGAAAATTACGACTATACAACAAGTAGTTTCACTGAAAAACTTGAGTTAAAATTCGTTTTAATACGGAACTGTAAAACGTAAAAAAGACGTAAATTTGACTGAAATACCTTTTCTCTATTCGCGCCGAACAGGCGTTTAGTCTGGAAAACCTTTTGTTCGGTTTATTTGTTGTCTCAATTGGTTTGGTTAATATATCGACATATACAGCCTTATTCCGCTAGTTGAGTCGTTTGTCGTTTCAAGTGACTATAGAAATCTATTATTTGTAGAAAAATTAACCAGTTGCCATGCCAATAAGTGACTTGAGGCGAAATAAACAAAATTGTCATTTTGAGTCGAGTGAAATTTTGAGGTGACTAGAAAAGGCACGCCGTTTGTCTTTTGGAGTGACTACGATAATATACTTATTCGATATTTTGGCAAGGCAGCCGACTTTGGTTTCTTAGTAAATGAGTCGCTTGAAACGATAAACGAGTCGACTAGCCGAATAAGGCTGATAATGATGAGTTAATGATTTCTTATTTTGAAAATTATTTTTCAGAACTACTTAACCACAAGTGGCATCTTTGGTGACTGACTGAGTCAGTAAGTATCGGTTGGCACTAATCAGTCAGTAATCACTAAGACTAATTACAAGTTGCGGCAAATTAATAGTCACTTCTGAAATTACCATTCTTTTTTATGGAATATTGCACATTCTTGCAAAGTTAAAGTTAAATCCGGCTATCAGCACAGGAATTATTCACAATCACAGCGAGGTGGAGAATACTCTAATTTATTATTTTACAACGTACAGTGGATATCGTAATGCCCAAAACACAAAGAGATATTTACAACTGCTCGAATCCCTGTTTAAAGTAATTCGCCGTGTATGTAAAGGGCTCCTGTAAACTTTGTATTTACAAAAGATTAAGCATTTTCAGTGAGATATTAATTTAACTCTACATCAGCGGTCATATTAGGTAAAAATTCTTAGTAGATATTTAATTGAGCAAAATGGTACTTAATAGCGAATTGATTTAACAAACCGTTTCGTTAAAACATCACTGTAACGAAAGTTGGTTGTGAGTGTCCTTAACCCCATTTGATAGAGATCTCATTTATCAATTGAGCCAAATTAAACTGGGTTATTGATGCAATAAGATTGAAAAAAAAACAAAGCAGTAAGCCCTCATTTGATTCCAACCATACCGATCACTTCTCATTCTGGAATTTTTCGCCAAGCATACTAAATGTGTGGTCCAAACAGTTTAAAGTTTCGCTTCGCTTTCTACGAGACACATTTTTGAAGGGTATTAAATCTTAACCCAAAACTTTAGCCAAACAACAACCCATTATCGACCCCAAAATTTTTGAAAACCTTTAGACTAGTATAAACCGCTCGATGTACTCGTCTTTTAATTGCAATTTTTGGTCAAAAATTTGTAATCCTAACTCGCTTAACTCCCACGATAATCATATACCAAGTTGCGCTTTGGATGGAATGTAATGTCCAAATATTTTATTTGATTCATACGCTTTACCTTTACGGTCTGAATGGTTTTAATCATTCCAATATCCTAAACTGTTTAGCAGATGCTCTATTTCTAGAATACATTTAATATTAAATGGCTGCGTAATCTACATTTTGGTTCAAAACTTCACGAACTGGAATTTATGTATTTTTTTCCTTTAACTCGGATTTAGGAGTATCGATTTTATACTACCTAGACTGGACCATCTCACTCCATTAGGGACTATTGTATTTAGTTCCACCATGTTTTGCCAAGTTGTTTCACTTTAGCTAGCACCTTCATACTTGCCTCTTCTCTTGAGGATTCCATTCGTCACGCGCAATTTCGATGTGTTTTGTTTGTCACAGACGTTCTTCGTTTGTGTTCTTTCTGCAGGAATTGTACATTCGCAGCTTTGGGTTTCTTGGCAGGACGAACTCATTCCAAGGGCCCAATTTTGGTCGAAAACTGGGAGTAAAGCTCATTTTTACCTTTCCTTCTTATAAAACGTGTCCCAACAAGAAGTCCATATTTAAAAATTTAATAAAACAAAAACGGCTTAATATATTTCCAAATTTATTTTTTTGTTTGAAAGTACAATCCTTCTGGTTATTTTGGAAAATGGTTTCATTCAAATGGGAGCCGCGGCTTGCCTTGGCGTACCGAATGGTCGGTCCAATTTCTGAGCACATTTTGCATTGTGTGCGGATTTATTTCGGCAATGGTTGGTTCAATATTGCTTTCAAATGCTCAATTGTTTATGGATTGTCCATATAACACTTGTCCTTCACGGCACCCACAAATAAAAATCCAAAGGCGTCAAATCACAGCTCCTTGCCGACCAATTCACGTCACCATTTCGACTGATAATGCGGCCATCGAAGTTTTGACGCAGTTTCGGTGTTGTAACGCCCGTTGTGTTGCATGGCTCACCTTCTTGCTGTAACCAAAGGTCGTCCAAACCAATATCTTCAAGGTATGGCCACAAAAAGATGTTAACATGTGGCGGTAGTTGATTCCGTTGATCGTAACGGTCGCGCCGGCCTCCTCTTCTAAGAAATACGGCCAAATAATGCCGCCACGCCACAAGCCGCACCAATCAGTAACACGCAATGGATGCATTGGCTTTTCCACATATCCTTGTGGATTTTCAGATCCCCACATGGGTCAATTTTTTTACGAACCCATCGAGATGAAAATGCGCCTCGTCCAAGAAGATGATTTTTGAGCAAAACCCTCATCAATTTCGAGTTTGTCGCAGGCCCACAAAGCGAATCGATATCGAAGCGGATGGTCATATACTGAAAATATACTGAGTTTCTGTCAAAGAAAGAATGACATGATATGACCGATATGTCAAATCTGAATCGGTTATTGTGATATCCTATAGTTACTGGATGTAAAAATTAAATTTTTCCAGTAATTAAATGAAGCAACCTAACCTTTGTCTTTCTTTGCCAAACCTGATAATTTACAGATTTTCTGTTGCATGTCTGTGTGTTTGTCATATAGCAGACTTATATCGTCTGCATAATTTCACTTAATCGGTTTATTGGGTTTGGCTGAATACCATTCGTTGTTGCGTTATATAGTTTACGGATTAAAGTGTTCAGTAGAATTATTAGCAGTAGTGGAGGCAGTATACATCCTTGTCTTATTCCTCCCCTGTTGTAATAGTTGACATTCTATTTCCTCGTGTATTCAACTCTATTTGCAGCATATCCTCTTTGATGAGTTTGATTATTTTGTTTGGAATGCCCATTTTACAGAGTGCCTTCCAGATTGCGCTTCTGTTAATGAACTCGAATGCGCGTTCTATGTCCGCGAAGAGTAGGTATAGAGTGGTGAGTTTCCTGCGTTGAATTGTTCATTCGGTATGTGTTGGATAATTGTATTCGCTCAAGAATGATCAGTGTTAATATTTTCATTATACTGTTGAGGAGAGAGATTCCTCGTGCAGTTTTTACATTCTCTAAGGTCTCCTTTCTTCGATATTGTTTTCTTATGATTACGCCTTCTCTCCATTTCTGTAGAGTTCTTTCCAGCGTTCTCTATTTTTGCTAGCAGTAGCAAAAATAGAGAACGCTGGTAAGAACTCTACAGAGTAGCTTTTCTGTAGCTATAGATGCGTCGTCGTTAAGTATTTCAGCTTGCATATTATTATGTCGGTCGGTTTGCACTTAGCTGTTAGTTTTCTGTGGATTGAGGACTTGACGAAAATTATCCTTGGCGAAAAGTATATGCGGTCTCTTTATATTTATCTCAGGTTTTTGATGCAATTGATCACAAAATACAGTCAAAAAATCTGCAATCTGCTACAATATTATCTTTGAAATAATCGGAAATAATCTGTTTCAATCAAAGGTAAGAGAAGTAATATATTAAGAATTTGCTGCAGAGTCTTAAAGGGAGAGTTAGTTCTCACCACTACAATTTTTGAGGTCTGTTAACGGCCTAGTCGCTATATAATTGCCGGTATATTGTTTATGCTTACCGTACTACTAAAATATTAGAGAGAAAGGCAGACTACTACTATTGTTTGAAAATTTGAAAGAAATGAACTTGACACGTTAAAAACACTCAGTTGTAACAAGTATTCTGTCTAATCTGATAGTCTCTGACAGGTAATTTTTATTTTTTTATTTTTCAACGTAATCTCTTTTTAGGTCGATACACTTTTCCCAACGTTTCTGCCATTTCTTTAACTCCTCCAAAACGATTTCTCAAACTCTTCAAAATAAGCTAATGTGAACTTCCCTCAGCAACGCCACTTAGTTTCCAACACGGGTACTTATTGATCGACCCTCGTATTTTATTTTATTCCACAATGCGGCTAATTTTATTTTAAATATTTCTAATTTAAATAATTTCGTATGATTTTGGTATTTAAATTTTTTAAATTATTAATAATAAGAAACAAAAATTCTGCTGTGAACGGAAAGGGCGCCTAATTTCCAAAGCATCTTCGGTCTAATTTTATATGAAATATGAAAATTATTCGTAACGTTATCGAACAGTATATGGTTAAAGCTGTGGCATTTGATGTTGGATTGATTCCCAAAAGCGCTTGATAATCACAACATTTTAACCCTTGCTAATGTGGTAAAGACCCATCTTCTTTATATGTGAGATTTTTGTAACGCAGTTCAATATGGAGCTATATGCAATTCGCAAATGTTCTGTGTTTGTACGTAGTAGAAATTCGAAAAAGATATTAGGGTGAAATAAAATATTGAAAATTCGACAAAAATTCATTTTTTCTGCACATTTTCGCTCCTATACTCCTGTATAAGAAACAGAGTGTAAATCCTTAAAAACTGGTATGTCTGTGTATTTGTCTTAATAGTGTTACGAATTTCGGGCGTTCGATACGGATTGGTATTGGGTTTTGCAAATAAAACACTCAGCATTTAAACAAATTCACTATTTATCATTTTGTACACACTGTTCACTATTTCACTTTTAATGCTCAGACTGATTATTTTTTACTTTTTAACTTGCATTGTTCACTGTTTATATTACAACTGTGTCTGCATGACAATTTGCTCGCATTTATATACTTGTTCTCGCTGTTCGAGATTATTCCATTTATTGTATCTGTCCACGTGTGCGTGTTGAAGGAACGCACCACGTCATATCATTTCACCTGTCTTGATGATAAACGCCGTCGTTAATTCCAGTATTTTCCATGATAACTATCGTGCTGTTTATTTATAATGGCTTTCGTTAATTACCATATGTCCCTTCACATGGAATGTCATTCTAAAAACTAATTCCCAATCAGTATTGGAGGAATACTTGATGCGGCAATTTTGATTCATGCTAATAATAATCGCACAATAATATTCTAGACTCTGACAGGACTCGAACGTGCAACTGTAGGGATACCTAACACTTGGTGCTGTCCACCTTAACCACTTCACTACCAAGTGTTACATGTGTGTTTGAAATAGAACTCGGTCACACTACCGCCTCCTTAAATTTGTAAGTTTTTTGTTTATTTATTCGGTACTAGACAAAAAATTTCGTATCATTTGGCCCAGTTTCAAATTTACAATTTTTACGATTTTTATTTTTACCTTTTATTCACCTTTCACAAATCGATCCACTTTCATACTTCTATCTGATTCATTCTGCTAAATTCATAAACAATTTTATATACGTTCATTCCCATTCATAATAACTCAGTCAGTTGCACTCAAGAGAGCAGAACATTTCAGAATTTAATGTTTGATGTCCAACCAAGTGGCTTTCACCAAATTCACTCTCAATCAAATTGTGTTTCTACAAGCATTCTTTCCAATTTCCATGATTCAATCTCACACGTTCCATCGTTCGTATCATTCTAGTATCTCCCTTGAGAACATAATTAAAGTTTTGCTCAAAGGAGAACTGACCAACTCACATAACTTCTTACGTTTCACCTGACACTTCAACAAATTCCTTCTTCCATTTTCTCCACAGATTCATTCCAGAGAATAGAACTTCCTCCTCATTTGTGTCGGTGCCATCTTGACCCCTTCCAAAATCCAAATGAACTGTGCATTCATTATGCAGATACCGTCATGTAATTTTACCACTTTTTTCTTTGAAGGAAGGAAGGTATTACGGGGTATTAGGGTTGAATTATTGGTCCCAGCACCACTCTGGCACATGTATTCGCCACAGTCATGAGCGCTTTAAATCCAACCTTGGACCCATCACCATAGCCTTTCGTAACAAGTCAGTCACACCAAGATGAGCTCCCTTTTCGGTATGCTCACCTTTTTAATCACATTCAATCTGCTCTTACAATTATAATTTTTCCATATGCAGTTTAAAATTCAATCGCTTTTCCATTCAGATTCCCAAGTACCTCGAAAAGCCTTACTATAACAATTTCTCGAGTTTACTCGCAAATTTAATTCTACTAGAACTTCTATTACTTGATTCATGCATTCCTGAGCCCAACTTAAGGCCTCCTCGCTGGTCATCGCTTTGACCATCAGGACTATGTCATATGCAAATTGCAGAATAACCTTGTCCGAGGAATTAAATCTATAAATCGGACTCGTGTACAGGTTGAAGAGAGTCGGTGAGATTTTACCACCTTGGGGGGACCCATGTTCCTCGCTCCTTTCAACCTATATCCTCTCCACACAATCGGTTACGACACTTTAGGTTATAGGAAACCATTCCTGTAAATCTAAAATTTATATTTTATATAAAATGGGCCATCCCAGGATGCTATAGTGGCAATCTCCACATTCGGATCGTCATTTGAATTTTATGTTGGATAGTAGAGATGATGCCATGTTGAAATCAGAAGCGATCGGTTACGATACTCGTGGTTCCCGGGAACCATTAATTTAAATCAATAATTCATCACAAACTGAATGGTCCATCCATATATGTACCTATTGCACCAATTTCCACATACGGTTGGTCTTGGGATTTTTTTTGTAGTTAGCGGACATTTTAGGTCCCTAGGAACCAGTAATTTAAACCCGAATTGTGTTCTTAAAAATGATTCAACCATTTACACATATGACCATAGCACCAGTCCTACCTTACGGATGGCCTTGGACTTTTATTTAAAGATAGTTCACATTATACCTAATCGATATCAAATGATATCGGTGACGACTCTTTAGATTCTAGGGGACCATTCGTGTACATCTAAAATGCATATTTTATATAAAATGGGTCATCCCAGGATGCTATAGCACCAATCTTCACATTCGGATCGTCATTTGAATTTTATTTTGGATAGTGTGCATAATGCCGTGTTGAAATCAGAAGAGATCGGTCACGACACTCGTCCGATTTTCTTCCTTATAGATGGATCAAAGAGACGGTTTTTGTGTACTGTTCTCTACTGACTACTGCTAATTTAACTCTAGCATTGTTGTATGCGCGACATGACTTCGCTCACCGGTACCTTAAGGTTTGACTACCATAACGAGCTTTATGAGTCAAAATTTAATGAATAAACTTAATGAGTCAAAATTTAGAATAAATAGAACCATAAGGTTACAATTTACGAGAATATGAAATTTTTCAACCAGACCCTTAGCAGAAAATTTAGCACACAGAAAATTCGTAAGAGTTTTATTTTTGGTTTTATAAAAATAGTTAATAGTAGTTATCGTTCAGCAAGTAAGTAGCTTCACTAGAAATCAGATAAAATTTATTTATGTGTTCTATATACTCGTATAATGCAAATCGCAAACTTTACCTGCCCATTAATGAAGTTCCATTTTTCGTTATAGCGCTGAAGAAAATTTAAATAAAATCATCCGGTTCTGCGAAAGTGGCAATATAGTTCGGGTGCAAGTCGAACTATACCACGAAATTAAAAAGAATGGCAACGAACGATCGTTACGGATTTGCCTAAATCTTTTCTCCTACTATTGTCACCTGATAAAACAGCGGAAAGCTCGATCGTACGCACAAAATCTACTTCCATGCGTATACGCAATATCAAGGCGCACTGAAACCTTGCTACTTGAAACTTTGACAGAATTTTTGAAAACATTTTGTAAATATTTACAAAATTGCATGACCGATAATGAAACGAGCAAGTTGATTGAGGTATCTATTTAAAATCTGTGGACTTAAAAGTCAAATATTAATACAAATATAATTTGCTTCAGATTTTTTTAGATGATTTAAAAGCAGTTTGTGCTGTTAAACGTCGATGTTCCGCGCAAAATGTGATCACACTAATTGAAAATTCGGTTAAACCCGAACAATTTTCACAATTTGCTTTGACCACCGCTCTCGATTTGTTGATTAAAGATCAGAGTATAAATACAATTCTCGGTACTATGGGGTTTTTAAGAATTATCCTGCCGATCATTTTAAAAACAGAGAAATGTGATTACTTCAAAATAATCGAGATATACGAATTGTGTCTGCATTATTTGAATGAAAAAAATCACAGTATTATTAATGCATCGCTTGAAGTGATTAACGTTATTTTAGTGAATTCTGATCGAAATTTGAGAAATATTTTACGCGAGTACGACTCTAAAGAAATTTTGCTGAAGAAAAAAACGCTAAAGAATTTAATATTTCATGTATCGCCTGGGGCGTCACTGGAAAGCCAAAAAAATTCTAGAAAATCCAGTGTAGACGAGAAGAAGGAACCAACAAATCACCATTTAAAAGTTGACGATCGGATGATGAATTTAAGTGACGCTGAATTAGAATCCTTGAAAAGTATGGATTTTGATACTGAAATCGAGTTGATTAATAAAAAGATGGATGAACAGAAACCAACAACAGCAACTAGTACTTTAAAGCCGCAAAAATCTATTGAATCGTTTGGATCGTTTATCAACTCAATACTGCCGAGTACGAATACGGATAGTGTATCAAAGTTTTTTCGGTCGCAGCTAATTAGTGAATCGCCTGTTAAGATTCCAACTTCAAAATTTTACGATGAAGATAATTTATCGATCGACTCGATGAACAATAGTTTTGTGTCGATGCAGAGTTTACCATTTGATGTACAGTCGGAGTCACTGATTACATTAAAAGAAGAGCACGAAACAATTTCAAATATTCCACTAACACCGGAAATCAAAATTATCGATCAATCGCAATCGATCATAGAACAGTCGATTAGAGATGCATCGGAAATTGATTGTCGTCGCGATATTACGATCGGTACAATTTTGGATCAATCCATTCTGGAGTATACTGTACGCTTAGTATGTTCACGGTTTTTATTGAGTGGCGAGAAAGGTGAATTAATTCCAGATCACATTGTACGCGTTTCGATCAAAAATTTGTCACTGCTGATTATTTCTAACTGCGTTGCAATTAATCCTCATTTGTTACTTATTAATCTTGAAAACGATAGCGCAAGTGAGCTCGATAATTTTGATATTTTACTCGACGATGATGATGATGAAGAAGTAGAAGATGATGATGATGAGGATAATGAGATCGTGAATGACGTAATAAAATCAGCTGTATCCGATTCCAGAAATGATAATGCCGAAACTATCGAATGTGATGATAATAACGAGCTTGAAATTAAAGACGATCACTTTGGTGAGGCGTCGACCAAATTTTTGGATTTATTTTCCACGCCACTAAGCAGAAGCGTAAATGAGTCTTCCTTAAAATCAATTCAACCGCCAATGCAAACGAATATGTCTCGATCGGAAATTATCTATGAGAAGTATAAAAAAGATTTAACTAAAATGTTAACGCCGCTTACATTAAAATCCACTAAAGATTTACTAATGTCAACGAAAAATGATGGGCAAAATATTTATGATACCCTGTTGTTCGCTAATCATCATGATCCGATTTTGCGTGGCAATACGCAAAATATTATCTCAAATTTTATCGGGGAAATCATGAAGCAGACGAATAATAAGTTCTTGACACACGAAATCATAACGATCAAATTACTAAACTTGAATAATTTACTAAAAGTTGTAATAAAATCATTTTTTGATGAGATCCATACTGTTGTAAAACAAGCGTTGGTCGCGTTCGAATTTATTTTCCCGTTTTTAGTCAAATCGAATACTACAGTGTTACCGAAGGAAACGATAGTAATCGATCATGTATCAAATGTGAATCATACGATCGATAGTGATGATGTCATCATTTCGGTGAAATTTATTTTGGAGAATTTACTCTTGGTATTTGATAATAAGTACTGGGTTGTGCAATGCAAATATAGCGAAGTGATTGCTGGACTGAATTTTGATGCAATAAAATGCTGTTTAGGCGATAATTACGGAGCTTGTATCGAGGTAACATTATTGTTTAGGTTTTGAATTAAATCAAATATTTTATTTTTGTTTAATATTTCAGAAACAATGCCTAAACCATCTGATGGCGCTATTAAAAGACAGTGATATTCGTGTACGAAATCATGCAGGCTCTTTATTAAGTAAGCTTATAAGAAATCAAAGTAGTGATCAATCTTACAAGTACGACCTCGATAATACAACAATTGATGGCTTTATAAGCGAACGAATATTCAATGAACTTCCCATTCCATTAAATTATGTGATAAAATCAAATAACTCGACTGTTAGTTCCAATAAATATTTAGGCAAAATGTTATACACCTTGAGCAACAGGATGCTAGAGATTAGTGATAAAAATCAACAGTTTGGCATTATCAACGCGATCAAAGAATTGGCGTTGAAGTTTAATCCAATATTTTATAATGCCATCTGGAATGAGTATAAAATACTAGAAGTCTGTTTAACGTATTTACATCATAATATTGTGACCGGTCTGGATTTAACGTGCCAAAGTGATTTGCTGATAATTTGTACGAATTTGATATGCGGTTCAACATACTCATTTGCAAAACCCAATCAATATATTAAAATTTATTTGACTCACTTGCTAAAAATTTTGAATATATTCGAACACCTGTTCATGGAAACGAAACCGCTAGTTATACCAAAGGGACAGAAGGCGGATTTGTTTGTGGGTGCCAAAGAATTACAGTCTCTTACTAAAATTGGATATTTCGGGAATAGCCATTTTTATTTGAAGTTATTTAAGATTTTGAAAAGTGGATATGAAAGTTATAAGGTAGATGTGTGGCTTTATAAAATTTCATGTTTTATTTAATTATATTTTTCCCCGCAGATAACCATAAATAAGGATTCCGGAGCCAAATTATTTGAATTACTAAAATCAACTTTATACTCTTTAACCGTTATACTGGAACTTAAAGTGATCGATAATATTACCGTTTCGATAAAATTGATTGAAGAAATTCTAGGTTATCTAACCTCAATCATCGTGTACACACCAAAACGATCAGTAATTTGTACCAAAACCCTACTCAAATATCTTTTTGGTCGTAATTTCCAGCAGCGACGTCAAAATTATGATTTTTTTCTAAAGAAATCGTTTGACCTCGGGGATGAGGACGGTACTATCGAATTGTTTGAGTATGTTAAAGAGTTTTATACGTATAAGCCGTCAGATTTGGCGGTCGGTGATACGACCGGAGACTTAGGGAGTTACATAAAAATATTTGAATCGATGGTGATTTACTGTCTGAAATTATTTACGAAATCAAATTCTGAAATTCAATCGGAGATTTTAGATATGCTGTGCCAATTGTTAGAGTTTAAAGTAAATTATTGTTTGCTAGACGCCAATAATGTGTTTATTGATTTTGTTTTGCGGCATATTGACGTGATTGAAGCGGGGAGTGTGAGGTAAGCCATTTTAGTTTTTGTAAATGTTTTAGCAGACGTTGAATTGAGAATAAATAATTTTTGTTTTTATAAAATATTATTTAAAATTCTTTGGTGGGTACTTATGGGTCAGTCATGCGGGATTGTAGGGGTCAGTCATCTTATAAGGTGTCCTAAAATGATAAATTGTTTTTATTCCAAATATCCCGTTGGTTTAATTGATTTCTATTAGAATTTTGGATCCAATTTCGGTAAAATAGAAGTCAATTGTACTTAAATTGATCAACACAAATATATGTATGAGTTAATTCAGAATTAATTCTTAATCGATGGGGCGGATGGAAGCAGGAAGAATAAAATTAACCGGATTAGGTGTAAGAACCTCTAAGAGCTTAGCTCCAAGAATCCAATCATCATAAAACCGTTGACGTTTGACGTTTGTTTAAAGAATAGTGTTGAAAGCTCCAAAAAATATAACAATAAATTTTGCATTGAGTGGATTTTTAGAATGCACATAATGCATTAAAAAGGATTTAATTAATCTTTGATTAAAATCATTAGTAAACGCGTTATATAATAGCATGTATTTCAACCGCAAATTGCTTTAAGACAAGTAAACGACATTTTGACTAATTTGGTGTGTCGCCAGCCTAAGTCTATCATTACACTTCAATCCATTTATCGCGAAAGTTGTTTATTTTAGTGTTTGGTTCTAATGCGTTATTTTGTTTACTTTCTCAGTTCGAATATACTTTCAAGTAATTTAACTTTTGCGCAGCGTCGAACCTGCCGAGAGTAAATCCAACGTAACACTTAAATTATAAAATATGTACGCCTAGCACCTTGCAGTTTAATACGATTAATTTTCAGTTATTTACTTGTTGGTGATTTTATTTCTCTAGATACCAAGATAAATTTAATGTTCTTTTAAAATTCTAAACATCTGAATGCAAAATTTTATGCTTGAGAGTGAGCGAGAGAGATGTATCCCGATTTTGAAACTCCATCTCTTGTCAGCGAACTACTGTTGTATATGCCAATTTAAGCTTATTTGACACCCAATAATCTTCATTGGTCTATATCAGAGGCATCCAGTCACATCTTGCAGCTGCACCACCACTACAACAATCTATATTTCTGGCATTAAGTAATCAACCTGGGAACAACGCAGAAGCAAAATTCTCTTGAAATTTAAACCTTTTATTTGTGTGATCGACCAACAATAACAAGAGTTTTAATTTCATGTATACGATCGTAACATGCGTACGATTCATGTATCGTAACTTGTGTTATCAAAATTCAATAAAGATAAATAATATAAAGCAAATCATTAAATAAAACAGAGTATAATTTGGAAAGCCAAACCAACATCTATTATCAACCAAATAAACAAATTTGATACATAAAATTAATAAGTTTTTTTTAAAAACACGACCGCAAGACCGCAAGAAAATTATTGAATATAAAACTTAGTGAATTATAATTGTTTGGTTTAACCGCCCAGCACCTTTAAAAATAATAAAGGTATTGCGTTACTCTCGAAAATGGTGGTATGCAGGACCCAGAAATAAGATCGGCCACTCCAAGTTATGCTGAGCACACCTGTTTATGAGCCAGTCCAAATTATGCTGAGCATCTTTACATTCGTTTGGTGAGTGTTATATTGATTAAAATAATCATTTATGTCCTTCCTAAGTTCCTCTTTTTTCATGATTGACGGTTTATCATTTCATGAAAAGTAATTAGATAAAATATTACCCAAACGGTTTATTTGTAATATACGTTAAGATTGACGGTTCATCATTTCGAAACGAATTAATTAAGAAAATATAAAAATATATAAAGAAAAATTGAAAATATAAAATAAAATTCAAAAAAATCAAGATAAAAGTGAAAAATTGAAAATATAAAGATCTGAGATAAACGATCTGAAAGTTCTCCATACAATTTTCCCAGATGGAGGCACAATATGTTGGAGAGTTGATTTTGAAGAACCACCGCGTCTATCGTAAAATGGGCCCAACGCGCGCAATGTTTGTACTAATGAACATTCATTTTGATAATAAAGTATCATTTGGATGTGCTGCTCAATCGTGTAACTTGTCATGGTGATTTGGCATCAGTGACTGAAAAAACACCAGATTAGACAGACGCCACCAACACAAAAAGGCCACCACAGGCTGCCAACATCGACCCGCCCAAATTGAAAACCCTATACTAATTCTAACCCAAAACTAATAACTGGTCATATATCAAGACAATCAGTGCAAACCAATTAACGTAAATCATTTTTACCCACATTTTAAATCTTTTAAACCTCACATTCCACAACAAAATCAACAGTTTCAACTCCAATGTAATTATTTATATAATACAGAAAATTTTAGACCACCTCCAGCAATACCACCACCAATACAATTTTGACTAAAGCAAGTTGAACCAATGGACACCATATTCAATAAAAATTCATTTAAGCAACTATCGAAATTTAATAATTCTAATTTTGATAGATTCCAATTTAATACAAATGGTCCTGGAAGATTTCAATCAAAGGAACTGTTCAACATGGAAAACCCACAAGAAATCACAATACTATATGATGAATTTATTACATTTTTAGATTTTGTCCAGAATAATCGAGACGATTATTCATCAAATTTGGAACCTGGACAGTCCCAAAATTTAGATCATTACCAAGATCCTTAAATAGAGGAACAAACGCTAGAAAATTTAGGTGAACTAGATGAACCGGTTTTTCGTACAGTAGTCTCAGACAATCAATATGATTTATAAACTTCAATGCTCATTTCTCAAATTGCTCATTATATTAGATTGAGATTCAAATATCTCCAACTTCTAAAATAAAAATATTAATATAGATACTGGAGCGAAGTTAAACTGTGATCAACACCACATTACCTGATAAAATTGAAAAAATTAATCCCGTTACTGTCAAAACTATTTTTAAGGAACATATCTTAACAAAATAAGTTGAATTCTAGGATTTAAAGAATTTAAATCAAAAACTCCAATGAAATTTATCTTATTTAGATTCCATGAATATTTCGATGGTATCATAAAGACTTTAGAAATCAGATAAGATTTTAGAAAATCAAGTTTAGAAACTGACGAGGTCTGTACTTCATTAATGTATAAACCCAATTATACACTCGTGGACAAAATTAACGTATATTGTTTGTTTTATAATAAAAAAAAATCCCGCATGTCAATTTTAATACTACTACATTGCATATCAATTATTTGTAAATGCAGTACCACTAGTTCTTGTAAATGGGTTCTAAAGCAAGCACCTAATATAAGATCCATTGTAATATGGCACCCTATCATGAGCTGGAGGCGGTTAAAGTCATCACATATCAGAAAGATTATACTCAAGTACAAATCGCATGAACATTATGAATGAACTAGCCTTCACGAATACTTTAGCGATATCGAGAGACTGGAGAATATAAAACAAAGCCCGAACAAGGACGTAAAAGGTGCACAACCGAGCATGACGACCGATTTTTAATCATTAATTCGTTAAGAGATCGAAAATGCCCGTCAAGTGAATATTAGTGCCAGACCAATTAGACGAAGATTGAAAGAAATGAACCTTACTCCAAAAGGGCCCGTAAAAGTTTCACGGCTTCTTCTCCGTCACAAATCCAGCCGTTTTGAATTTGCTCATACTCTCGCAAATTGGGTAACTGATCAATGGGACACTGTTCTCTTTTCAGATGAGACCAGAATCCAATTATGGAAACCAGATGGACGTAATCTTGTATACAGAAGAGTTGAAGAACATTACGCACCGTGTAACATAGTGCAAAATGTTAGCTTTGGTAGAGGTTCAATAATGTTTTGGGGTGGAATCAGTTGGCAAGGCCGTACGGAGCTGGTGGAGATTGGTTTGAGGATGAATTCAGACTGGTATGTTCGCAACATTCTTGGCGATCACGTTTTGTCATATGTGGGCTTTATAGGTTATGACAGTTTTGTGTTAATGCATGATAACGCTCCAGTCCACGTAGCTGCAACAGTACATCAATATCTCCAAGATATTGGCATTCGTGCACTTAGGTGGCCACCAATGAGTCCAGATCTTAATCCGATCGAACACGTATGGGGCATTCTAAAACGCCGTATTAGAGCTAGAAATCCCGCACCAGATTCGGCAGCGGAGCTGAGTGTTGCAGTGCAAGAAGTGTGGAATCTCATTCCGCGAGAAATGATACAAAACATTCTACTTAGTATGCATAGAAAGATGGAAGCTGTAATAAGGGCACGGGGTAAAAACTCATTACTAAGTTAATCAAACTAAATTGTAATAAAGCTAATTTTAATGTTTAAGAACCGCTTTTGAATTTAAAAAAAAAAATAGTTCGACACATTTTAACATTTTACAATGAAAAATAGCCGCATGGAAGCATGGAATTATACATAACGCCACATGTGCCTCTTTTGAGAAAAATATAAATTTGATACCAGTTCCACTGATATTGGCCAGCGGGATTTTTTTATTACAAACAAAAATGCGTTAATTTGGCCCACGATTGTATGTTTCCGTAATACACTATACCTGCACGGAATAAAATGATTATTACAATCCTTGATGCGTACAAAATGGAGATATTTATATTAAACCAATTCAGGTATCACACAATTTAATAATCCCTAAAGGTATATATTTAGCTAAAAATTGTATATTTCACTACTTTAGATCTTGCCAGTGGATTCCATCAAGTAGAAATGGATCAGAATGACATAAACACTTCATTTACAAATGAAAATGGTCACTTTGTATACGTTCGGATGCCGTTAGGCCTAAAAAATGAGCCTTCTACCTTTCAAAGAATCATCGAGAATATTTTATAAGGGCTCCAAGGAAAATGTTGTTTCTGTTATATGGACGAAGCAAATTTGAAAATTCAACCCTATAAAAGCGAATTTTTACATAAAGAGTTGGCTTTTCTTGAACATATTATTTAAGATAAAGGTGTAAAACTAATATAAAATTAAAACAGAAAAGGAAATTAAAAGTTTCCTCGGACTATTAGGTTACTATTCGAAGTTCATTCCTAACTTTGCCAATATTACAAAACTATATTAACTTCTTTTTTGAGAAAAGACAAGAAGATAATTTTAGATAACAAATATGTCTTGCTTTAATAAATATGAAGAATTGTTATATAATGGCCCAATATTACAACAACTAAATTTTGAAATTCCATTTAATTTAACTACGGATACTTCTAATTATGTAATTGGTGCTGTATTTTTGCAAGGTCCGATTGGATCAGATTTATCCATATGTTATGCATCCCGAACTCTATCTCAAACCTAACAAAATTACTCCACAATTGAGAAAGTACTTATCTCCATTATCTGGGCTTTAAAAGGCCAAACTCTAAGCTAGTGCGCTGGCGGCTCAAATATTACGAAACTTACAATTTATGAAAATATGACAGACAAAATAAACAAGTTCAACTAGTAATTACGTAAAAAAAACAAAACAAAATTTCATTTACCTCCATTAGCAATTCAAACAGGTAATATAGTTTTTGAAAAGATAAAAACTAGAAATAAAAATGCTTTTATCTGTAGGAAACAAATAGAAGAAAGGAATAATAAAGTAACAATAACTAACAATAAAAATCGTAGAATACACAAAAATAAAATCAAAGGAACATTTCAGATTAACGACCACCATGGCTCAACATATGACGTGAACAGACTACTTCCAATAGCGGAATTATACCAATACCAATTGGAAAAGCACGTATTTCCATAGGATACCATATACTACTACATATCATCGATTTGAAACCTTATGATTCCATTTTTCTAAATATTACTGAACTCATTGTAAAGCAACACACTATTCCAAACTAAAAACTTAATCATAGTTAGGGGACCAAATAAGTTAATAAATACTATAAACTTAATAAAACCAAAAGCACTGACTAGGCTCATTAATACGAGCAATTACTGGAAATTAATACAATTCATCTAGTAATTTTTGCTTTTTTAATTTAGTCACTTGTGAATGAGAAGAGGCCCATTGGCCGACTCCATTTGTATGTTATTTACTGAAGTAGTCTTTGCACTGGTGTCCTTAATCCATTAAATCAATTGGTTTCGTTCTCTGCAATTGCTCTGTAAAAGCTTTTTTTATTTCTTCTTGAACTGTCTGTATATTTAGGTCCCTATGAAGGTCCTCATTCCTAATGTACCACGGAGCGTTAACTATACCACGTAGCACTTTGTTCTGAAAAGTTGTTTATATTATTTTGGTGTTGGTTTTCTTTGTACAGCCCCAGAGCTGAATTCCGTAAGTCCATACATGCTTTAGCACCTGTTGATATAATAGCAATTTATTTTCGGCTGACAATTCTGATTTTTTCCCGAGGAGGCAATACATTTTTCGATATTTGATATTAAGTTCATCATTTTTCTTTTTAACGTGCTCTTTTCATCTGAGCCTGGTATCTGAGGTCATCCCTAGATATTTAGCCTTATTTGCATACGGAATCTACTGACCGTTAATGATTATAGGTTTGTAGCTAACTGTTACATTAGTAAAATTTACATGCGTAGATTTCGATTCATTGAGCCCGATACGTTACACTTTAGTCGATTTTATGGAAAATGTTACAACGATCGTTTAATTGAGGTAAACCTCTGGTGTAGAGCAGGTAAAGAATAGGTCCCAAAACACTACCCTGCGAGACTCCTGCCGAAACCTTTTTTAGCTCGGAGTATTCTTCTTATTTCACCCGAAAGTGGCGATTCTCTATGTCTGATTTTAAAATCATATAGTATTGTTTTAGTAAATCTCTAGGCTGTTTGAAGAGTAGACACCTTATCGAAGGCCTGCGCCACATCTAAGAAGATACTAGAGCAAACCTTTTTCCTCTCTAATGTATTCTCAATGACATCTGTACGCCTATGAACCTGCTCAATAGTTAAGCGTTTCTCTCTGAAACCAAACTGATATTATGAGATAAGGTTTCTTTGTTCTATGGTTCTTTTCAATCTTTCGAGCAACAGCCTCTCAAACAATTTCGCTAGTGTTGGTCGAAGTGAAATTGGCCGGTAAGATTTTCTATCATCCAGTGGCTTGTCCGGCTTCAGAATCATTATTCTGCTACTTTTCATTGCATTGGCACATATTTTTTCTTGAGGATCGCATTGATTATGTGCAATAATTTACGGGCATCTGCTTTATTATTTGCCCTGTTATCAGATCGTAACCAGCAGCTTTCTTTGCTTTTATGTTCTTAATTTCATCTTTTAGTTCTTTCAATGTTGCAGGCCTGACATCTTCGAAGTCAGATGTTCTGGGCGTATCAGCAGCGTTTTCGTAACTGGTCTGCCGACCTAGACGTTGAAATGTTTCTTTATGATGTTCAGTAAACAGTTGAAGCTAGAGAACAAAGATATTTTCCAATTGTTTCATTTTTCACTGCTTTTATGAGTGCCTTAAGTTTGATGCACAAGTTGTTTGCCCAAATTTTTTCGGACTTTTCGTTTTTCCTGCACTAGTGCTCTTATTTTATTGGGTAAATATCGACATTTTATTTCCTGGATGATAATTTGGGGGTGCATTCCCAAACCGACCATTGTATGACATTAAGGAGCCTGTCTAGTTCCTCTTCTATTTCATGTGCACTTTTGATTGGTACTTGGAGTTCTATTGTTTTTCTCTACTAGCTGCTAAAACAATTCCCAACTTGTTTTGTTGTATGTGAGCTGTGGTGAATTTGTTTTTTCTATTACATTTTCAGTAACCGTCATAATAACAGGAGAATGATCAGAAATTAGACTTTCATCATTTTTTAAAAAGATTAGCGTGCCGATATGCCGTTAGTAATGTAGAAATCTATATGGTCTGGGATTCAGATGGTCAGTACGTTGGTTTCCCTGCTTAGTAAAATTCACAGTTTGAGTATTAGCCAACTGCAAGTAATTCTTTGCCTTTTGGAGAGGTTAATCTTGAACCCCAGAAGGTAATTTTTGCATTAAAGTCACCTCCGATAATGAAGTTATATTCTAATTTCTGGAACAAATTAATGTGGTATTCTTTCTTTAGGTTATACCGTGGGGGACAATTTATTGACGATATATTACAGGTGTTGTGATAACCAAATTTAACCGTCACGGTGGTTACTTGCATGGATTCTTTTTCGATTTTTAATTCTTCATGATGATTAATATTATCCCTAATAAATATTGCTGACCCTCCTCTTGCCCATTCTGCTTGATGTGTGGTTGTAACAAGTATATCTCCAGATTGCTATATAGGAGCTGCTGGTAAAATATGTTTATGATATTAACCATATATCAATTTTCTCAGTATTTAAAAGTGGTTCTAATTCTGCTAGGTGTCGTGCTAATCCGTTTGCATTCCATATGGCTATTATTAATGAGTAGTTTTATGTCTGGTTTCTGCTCCGAAATTGTGAATGGAACTATGTACTGCCGACATTATTTATTTTTAGCTATTTTGGAACTTAGTATTTCCGGCAGATTGAGTCGACCCAGAATTAACTTATTTAGTTTATTCTGTTCCTCAAGGCTATTTAAAATTGCTTGGACAGTTTTTTTTAAATTTTCGGTACCGTTGATGCCATTTTCTTTCGAATTTGAAGACGCCTACACAGATGTACTTCATTTCTTGCTCGATCGTTGTTTGGATGACTTAGAGGGGGTTTGCGAGCCGGATCCATCATTTTCTGTAGCTGCTTGGCAACCTCACATCTTCGGTAGCTGGCTGGATGCTGCCCATTACAATTTATACATTTTGTTGGTTCTTCTTTAGATAGTTTGCAAGTTTGTGCTGGCTGCTTTCCAGCACATTTGACACATCTTGGTTCGCGCGTGCAATATCGTTGCGTATGGTTAAAGCCTTGGCATTTTTTACATTGTACTAGTTTTGTACTGCCTCTTTCTTCAATCTGTTCTCGCATGTTGAGTATGACAGTTATATTGTAAATTTTTTCTATTTGCTCGGATTTATCAAACGTTAGCATGAGCAGGGAAAGTCCCCTTTTGAAACGGATTCTAGTCATTTCTCTCTGTTACTTCTCTTTTTTCTTCGGCTTCACGGATTTTAAAATCTTTATTTTCTAGGTCCTCCATTATAGAATTACTTTCACAGGTTGGATGTAGGCCTCTTACTATGACCTTAACGGGACGATCGTTTTTATTTTCGTACGTGTACCACTGATATTTTTCCATATTCATCTTTATTGACAAATTTCTGTATGTGTTTGGATTGGAAGTGTTAATCTTCCATACTTTATTGTTCAGCTCAGTGATTTTTTACTCTTGCTCCGTAACGGTACTGATTGCACTTTAGATTTCTGAATAGTTGGTTCTCCTACTATAAGAATCGGTGGAGGGGCTTTTACCTTTGGCTGTGCTTCATTTTGTTGAACGGTTGCCGTTCTACCTCTGGTAAATACTCAGCTTTTCTTTTTTATTTCTCTTGTTTTGTTTAGCTTTTTCCTTCTCCAGCATCCAATTAGTTTCCATATCTAATTCTTCCTTGTCCAATGAGTATTCAGTCTTCTGCGACTTGTCTCTTTTAGGTTGTACTTCTTTGTCTGACGCTTCTTTGTTTATGGTTTTGTTTTCCGTTTTTGAATTTGTTTTATCTGTTTTCAAGCAGATTAACTCGCGTTGAAGATTGGAGATTAGAAGCTTCATGATTTCATTTACATGCAATAAGTGGTTCCCCCAGAATCTATGGAACCGGCCTCCGAAGAGTGTGGATTAGCCAATTTGAAAAACGGTGTACCACCTGGGATACATCCTTTTGTGTTTTGGTCCAATGCATTGTGTTGGATTGATTATTCGACAACACATTGCCCAGGGTACGCGAGAATACTTCTTGGAGGCTGTCAATCATTTGCACCCAAAGAAATAAGTTACGCTTTGAGCAATGTTAATCATAATAAAGAAATTACAAAATGTTAGCAAGGTTTAAAGAAATTCAAAACACAATAATTAAAGAAGTAATAGAAAATTCTCGACTCTTAGGACTGAAACTCAAACAACAGTTATGTTAAAAATGGATCCTATTTGAATCGCGATATTTTAAAACGCGAATTATCAGAACGCGATGTTTCAAAACGCGATATTTCAAAATGCGATACAGTAGAAAACGCGAGATGGTACAAAACGCGATATTTCAAAACGCGATATGGTACAAAACGGGATATAGGAATTTGAAAAGCGATAGGAGCCGGAGTATAGCAACGGGAGTATATCAGGCAGGTCGCCGCGCTCCAGTCGCTTCGCTCCAGTCGCCTCGCTTCAGTCGCCTCGCTCTAGTCGCTTCGCTCCTTAGTTAGAAAAAATTTCAGTTTATAGGAATTTAAAAATAGATAGGAGCTGGAGTATAGGATCGGGTTATATCAGGCGTGTCGCTGCGCTCCCGTCACTTCGCAATGCACATTCTGTACCATATCGCGTTTTGTACCATATCGTGTTTTAAAATATCGCGTTTTGTCCCATGTCGCGTTTTGTGCCATATCGCGTTTTGAAATATCGCGTTTTGTACCATATCGCGTTTTGCACATATCTCGTTTTGTCATCATCTTTTAAGTAGTGAAGAATTACATTTTATAGATAATCATTTGCGATTACAATGAGTATACATATATCCAGAATATAATCTTTATCAATTTATTAAATTAAAAGCATATTATGATCAAACTCTTATAATATTTTCAATTGAAATATCAAATTTTGATAAAAACATACATAAACAATTTCAAAATTTACCAACTGTTATAAATTCACATTCCATATCCTTCCATCCTATTAAGTGATTATAAATTTCAATATATGTTTCAATATAAACAATGTCGACACATAGAAGAATATTTCCATGGTGAAAAAGATGAGATGCAAAACCAATGATAGCTGTATTACACAAACTAGCAAAATTTGACTTGATTAAGACAACTATGAAGTCAAAAATCAGTCAAATCTTTCAACAATACCAATTCAAACCAAAAAATATTTTCGTGGAATAAAATTAATAAAGTTTATTAATTGTACAATAATTATAAACAACACTAAATATGAAAATTTAGAAACAACATTCTTCGAATTTATTAAACTTCGAACTATATCATGACATCGAAATACAAATCATAATTACACCTGTAGAAATTGCAAGCTTAAATGATTGGACAATGACCAACATAGCTGAAATGAAAAAGCTTAAAAATGGCATAAATACTTTATTTACCTACTGTATAAAGCAGGATAGTCCAACAATTTATAAAATCCGTCTATTCAATCTTGATAACATTAAAACCAAATTTCATGGTCATCTCTTAAGGAGAAGGAGTTACATCTTGCACCTGCACCACCACCACCACAACAACTTCAACTTATATTCCATGTCCAGTACTATAGGCTGGCATGGAGCTATGCAATGCGCAGATGGTAACTTAAACCGGTCCTATAGCCGTACGTCTTCGAGTTGGCAGAAAATGCGTAAAGTAAGACGGAAAAATTAACCGTGAAAGAGCAGGGAGTGCTTTTCACCCCAGAAAAGATTGCATATATTAGAAAAAAAAAACTTAAATTTCTGGCATTAAGTAATCAACCTGGGAACAACGCAAAAGTATAATTCTCATGAAATTAAAACCTTTTATTTGTATTATCGATCAACAGTAATAACAAGTGTTTTAATTTCATGAATAACTTGTGTTATCAAAATTCAATTAACTTAAATAATAATTTAACTATATAAAGCGAGTCATTAAATAAAACTATATATTCTTGAAAGCCAAAACAACATCTATTGTCTACCAAATAAATAAATTAGTTGTATAAAATTAATAAGTTTTTTTTTATAAAAACACGACTGCCAGAACCTCCTAAAAAATGATAACATTCGAACACCAGCTGACAGTTAACCACGCATCTTTGGCATCTATTTATTTTAATTCTATTATCTTACAAATATTATAATTCATATTTTACTGTTTTTTCATATTTTCTTACTGTTAACGGAAATAAACCTATGGAATGAATAATCCAATAATTTCAAATTAATTAATTTCGTGTTGTGATTTTTATCGTTAAAATATGCCATATATGTACTCGTAAACGAGAAATGTTAATGTTTCAACAATTTTACAAAACCTTTCTCAGTTAAAACACTTCAAATTAACCAAAATATAATGTGTTATCTCTTGGTATACCCGTAAAACCTTGTTCACGTCTAAATTTACTTTAAAATTCACCGCTTGTTGTATTTAATTTGGGCAAAATACTTATAAAATATTTTTATTCTCATTCTAACGTCGTAGTCAAAATAAAATTATTTTTATTTTTAATTACCTACCTAATTAGAAATTCTCATTATAATTTTTTTTTTTGTATGTGTATCTTATATCCTTTTAGAAAATGTGAATTATTAATACCGAATATTATGAAATTTTTGTTTCATTTATCCAAGCAAAAGGATAAAAAATTAATATCTATTCCAAAAATTATTAATATTACGGATAATCTGCTCGCAAATAATATGATCCGAAATGGAAGTATTAAGTCTTTAGTGGAATTGGCTTATGAAACATTTTTTATACAAAAAGTCACGTCATCTGGTTCCCAGGAAACTGAGCAATTGCAAATTAAAGATTTGAATACACAAAAAGAGGTTGTGTTGTCGATGTTGGTGAAATTTTTGGATAACTATGAGGTAAGTTTTTATAAAATTTTTTCTATATTACGATAATTTACATGTTATTCTTATCATTTTCAGATTCGAAAAATAACAACTGTGATTATTACGTCGATCGAGCCGGAAAAACCAATCGATGAAAATGAAATCTATCAAATATTTCTTAATATGATTCAAGAGAATAAAATTTTAATCACCGATTTGAATATTTTAGAAAATGTTAACAATTTATTTGAGTCGTTTAAAAAGAACGTACTGTTTGATAGTAAAAATATGGAAATGTCGATTAAATTATTTTTAAATACGACCGAAAGAAATTCGATTGGAGTGCACGAAATCGGAATTGTAATAATTCTGTTAAAAAATCTAATATTCAAAACGGACGAAATTTATATTGAAAATCACATAAAATATTTTATTAAGGAGCAGCAGATTACATCTGTTGTTCCAATTTCAACACCAAATAGCTATTTCATAAATAAATTCTTTAGCTTCTTAAAATTACTAATGGATAAATATGAAAGTGATTATGGTGCAGAGGATGGAAATTATTTAAATTTTGTAAATATTTTATTTAAAAATTTAAAACGAATTAAACATTTAAAATCATTTTCAAAGCTGTTACGCGATAATTTCGAAAATGATTTGAAATTTGTTAGTAAAATGTTTGAGTTGAATTTCACCTGTATACTAATAGAGTTTTTGATTGAAATCAATTATGATTATAAGAACTTATTTTTACTGTTGAATGATGAGCAATTTATGGAGATTTTGGATAAAGACGTGCGGTTGAAGTTGATAAGGAAATTGGATGAAAATCAGGTAAGATATTCTCGAAAAATTAGAAATCGATGAATATTGAAATTTGTCTGATAAATAAAATTTTTCTTATAGGACTTTTTGGATAACATTGATCAGCCTACGATCGAATATATCATTCAGTGCAATATTGATATTCTCTTCCAGGACAACAGTTTGTTCCTATTGTCTTTATTAATAACACCTAAACATTCAAATTTAGTGTTTGATCACCTTGTCGGTTATTATCGAAAATTCCCAACAAATGTAAGTTAATTATTTTTATATAAATTAAAATTAATTATTTAGGTCGAAAATTATGCTTCTACTGACGCTTTTTATATCTTCTCCTTGATGATTATCGGAAATTATTTCTTTCAAGAAAGTGCCACTTCAAGTCACGCATATATTAGCGAATAAGTGATAATTAATCTACGTAATATTATTTGAATGTATGATAAAATCCCCTTTCCTTCTAAATTATTATAAATTAATTCCGCGTTCAATGATTTTTAATTAATGGTGAAATAATGTAATTTATTTTACGCTCATTATTCATGTTCGTTTATGGTTCGTTGGCTATTCAATTTTTACGTAAACCATTTAAACTCTATAAATTTTTAATTACCAAATTATTTTTAATTATTAGCTTGATTGAAAATTAACATAAATTAATTTTTGTTATATTTACAGGAAAATTTATTCAGCCTATTAAAAGTATTTGAAAAATCATACACCAATATTTCCCTTCTTATTGGTAAATTTCTAATGAGCTCTATCGTTTACAAAGCCAACGGTATCATATTGAAAAAATCGATGATATTACTATTAATAAAACTGATAGAAATTAATTTAAAAGAATTGACTGGAAATGATTTAGAAATATATATGGTTATAATATCGGATATAAAATCAGATAAATTTATGAAGATATTTAATTCGCTTAATTTCGATGAGAAATATGAAAATTTGCATAGTGATTTATTACGAAAATCATTAGATCATGCTGACCACATGATTATGGTGAATCTAGAGCATATAAAAACAACAAATGCTACCGATGACTGGTTTTACGAACAATTAATGTATTACTGCTATAATAAGAATAATTTAATATCACCAAAATATATTGTCGAAATGTTAAATGAGATTAAATCGGAAAGTAAATTAATCACGTTACTCGATCAACAAGAGTTTAATCTAAATATTCTGCCAGACATAATTAAAATCTCATTCGATAATATGATAAATAATTTTAAAATTGATTGTATCCAGTATAATCCGCACATAAATTATTTAAAAGTTTCGATACTACTAAAAAATTCCTTAAATTTACTGTACAAAAATTTAAGCAACCTAGTACTGAACGAATCAATTAATTTTAAAAGTGACCAATTTTTAATAAAATACAATATAATAAAACAATCAATTATAAATTTTCTAAATAAAATAACGCTGCTGGAGGAAACATCACTAATATTTATTGAGGAGAAATTTATAAAAAAATTCATAAAAGACAATTTATTTAAACCTAATTTTTATACACTGCTACTAAACTATTTAAAAATATTATTAAATAATTTGAAAATGATTTTGCTACGAACTGAGACGGGTGATAAAAATGTGAACGAAATGAAATGGATTTTGATATGTATTCGTTTAATCTTAAATGATAATAATCTGTGGATGGAACTGAATGTGAATAGTGAATTTACGGACATTATTTTCGAGGCTGTGAACGTTATATTTTTGTATTTAAAAAATGTGCTGAGCTTGAGTAATTTTTGGCGCAAATATCAATGTCCTGAAAATTTTATGGAAGCATATCAGAGGCATAAGTATTTGAAAATATACTCGAGGGCTTTGTTGATTGCAAAATATATTGAGGAGTGCGATAGTGTAACAATTGAGGCGAAACAATTTTCAGAAATTCAGGTGAGTTTTTTTTAATAAATAATATTGTGTTGTGTTATCTACATGTTCAAATTTACATATTTCGATTTATGATTGTGCGAACCTACCAAATTGTAATGTTTATTGATTGATTGATTGGTTGGAGTATAGTATCTATTGAATATATAGATAGATATTATGTGTACAATATGTACAAAAGGAACAAACTTTAATAAATTCATTATCTGGATAGTTTATATCAGCTCTGTCCAACTTTTGAAAAGGTCAAGCTGGCCATAATTTTTATTTAACATTTAAATATTATTAATTCAGTTTCTATCAAATTTAAAAGTTTCAATGTGATAACTGGGCTAAAGAAGCTGTCCTGATAACAGAATGCTAATGTCGATATTGATGGTGTTGAAATTCAGATTATCTCTGCAAATCTGCTGTCACTGATTGATTTCCTGTATTTCAATTTATTATATTCCATATCAGAGAATGCTTTTGCACATATAAAAGTGCTTCCAAACATAGAGAT
Organism: Nephrotoma guestfalica; assembly: GCA_963691935.1. Classification (NCBI taxonomy): domain Eukaryota; kingdom Metazoa; phylum Arthropoda; class Insecta; order Diptera; family Tipulidae; genus Nephrotoma; species Nephrotoma guestfalica. The sequence goes on along the minus strand of OY829913.1, from coordinate 195,590,620 downwards.
TATATTTCATTTTTCTTTCAAGATAGGAATAAAAAATTAAAAATTGTTCAATCACTGACAAACGTGTCGCAATGGCGCCCTCGACGTCGGAGAGTGTTGGTAGGTAATGAAGTGCTGTCTCCGGAATACAACAACACAAAGTTAATGTCGACACATTTAACTTTCCTATTAGGGGTTTATCGTGACGATGGCGGTGTCCACTTCACACGTAGTTGAGTTGACAATTTTATAGATAGTATAGTATCTGTCTGGGAGTCAGTTTCCTACTAAATCCTTTCGCTGAATTGCTCTGAACGTGAGATTTGGGAGTACTAGGTCACCGACTTTCCTCTCTGCATATTCCTTTCGGCGATCCTGCTCTCGTTCATTGATATTATGGGCATCTTTTATCACTCCTCGTAACTTCCACAAATATGGCGAAATCTGTGACACCGATTGAATAATGTTGCAAGCGTCATTTGTGGTAATGTCGAGTGGTCGCAACTTCCGTTTGAATGTTAGAAAAGCAGGGGTTTGGTGGTTCCACATACGGTGGTGTTCATAGCGAATTTAATGCTTGATACTTTAGACTCTCTATATGAAGATCTTTAACTAAAATTCCCAATTGAGTTTCCAGGTCCTCGTCACGAACTGCGATCCTTTGTCAGAAATGAGCCATGTGGGTAGTCCATAACGTAAGAACACCTCGTCAATCAAAGTTATTGTTCAATCCAGAGCAGTTGCCGAGAAGAGCGCAAATAGTAAAACCCACCGTGTGGCAACATCCTCCACTATTAGCATAAATCGATAGCCACCATCATCCTCAGGTAATGATCCGAAGAGATCGACAGCCATAACTTCCATTCGATGGGGCAACATCGGGGTTTTAAAAACCCGCTGAGTTTCAAATTTAAGATTTTATGTTTCAGACAATTCACACAATTACGACAAAAATCGGTAAGGACGGCGCATTCGGTCAACCCCATAATGGCCGGCACTGTTCTACTAGCTGAGCTTCTTCGACTTATTTGTTGTTATGGCGATAAAGTATCGCTTGCTCCATAAGATGTAACCCAGAAACCTAATTTTCGTGACTCGGGTATTCAGTCTTCACTGGATTCGAAAATCTGTTCGTGTGCCGTAGGTGGTCAAGATAGTGTCAGTACCCACCTTTCTAATCGGTCAACGGGTGATTTCGTTGTTAGTATCCATTTCAGCGATTAATAATCATATGTAGCTTCGGAAACTGTTCAATGTCCAAACTAGTGTCAGTGCTTCTCGTTCAGTCGTGCTGTAGTTTCTTTCTGCAGCGATTAACAAATGGCTTGCATATTTGATGGCCCTTGAAAATGGAAAGAATGGAATGGAATGAAAAATGGAAAATTTCAATAGGAATATAAAAAATGGTTTATTCAAAGAATTATTCTTCGCTATCTACACATATTTGCCATCTCTCTGGCAATCGGTGAATACCACGACGATAAAACGACGCGTCTTTGGACCGAAACCATTCATCCAACCAATTTCCCAATGAGTAATGCATGATTTAGATTGACGAGTTGTTGTCTTTTTGGTCCCACCAAACGCTGAGCATTGTCTTCTTACCGAAGCGATTTGGCCGTGCCGTCGATGTTGATGCTTCACCAGGTGAAAGCTACGACTTTTTGCGTTTGGGATTCCTTAAAAAGAACCAGTTCACATCTCCCGTAACCATTCGATGCAGGAAGCTGTTTCTTTCATGTCGTAAAAGTAAAATTTCGCAAGTGGCTTTTCGATTTTTCATCTGCCTCTCAATTAACTCATGCGGCACACATTTTCACTCCTTTTGAATTTTTGCCATAACATGTAAACGTTTGGAAATACCTTGGCGAGTCGTGTTTAATGCCTCCGCAAGTTAATCTTGAGTTTGCGTATCATCTTCATCCAATAACAGACAACTCCGTGTCTCCATAATGTTTTTGGTCTTGCGCAGCGCTTCTTGTCCTCAATGTCGAAATCGCGTTTTGATGCGTTTAAACCAATCGTCACAGGTAGTTTTCGATGGTGCATGTTCGCCGTTGGCCTCCTGAAGCAAATGATGTGTTTCATTAGCTGCATTTTTTTTCAAGTTAAAGCAGAAAAGCAAAGCTCCTCGCAAATGCTGTTTGTTTGGCACACAACTCGACATTTTCGTTGTTAGAAAAAATATTTTTGCTTTGCGATATGTGCTGGTATTACAACTGGTTATCGTTAACAAATGTCCACGCTATGAACAAAACACGACTTCTGACATAAATGACAACTAGATGTGTCGCTAGCACCATCTATGTGTGAAATCCGAAAATTTAGTTGCGCACCTGATAGTAAAGCACCCAAAACATAACGACTTGCATCGGATATCAGGATAAACGATTTCTTAGGGTCCGTTTGCCGTAAGATCACTCCAGGTTCACGGCGCATTCTTCTATGATGAATTGGTGTTAACGGTCGAGTGACATTCGAAAATTGGGTGATAAGTTTTACTGTCTATGTTCAAAATCGCAAACACCTTGTTCGGGTCAGTTTTTATCCCATCGTGGGTTATAATGTGCTCCAAGAATTGTACATTACGACGAAAACATGTCACTTTCCCGATTTGCTCCTAAGTTACATAGTTATTATCGTTGGGAAATCATCTTCAGATCACTTAAATGTTAATTAAAACTGTTTGAAATTGCAGTTATATCATCTAGATACGCTAGAATTGTGACATTCGGAAAACCCTCTCGAAATCCGACTCGGTTTTTATAATCAGATATAAACCAAATGGCGTTTAATTAATCGTTGACGTGAATAAGGACTGCTTGGAAAAATCCAAAAGATCATCGATTCTAGGTAACGGATAATGATCCGTAATTGTGTCCGAATTTAAACGTCTACAATCCACGCATTCGAACTTCGTTATTCTTTTTGGGTATTTTAACTACAGGAGCCGCCCAAGACGACTCACAATCTGCCATGACATCGTTATTAAGCATCTTATTAATTTCCCCGTAAGGGTTCAGACATTTGATATGGCGGGACGGCTACGGGAAGCTGATTCGGATCTTTTATCTTGATAACATATTCGATTAATTTAATCAGTTGGGTCTCTCCCTGGCCCAAAATTGTCGGATAAATTATTCGAATTTGAGCAAATGTGTGCTTTTGGGATCGCCCTTAAACGAGAATAGTCAATATCCGGAATCGATGACAATTACAGCATCCACGATAAAATCAATCCTCAGAATCGCAGTTTGAACTTCATCATCGGGGGAAATAAAAAACGTCGTTAGCACAGTTTTTAATCCAATCACAATCGAAACAGCGTACACAGAGTACAAAGTACACGTTTCTCTTTCTGACATGACCCATCCACCAGCTTACAATTAATGGCGATGACGGTTTATCATATGACGAGCTTGGTGATTTATTCAGCTTACAACAATTTTGTTTTTTGTGACCCGCAGTCTTACGTTAATTACACCAATCTTTACGTGATGGCTTTGACTCAGTCTTCCCTCGTTCGTTGTTAACTTTGATTCGCGTATATTTGCCCCCTTCACCTCGTTAAAAAAATTATTCAGCTCGAGCCATTTCTAATAATTTGTCATATGTTTCAAAGTTTGTTTGTTTAACTCGTTTTTGAATTTTGTGCGACAGGTGACCGTAAATCATGTCAAGTTGAGTTTCCTCCACTGTAATAGTATTGTAATTTTGATCGAATTACACCGTTGTAGTTAGTCATAAGTGATTGTCTCGCTGCTCCCCAACTATAACGTGATAAATATTTGAGGATGTTTATTCATTATGTGCAGGATGATTTTAATTATTTAACGTGTTGAGCCAAGTTCAGGTGTCTTTCCAGTGTAACACCGAGGTATAATTTTTTGTTTTAAAAAAATTTAGAATCTGTCGCGTTACACAATGCATGGATTGTTGTAAGTAAGCTTGTATTTCGTTGAGGTTTTTCCCGTTACAAAATATCACAAGATCATCTGATTGACACTGTATTTTACAGGACATTTTATGCAATATCCAATTACATTAAATGTCCGATTTTCAAGAGACTCAAAAAATACTCTATTAGACGCCATTTTTTCCATGGTTTTCCTAGCAAACTAGGGATGTGGGACGCCGGCTAGTTAATTAGGACGGATTTTGATTTGGTTTTAAAATTGGGGGAACAACTGATGTTTTCCAAATTTCGAGAAGTGATTGGTCCTTTCAGATCTTATTAAATACTTTTAATAAGTGACTTTCAGTGCTTGTTGGAAAGTGTTCGTATCGGTATCGAGCTAGATGCTTTGAAGAAGTAATTAGCTAAGCAGTTTGCAATTTGGTTTTTATCAATAATATGCTCGTCGTTTATTGTGTTTGAGATTGTCTTGTCGCTGCTGTTTCGTTGCCCATTAACGTTGCGTATTTGTTTTATTCCAAACTGATTTTAATGACGTTGAGCTCGTGATTGTTTGCACCTCCGTGACGAATTTCGAACTTCTATAGACCACCATGGAACTGGAGATATGTGTTAGGATATTTTTGTTTTGGTATGTTTGATTTTACCGCGTCTAATATGTGTTAGTGTTTTGGTTTAAGTTCTGATTCGCCGTTATTAATCTCTATGTCATAATTACGTTGCTTTAGGTGTTTTTCAATCCCTCCCAGTCTGTACGTTTATGATTCCATTTAATTGTCTCAGTTGGGGGACGTCAGTTGAGTTTAGATTGTATTAGATTAGAATAGGGAAGTGGTCGCTTTCGTGAAGGTTGTTAAGGACATTCCATTTCAATTTATAAAATTCCAATTGAACAACGTGAGAAGTTGATTTCTGAATATGATCTATTGAATGCACAATAGTGAGTAGGACTTCCGTTGTTGAAATGCTTTTTTTCTGAGAAATTTTTATTTCGCGTTGGTTGTTTACTATTGGAATATGTACTCGTATGTTGTATATGTTTATTAGTTGATCATAGCAGATTTTAACCGCAGCAACTTGTAGGATGTCCGTTATATTTTCATCTACATATATTGTTACATCTCCTGCAACTTCCTCACAGGTTTTATAATTTTTTTGTTTTGAATTTGTTGTTGTTTAAATCAGGTTTCTTGAATATATAGCAACCCTGCTGGTTTTCGTGATTGGATGAGTATTTTGAAGAAGTCAGTTGTGGCTACAGCTATTCCATTGCAGTATCTTCATCAAAAGGGTCGGTGATAACTTCTTCAGTCCGGATCGAGGGAATCCTCGTTAGGTTGGTTAAGGTTCCGTTGTGCTCTAAGAGAGTATATTTCATTTATGTTCGCATGGTCCTGCTCTTGATTGACGCTATCAACCGGTTGAATTATCGGTCGTCTCTTGTGATTTGATTCTATTTAGAATTTACAGAACAACTTGAAGTGAAGTCTAGGTTTGCGGGAGTGTAATCATCAAATAATTTTATAATGGTTGCTAAGGAATTGTCATTTTCCTTTAAAATATCCACTCCATTTCTTTTTTATTTGAAAGAATGTTTTATGGCATTAAGTATGGAATATAACGTCGTCCAAATGTCCATCGCGGCTTTGCTTGGGGACACGTTTTCGGGAGATTTAATTTTCGCATAAATCTGGCTGATTTGCTGAATGGCGTTTGTTATATTGTCTTTGAGGGTATCAATTGTTTGCAGTGTATTCGCATAGACCCACGATTTAAGATAGCACAAGTTGCTTATCATCGATCTGTATCGTTGTAGCAGTTTCGTTTTGGATCAAGTATGGGCCGATAATTCCGTCGGACCAAAATTCGCACCAAACAGTGACTTTCTCGGGATGAATTTGGTGCTGTGTGGTGTGTATCTGGTGTGGATTTGTGTCGCCCGAAATCCGACAATTTAGCTTGTTCACATACCCATTCATCCAAAAATGGGCCTCGACGCTAATTTTCAACTGCTCCAGAGTTCATGCAACGAACACGACGCTATTTATGATCGTTTATCTTAAGTTCCTGTCTCAGTTGGACCCAAGTCCCGACGCAAAATACGTCAAGTTGAAATCGCAGAAAGGTCGAGTTTTGTGAACGAAGAGAAATTGACTGCATCGAGTTTCCTCGTAGTACAATCTCAATCACAGCAGCGTTGTTTTCAGCCAACCTTGTGTTTTAGTAACGTATGGGTATTGCCCGATTACTTATCGAACCGGTTGACTCGAATTTGGGCAGAAAACGTCGAACAGTTGACTCGGCAGGACGGTTGTGGCGATAAGAAAAATCACGTAATGCGCGAAATGTTTCTCGAACAAAGCACTGATTTTTGAAATGTTGATAATTTGTACAAGTTGTTCAACGCTATAACCTTCCATGGTGATTTGCCATAAACTACTGAACAATTCACAATAAATTTGGCACTATAACCTGACAAATTTCGAGTGTTCCTATTGAAAAACCCTTTACATTTAGCAGAGGTTGCGTTGTTAATGGTAGAAATGAGGTTTCTGGAGGTTCAATATTGCTACATCTCGTTTTCAGGTGTTTTTCTGTTTCATAGATTTATTCTTGAGTAAAACCCAAGAATGGAGGAGAAGATGATTCTGCATCAGCAATTACCGCAGCATAGTTAACTCACAATTGTCAACCAAATGCCCGAACTTTAAACATGCAGTACAAATTTTAATTTGATCGGTAATGTTTTCTGCGTTCTTTTTTGAAAATGTGTGGCAATTTTGAGTCGCTGCATCTAGCTTTCATATATTGTACTAGGTTAGTAATTTTTAAATGAATATTTTTCAACTCTCCATGAAAGAGCGCATTTGGGATTAATGGGGACACATTTGAAATACAAAATCTTTTAGAGGGAAAAATTAATGGTCGTAGTTGCAACTGTTTGTTATCGATAATTGTTGTATTTTATTTGTTTGTTAATTCCTGAGCGGTTTCTTTTTTGCGAGGTACAAGCTGTTTCTATATTTGGTGAATCAGGATACGAGCATATATATTTTGTGGGAATACTATTTGAAAGATACACTTCACATATTGTTCAATCTATATTCCTTCTGCCGCCATAATAATAACTTCCTGATCTTTCCATAGGAAGAACATTCCCGTAGGATCTGGATGAGTAGCGGAAGGATTGAATTTGATTAAACATTACCTGGGAGCTTACGATATTCTTTTTGCTGGGCGTGGGCATCGTTTGTATGAATTTTTTTGTTCTGATGATGAGATGACAGCGGTAGATTCCGTAATTTTTTGTTGATGTTGATTTTCTTGTTTTGAATGATGATGAATTGGGTGCGTTTTATTTCTGTGAGAGTTGCAACTGAATGGCGATGTTATTGCTATAGCTATCTAATCTTATTTTGTGTGTAAGGTTTTACCGATAAATTAACTTATTTAGTTAAAGTATCTATACAAAATAATTGATTCACTTAATTTTTATGTTTTGATTCATCTTGCCACATGTTTTGCTGTTCCATATACTAAACTAAATCTTTCTTTTTGTTTTCCAGAAAATTATACTGTCGATTGCAACAGCAATACTACGAACAAATATTTTATATTCATTTGCTATAACACCAATTGAGTTATTTTCAAATTATAATTTCACCAATCCAAATAAAAATTCCGCAATAGCAGCGGTTCCAAATAAAGAAAACATAGATTGTATTATATTACCATCGATACCAATCGAATATCTTAATGATGTGGAAATTTTAGAAAAATTTGTTAAACGGTAAGTACCTAATATACAGTTTTTTGTCTTAGTTTCCCAGACAGTAAGTACTTTTATCTTATTTTATTTTATTTCTCTTCTTTCAGAATAAATACGTTTGGGTTTTCCTCGCGACAACAGTTTGAAGAACTTTTTATGACACTCTTGGTGCTGGTAAATAAAGAAAGTGATTTCGATATGATTGGTAAGTTAGATATTTTCATTATAATGTCTACGATGGTGGACGTTTTATTAGCGCAAAAATTAAAAAACGAACTGTGATAAAATTTTATAATGTTTGCGGAAAGTAATTTTCTCAATTATTTTATTTGGATTTTATTATATTTCCGGAAAATTATGTTTCACAAATGGAGGTCAAAAATGAACAAAAATTAAGGGAGTTTTTTATGGGCGCATAAATTTTTATGTTTTGATACTTTTATGTCTTTATTATTGTTATTATTTTATTTATGAAACAAATTAGAAATTATTTGGGTGGAAATAATTAGATTTGGATTATACGTATTGGGGAAAACTTGTTGCTTGCGTAGACAAATAAAAAACCCAAAAAAAGGTTTAAAAAGGTTGAAAAAATTCTTAATTTAGTGGAGTGGTATTGTGTTCATCCACAAACTAGTAAACTGAAGGAAACCAACATTGAACAATAAAACATTGTATAGTAGGGAAAAGTAAAAATCGGAAAATTACGAAAATGCATTAAATTCTTCACAACAATTTTCTTTGTTGGAAATTAAATTTTATTTTCTGTTTCTTCCATTGATTTTTATTATTATTTTCCGATTTTTTTTTATTTGGTTCCCGTCTTCCAACTCAGCTGGATTGTTTAATATAGGAAATTATACCATTTTATGCTTTAGTTGTACAAGTTTTTTTTCTCTTTTTTATGAAGAAATAATAAAAGAAATCGAAGTACTTGCATAAGACGAACACAAAAATAAGAGAATTCAAACTTTTATTTTTTTTTGTTTTACTTGGTTTTTTATTTCCTTTAGAATTTAATCGAAATTAAAAAATACTTTAATAAAAGTTTATGGGAACCAATTTTTTACGTTTTTATTTTCGTCATGATTTTCTGCTTTTTTGTGTTGTTAAGTGCGATGCTATGAAATGGTTTATGGCAATTTAAACTACATTTTCTCTTTGTTTTTGTTGGAACTCTGTTTTATTATATATTTATTAGGTTTTTGAGCTCTTTAATGAACTACCAAATTGTATATTGTACTGATGCAATAAAAATACCCAAGCCAGACGATTGTGGGGATATTAAAAAAAATGTCGCGTTCCCACTTTTTATATCGATGGAGACATTTTTTAATTTGTCGAGAAGATTTATTGTTTCATCATTAATTTATTACGAAATAGTTTTACGCTTTGCACTTATACATTATAGAGTGCTTGATCAAGTTTAAAGGTTGACGTTTAATTCATAGTTCTAAGAAAATCTAGGTTAAGAAAGAAAATTCCGTTCGATTTATCGTTTAAGTAATAAAAGAGATTCTGTGTTTTACATTTTACTGCCACAATCGCTTTTAAAAATAATTATTTTAAATTATTTCAGGATTCTTATGATTAAAACAATTACACAAATACTCCTCCAAATTTAGAGTCAAAATGGTTTTTAGAATTTCAATTCAATCTATAGCTGTGCCAAAGAGAGGACAAACAAGAACTGCATCAAAGGGGGCTCCGTAACAATTTTCCACCTACTTAGAAAAATTCGTAAACTATTCATTTAGATGTGTATTCTTGAAACTAAACTCAAGTCAGTAAGAGTCCAGTTCTCTTTGGTTTATCGGAGTCAATATTGGTCTAATTTGAACCTAACGCTATTCGGTCAAATAATGTCATTATTTTGGCTTTTTAATTACGTACTGAAAGAGCGGTTGATGTTTTGGCACGATCCTTTTGTATGGTTAATTTTTGGGTTAGACCGTAAATAAGTGAAATGTCTGACAAATTTCATTTTGCCGCTTACACAGGGCGAGTGAACTGGCTTTCTATGAAACTGTAATTTCACTTACTGATTTAATGTCAGAAAAAGTCCTTATAAAAAATAATAATAACGGGTGTTTTTTTAGGAGGTTTGTTTTTCCGATAGATGTCGTTTTATTTTATGACAGTTGTTTTGACAGCTCAAAGTGGCATTTCTACTCAGTATTGTTTGGCAAATCATTATGAATAGGTTAACTCCAGAACAACGTTTTCAAATCGTGGAAATTTATTTTCAAAATCAGTGTTCAATTAAAAATGTTTATAGAGCACTTCGTGAATTTTATGGTGCACATAATCGTCCGTCAGAGACCACCATAAAGAACGTAATTACCAAATTTCGGTCTACATTCACTCTTTTGGATGCCAAGCCACCGACAAGAATGAGAAGAGTTCGTACAGAAGAAAATATTGCTGTCGTTGAGGCCAGTGTCGAAGAAAACGACAATTTATCGATTCGTCGTCGTGCTCAGCAAATTGGACTTTGTCCATCGACTTTATGGAAAATTTTACGTAAAGATTTGGGTTTGGTGCCATACAAAATTCAATTGGTGCAAGAATTAAAGCCACACGACCAACGTTTGCGCCGTGAATTCAGTGATTGGTCGTTAAATCAATTGAACGAAGATCCATTTTTTTACCGTAAAATTCTCTTCAGTGATGAGGCGCATTTTTGGTTAAATGGATACGTCAACAAACAAAATTGTCGCATTTGGAGCAAAGATAATCCACACGCCGTTCTAGAATTACCAATGCATCCTGATAAATGTACTGTTTGGTGCGGTCTATGGGCTGGTGGGATCATCGGTCCATATTTCTTTAAAAATGAGGAAGGACGACGCGTTACCGTGAATGGAAATCGATACAGAACCATGTTAAATGAGTTTTTGTTGTCAAATCTTGAAGATATGGATATGAATGAAATGTGGTTTCAACAAGATGGTGCCACTTGCCATACAGCACGTGAAACAATCGACTTATTGAAAGAAACTTTCAACGACAACATTATTTCGAGAAATGGTCCGGTGAATTGGCCTCCGCGTTCGTGCGATTTGACGCCACTCGATTACTTTTTGTGGGGATACGTGAAGTCATTGGTTTATGTGGATAAACCTCAATCGATTGACGCTTTGGAAACCAATATTCAACGTGTCATTGCTGACATACGCCCTCAAATGCTTGAAAAAGTGCTGGAAAATTGGACCTCCAGAATGACATTTGTGAAAAATAGTCGTGGTAGCCATATGCCAGAAATTGTGTTTAAATGTTAAATGCCAAAAAATTATCTACCAAATAAAAAAAAATTTTGGTCATTTCATAATTTTATATGTGTTTTATTCAAAAAAAAAATCGGCAACCTCTTAAAAAAACACCCTTTATTATCAAACGCACTTCCTCCCAGGTAACACATATGATATTTTTATATTGTAATGAATTTTTAAATTAGCAATTTCATAATTAATTCAGCTCACTGCAAACCTGAAATTTTTTACATTTTTTTACATTTTTTTTGGTGAATATATCATTTTTACTTATCGGTGCATGTTGTAAGTCAACTCATTAAGAGTTTGGACTACTAAACTTTATAGGCTCAATCAATTGATGAACCTAGCTGCAAAATCTAGCGAGACTGATGAAAACTGAGCAAAATTGTAATTAGTATTCATTTGGTTTGCTAAACCATATGCCAGCAAATGTGTTTAACATTTTTCGGGACCATAATTAGTAATAAGAGAGAACCAAAAATGCCAAAAACCTGCCGAAAATTAATGTACACTAGTAATTGATAGACCTCACTGCACAAATCATAGTCGGTTTGATGGCAACCAGGATACCTAAATGGAGACCATTGTGGTTTTGATGAGAACCGAGTAATATTTTAGTTAGTTATCATTTGAATGGCAAAATCATGGTAAAACACGATTCACACGTTTCTGGTCCAAACTTGACAATGCCTAAATTATATCAAGAATCTGAAAAATTAATGGGCAATTGATAGACTGAAACCCGCAATAGAATTGATGAGAACTAAACTAAATCTTGATTAGTAATTATCGGCGCTGTATGTGATCTTGTCAGTGTCAAAAATTTGAAAAATTAATCCTTCCTTACAAATGAGAGACCTAACTGAGAAGCAGGCATAGTTCGCCATCTTTCCGGTCACATTATATGGGATTAGAAGTAATTTTATCTAATTGAATCTTCATCCAAGGGCCACTTAATCAATTCATATTGCTTAATAAAACTTAAATATTTTTGGATTTTTTGGATTTCCAATTTCTAGTCCTTCGTCGTATTGCTCGGTTAATTCCGGGTCATTAATTGGATAGTTGCATCAAAATTTTTGTATATATATTGTCTCCCTTGGGCAGAATCTACACTGTTTGGTCGAGAAACAAATAGTACTGTTTCTACAGTCCAGATACACTAGATTTTTACCCATAAGGTTTTCGCCTATTAACCTATTAATACACCAAATCAGGTAGAGATTTGTTAAAAAATTGTATCACACGCTCTTGATTGCGCGTAATAACTGCTTCTCTTGGACTAAATATAAAGATTGACTTTGGACACTTTCTTTAAGTTTTCGCCGTATATTCCGCAGTATTTGGAATCGGGTCCTTGTACAAAATTGAATACCAACGTATTTAATTCAGCACTTGCTGTATCGTAAATTTACATGAAAATTTGATTCCTTGTTCTCCGAACAAGGTGCTGGTGGTGTCTGAGATGTCACGTTGAGCTCAAAGTTTGCGTTTTGGTTCGCGATCAACCGATTATGTTCTGAGCCGGTGGAAAAATATTTGTACAATGGATGTGTTATAATAATTCAAGCCGAGCGAGCAGAATTGGTCATACAGCGAGTGAAGGTTGTGTAGAGTCAACTAATCGGGTATGCTTAGAGTATTAAATTGTTTTTGCACACTCTTCGTAGATTGGCATTCATTTTAGAGTCAAATTTGACGAACCGAGAACACACGATGTAAGCACAGTTCACAAAGAAAGACGAAGCGTGCTTACCCTGCACGCTTCGATTACTTCCCTGCAATTACTCAGGTTGAATAAAAAGACACAAAGTATTTTTTGACAGTGCACTACTTGCTCGAGTTAAATTATAAAACAGGTCCAGTATTAGCCATTGTGTTTTGTTTGATGTAGATAAATGTTTTGGTGTTGTGATGATGATTTTGGATGTATTTCGATGTAATGACGATTTTGAACAAAACTTTTATTTTATTATTTTCAATAACACATTTGGCGCTGTTCGTACCTGTGCGGGTAAAATACATTGGATTGCAAAATTGTATTCGGAAAGTTTCAAGTTCCATTTTAGATACGGTTAGGGATTTTGGTTAAATTGCTTGTGAGGGGTTTGTCGTCTGTAAATATGATGAATTTTTAATATCTTATATGGGCGGAAATTATTGACTGCCCAGTAGATGGCTAACATTTCCTTTTCTATTGTTGAACAGTTGCGTTCGGATTTACTTAATGCTCGGCTTGCGTAGGCGATAGGGAATTCACCTTGTGGGCAAATTTGAGAGAGAATTGCACCTAAACTGTAGTCGCTACTGTCTGTAGTGAGAGTGAAGGGTCTTGTTAGATTTGGGCATTTTAGTATTGGTGAGTTGATTAAGCAGTTCTTCGAGTTTGCAATGCTTAGAGGTTACGCTATTCCAGAAAATTTTAGAATAAACCTGCGATAATAGTTTGCGAGGCCTAGGAATGATTGTGTTTCACGCATATTTCGTGGGAAAATTTTATACTGCATTTACAGTAGTAGGGTTCGGTTTAATATGAAGAAGTAAGTAATCTCTTTTTTAAGGAATCGGCATTTGGTGTATTGCAGTTTGAGATTGTTTTGATGACAGATTTCGAACACTCTTGCGACTGTTTTGGTCTTTTACATTTTTTCCATAGATTACATCGTCTAGATATATGAAACCTTGAGGCCTTGTAAACCTTGATTAACATGGTCGATTATTCACTGAAATGTTGTTTGAGAATTTTTTAAACCAAATGGCATTCGAGTAAATTCGAAGTGTCATAGTCAGTACAAATACATAGTAGTTTGCTCCTGGTATTTTAGGTACAGCGAGGAAAGGGCTGTTAAAAGGGCTGATGCTTGGTTGGATTTTGCCTTCATCAAGCATTTCTTGAACTTGATTTTTTATCTCGTCTTGTGAGTTTGTGCGAGTCGATAACGTTGATGTGGATTGGTTTGGAGTCAGTATATAGGTTAATGTTATGCTGTACTCCGTTGATGGTGGTTAGTCGCGGTCACCTTCTAGGAAAAATATGTCTCCATACTGTAAACATAAGTTCATTATAGTTAGGTTTTCTTTTGCATTATTCTCGATATCTAAATTTTCAGTGATACAAAGATGATACGTGCTTGTCGATCATCGTATTTGTTTGATAGATATTTGTATTGCAGGTTCTCGGATATTGTTTTTCATTTTGGCTGAAAATTTGTTAGTCCTACGTCGTCCGTTAAGGTGTTAGCTACTATAATTTAAGTCTTGTAATTAACTGGTTGTAAGAGTATATGGTGAGTGAATACACTTAGTTGTATTTCTGCTGCTTTACAGATCGTTAATTCGTTGGAAAGGCAATGAAATTTTGTTGTTGAATTTATTCGAAAATGGGATTACGTGCTTATCGATTTTTATAGTGTTGGTGCTATAAGAAATATCAGTTTTAAATTTTTAAAATCACAGCACAATATTCAAAAATGTTCATTTTTTAAATTTTCAAAACACGTGCTTATTAAATCACTCGCAGAAATTAAATGAAACAATGATGATTGGCATGCAAATTTTTTTTTGACTCTAGACTGAGCAGAGGAATTGTGACCTGTAGTTTTCCATATAAAATTAGAACGGTTAAGAAAAACTTCTATATGTACAAGGTTATCCAATTCAAGCTTGATAAAGTAAACTTAAAAAAAACACACAAAATATTCGGAATGTATTGTAATTTGTATTTCATTTTACAGATTGATCCTTGCCATTTTTAGTTAAACAAGATATCATTCAAATGTCCTCCACGGGACTTCTTACAGGCCTTGATTCTTTTGCGGTAATTTTCAATGACTTTTCGGCACATTTCGGGCGGTATCTCGGCCATTACCTTACGAATATTAGTTTTCAATTCGTCAAGAGTTTGAGGATTGTTTGCGTAAACACGATCTTTCGCGTAGCCCCACAAAAAGAAATCCAAAGGCGTTAAATCACAGGATCTTGGAGGCCAATTGACATCAGCCAATCGCGAAATCAAACGTCCAGGAAATTTCTCTTGCAAAAGATCTCGATTTGCTCGTGTTACGTGACTGGTTGCTCCATCCTGCTGGAACCACATATCGTCAAGATCATAATCTTCGATTTTCGTAAAAAAATAATCGGTTAACATGCGGCCATAGCGCTCAGAATTGACGGTAACGGTTCGTCCATGGTTGTTCTCAAAAAAATACGGCCCAACCACACCACCAGACCACAATGCGCACCAAACAGTGACTTTTTCCGGGTGTAATGGCTTCTCTACAATCAATTGTGGATTTTCTGAGCCCCAAATTCTACAGTTTTGCTTATTAACGTATCCATCAAGCGAAAAATGAGCTTCATCACTGAAGAAAATTTTGTTCGAAGCATCGACGGCCTGTTTTTCCAACACCCAATTTGCGTATGTTCTTCGTTGTCCATGGTCAGCAGGCTTTAGCTCTTGTGTCAAATGGACTTTATACGGATGAAGATGCAAATCCAGATGCAAAATGCGCCATAATGAGCCATAAGATAGGCCTAAATGTTGAGCTCGACGAGGAATTGACAAATTTGGATCTTCTTCCACACTTTCAGCTACAGAAGCGATATTTTCAGCATTGCGAATGTTTCGATGATGCACAGACCTTACAATATCAGTAACAGATCCAGTTTGTTCAAATTTATTCACTGTATTCAATATGGTTTGCTTTGTAGGACGATTATGACGACCATAATCTGCTCGTAAAGCGCGAAATGTGGATACGGCAGAATCACTATTTTTATAATAAGATTTAATAATTTTAACGCGTTGGTCGATTGTTAAATGCTCCATATTCTTAAATGGCAGAATGTCAACTAAATAAATGACAGCGTACTTGACGTTTATCTTTGACAGATGTCGGTATACAGATTTCTACTTTATCAACCTCGAATTGGATAACCCGTTACTTAAAACGGAGAAACGTGGGGTAATCTGTAAAGGTCGTGTAGAAAAAAAGATTTGGCTGATCCCTCCGTTTTATCTATTATTTTCATGTCTTAAAGAAACGAGATAATTCAAAATCACACTAGGAAATCAATATAATGGTCTGAGACGCAGGCTCTTATTATGGAACTATAAAAGTAATTTTTGAAACATTAAAAATGACGTCCCAGTTATACAATAATATCCTGGAAGATTTCCCGCAGTTCCTTAATCTTTTTAGACATCCTGATAATGGCACGATCTAAACAGCAGATATCAACCGAACCTAAATCCAAAACCAATACATACAACCTTTGATTATAGCTTCCCTATTCGCCGGACTTGTGTAATAACAAACAATCACTTATTGTGGCACTAAAAGCAGCTAGGATTGTTGTTTTAATTTAAAATTAAAACGTGTTTATTGGAAAGGACATTCATTTTTGCCATAGCTTCACTCCGAAAAATGACTGACCAAAGTCAAATAAAAATATCCTGGTAAAACCTTATGCATTTAGGAACCCAGTCAGTCCTGGGCCTAGATTTTGCAAAAAATGACGAGTGACGAGGATGTCAGCTTGAAATATCATTTTGTTTAACTTGCATTTGTTCGTATGAGTTGTCGGCTAGATACATGGCCAAATTATGTGTATGAAATAGTACGTAATTTACTTCTTAGTAGTGATATATTTCAAGTAAAATTTACTTCTGAAGTATTACATCAAGCTGGAGCGTCTTATATGCCCAAAATTACTTCGATTGCAACTTCCGTATGTTCCACTTATAGAAAAGCATCTGGCCATTGCTTACGTAGGTTCCGGGATTTAAGTTAATTCGTAAATTTTGTTACTGATGCGACGCAGTTATAGTTGTGTATAGTTGACGTATAGTTGTGTTTCGTGGTATTCATATTCATATGCACGAGAGGGCAAATCGGGTTTGATTTGGGCGATTTTTTTAATTGGTTGTTGAAACCTGATTTCGAATAACCTTTCGGTTTGACCTATATAGAAGTACGGACAGTCTGAAATTTAATACAAGATACTAACAAAATTTAGAAATTAATTTTAAATACTGGAACTTACGTGACGAATGGCTGGAGGCTTTTCGAAAACAGGGGCTTACGTCAGTTGTGGTCAAGGAAATGTTTGGTATAAAAGACGTTCAAAAGTCGATTTTATTGACGACGACGCCTGCGCATTAATATAGTAAAATAATTAAATTAAGAATTAAATTTTAATCTAAAAATAAAAAGGAAAAAACCGAACCCTAAAATATTTCAACATGAAATTTTCTAGATATCGAATATTCTTTTTGTATGGCATTCTCAATTACAAGTGTTTAGTACATCCTTCGATATCGAAACTGATTAATCACCTTGGATCGAATTCAGCAAACTTTTCTCATAACTTCCTGTTTCCGTTTCAAATTTAAATAATCAAACCACTCATCAAATTAACCTAATCCACGGTTCTGGCTGCCCCTGAAAATTATTTTTAAAAGTTTTATAATTTGAAAGATTATTTGTTCTCAATCATTTTTGATATAAATTTAATCTCGTATTTGTTTGGTTTTATTTTTTATGTGTTTATTCGACAAGTTTAATTTGTCGTGGTCTGACTTATCGGAAAAGCTACTTTTTATAGATTCATTAAAATGTCTCAAATATTTTTAGTATGTGCATCCTCGTATGTATACAGAATCTTTTAGAGATGGAGCATTGCGATTGAAATAAAATTTGCTCTTATAATTTTTATTTGAGCGCTTCAATTGATGATTTTGCTTTTTATGTGATCAAAGTTATCGTATTTTTACGTATTTTGCCATTAGTTCTGGGTAATAATAGTTTTTATTATCAGTTAATACAAAACAAAAATAATAATTTTCCGTTTTCCATGGTTTTCATTAAATTCCCTATGTTGTGTGTTATTAAAAATTTTTATTTCGTAGAAACGATTTTTATATATCTCTATAACTCTCCAATGATATTTGATGAAATTTTCTAGATTTTATTGCATTAACGACAGAAAATTTTCATTGAATTTGTGTAGTATACACAATCGAAATTACTTAACGTATTGTATTATATAGCCTCATATTTAGTTTTACGGTTATTAAAGTTACATACATACTGATGTTTTATGTTTTTTTATTTTATTTTACAGATCCGCAAGAGCAGCTCTATATCAAAAATATGTGTTTATACGCGATTGTCGAGTTATTGATCTCGTGCAAAACGTATCCACATATTGGTAAAAAGGATGACAACTTCTTTCATGCCACACGGTTGAATACAATCTCAATGGATTCAATCAGGTACGCACATCGAATAAATTTCATAAAACTTTTCTGATATCTTTATTGAGATCTTAGAAGATATAAACATACGTTATGTTTTACGTATTATATAAATGAAAAACCATAAAATCATATAACATATTTTTTCCCGTTTGCTTGTATTCTTTTATAGCCTAAAAAAATTACATAAAATTCAACTTCTAATACCAAACTCAAATATTTTCTATCAACCAAATTTAGAGCGTACGTTTAGCTATACCGATGAAAAATTTGATAACATAATTGGAACAAATAAATTTTTATTGAATCAAATTGGTATGAATTTTATATGGCAATTAGTTGAGGAGAATGCTGTTGTAACGAATAATTCGATCAAAAATTCACGTTATTTTATTGAGGAGCTTAAAATCGATATAAGAAGTAGTTTACAATTAATTTACGATGTATTCTCATTGTGTATTGATAATGTAAGTAAGATTTTCATTTTTGAGTATTTTGAAGTTTATATTTGATTAGATATTTGATTAGATCCCAAAATTTTAAATCGGTTTAACATTATATTATTTTTTCAACAGGAAAATTACGTACTTGTATTACCGCACTTGATAAAATTATCGGAAATTTGTGAAAAACGGGAACAATTTAAATGGATTAAGGATACGATGTTATTGCTGCAAGAGAAAGTTCCAATGGAAGATACAATATCTCATCAGGTGAGTTAATATAAAATTTTGTAAATATAAAGAAAAATTATTTTTATTATACAAGGTCATATTAAAATGACATCAAGTACCACATTAAATTTACCAATTTTATTATTCTAAAATATATACAAGTTTATTTACTTTATGAAATACACTCTGGTACACAAAAAATGGACCACCAAATTTTTGTAAACAATTTTGTATTTCTAAATGCTTATTTGTTTTGAACTATGCTTGCCATCAATAAACTCGTTAAATTAATTAAATCAATTAGATGAAGTGATGCACGATGAAATTAAATCAAATAAATACAATACTAATGTGAGACCCTTCCTAAATAATTAAAATCCAACAATAAGCTATCAGAGTTGCCATCTTTTCGATGAAGAAAGTTTGCACCGATAGCATTTTAATTATATTTTTCGTTTATGCCATGTCAACTATGTTGGGAATCAAATTGGTTTAATGGTGTCTAAAAGTGCTAATTTATCCATTGATTTGATTAACTATTGTTCAACCTCCTCTTCAAATTGTCCAAATGGTTCTAATGAGTCTTATATGTTGTCCATGTCATCTTAAAGTGTAATTCGGTACTTCCGTAATTTAACAAAAATACGCATTGTTTTATTTCTCCTTCCAATATTTACAGAGTTGAGTTGAATCTAATATAGTCAGAATTAACAAATTTTTGAAGATTTTAACAAAGAATAAATTTTCGGGTCAATCATTAAAATTGGGAAAATCAATGTTCTTAAATAAGTAGAATATGTGTAAAATTGAAAATATTGTAGCGAAACATTAAACCAACTGAAATAATAAAATTGCAGTCAATGGCTACTAACACCTGCCTATATATTTTTTACTTACATACTAATCTACATTTTTCTCTATCAGTGTACGAAGAGTATGTAAAGTAAAAAACAGTAAACTACTCTATGCATATAGGCTCATTTGGCATTTCAGAGCTTATGCTCGGTGTACATTAGCCGGAGTAAGCCTACTTGTCCGGGATGAATTAAAATATAGACCCTACGTACGACTCAAATTTTAGATAGTATTTTTTTCTATATGATACTAAAGATTTTTCTAGCTCCAAACATTCTTGATTTATTTTTTATTTTTGCAAAATCATGAATTTACGAATTTTTTCATTTATTGTTCATTCTTGAAATGGTTGTATCTCAAATCATTGACATGGTGAAAATTTTAAACTAAATTTAAAGGGTAGATTTTCATTAACTTTACTCTCTTTTCTTTACTTTTCATTTGTAATCTACATTGATTTAATATAAACGTGACGTGTTGAAGAATTTTGGAAAAATCTGTTAACTATCTCGATTCTTGATTTATCGGATTTCTTACACCTACCATCTTGAGTTGCAGACCGATACTTATGAAACAAGTTATGTCGTAATTAATTTTCTTGATACAAAATTTAAAACTAATGTTCAATTAGTCTTCTACGGTGTCACGAGTTTGACTGATGCAAAGAGTTGAGTTTGATTTTGGATTTTTTTTGTTTTTGGAGAAAGTAATGAAATTTGGTGTCACAGAAAAATGACTAGCTGGTGTACTTTCGGGTTAATAAACGGGGCTAAAGGTGTTTAGTATGCTCAATTTGCAATACGATAAACTTACGTTGTAAGCGATTGTTCAGAAAAATTTCCCCCCACCAAACATTAAGTGTACTTTTCCCCCACCAAACACTAGGAAAACCCCCACCAAATACTAAGTGCACATTCGAGATAATAAGGATCTAATATAACCGAAAGTCATCATCCTTGAAAAGTTATAGGAGCTAACGATACCGGTGTCAAGTATTTAACATTTATTAAAAGTGTAGCTACACAAGTTAACAAATAACAAAAGTGTAGTTACCCAATAACATTAAATGTGTAGCTAACAAAAAATATTGCGGAGTTGAATTTTCAATTTTTCTCATTAAAAACAGATTTTTCTAAGAAAATGAAAAACGATTATACAAATATAATTAAATAATTGGTTTTTATTCATTGAACATTGTAGAACTCGGTCTCGAATATATTTGATGGCCATTTACACGTGATGCTAGAGATATCTGCTCAAATCTACTTTTTCGATGCGTTTATACATAATTCTAGAGATGTCTACGCAAATCTGGTTATACCGGCATTTTGGGGATACTTCTCACAATTTTTATTGATACGCGGTATATCGATGTGACCCTCGGAGAACTTTTTATCGAATTTGTAAGAAAATAAAATTATGGAAAGTATACCTACAGTCTTGTGGATGTTTGATGACCATTAACACATAATTTTAGAGATGTGTAGGCAATTCTTATCTTAGGCTAATCTTATTGTGTAAATACACTTTTGTTATTTGTTAATTTGTGTAGCTACACTTTTGATAAATGTTAAATACTTCACACCGGTCTAATGGTGTTTAGTATGCTCAATTCGCAAAACGATAAACTTACTTGGTAACCGATTTTCCATACAATTTTCCCATGTCCTAGGAAGACCCCCACCAAATACTAAGTGTCGAGATAATAAGGATCTAATATAACCAAAAATCAATTTCCCTTGAAAAGTTATAGGGGCTTAGGGTGTTTAGTATGCTCAATTCGCAATACGATAAACTTACGTTGTAAGCGATTATTTCCAGTATTTGGTGGGGGTTTCCTAGGACATGGGAAAATTTTATGGACAATCGCTTACAACGTAAGTTCATCCTATTGCGAAATGAGAATACTAATACCCTTAGCCCCTAAATCTTTTCAAGGGGTGATGCTTTTTGGTTAGATTAGATCCTTATTATCTCGAATATACACTTAGTGTTTGGTGGGGGTTTTACTAGGACACGGACAATTTTATGGAAAACCGCTTACAACGATAATTTATGGTATTCCGAATACATTTATCATTTGGCGGGGTTTTTCTAAGGCACGCGTATTTTTTAATGGAAAGCCGCTTACAACGAAAATTTATCATGTTACAAATTGCGCGTACTAAACAACCTTAATCCTGCCAACTATTCACATGATGATAATTTCCTGTTAGTTTGGTTCTATATTAACCCAATTAATTGATTTGCTTAATTATTATTAATAGTCTGGACTAGCATTATAAGTCTTTTTAAAATTATAATTCCAATATTGTAAAGTTATCGAATAAAAGAAAAATGTTAGGTAACAGCACATTCACATAAACAAGTTAAATTTTATCTTTATCGTTTTATACGAATAAAGTATATTACACTCACTTATTCATATAAAGATATTTAGGATTTAACAAAATATTCATAATTGTGTACACAAGTATGAAGTTTATCCTAAACCTTCCTAATTTTAATTTTTAGGATAGTTTAGGAAATAGTACATGGAAATGATTTTGTTTTGATGTTGTCAGAATCAGCCATTTAACATAGACTCCGAATTAAATTAGCCCTAAAAATATAGCGACTTGGTCGAAATTCAATCATAGGTTCAATAATGGACAAATTGCTATTGTTAAAAATTATTATTAAAAACGACAACTGGTTTTGATAACACATTACCATAACGTGAACTGAAGATAAACATAAAATCTTTTCTATGACATGAAAATTGACGTTTAATACGCGGGAACTAATATGGTTTAGTTCATATATATTAGAATTACAAATTGTTTAAAGTAAAGAGATAAAATTTATTAATTTATTCCCACACTCCAAAGTTTGCTTACCTTTGGAAAGTAAGAACTATTAGTGGCGAACTCAGACAATATTAAGCGCGGACTTAAAAAATCAACTTTATTTAATATTTTTCGTAAATGTCGGTTGTGCTTGCAATTATATAATATGTGTGCAATTTCGTATCTCCGAGTATTAATTTTCCGCTATTGAAATCCCATAACAGCAAACATTGAACCGAAACCCCTCCTTACTTGAATTGATTTCCCTTTTATATTTCCACCTTACAAGCTTTACATAAATTATCAATAAGCATATACTTCAAATTTGTTTTTCATCCATGTTATCATTTTAAGGTAAAAAATGCTATTTATATAAATATATAGTTATAGATGCAAGAGGAATATTGCTCCTACATAAAAATGTAATCTCTAATGCACGTATGTATGTATGTGTATACAAGCCAGGTACGTTGGCGAAAAGTAATTAAAATTTAAGTCTTGTTTTTCCAAGTTTACATGTAATCCTTTTTTAAACTTCAATAATTCCTTATAAAGCTTTTCGACCGACCGAACAAATTTCACTATCAATATAGCATACAATTTTAGATCAATATGTACAGATTTAGATTAATCTCTTAATATCGATGTATTTAAATAATGCCTTATGGACTTAATGCAATATTTGCTTAATTCATGATTATATACAGCAACGTGTACCACTTGTACTTAAAATATTAAAAATTGATCTCCATTTTTATTACTTTTGATAAAAGGAAACACATATGAAAATGTAAAGTCTATAATTATTTTATAAAGATTTGTATCTTCATCTTTTCTCGTATATATGGGGAACGTTATATACAGGAAAAGCTTAATATTCATATTATGTTGTATATTTTTAGCATAAAAAAGTATGCACAGTATAATAATCGCAAAAAATAACAACATACGTTATTTTAGTGTGTTATCAAATTTTATCATTTTTACAACTGATGATACTAAGGATACGAGTACATTTTATATTATTTTTTAAATTTTTTATAGATATTCTACATGCAAAAGTAACATAAAAATCCAAACGAATTTCAACAACAAAACCCTATTGATTTTCATTTATGGTGTATAGGTTTTATGTTGATGTTGTCTATTTTTATGTTTTCCAATAATTTCTAATCGTTTGCAAAAAATCAAAGTCGAATAGAAATAAAAAAAAGAATTTGTTCAAAACACAAGAGAATATTATTGTATCATACAGTAGTGCTTTTGCTCTTAACGATGAATTAAGACTGATAGGTGAACATACATGTTCTCGTATATATATAAAACGTTTTACCTTCACCAGTTACAAGGGAGATTTGTTTTATATGGTTAAAGGTGCTTGAGTACATAATTTATATTTATTGATTTTGGTTCGGCTTTTTAATGGATATTTAGCATTTAATCGTTTTGAACTTGAGTTGGGGACGCCCGGTTAGTAAATATAACTAAATTTTATACTCATGATAATTCTAAATTTAAATATAATATTAAGGATGTGACAGCAATAGGGAACTGGATTTACTTCTTCAACAACAAAATGAAACATCTAAAAAGCCTTATTCAATCTACAAGAAGGATGGAAATGCTATGAATGTCGCAGTAAAAGCATTGCATTGAGACAAGTCCATTTGTTGCTATTTCGAGATATTTAAGGGTTTGTGTTTCAATTAATTTAAAAATATTCGTAAGCGGTAATAAACTTATTTTATATTTTTTGTGGCCTTATTTAATGTAAATTTAATATGCAATAATGGTTATTCCTGTTACCTGGAAAAAACAATGGTTTTGGTATGCGCCAATGGACTTGCCTCACTTTCAAAACGAATGATTTGTGAAAAACATTGATTTTCTATGAATGCAGTATTAATTAGAATTAATTATACTAACAAAAAATTGATAATTTTATTCTTATTTATTTTAATTCAATATTATTTTCATTACTCTTTATAAACGTTACAATAAAACAAAAATTTAAATTAATTTTGATATAAAATGTGGATAAAATAAAAAAATTTTTTTAGTAATAATCCAACTTATATAAGTATATCGTTTACTTTAGATACTGAAGATTTTAAAGTATTCATGATGAATGGGTCGTATATATGGTAATAAATCCTGCATATCTTTATATTTTCCCTTAGTAATAGGTCTAGTTTTCTCATATAAAGATGGTAATATTATTTTTCCGAAATTACTTGGTCTACCCCGTTTTGATGATAAATCAAGAGTTTTAAATTGTGAATCTTTTTGCTTCGCTGTTTTATAAAACAATTTATATGGCGCGTTTCTTGAAAACCTTATCCATGAAATATTCAGCCAATTGACAGTTTCTCCATCAGTATTTTTTTTCGATTGAAAATTGCTTAGTGTGTTTCCGACATTTTTCTATTAATTTGTAATAGTCCTGGGGAATATACAGCATATTAATTTTTCGAATCACCATTTCTACAACTCCAAAATCGCGATCGTTTGGCAAGAATGAATGTCCTGACAATAAAAATTTATGGTCAATAATATTTATATTATTATCGCTTGACTATAATTTTCATCCACAATAAGACTATGTTTATGTTTCTATTTTGACCAATGCACATATCACTATACGCGATAATGTGTTTTTGAGTTGTTATATTTTGTAGGTGTCTTAAACAGCAAGAAGCTACTTCTTGCGATCCTCTAGATGCTATTGTTTCATCCCAGGTATACATATGAACTCTATATCGTCATGTAAATAATGAAAACCTTGATTCAAAACATACATGTTTCGCTTATAATAAGCGATAGAAACTGTTAGTTTAGGGTACGGTAATGCTATTTGCAAATCAAAAGTAAAAGCGAAATACTTCTCTGGGTTATTTGAGGCTAACTGTGTAGCTTCCTCCAATGACTTTCTAGCTAGTTCGTCAGCTTTCAAATGAGTCATGTTGTTCCATCAGGTTTGATTTTTCTTCAATATTACATAATGTTTTAATTTTCATATTAAGCGAATCCCATTTTTGGCACGTGTCTTTACGTGAATGATGAAAATTCAAATTCAATTCTTTGTTAAAAATATTTCTATAAATTTTCTCCTTAACATAGGTTGTATTATTTTTGTTACATTTATCCACGTATAAATTATAAATTTTTCTAATATTTAACTCAGGATTTAAATATTTCGTGTTTGGATTGTGCGATCTTGTACAGTGACTTTCAAATTGTGGGAAACTTTGAATATGTACTTTCACAGCATTTACTTCTCTTTCGTTGTTTTTCTGCAAGAACTTTTCTTTTCGTTAAATTATTTAAAATAATTTCATTTGGCTTTAAACCATCTTCACTTTCAGATGTCAGAGTCCTTTAGTCAGGATAAACTAAAAATAATAGTGTGACAAGTAAATATCTTATTTAATTTTTACTTACCGGTTTCATTGTCCGATTCAACTAAGAAGTTATAATCATCATTAATATCCTACTGTGAGCAAAAAGTAGTAAGACTTTTTAATTTAAATTTCGCGCGGAAAACAATTCGTCGAAATATTTTTTTTTCTATGTTGGTATGACTATCAGTGACATCTGTGCCAAATGTCACATCAAAATAATCATTATTGTTTAGTATACGCTTGTCTTTCTGAAGTACAAAAAGTGCATTCGGCTATTTTTGCAATGAGTGCAATTATTCAACAAAGAAGTTCCATTAAATTTTGTGTGCGGAATCAATTTTGTGGTGTCGAAACGTTCAGAATGTTGCAAAAGGCCTTCGGTGACAATTGTATGTTGCAAGCAAGTGTTTTTGATTGGTACAAATTGTTCAAAGAGAGTCGAGAACGTGTTGATGACAAATCACGTCTAGGACGGCCATCAACATCAACTGATGATCAACACGCTAATAAAATCTATCTAACAGTCAGAGACCTTACTGGCATCGTTGAAATATCGGACGGATCAGTGAAAACCATTTTGAAAAAACATTTGGGCCTAAGAAAAGTGTAAGCACGATTGGTTCCAAAATCATTCAATTTTTTGGAAAAACAGCGTCGCGTTGACGTCTGTGAAACAATGCTTTCCGACTACCAGGATGTCATGAAACGTATTATAATCGGCGATAATGGCGATGAGTCTTGAATCTATGCTTACGACCCGGAAACGGACGATCAATTGGCCGAATATCGTGCCAAAGATGAGCCGAAGCCGAAAAAACCACGTCAAAGCAAGCGAAAAATCAAGGTGATGTTGACAGTTTTCTTCGATTATCGAGGTATGGTGCACTCCGAATTCCTTCCGACCGGCCAAACTGTCAACAACTACCGGAACACACTATTTGAGTGTTATGCGTCGTTTGCGCGAAGCTATTCGTAAAAAGAGGCCGGAATGATGGGTCGACAACTTTTGGTTTTTGCATCACGATAATGCACCTTCTCATACTGCATTGGTTTTACGTGATTTTTTCGCCAAAAATTCCACATCGTTCCGCAACCACCGTATTCGTCTGATTTAGCTCCGTGTGACTTCTGGCTGTTCTGCAAACTCAAACGACCGCTCTGGGGAAACCGTTTTGAGTCAATTGAAGACATTACACGTGAATCGCTACGCGCATTGGAGGCTATTCCGGAAATTGACTTTAACAACTGTTTCGAGGATTCGAAAAAACGTTGGCACAAGTGTATTGAGGCCGGGGGGGGGGGATTACTTTGAGGGGAACGAAATAGATTTGGAGAAATAAATAAAGAATTTTAAAATGATGAACAAAGTCTTACTATTTTTTGCCCACAGTATGTTGTAGTTTTTAGTTCTTACTTATTGTGAGAATTTTTTAACTTTTTTAGAAATATCGTTTTCGAGAATAATCTCTTCTTCGGTTTAATTTTTACTACTATTACATAATTTATTTTGAAGCTGTTTATATACTGTTGCTAGGCGCTGCTGTTTGGCACCTCCTTTGTTTTTAAGTCATGGATAATAAGTCCTAAATTTTATTGATTTTTGTGTTGATTTTGTCGTTAAGTAAATTGTTGGTGTTTTTGTTTTTGTATATTTTCAGGGTGTGAATTTTGGCCGCAATTTGACTCATAACTCATGAGAAATTTGTATACGTATTCAGTATACAATTGTCTCATGACTCATGAGTCAAATTGTGCCCACAATTTTTACCACGATCTTCTAACCTGTTTAATTTCGGTCCTTTTTTGATTCTGTGCAGAATGGTTACATTTTTATTGATTTTAATGTAGCTATGATTTTAAGTTTTTATGTGTTGTGTCATTGATGTGTTCTTTGTATCTTATTTGAAATGGGCGTCCTGTTTGGCCTAAGTATGGCGACCTCCAGTTGTATTTAGCCTTACATGCGTATACGGATCTCTGCACAGATGGATCCATGTTTCTCTATACTGCAAGGTTGGAGTCGGAGTCTTTTGTGAGAAGCTTTTGCCAAAACTAACAAGACCCTGCCTTTTTGGGGAACGTGCGAGAAGGCTGGATATACAGACAAATGTCTTTTCAGAAGTTGCATGGACGAAGATAAGGAAGAGACTGTAGATAACTTCCTATGCTCGTGTCCGGCACTATCATACAGAAGGCATATGTATTTGGGCATGTACGGTATGGCCAGCCTTTCAAATATCGTACTGTGGAGTGCGAAATATTTTGGGCTACGTACGTAGCTCTGAATGGTTTTGAACAGGGGTAAAGGGAAAATGGACACAGGATCCTTGTGGTGTCACAGCCGGCCACTACTGGTCTAATTGTTCGGAAGTAGCCACTCCAACCTAACCTAACCTTGGCGTAAGTAAAACACACATATGGTGGATGTGGTTTTTCGATCTTGATATGTTCAGCCAAGTGAACCAAAACCATGAACAAAATCCAGCTAATTCGAAATGTAAATATATGTACAAGGTTATCCAATTCAAGCTTGATAAAGTAAACTTAAAAAAACACACAAAATATTCGGAATGTATTGTAATTTTTATTTCATTTTACAGATTGATCCTTGCCATTTTTAGTTAAACAAGATATCATTCAAATGTCCTCCACGGGACTTCTTACAGGCCTTGATTCTTTTGCGGTAATTTTCAATGACTTTTCGGCACATTTCGGGCGGTATCTCGGCCATTACCTTACGAATATTAGTTTTCAATTCGTCAAGAGTTTGAGGATTGTTTGCGTAAACACGATCTTTCGCGTAGCCCCACAAAAAGAAATCCAAAGGCGTTAAATCACAGGATCTTGGAGGCCAATTGACATCAGCCAATCGCGAAATCAAACGTCCAGGAAATTTCTCTTGCAAAAGATCTCGATTTGCTCGTGTTACGTGACTGGTTGCTCCATCCTGCTGGAACCACATATCGTCAAGATCATAATCTTCGATTTTCGTAAAAAAATAATCGGTTAACATGCGGCCTTAGCGCTCAGAATTGACGGTAACGGTTCGTCCATGGTTGTTCTCAAAAAAATACGGCCCAATCACACCACCAGACCACAATGCGCACCAAACAGTGACTTTTTCCGGGTGTAATGGCTTCTCTACAATCAATTGTGGATTTTCTGAGCCCCAAATTCTACAGTTTTGCTTATTAACGTATCCACCAAGCGAAAAATGAGCTTCATCACTGAAGAAAATTTTGTTCGAAAAATCAGCATCGACGGCCTGTTTTTCCAACACCCAATTTGCGTATGTTCTTCGTTGTCCATGGTCAGCAGGCTTTAGCTCTTGTGTCAAATGGACTTTATACGGATGAAGATGCAAATCCAGATGCAAAATGCGCCATAATGAGCCATAAGATAGGCCTAAATGTTGAGCTCGACGAGGAATTGACAAATTTGGATCTTCTTCCACACTTTCAGCTACAGAAGCGATATTTTCAGCATTGCGAATGTTTCGATGATGCACAGACCTTACAATATCAGTAACAGATCCAGTTTGTTCAAATTTATTCACTGAATTCAATATGGTTTGCTTTGTAGGACGATTATGACGACCATAATCTGCTCGTAAAGCGCGAAATGTGGATACGGCAGAATCACTATTTTTATAATAAGATTTAATAATTTTAACGCGTTGGTCGATTGTTAAATGCTCCATATTCTTAAATGGCAGAATGTCAACTAAATAAATGACAGCGTACTTGACGTTTATCTTTGACAGATGTCGGTATACAGATTTCTACTTTATCAACCTCGAATTGGATAACCCGTTATATAAACGGCAATGGCTGGCATAATGAAAGTATACAGAGGTGCAGTTTATGATATAAATGTCATCTAGTTAAAATTAAAGCTAAGCAATTTGATATTACTGAATACTGTATCTTAAATTAAATTTCCCAAAATATTTGGCATTTTAAATTCTGTCAAATACAATTTAATGAAATTCCAGATATTCTCCCCCCATTGAACATGGTTGTGTTCAATCAATAAGTAATTGAACGATTTTACTGACTGGCCTTTGTAAGGTCTTTGCTGTGTGTAATGTTACTACACATAAGAGCCCGTCCTTTCCTGGATGAACTTCGATGATTTTTGCCTTTAACCGTTCACAAGGAGGTAAGTTGTCCTCCTTCACCAACACGAGGTCATCTATTTGAAGATTTGGTTGGTTGTGTTGCCACTTGCTTCTTTGTTGTAATGTGTGGAGATATTCTTTTGAATATCGCTTCCAGAAGCTGCCGATACGCTTTATAATTTGCTCCCATCTTGTAAGTCGGTTATCAGGTACTATTTCTAAATCAGGGTCTGGTAAAGATGTGAGAGTTGCTAAAATCGGAAAGTGTCCTGGAGTTAAAACATCTATACTGTTCGGATCATCTGATTTTATTTGGCATAATGGTCGCGAGTTGTGGATGGCTTCAATCTGACAAGTTAACGTAACCATCTCCTTGAACGTCAAATCGGTGTTTCCCGTCACACGAACGAGATGCGCCTTCATCGACCTGACTTCTGCTTCCCATAACCTGCCAAAATTTGGGCTAGCTGCAGGAATGTATTTCCAAGAAATACCGGTTTCATTAAGATATTATGAAATGGTTATTGATGGAGTGGTATTATTGATTTTGCCAATATTGGAATAAAATTTATTTATTTTTCGGGAAGCTCCATCGAAATTTGTGCCATTGTCTGAGTTTATTCCTGTGGGGAATCCTTGTCGAGCAATGACTCGTTTTAGGGCGGTCAGGAATGAATCAGCGGTCAATTCCGACACTATCTCTAAATGGATTGCCTTTGTTATCATGCCGACAAACACAGATATGTACGCCTTTATGAATTTTGCTCCTCTCCCCTTTTTAGATGCAATGGAAATTGGCCCACAGAAGATCAAAGACACCAACTCTACTGAAGGGCCTGGCTACAGTAACTCGTGATTTGGGTAAAGAACCCATCAGTTGGCTGCTGGTAGTTGCTCGCTGCTGTATGCATACTTGGTACTTGTGTGCAATTCCCCGTATCATACTTCTACCGTAGATTGTCCAGTATCTTTGTTTGAGTATAGAGAGGATAATAAGGAAGGACGGGGATGAAGATATTTTTATGGTAATAGGTTGCTATCATTTTGCTTAGGATATGAGAATTTGGCAAGATTATAGGATGCTTCGATGCAGTGTTGCCAATTTTCCCATGGAAGAACACGATTTTTGTAGAATTCCTATCTTTGCTGCATAATGTTTCTTTTGACACCATAATATGCTCGTTCCGCAGATTGTAATTCCTTGACTGTGAGTGCCGTGAACGGTCTGTTCTCCTTATCTTTTGTTTTACAATTATTGACGAAACGTATACAGTAACTGAGTACACGTCGAATCTTTCGCCATGATGAAATACGCCCAAACAAGAGTTCCATCGTCTCATTGCCAGTTTGTAAGTGTAAGCATTCCACCCAATTTTTATGCTCTTCTTGTTGCACAATTTCATCATTTGAGGAAGTTGAATGGTTGCTTTCCACAGTGATCTCTTGTCTTTCAACCATCCTGGTCCATTTCACCAAAAAGTGTATACTTTTAGGTTTTCTGGAAACATGTCCCGGCTTGCACAGTCTGCAGGATTCTCGGCTGATTTTATATGACCCCACTTACTTCTCGACCAGGTACAGAGAATTTCCGATATTCTGTTGGCGACATATGTCTTCCAGCGACGAGCTTGATCCGATAGCCAGGCTAATACAATGTTGCTGTCTGTCCAACCAAATTACTTTATTTAGACATCTGAGAATTCTTTTCTCACCTTTGCTAACAATCTGCTCAGTAGAACTGCTGCACATAACTCCAATCTTGGCAACGTAACCTTTTTAATGGTGTCACTTTTGTTTTTGATGTCCGAAGATTCACTCGTATATTTCCATTATAATCCTGAACCCTGCAGTACACGACAGCCGCGAATGCTGCCTTGCTCGCATCACAAAATCCATGCAATTGAATGGATTTAATGTTCCATGAGATATGCCTTGGTATGCTGATTTGCTTAAATTGGCCAAAATGGTTTCGAAGTTTATACCATTGAGTCACGATGTCCGATGGTAATTCATCACCCCAACCTAATTTGTGAAGCCACAATTTTTGAAATAATAACTTTATTTTTATTATTGATGGAGAGAGCCGCCCAAGAGGGTCAGAAACTTTAGAAGATTCTGACAGTAGTGTTCTGTTGGTATATTTGATGTTGTCAGGTAGAACTTATGAACCATCAAAAACTGTTGTAAGTTTGGTTGACGTGCCAGAACCTCTCAAAACTGCGTGATATGGCAGATAGCAATGACAATTGTTATTTGAAACTAATTCTCGATCACAAATTTTTTCCATCTCATCTAGCTTTTCGTAAGTATCCATGAACTCAGAGTATAGTTGCTTATATTGAAAGTCCTTTATCATTCGCCGCTCGACCGATTTTAATCTCTGGATGGCTTGAAATGCTGATTGACCGATTACAGGACCGGGTAATTTGAATAGTAAAGCAACCTCATATCTTCCGTCCTTTTCTCTTGGTAACGTTTGTTTTAAAATGTTCCTCAATTTCACATTCTTCCTTAAACTGCACACTAGTAGAAATATCTAGGTCTTCACAATCGAAAAATTTCTTTAACGTTTGATCAATGCTATCTTCATCGACCACAATATTAAAATTGTATATGTCAGAGGTTTTGTTACTCGACCCTCCTGATAATACCCATCCAAACGCAGCGCTATGTCTATAACTCGTTGATTTCGGCAAAATTAGGATCGGCTAATTGCAGATTTTGTAAATACTCATAATTTTTCATATTAAATGCTGCCACTGGAAATATGGTGTTCAACTTGGCAATACCGGATACCGTGAATTTGGCATTTGCTCTTGGTAGTCATAATTTTTGTATGGATGCTTCCGAAATAAATGACGCCTGGGAACGAGAATCCAAAAAAATCCTACATAGGATAAACTTCCCAGTGGCGTCCTTCACCTTGGCTAGAGCGGTTGGTAAAATGGTAGAAAAACATTTTAAATTTGTGGCAAGATTGACCTTCACGACAACCGATGGTTGTACCACATTCCGATGTCTCGTCATCCACTTGAACATTGTTAAGCTTTACTACGGTTTGACTAGGTGTTGTGTAGTTGCTTCTCACTTTGCTTTGGTTATTATTGTACGAAACGAGTAAATTATCATGCACTAATGTATGATGTCGCCGTTTACATTGTTTATATCCAAATTTTGAACTGCATGATGTAACCCGGCGATTTTGCGATAGACAGTTATAACATATTCCATTGGTTTGTACCACTTCCCTCCTAGAGGTTGTATCTAATTGTTGAAATTTCTGACAAGTAGCCAAATGATGATCTTCATTACACAAACCACAGGGAGGTGATTCAACTGACGCGACATTGTTATTGGTAGATCGTTGTGTTATGAAGTTCGTCGATTTAGGCCTTTCACTTGAAAGAGAAGCTTGATTTCGTCACATTCTTTTTCTAAAAACTTCATGAATTCGACTAGTGTTGGAAAATCCTTTTCTGAAGATGCTTTTACCCAGGTTAGATTTGTTTCCTTATCCGATCTTTCGAGCATCGAATGGATTAACCAAAGGTCTCGCTTTTGTGCCTCATCACCCAATGCCTCCAAACATCCGTTGCCTCAATTTGTGTCTTTGATGGATTGACATACAGCCAAATAATGTGTTTAAGAGCTTGGAAATGATACACCTTTTTTATCATATCGTTCTTTAATTTTGGTCCATGCACCTTCATAATTGGCGTCGGTATAACATTTATATACCGAATCAGTGTTGCAGTTTCTCCTTTCAGAAGCGTCTTAAGATATTGGAAGTTTTGTGCACTTGTCAAAGATTTCCTTTTATGCACAGATGATTTGTATAAGTCATGAAAAGCCGAAAATTCTGCATAGTCTCCACAAAAATGAGGTATATTTAATTTCGGCAGTCGGACATCATTGTGTTCATTGTTGGGTGTTGTAAAACTTGTTGACAAAGTTTCCAGATAACCGCGTTGTTGTTTTGCAAATATCAACATGGACTCTTTAAACTGTACATGAAGGTCGTTGAAAACAGTATTGCGCTCAGATGCCGCTTTACGAAGCTTAGATTTAATTTAAGAGTACCGGGTTTCAGTACCTACTAATCCAGATGCCTCACCCAACAATGACACTTGGTAATCGTAATCCTTAAAATCTGTGTAAGCCTTTTCCAATGCTTCAAGTCGTATATTCACGTCTTCCAGCGCGTGGGCTTCATTAATTTCGTTGCAAAACTGTTCAATGCGCGTAATAGCTCTTTTAGCATGGCCTCGACGGTTGTTATTTTCCTTCAACATTGCCTTTTCTGGGTCAGTTAAAGTTATTGTTCACACACATTTTAAATTTTTTGATTTAACCAAAGAGAAACACTAACCAAGGTCAGCTTATTAATTTTGATAGTGGGAATTCGCCAAAATTCCCAACTTTCCACTATAAATTTCACTTATTGAAAATATATATTTTTCTTGTGTAATAATCAGTTTACTACTCACAAATATTTCACCTAGCTTCCAATGCTGAGATTCTTCCTCATTTGAGTGAATGTTGACAAATTCGTCAAATATAGACGCCAAATAGATTCACTGCCGTTAATGTTGAAATTCCAATTCCAGATCCGGCTCGAAGGAAAAGGCAGTTGTAAGCCGAACTAAGTTGTTTGTCTTACGAAAATCTTAATAGTTCTAGAGCTATCAACGTGAAAATGAGTGTATATTTTGACAAATTTTTGACTCAAAGCCAAAGCATGTCGAAAGCGATATCTCAAAAATGGGGACTAACTTTGAAATGGGACTAGCACCATTGAATTCATCGTACCCGAATTAAGTTTACCCCCTGGGTGCCCAGCTTGTCACTTTTTTCAACTAGCACAGTGAATCAAAGTCTATCGATTGAAGGCGAAGAACTAAAACAGGCTTATCCAACACACGAATATCAGATGCTCTAAAGTTAATTGACGAAGCAGCAATCATTTTCATAAACGATGATCCTGACACGGAGCGAGATAAAGAATCTTTATATTAAAAACACTTTGACTTCACTTTGTATCAACCTTTTTCTTTAAACTTAGAATTTATTGACGATGTTCCTTCGTTCAATCACAAGTACAATCTGATTTTCTGTTTTAGAATTTAATTATCGTTAGCAACGTGAAATATACAATTATTGCTGATTAAGTTACTTTAATAAAAAAATGAAAATGTAATATGAGTTTACACATTAAGCTAATTTTCTATGAGAATAAAAATGTAATATGATTAATTTTAAAATATGTTAAAAATGAAAAAATCAAAATATGCATATACTTTAGAAATATAATATATTGAAATTGGATTGTTGATGTCGATGTCCCAATGTCCGGTGAGGAATGTTGTTGTTGGGGTGACGTGATACGTAACTCCTCCCCCCTAAGAATGAAGCGAGGCCCAGCTGAGCTGAAGTGGCTGTGGTGAAGTGGCTGTTGGATCTGGAACTGGTTCGATGATCCTTCTCTTTCTGATCATTTGTATTAACATGATGGTTCCTATTATGCATGGAATTGTAACAAATATCGCTACTATTATAGAAATATGATTATTATTGCGTAAATTTAATAAATTAATTGCTTCTGTGTTTTCGGTTGTCCATAATTGTAATTTTTCCAATGTTAAATTTTTCTTTGTTATTGATGTGTTAATCTCATTGTATATTGTTGAGGGTATTTATATGTCCAGAATACTGGACGTTGTTTATTTTAATTGTACAGTCTTCAAAATATATTAGTGCTATTCCTTTTATGCTTTTACTTTCCGCATCTTTGTTACATGTAGTTTCCATCATGATTTCCGTGTGTGTAAATACGAACAGGAAGTTTTGTTCGATTGGTTCGATAGTGTCTTCAATTGTTTCCTCAACCAAATTGCAATGTGCTGTTTTATCAAATTTGTTATACATCCTTGTGTGTTTTTTAATAGTTTTGTTTTGGAGCAGTATCTTGTTTGTTCGACCTTTGTATATGGCCCGTCGGCATATTGATAAAAATATTTATTGAGTAAAAGGAATTGGGATTTCAATTCTAAGGTATAGGTATTATTGATAGGTAATTGTTTCAATCTATAGAATAAAAATGATTCGGGATAAAAGATAGGTATTTGGATGATAAAAATTATATTTGATTGGTTAAAATATGCATCTAATTCTAAAAACTCGTATATATTCTCATCGACTTTCACATCTATGTTTTGTTGCTTTAGGTTTTCGTAAATATATTCAATTTTTTGTAGATGCAAGATATGTTTTGAAATTATTTTTAATTTTGCTAAAGTTGTAGATTCTTGAATGTCTTCCAAATGATTATTCAATATTTGAATGTCAAAGAACAATAGATCAAGGTATTGATTGACTTTTAACATGTGTTTCAACGCTGTTCAATTTATCTATGATGTCGTTTTGAAATCGATTAATGTGATACTCTAAGATGTTTTGTTGTTTATTAATATGTTCGGAAATGTTATTGAATCTCTGTATCATACGTTCATTAATTATTATTTGGTTGTTTGCCTGATGTTCCAGATTAATTTGGTTTGATTTGAGAATGTCTATATTTTTATTGATTTCAATGTAATCTTCGTAATCCAGGTTTCCAGTTATGGTTTTCATTACAGATCCTAATCCGTTAATTAGTCCACGTCTGAGTCTATATCTGGGCTTAATTAAGTTCAACTTATTTAATAACATTGAAATTTACATCTAAATTTAACTTTCTGTTTGCGTACTTTTCGTCTGTTTGTCAATAGTGTGACTTTGTTATTCTTGATTACCTTATTACACGGTTGCATGAACCGTGGTGCTAATTTGTTTCGTCTATTTTCTAAGTCATACATTTGTTCGTTGGGTTCGAAATCTACTGAGTCAATGCGTTTTTCATTTAATTTATTTATTCGTTTCTGTCGTGTATTAATTTAGCTAAGTTTTGATAGTCCTTTATGCGGTTCTGTAAATAGTCATGCGATGTTAACTGGTTATCTTTAGTATTAACTGGATTGAATTCGTTATGAGTTCGAAGGGTGTTAATTTAGTCGCCGAATGAATTGAATTATTATATGTTAGTAAGGCTTCATTCATTATTTTGATTGTAGATGATTCTAATGATTTCAGTTAGCGTAGAATGAAATCGCTCTACGGGAGAGTTACCGGTTGAGTTTTTTGCTGAAGTGACATGTAACTATATTATATAATTAAACAAAATCTTGGAAAATTGTTGATAAGAATTCGGCTCCATTATCTACTACTAGTTTGTTTGGAACTCCGTGTATGAAAAAATGTTTTAAGCAACTAATAATATTGATGCTATTTCTACCGTTTAATAGGTAAGAACCTTTTCTTTATGGACATAATAAATATCGATATGTATCATTTCTAGAGGTTTATTCGGTGTTTCCGCTAATTCGAATTTTAGGGGTTTCATGTTTCTTTCTAACAGTCTCTAATAATGGTTTCTTATTTATCCTGATTGCTTACGTTTTCCACTAAACGTATTATCATCTGTTACTATGCCTGTTACCCTTTTCGGTACGGTATAGTTTTTTATAATATCAGTTATAGTTTTTTCGTTATTAAAATTATTTTGCTTAATTATATATCGTTTTTTCGTTGTAAATAATATCTTTAATTTTACACTTGGTTTAGCATTTATTTCGCTTATTAAAACTAACTGGTTTGTGAACTCATTTAGAGATCGGTCAAAAATCGGTAATCCTCTGGTCTCATTTTCCTCTATTCCACTAGCATTAGAAACTGTGTCGTCATTAACACTATTATCATTACAACTATTACTACTACTATTTCTACATGTATCGTCCTTACTTTCATTTAAATTAATTTTAATTCTTGACAAAGCGTCAGCATTGGTATTTAATTTTCCTTTTTTATCGATGATTTCATAATTGAACTCTTCCAATTTTAACCACCATCTAATTAGTTTTGAATTTGGCTCTTTTAAAGACATTAGCCATGTTAACGGTTTTATGATCCGTAATGATGTTGAATTTCCTGCCATACAGATAGGGACGGAAGTACCGTCTGACCCAAACAATGGCCAACAGCTCCTTTTCTATGGTACTATAGTTCTGTTTAGTCTGAGTTAAAATTATACTTGCGTAGCAAACGGGTTTGTCGGAACCAATGGGTCCCTGGGATAATACGGCTCCAAGAGCAAAATTGCTAGCAGCTGTAGTTAAATTAAACATTTTTGTAAAGTCGGGGTATTGTAGAATGGGATCGTTGCAAAGAAGCGTTTTACATGTTTCAAAGCATTCGATATATCTCGAATCTATAATTATTTTATTTGTCTTCCGTAAACATCCTGTCAAAGGTTTGAGGATTTTAG
The DNA here is from genome assembly GCA_963691935.1 of Nephrotoma guestfalica. NCBI lineage: Eukaryota > Metazoa > Arthropoda > Insecta > Diptera > Tipulidae > Nephrotoma > Nephrotoma guestfalica. The sequence goes on along the minus strand of OY829913.1, from coordinate 195,552,186 downwards.
CAAAATCACGAATAAATTTTCTGTAATATCCTAGAAGCTCTAGGAATGATTTAATCTGTTTTTCGTTTCGTGGTAAAGGGAGATTTTTTATGGCTTTGATTTTGTCTAGATTAGGCTTGACACTCTCGCTAGTGACTAGGTGTCCTAAAAATGAAATCTCTTTATGGAGGAATTCTGATTTGTCAACTTGTATTTTCAAATTAGCTTCTTTGTAAATACCTTTGTAAGACTTTCTCGGTGTTCCTGAAGTGGGTGAGAAGATGATTATATCATCCATATAGCATAGGCAAATTCTGCTTTGTGGGTCTTGCAGCACATTATCCATCACCCGTTGAAAGGTGGATGGGGCATTCTTCAGACCAAACGGCATTTGGTCTACGTTTTCTACATTGAATGCTGTTTTTGGGATATCTTCACATTTAATTTCGATTTGGTGAAATCCTGACGCCAAATCCAGTGTTGTGAAATACATTCACTTTCCTAATTTGTCAAGGATTTCATTTATGTTTGGAAGAGGATATACCGGTCGTCTATCGTTTTCTCATTGAGTCTTCAATAGTCTATTACGAGCCCCCACTTTTGTGTTCCACTGGCGTCTAGTATTTTTGGAACGATCCAAATTGAGGGCGACCATGGCGAGAAACTTGGTCTTATAACGCCTTGTTCTAGCATCTTCGTAATTTGTTTTTGTGCCTCCTCTTTATGTACGTATGGATATCTATAGGACTTGCTACAGACAGGAATATTATCGGTTGTTTGTATGGAGTGTTTAATTTGATTAGTAAAAGATAAGTCTTGTCCGTCTTTATAAAGTACGTCTTGAAAGTTTTTACAATTACTATTGAAATTATTTACTGAGAAATTATGAATTTCAGCATGGCTATTATTTTTTAGAGATTCAACCTTTATAGGTTGATCAATAATAAAGGTTTGGAGAACTTTGGAAAAATTAATTACTTCGACATAAGCATACCAATTTTTACAACGGTATATTTCTTCCGGAATTATTAACTTATCTTTAATTTTTAGGCGATTATCGCCTTGTAAATTATTTGGAAAATTGTTTTCGTATGTAACGGGTGTTTCAACAGGTGCTCTTCAACTTTTTTCCGATAGGGACGGCGAACGACGCCATATTTTTTATTAATCTTTTGTCATTTGGAAACTTCATTAGTATACATTTCATCATGGAACGCTACACACGTGAGCAGCGATTGCAAATCGTGCAAATTTGTTATCAAAATAATCGTTCTGTTGCTGCTACTTTAAGAGCATTACGGCCATTTTACGGTCCATTTAACAAGCCAGCCCGTTCGACAATCGACCGTATAGTGGCAAAATTTGAGTCTACGTTTTCGCTACATAATGTTCCGGTGCCCTCGAGAGCAAGAAGTGCTCGAAGTAATGAAAACATCGCGGCCGCCAGGACTTCAGTTCAAGAAGACCCGAATGTATCGCTCACACGACGTTCGCAACAATTGGGCCTTTCTGTGACATCATTGTGGCGAATTTTACGTAAAGATCTTGGCCTACATCCGTATAAGATCAAGCTGACACAACAACTAAAGCCGTTTGACCATTTGAAGCGACGCCGATTCGTGAATTGGGCTCAAGAGCAAATCGAAAATGATGCAGATTTTCACCGAAAAATCATCTTCAGTGATGAGGCTCACTTTTGGCTAAATGGATTTGTCAACAAGCAAAATATGCGTTACTGGGCAGGAAGCAACCCACACGTGATTCATGAGGCACCGTTGCATCCCGAAAAAGTCACTGTTTGGTGCGGATTACATGCCGGCGGCGTCATTGGGCCATATTTTTTCATCGGCGATAACGATCGCCACGTTACTGTTAATGGAAATCGATACCGCGATATGATAAACGATTTTTTTTGGCCGCAATTGAGTGGAATGGACTTGGACGACATGTGGTTTCAACAGGACGGGGCCACATGCCACACAGCACACGATACAATCGCGTTATTGAAGACTAAGTTCGATGAGCGTGTTATTTCGCGAAATGGGCCCATCCAGTGGCCGCCGCGCTCGTGTGATTTGACACCTCTAGATTATTTTCTTTGGGGTTATGTGAAGTCATTGGTCTATGCCAATAAGCCGGCGACGTTGCAAGAGCTCAGAGCCAATATAGATCGTGAAATTGCTGGAATTTCGGCCAATTTATGCGAAAGTGGTCGAAAATTGGGTTCAAAGATTTGACTTCGTAAAACGTGCACGCGGTGGTCATGCAAAAGAAATCGAGTTTCATACTTAAATGTATATGTTCAAATTCGTTAATAAAAAAAAAGTTAGTTCAAGAGTCGAACAGTTTGTGTTTTATTCAAAAAAAAAGTTGAAGTGCTCTTATTGAAAAACCGTGTATATAACTCTTCTGCTTGATGAAATCTTGGCTGATCCATCGACCGAAAGAAATTGTTATTATTACTTCTCTGATTATTATTATTACCATTACTATTATTATTGTTATTATATCTAATTGGATGTTTAATTTTAGAATGGCCACGGTATTGGTTGATTAAAATTAGGCCTAAAGGTATTAAAATTTGGTTGTAAATTAGTTCGAGAGTGGACAAATTGATTATGATTGAATCTAGGTTGGGAAGAACTGGGGACATTTATTGGTGCATTAGATCTATAAAATGTTTTATTAGGTTACGATATTATTAGTGGTTTAATATGTAAAGGTTTTTTAATTGGCATATTACTCTTATTATGATTATAATTTTTAATGTAAGAAATATATTTCTGCACATTTCTTCATATAGCATTTGTTTCGACTGTAATACATTATTATTATTCTCATTTACTTTAATATTATTCATGATGGTTGAGTAAATTTCAATAATTTTTGAGTAATAACATTCAATTGAATCTATTCCTTGACTTAATGCAAATCTCTTACTAAACTAGTTTCGTTTCGTTTGTCGTTATAATTAATTCTAATACTATCCCATGGCGTACCATACATATTTAACACTTAATTGGCCTCTCCAACTACTGTGTTTCTGATTGCCCTTAGGATAATTTTACCGTTTGGTTTTCCATCAAGATCTTTTACTATCGTTAAAATTTCTTCAACGTTTTCTATAAAGTCGAACAACGTACGACTATTACCATCAAAAGGTGGCAAATCCTTGGTATCTTAAGCTGGTCTAACTGTTCCTTAACATTCATTTTTAAACAATTATTTGGGGAACTTAATTTAATGTTAACTAAATCGCTAAGATTGTATGCTTCAGTCGAATGAGAAATGCACTTGTTCACTATTCTAAATTTAAACGACATAAAAGGGAACACTCATTAAATATATTTGTAACAATACATTCGTTTACCAGGCAAAGTAGCACAACTGCATGACCTGCTTGTCCTTTCGATAATCCCTCGAAGTTCGTTGCAAATTTGGTGTATAAATTTGGTCCCGATGCACAATGATACGATGCACAAAATTTTGTGTTTACACTTATGCTTATTAGAGTTTGAGATACTGAAGTTCAAACTATTTTTATAGATTCTCTTTTACTCACAATTTTTCTTTCAATCGCACTTATTTCTAATGTTGTGGTCTTATTTCTAATACAACGTTCACTTTTCCCCCCCACTTACTTATTAACCACTTAACTTTTGTATTATAGCAGAAGTAACATTTATTATTTTAATTTTAATTTTTATTTTGTTTTATATGGATCCTATTGAAATATCATCCTACCAACTGCGCCAGATAAAGAATCTTTATATTAAAAACACTTTGACTTCACTTTGTATCAACCTTTTTCTTTAAACTTAGAATTTATTGACGATGTTCCTTCGTTCAATCACAAGTATAATCTGATTTTCTGTTTTAGAATTTAATTATCGTTAGCAACGTGAAATATACAATTATTGCTGATTAAGTTACTTTAATAAAAAAAATTAAATTTTAATATGAGTTTACACATTAAGCTAATTTTCTATGAGAATAAAAATGTAATATGATTAATTTTAAAATATGTTAAAAATGAAAAAATCAAAATATGCATAGACTTTAGAAATATAATATATTGAAATTGAATTGTTGATGTCGATGTCCCAATTTCCGGTGAGGAATGTTGAGTGTTGTTGTTGGGGTGACGTGATACATAACTAGCGCAGTTTGATGGCAGCAAAAATGCTTAAAAACTCAATTAAACAATTTATGAGGAAATTTACCAGGATAAAACAGAAATAGTTCTACAAAAACTTGATCAATATTTTCCGTCCACGTAAATTATCGTGATTTAGATTGAAATTCTATTTTCCTTTTTTTCTATTTCAATACATATGTATGTTCTACATAAATACTTATGTAAATTTTAACTTCTTATTATTAAATTAAATGAACTATGTAATGTACGTACATATGCATATATATAATTGATGATTAAAATTGCTAATCGAGTCGCTATTTTTGGGTACCTAACTGCGACACAAAACGGGGTCATATATTGTATTATTGCTTGTTTTTGATAATATTAGAATCATATGGTACTGACATAAGAACGTACATCATATAACATTAGATTACTTTTGATATTGTGCATATCATGCATATTGTATGCTAATAAAAAATAAAGCTTAAACATTGAAGTGGAAAAACTTAAAATGAAAAACACTAAGACGCTTTACAATTTTGTTTTTCGTATAAAACAATAACCATCCGCAAATAATGTACATAACATGTACATTTGTGTACATTCGCATCAACGTAACATTTATGTAATATTGTGTTTGCCTTAACAACATAGATAACCTTTAAAACTGCACCATTCACGGGAGAGATATAAACAATAACAATTTTCATTGGAAAACTTATAACAATAAATGTTAAATGGGATTTTCCTTTGTTACAATATGGGTGTGTTTGTGTGTGTGTACTTTGGTTTTATTCATTGCAACATAAAATAAATTGTAATCACATTTTTATTTAAAAACACAAACAACTCATTATAAATGAACTGGAAAATCCATTATAAATGGTGGATATTTTTTAATTCTTGGCCACTGGATATTTTAATCTTTAATCGTGTGTTTTATGTAATATAAAGCGCGGTGTTCTTTTGGGACCGAATTCTCACTAAATAGTTTTTGTCATATTCTGATTAACTTGTTTTTACATTCCTAGTGTACAAAATTTCCTAAATTTCTATATTTAATTCGCAATTATCATTTGCTCTTAACTTAATCCACTCTATTTTTCCATAAAAGCCAAATATTGTAATTTTCTGTAAAATTTGTATCCCGTAATTTACGTAAGGCCCGCTACACACTCGAGCTATGTTTTGAGATCACAGCTTCTCGGGTTATTTTACAAAACCGAAATAAGTAAAACCGAATTCGTGGAGCTTAGCTCAAGCTATTCTTACGCCCTGATTTATTTAAATGCTAATTATTTATCTATAAAATAAAAATAAAATATCTAAATATATTGCGTTAAAAATTGGATTGATCCTGAGATTTATTTGCAATGTTTCGCTTCTTTGAGTTTTGGAAACCAAAATGGGAACCTGTAAAATGAAAACATAGCTCACATCAGTTAAAAACATAGCTAAAGTGTGCAACGGGCCTAAAGCCTGCTGGAATAGATAGTTCACTATGTTTAGTACGTTCCAGAAACTATTGTCTAAATAGCGGTCTTGGTTAGTCTCGTTGAATGTTTCTCAATTTAGTTTTACGTACAATCGTTTCAAATCAAATGTTGCCTTTCACTGACCAGCTCCAGTGGCACTATTCTGGTAATTCCCCGAGAATAGGGAACTGGGGAAAGAATTTATATGTGATTTCTGTTCAAACAGTTTTTTCCGGCCTACTGAGGAGAAAAGTTTGATGTAAATATTTGCACCTAAATTGGCAGGGAAATTTATTCCCAAATTAATTTTGTTTTCAAAAAAATTAGCACTAACTTTTTACCTCAGTATGCCAGAAAAACATTTTTTAAATAAAAATTACATATAAATTCTTTCCCCAATTCCCTATTCCCGGGGAATTACCAGAATAGTGCTACAGGTAACGAACAATTGGCACTTTCCCCAGAAAGCACATACATTAAACACAATAAATGATATGTGCCAGTTTCAAATTACAACTTTTTACAATTTTTACAATTTTTTTTTAAATTTTTCAATCATTCACTTTCACTCATCGATTCCCTTTCATACTTCTATCTGATTCATTCTAATAAAATCATACACATTCTTATACACGTTCATTCCCATTCGTAATAATTCTGACAAATTCTTTGCCAGAGAACAATGCGTTCAAGAGAACATCGAACATTTGTCTGCTCTGATTAAATGCAGAGCATTTTAAAATTAAATGTCCTCCACAACCAAACAGCTGTCACATAATTCACACTCAATCAAATTGCGTTTATTCAAGCATTCTTTCGAATTTCCATGATTTAATCTCACTCGTTCCATTGTTCTTGTCATTCTAGTATCTCCCTTGAGTACCGTAAAGAAAGGTTTACTCAACGGAGAACTAACCAGCTCAAAGTACTTTTTACCTTTCTCCTGACATTTTTCAACAAACTCTCTCTCCCATTTTCTCCACAGATTCACCTGAAATATGCGAAGTACATCTCTTTCATCCATATTCATTTACCTCCTCAACCAAAGAACCTCATTTTGCAAGTATATCGGCTCTTTCATTACCTTTAATCTGTAGGTGTGAAGGTATCCATTGAAGAATGACCTCACTCCCACACGATTGAAGGTACTCATACAACATTTCCACATACACATTACCATGAGTTCCATGGGTTCCATGAGTTCCAATCAACTCTGCATTCATTATACAGATGCTGACATTCACTCGTAGTATTTTTTCTTTTCGTATTGACGGAATAAAAATTCGTAGACCTACTCGATCATCATTCACACTAGCATCTGTATACACTTCCACATGGGCAAAATAATTCATTCGCATTTTTAAAAAATCACCCTTAACCGACAACTCAGTCATCATCGCTTTTGTTGTATCACCAAACTTTAAACTCACAATTAGATTGCTCGGAGGGCACTACGAATATTGTATTGGTAAACTAGCAGCAGCAATATTTAAATTGTTTATAAATGATCTGGCGAAATCACGATTGATTTGGCTGTGATTCCCATTTTTCAGAGATTATCTAGTAATTTATCTATCTTAAATCATTTTCTCGTCTTAGGATGAGCAACCTATTGGTTACTCATTTTACAATAATTTCTTATTCTAATTAGAACGCTGGCCAGCGGTTTCTGCTTTTGGAGTCTTCTCACTCCATTGGTAGTGTACAACATACAACGGATATATGCATTTTCATATCGATATAGTCACTGTACGTGTTCCCTTGCATGTTTCGTCGGCGACGTATTCCATCTTCAAGGGTTCCCCATGAAGGTTGTCATTGCCAATTTACCATTGGGCATTCAAAATCCTTCGCATCACTTTATATTTTCGAAACATTGTATTATTTGTACATTGGTTTTCTTGGCACAACCCCAAAGTTGCATACTTAACTGTACAAAAGCAATTTGATGAGTATTGAGAGCTCAGAATTTCTACCTAAGAGCCATTTTCCACTATTTTATGTTGCACATGGAATTCAGTTTACATTTTGGGGTTTGTAAAGTTGTAATGCACTGATTTGGCTTCATTTAGTAAGATCGTCCAATTTTGGTCCAGTTGCACACAGTATTAACTGCATTTTTAAGTTTGCTTGTTGCTTCTGATATGTCTTGTAGTACCTTGAATAGTCGGCAAGTCTCTCGTATATATAGAATGAATAGAAAAGGTCCAAGTACGCAAATCGTGTGACATTTTGTTTGTCGTTTTTAGCCTAGGATTCATCATAATTTTTGATAGACTGCACAACCGTTTTGGTTTTTTTAACCTCTTCGTTGCTTTCCAGAGCGAATAATTGTCATCCTTTAGTTCAGAAAGGCCTCGAAGTTGCATATTTATGCTTTCATTTTTTATTTTCTTTATTAGTTGTTTTAATTTGTTGCACAGAAAATTGAGGATATTTTTGTGTTACAGAGCACCAGTCTGCTGCCAGATTCTACAAACTTTTGTTTATTTTTAACTTAATCTCTGACTTCAAGAGGATAGTTGTGTTTCCTTGTGGTTTCTAGTTCATCTTCCAGCGGCATCTCTGTTCTAAGCATATCTGGTTCGCGGATATTAGTTCGCTTTTCCATTAATTTCTTGAATAACTTCCAATTATTTGTTAATTTAGGTTAATTTTTTTATTGTCCTGATACTCAGAGTCATGATCACAGGTGAGTGGCCCGATGATAGTCCTTCACTATTTTCAATACACGTGTAGTCCTCTAAAACTCCTTTTGTTCCTTTTGTTCTTCGGTAGGCCAATATGCTGGTTTATCCGCGTTAAATAACTCTTCCTTTAGAGGTTGTAAAGTCTAGATCCCCAAAAGGAATTATTCGCATTAAAATCACCACCTACGATTAAATTTGGTTCTAGTGATTGAAAAAGTCGACTGTAGTCTTCTTTTTTCAACTGATAGCGTGGAGGATAGTAAATAAAGGAGATATTGAGATCCCTATTATTGATTGATTTAACTTTTATGATTTTAACTTGCCTAAATATATAGACCCACCTCGAGCGTTCCGTCGTGGATGAATAGCATGGTAGCAGTCATATAGTCACGTATTTTAAGAAATTATATTTCTGTTAAATGAATTTCCGATACTAGACATATATATAGCTCTGAAACATGCTGTAGTAATCCATTCGCGTTCCAAATAACAATTCTAAGTGTTCTTAGAATTGTTATTTGAGAATTCAGCTCTTCGTTTTTTCCTTGGTCTTTTCATTTTTTGTCAGTCAGTTGCTCTTGAAAGTTCCTCATCATATGTATGGAACTCAGCATTAGTACGGACAAGTGTGCTGATTTTGTTATAGCTAGTAAGAGGAGTATTCAGAACTTCTAACAGTCTGGTCTTCTCAGCTTCTCACTTTCTTTCGTTATCTATGCGATTTCATTGCTAAGTTGTAATTCCACTTTTTATATTACATTCAGTCCTCTGCGTAGCTCAACATTTTCGATTTCCTGCTGAGTCGCGAACTGTGCTTCTCTAGGTGGTTATATAGATATTTTTGAACTATGGCCTCGTTAAAGGATGAATTATCCAACTGAGCAGTTGGAATACCACCTACGGTAAAAATTCCTTTTTGTTGTAAACTCATTGCTTTAAGGATTGGTGATTGAAGCAGCTACTAAGCTAACGACCACATGCAGGTGAGGTTGATATTTGGGCTGGTATATTGACCTTCTAGACCGAAGCCCCTTCCTATGTAAAGAACGCCCCTACCCTCCTCCAGATTGTCCTAAACTGCTCTGCATCGTTCTAAATTGCTAAATATTGCTTTAAACCACGTTTACCGGCTCTGAACCGTTTAACAACCTCTTCAGAGTGTTCTAATAGGCGCTAAAGTACCCACCACTCTAAACCACCCTAAACTGCTCTGAATTGTTCTGAACCGCTCTAAACCGCAATTGGAATAATATATTACAAAAAATAATCCTTTAGGGTTAGTTTATAAATTAAGGGAAATATTTAATTAAGGGAAAATTGCCACTGCTATCACAATAAACGGTCGAACACATTTATTATTATTAAGTCATTTGTAAAATATTAAATATCTGCAATAACTCAATACTGTTGTGAAAGGAACCGGTCTAAATTGCTCTTAACTGGTCCAAACCGTTCTATCCCGTTCTAAACTGCTTTAAAACGCCCTAAACTGAAAATCAAATATAGATCCTATATTATTTAAAATGTTTATTAATAATCGTGTTAAATGTACCGGAATCGCTTTAAACTGCTTGAAACCGATTTAAATTGCTTCAAGCCGCTTTAAAATGCTGTAAATTGCGCTTTAGTGTTCCAAACTCTTCTGAACTGCTGTAAACTGCTGCAAAGTGCTTTAAACCGATCTAAACTGCTCTAAATCGCAATGGAACGAATATATTTGATGAACCCTTTTGGGTTAGTTTATAATTTAAGTGGAATATATGGTTAAGTGGATACTGCCACTGCTATCAGAATTTGTCTGATCGGACACATTTATTATTATTAATTAATTTGTGAAATATTATATGACTGCCGCCTATAGTTCAATGAGTACTGCAGTGAAAAACTCGCTCCAAACAGGTAGTCCAAAGTGATCTAAAATTCTAAAAGCCACACTAAACTGCTCTGAATCGCTATAAACTGAAAATTTAAAATATCTGTGTATAGTTCAATGAACACTGCAGTGAAAAAAACAGTGTAAACTGTTCTATTCCAGCCTAAATCTTTTCATACGGCTCCAAACTGCTCTAAAACGCTCTATGTTTATTAAGCTGACGAAACGTACAATACCTAACCAGCTTAAAACTGGTTTTCAACCGCCCTAAATTGCTCCAGATCGCACTAACCTGTTCTAAGGTGCTTTAAACCACTCTACGCTGCTCCAAACTGATCTCAATGATGAAGCCTAGGGTTCGTTTATAATTTAGGGAAATATATAGTTAAGAGAAAATTGTCACTGCTATCCCAAGCAGAGATCGAACACATTTGTTATTATTAATTAAATTGTTAAATATTATATGTTCAATGAGCACTGCAGTGAAAACTCTGCTCTAAACTGTTTTAAACCTGTATAAACCGGGTTAAACCGCATTTCCCATGCTCTAACCCGCTTCAATCTTCTCGAAATCGCTCTAAATTGTCCCATACCGCTCTAGACTTCTCAAAACCGGTTTAAACTATATTTTTGTAATTTAAGAAGTAAATTTAAAACACAGGTGACGTTTTAAAATTTTTTCAAAGTCTGATTTTATTCAGCGATTAAATAAAATAAGATTAAACGTTTTTAAATCAAAAAACAACGTTTTGACGTTTGATATTAGTCACATTTAAGTTACGGTACAAGCTCCCGTATGTACCCACTGTTACTTTTCTCTAAGTTTTAAAATGAAGCGTAAAAGTAACATTTTCGTTATATTTTTCCTTTTGATTTCCGTAGAGGGAAAAAAGCTGCTGCGATTCACAAAGGTGAAAGGAGGATTTGTGAGGTTTGCTGATTCCATAAACAGATCTGGGAGGGAGGGGGGGGGGTGACGTTTATAGCAACATCGTTCAGAAGCGATCATGGTTCAAGCGTAGTAGATCAGCTCATCTCTATACAAAATCTGTCAAATCCAGCAATTGTGAGCAGTTTAACTCTAACAAACCATTTTCGATGGAATGCTGATATTTTATCAAAACAGTAATCATATTCACCAAAGAACTCCAGAGTTGTGCACTTTAAAATAGCATTTTGATCTGCTATCGCGTGCAATTCCAATTCTAATAGAAACAGATTAAAAACACTTTATCACCTTTCGGACATTGTCGATAATCTGACCAATGTCAATTTTTCCCCCAACATTACTTCTTCAGTTCGGAATATTTGAAAATTCTGAACGATTTGAATTTTCAATTTTTTGAATATGGTTGTCTTCAATATCAATAATAGACAATTGATGGGTTAGATTTCGATTTAAAAAAATGGAATTCTGATTATACGAACGCGTCGGATTTTTAAATCTGTATCCTCCCGGATTCGAGTTTAAGATCATTACTTAGTCGATCTGGGTCCTGGCTGCCTCCGGTACAGAAACACTACATGAAGTACTTATCAATTTATGGGTTGGAACTTATTTTATTATTTGACACTTGGAATCAGAACATTTTTTCTATAATTCGAAAATTCTACAACTATTTAAACATTTGCACACAATTCTCGTCCCTTTCCATTTAGCTCAAGAAACGAATACTATTAGGATTTACAGAAAATTGTTAATGTTCAAACTGTTAATGCTTGATAAATTTGATTCATCTCGGGTATTAATAAATAAAATCTGAGCAATCCATTGTAGTTCCTAATGGAAGTACTGCGATCATTCTCACTCAAATCAAACTGCAATCCGATTATTTAAGTCGGCCATCGGTTACTCTCTATAAGTAGCTACATTAAAATTGAAGGTATAGAAGTGAAACGATAAATAGTTATATTTCATTATGGTAATTATGACCGCATGAAACGGTACATTTTTCAGCAAATAAACATTTATATCGCAGTAACAAACGTAAAACCTACCTCCTGGGCTGTATACCCATAATTCTTAAACCAAAATCCATAAACAATTTATTTTTATGAAAATCTTGGAACATATAAAATGAAAACAAGACAAAGACATTGTGTGTGAGTTCGTGTGTGGGAAAAACGTGTGTAATAAAAATTGATTTTTTCTTTTTACCATTTTCTTTATTTTTAAGAACACATAACTTTTCTTATTTTAATCTTGATTTGTTTTCTTTTATTACAGTACATTATATATTTATTATGTAAATCATATGCGGTTTTAGTACCATCGTTAAGTGATTTAGCACATTTGTGTACGATAATACCGACATATTTAAAGAGTACGCACATTTTTATACGGAACGCGACATTATGCGGTTTATTAAGTTTAATGGAGTGCTGTGTCAACTCAAATACAACAATCGGAAGTTTGAGCGAGGAACTATTATTGTTGCGGAATCTTGTTACAAATTACATTATAAAATATGGCATCATCGATGATAGTATTATAGCGTTCAGTGATACACATACAAAATTAGTGTGGACATTGAATTTTTATCTGATCGAGAAGACATCGAAATTTGTGACTGATTGTAATTTATTGTCAAATACGATCATATCGGCTAATAATATACTCAAGAATACGATAAATGTGGAACAGTATTTATGTATATTGTACGGTTTGGAGAGAATTATGATTACGAATACGACAAACAAAATGCAGCGTGAAAAAATCGAGAAACTAGTAATCGATTTAATAAAACTTGAAAATGAGGAATTTTCGATACCAGCACTAAAATTGCTGGTTACGTGTATGTATATTGGCTCGTCTGAACAAATCGAGAATACAGAATATGCTAATGGTATCGTACAAGATGAGCCGGAAGTAATTGTGCAATCAATTGAAAAAATTGAATTACTCTTTATGAAAATTAAATCGACACAGAATGAGGCAGCTAAAATATTTGGAAATACATTGTGTCAAATTGTAAAGGATTTGGTGCCGCCTAACGAAATTTTGACCAAAGTCATAAAGGAGTTGTTGTCGCTGAATCAACCTCATTGTGAGGTTATTGCGAAGATTGTTTTTCAGGTAAGATAAGTTTTTTTTAATATAAACTGAACATTTTTTAAATAAGAGTATAATAGCCTGTGCAGCCTGCGGATTAGCAAACTCGATTTAGGAAAATCCTCCTTTGAAAAATCTCAAATTTGGTAGTAGTTTTCAAGTTTCCCGTGATTTTGAATATTGAATTAAATTTTATTTCCTAGACTGTTTGTTTGTTTTTAATATTTCTAATCTGTTCTGATGCCGAAGCTCCCCAATTCTTTCGCGGATCTCTTTTGACGTCCTACCTTACGCAGTAGTCAAATTAGGACGTATAGCTATAATTGGTGTCTTGATCGAGTTCTGAAAATTCGGGTTTGCTAATCTGCAGTCTGTACTGGCTATAAGTAAACCATTAGTAAGCGTAAACAATTGCCAAGTTTACTATAAAGTTAATTTACCGAACATGAACCAAATAATGTCAATATAAAATTGACGGAGACTAATTTGATTAATGATTTCAACAGTAACGAGTTTGTTACCTCGAATTTCAACGTCTTCCGGTAAAGAGGGCCTTATTGCACTACACATCATCTTTGATAGTCAAATTTTCATCATTCCATATACTGATAATGTCGAGCTAATATGTGTCAAAATTAAAAAATAATAAACAAAATGTTTTTATTTTATGTTGATATATTCACCCGCTAAGTCAGATCGTGAGCTATCAGGTTCTTATTAATACTGTTGATTTCGTTTTTGACCTGATGAATACTCAATCTCACCGACCTGAAATAGGATTATTCAGATGATAACACCACTCATTATGTTGTTTCGAATGCACTGATCGCCACGGAAACTATTCACTTACAATATGTTGAACTCCGAACTATTTTAGATCAGCAACGTTAAGAAAAATCTGAACATTCAGCTCGATTTAGTGTTTTCCTCTGTTATCAACAATAGCGTCGCTTCTGAAACCAATCTAATTCTAGCCATAGATGTATACCATCCTTCCATTTTCATCACCTTTTGACTGGAAAAAGGTAGTCTTAATGTTGACTCTGAAACCACGATTCAATTTTTTTGTGAGACTTAGTAATTTATTGACATCGATACCATTTTAAATGATGATAATGCCAGAGAAACCAAAACTGTTAACTTTTACTATGCAGTTTTTGAATGTTTTGAACAGTCCATACCGTATACTCGTCAAAAAATTGTATCATCATCACCTTGGTATAATAGTGAATTACGAACGTTACGTAATCGTAGAAACAAACGTGGGAAAAGATTCCTAAAAACTAAATCGGACTCTGATTACTCTAACTATTTAAATAGTTATAATGATTTCAGTAGTTTGTTTGACGAACTTTATGGGAATTATATTAGACCCATAAAGTTCAAACTAATCGTTGATCCTAATTTGAAGACAAAATTCGACTTATACTTCGACTATATTATATCGACTTATCCGACTTATTTGTTTTTTATTTCAAACGTATTGCAGAATCGAATGCGTTAGAACACACGCATCTTTCTCAGAAAGAGAAATTGAAAAAATTGAATTTCGTCGATTACAACGCCATCTATCATGAACCGAACAAAATATTTCATTCAAATCATACGTACTTTTAGTCGTAAAATCCGTATCTGCAATAAAAAATATGGCTTCCTATCTTAGTTTAAAAGTTACCACCGCCCCATCTACAAAGCGGGGGGTGATGGACTATTTTTTTGCACTAATGTATTTCCTCCGCGGTATGATTAAATTTTGATTATGGACATTTTTTCCGTAGAGTGGCTATTTTTCGAGATATTTGATCGTCTCAGTTTAAACGAAACACCCGGTATATACTTTTATTGAAAACCGTTGTTTTTGACAAGCAGCATGGTTTTGTCAAAATACGGTTCACGATCACAAACCTTACTGAATTCACTTCACAAATATGATGGAGGCAGGGAATGAGGTTATCTTCACCGATTTTAATAAGGCATTTGACATGATTTCTCACGAAGTTATTTTATTTAAGCTTGGGGCTCTTTCCTTTCCACTCCAAATTCTCCGCTGGGTGGACTTTTATCTAAAAGACCATATATATCATGTGTTGTTGAGTTCACCAGTATCAGGTAATTTCTCAGCAACACCATCTGGGACCGATTTTTGATTCTGTCTATCAATGACGCTGAATTTTTAATTAAAAATTCATCCATGTCTATCTATATACGCCGATGACATAAAGATTTGTGGCCTCATAGTCAAAATAAATAGTAAATGTTCTTTGTCCACGATTTAAAAAAATAACTTTTGTACACCATCGGTAGGTGAGCGACAGTCGTTTTTATCATCGAACAAGGAGAACGAAAAACGACGAGCAATACAACGTTGACCGAAATTGCTAATAGATGTGAAAAGTAAAAAAGGAACTTTTGGAATTTTCATATTGAATCACGTGTTTAAAAAAAATATATTTAGTTTGTTCTCGTGACAATAGTTCGTGGGCATTTCAACCGTAAACTTATAAACTTTATTATTCAGTAATAAAACTAAACTAATAAAGATATTGAAATAAATTAAAATAAAGTTAGCTTAAATAAAATCCACGCCTATAGCCAGAAAAAATTCTGAGAAAGATATGCATACAAAGCTAATCTCTAAATTGTTGACCACGACAAAAGCAACTCGCTTTACTTCGAAAACTTATTAAGTGGATAAAATACATTAAACGAGGCCAAATCAAACAAGATTTCCGTGACACCGAAGACACAATATTACAACAAAAATAAGTTATCAACAAACAGCGTTATGTCGTTCGTGTTCGAGAAAAGCAACAATTGCTCAAGTGTCCACATTTTTTGTAAATTGTCACGAGTAGGGTTTAGTTATTTTTAATTCACGTTTAACGTTTTTCTTTGTAAGGAAATTGTTTTTGATTAAATTATAATTAAGATTAGTGTTTCTAGTTAATTATTGTTAATTTCATATTAGACATCTTAAAATATATTGTAACGTGATCTCGGTAGGGCTGTACTCCGTGTACATACACATTGCATCGTGTTACGCATACAAGCATACATTGCTCCAAATTTATACGAATTGTTTCCAAAGTTTTAAGTTTCACGTATGTGTTAAGTTTGTTCACTTGTCGAGATAAAATGTCTGACGACGAGATAACAAAATCGAATTTTAGGGTGTCGGTTAAAACTCCACGATTTAATAGGGAGGATTCCGAAATATGATTTCATCAATTGGAGGCACAAGGTTTCTCCATAGTATCAACTGAAAACTTTGATCTGGAGGACTGATTTTTGTTTGTCTAAACATCTTTTCTATGTCAGCTTTAAACACATACTTATGTTTCCTCCAGCGTAACGATATCTAACAACGAGTGGTTCTTGTATTGTAGGGCCGGTGTGGAGCAGGTCATTTAACGATATTCCATTTGACGTTTTAGCTGAAGCGTTAAAGAATACTCTGAGCTTGGTTGTTGAGCTATCATCTTTAAGTACTGCATGGTGTGGTAGAAAATAGTTTCTACCTGCTTCATCACTTTATTTCTACCATATGATCCAAATTGATTTATTTATCAATGAAGCGTCTGTATTCGTTCTTCATCTTTCGGTTTTTATTTAGTTGTTTTTCCACTTGAAGAAGGCGTGCTGTAGGTTTTTTCCTGGATTCGCCTAATATAAAATCGTCGCTTTTAAATGATAATGCGACCTGGTATGCACCATTTTCTAATCTTGTGTAGTTCTTTTGAAAGTGTTCTTCACATCTCTGATCATCACTGGTAAGTTCTCGATCTACGTGGACTTCTTCAGTTTCTCAAAACTTCTTGAGCTGATGTTCTAAATCGATGTACAATATCATAGATTTTATGTGGTAATGTTGGATACTTGAGTTTTTGAATTTTCCAAACACAATCCATCCTAATTCTGTTTTTTGTGCAATACGATCTTTGCATAATAATCTGCTCCAAACAAGATGTCTATGGGGCCCGGTATGTTATAGTTTGGATCTACATGCTCTAAGTTGTTTAGATGTTCCCAACCTTCGGTTTGTATTCGTTTTTCTGGTAGTAGTGTCGTGAGTTTTTGAAGTACAAATTGGATGCTCTGACAAGTTAGATTTTGAGACCCACTATTTTCTTTACCTCCCAATATTGCGACCACCGACTCCAGCTATTTTGGCTCATACTTTCTGCTCCTTCAGCTTCAATTTTTGAACTGCTTCCTCGGTAATGAAAGTTGCTTGAGATACTGGGCAATCAGGACTCTTGAAGTTGAGTGGCTTACAACAATACGTGATCTTTATCGTGATCTACGTTGGTTATTAGTTTAAATTTTTTTACTTCTTTCGTGCTCGTGGTTTGTCCTTTGGGCTTTGCTGTATGCAAAACAGTATGATGTATCCCATTACAGATCGTGGAATTTGTCTCTCGGCCCTTTGTCTCTGTCTGACAGCTGCTTGAACCGTGGTCAATGATCTAATGTATGGTTCATCTGGCAATATATGCAAATCTTGCGTAGAGTTGTTGGGGCAAACGTTTGTCTTACCACTTGCGGCTTTGTTTGTTGCGATTGATTTTTTGGGCTATATGATGCTTCCAAGGACTTGAAGCGTTGTTCAAGAAACTTCACAAACTCTTCGGCTTTCTGAAATTCAGTTAGGTCCTGGAGCGAACTTTCATATAATCGTTTCACTGTCCAATTTTTTGGATAATGTGAAAATTAAAAGTGAATTCCAGAATTCGACGTTTATTCTTAGGCTTCTGATTGCGTGTATGCACTCATTAGTTGTGTCGTGCAAATTCCTAATTGCGGCTGCTGATTCTGTAATTGATGGTTGGTTTAGCAACGTATTTAGGTAAGCTGATATGATTAAGCGTTTGTTGTTGTATCTATTGTTTAAGGTACTCCAGGCCATTTTATAATTATCAGGGTTTGATTCCAAGTGGTCTATTAGTTTAGCTGCTGCTCCACTAAGATGATTTTTCAGATAGTTTATTCTATGGGTGCCTGAGACCGTTTGGTTTTGGTCTATCAGATCTTTCAATATGTTTTAGCTTTAATTCTGATGTGCGACTGATAGCTGATGTTTCTTCCATCGCAGTGGTCATTTCGATTGTCATCTTTGTGTAACTTTCTTTTAACGCTTCATAATCCCCTTTTGTGAAGTACGTATTGTAGCCTCCCATGGTCATTGTCTGAGGCCTCGACACAAAGCTCTTCAGCCTATCAATCAAATAACGGTGTGTTGATTTGTTGTACGAGTTTTTTATTATAATCGCCTGTCTCGGATGCTATGAACTCTATGCTGCACGCTGATGATAGCGGTGTTGGATTGTTTAATCGCTGGCGCATTTCTTCTATAAGTTTTTTGTATGTTGCCGCCACTGTAGCTTATAAGAGAACCTTTCGACCAAAATCAACATCATTATGAAGCTAGTCTATGGCCAACGCATAGAACTGATATCAAAGTGAATGGTCATTTGCTTTTAATTGCTGAGTCATCTGGACCTTTTAGGCGAATGATCCGAGGTCTTTGTGCAGTATTTTCCTCAGGCTGGAGAAAGCAATGGCCAGTTGCTGCGATTGGCGTCGAGTTGAGGTCGATCGATTCTGTCCTACACTGTGGACCACAGCTGCAATATTCTCGGGCATTCGCACTGTCCGAGCTCGAGGACCACTCGGTTTTGACTATACAACACCGACTTTGAAAATCAATTTTTAATATTTCGAAATGCACCTCAAACGAAAACATGATTGTTTTTGTGACGCGCGATATCAGACTGACACGCTGTCAAAATTTCAAGCACATCGTTCGAAATGTGTTGCTATAGCCTATGATTTAAAGATAAACCAATAGGTGGCCCACCCTGTAGAAGAAGAAAATCGATACGATACTGTGCTTTTGAGCCGCTTTTATGGTTGTGTATTTTTCTTCGTTCGTTCTGACAATTTTTGACAAATGTGAACACTTTTTTAGTATCCTCTGGGCAGTACGGACATTGGTTAAGACTCTAATTTTCTGCTTTATTTGTTTTGCAGATAGCATCGAATTCGAAGCTCCGCGCAAAATAGCTCTTTGTTCCCGTTCTATTGTCGCCCTTGTTGTGCGACCTCTTCGATGTTTTCCATAATTTTCTGGATCATTGAGATAGTTGTGGTCCAAGAATTGCGACCATTTTTCCAATTTTCTTGTTTAAGCGCAATCCAATTTCTAATTTCTACCTTTGTTAGGGGTTTTTCTCGACCCATTTTCACCACTATTAACTGCAGCTGGTAATAAACTTATTAAATTGATGATAAACTATTAAACTGAACACGACTTAATTTATTTACACGCATCTTACGCCGTCGACGTCAAGAACAAAGTGATTAGGGTAGGATAATCAAGTGTCGCAGTTTAAATATGCAAAAGAATCGATATGGAGCGTTTCCACTTCGCATTGCATGGAGGTGTGTGTATTAGTCATTTGAAAGTTAGTTAAGATAGAAACCAAGGTGATGAAAAAAATTTCAAGTAGTTAGTCGCGTTATCTTAGGTTTTATGAAAAATTTTCAAGTGAGGGTAATCAAATGTCGCGGAGTGTACTTATAAGGAAATGGAGGAAACATTTTTACTGCTTGGGGGCGAAAGCTATTATAGCTTTTTACTTAACGCATGAATGATGTTGCAAAGAGGGGTTTAAAGCGGAGTTGGTACTCTCTCTGCCTTTATCGTTGTGGTCAGCACAAAATTATATACAGGAAAATGATCAAGATTGTAAAGAATTGGACGATTGGGTACTGCGACAACAACTTCATCAACCGTTGCTTGGGTTAGTATAAATTTGGGTGACCGTAATTGTAAAAATGGAAGAAAAACGAAATCATCCCGTCCGGTGTGCCAGTATACTCCATCCAGTAGCAGCATGCACTGGCACCTTGTAGGATTCCAATAAACCATTCGTTCATTACACCGAAATTAAATTGTTTATGTAATCTTAGAAATAAGGTGGCCAAATCTCTCAATACGATGTAGTGCGAGCAAAAAAATCTGATTTAACCGGAATTCGTTCTCTTCTAGAACCGAAATCGTGGAATCCTAGATTTTACAGATCCATGATTAAATTTTCAGAATTTTGATTTCTGTGAATTTGATATCTGGAATTTTTATTTCCGGGGTTTAAATGTCCGGGATTTTGGTTTCCGGTATTTCGAAAAACCTTTTGAATTCAAATTACGCTAAACATTTTAAAATAATCATTTGGTTTTTTATATTTTCAGGTATTCCGTTCAACAATCGATTCATCATTTCACGCCCTACTCCAGGATTGGCTAATATGTTCCCTTCCAAACTTTGTTGGGCTACCTATACAAAAATCCATATGGTGTTTGACAGTGATTTTCATCTCGTCATCGATCAATTTAAGTATTGTGAAAATATTTCCGGAAATTTTAGGACAGGCAAACACAAGATTTAATGAGCGAATTATACAAATTTTCTATATTGGAAGCAAAGATTTTTACGACAAGTTAAATAAGGAACAAAAAATACGATTTACGAATATATTCAAGGAATGTGAATATTACGTTTATAAAAATATGTTAAAATGTTTATAAAAGAAATATGTGGAGAATGTGTTTTTTTGGTAATTCTATTTTTATTTATCTAAGAAAAATATGTATCCATTTCATGAGTATATTTTATTTATAAAACGTAACAACAATATTAAAGAGGAAAACTATTATTGTGTACCTTAAGAATAAACATTGGTTTTATTCCTTTATACACGAGTGTTTTTATTATTTTTTGTGATTTAATGCTGTACGATTATTTGTAATAGTAAATAGCTAGCGAAGTAGGTAAGTGGTGAATATACTTTCGTATCCACGGATCGTGTTTGTGTTCTGTACATCAAAAACAGTTAAGCATCATTCAATTACATTTGAATTGCATAGACTAAACTAATTGATAGTTAGTTACCTGAATCTGTTCAAAGTGAATCACATTGAAAATTATATCTTATATCTCAACCGGGTTTGCCGTGCAATTGCTGTTCCCGGTTGGGAATTGAATGGTACTCATTCGCAAACAATAAATACATTACTTTGTTATTGTGATTACGTTTTATGTTAAAATAAAACTATACAACTAACAAGAAAACTTAAATAGGATAAATATTTATTATTGTACATAGGCTAAAAATAGTTAAGTGGGAAAATGGAATAAAGGGAAAAAGTATTTCGGTAGTATCCTTTCATTTTATTTTAATTTCATAAGCATCTGCTTCAAATTGTATAGTCATAGTAGGACAACAAAAATACTCGAATAAGTTTATGCGTTTTTTCAACGAGAGAACCTGTAACATGGAGGGTAAAAATGAATCATTTCAGTTTTTGAAAGTTTAAGTAAAGAAAAATACATTTCCACACTCGTGGAAAAATAATAAATCTCAAACTAACATATCACATCATTAATCTTACCTCTTTCTAGTTTTGCGTAGTATAATTTTCCACATTGCTACGATGACACTCATGTCCAAAAATTAAGTTAAACGAAATTCGACAGCTGTTTGGACAAAAATTTACTAGTAACAAAGAGTAAAATCATTTTGAAAACATGCCGATAACCTGAAACGTATGAAATATATTTACAATCATAAACTGCGATTACGTGTTGCGATTTTAAAATTTATATGTTACAACAAATATATGTATGAATGAGAATTTCAAAGTTGTAAGAAAGAGATGTTCATTTTATGAGCCAAGTTATAATCCAAAATATGCAACATGAACGAAAAAGTACGAAAAAACGGCGGAAAATCTGTTGGAAACCACAACTGAGTGCACAGCAGGACGAGTTGATGATTTTATAAACTGGATATTTAAAACCCATATTTTAGAGTCGGGTCTTAAGCCAAAGATTTCAGTACGGATGTTGCAGTGAATTCGGCGGTGGAATGGATCGCTAAACTGACCTGAAATATAAGTAAGTAGCAAAACAAACCCAGTGTAATATGTTATAGTCTTACCATTACACTCAAAAACATTTGGAGATGCCGGGGATTGAACCCGGGACTTTTCACATGCGAAGCGAACGCTCTACCACTGAGCTACATCCCCTTAATTATTAAAAAATAATTTACATTTCTACTTTTAAATATGGATCGGATGAAATTAATATGCAATCCTACATTCTTGAACCTGAACAGTGATGAATGGTTCGTACTGTCTGGCCAAACATTTTTTAATATTTTCGTTATCAACAACACGACGTAAATTACGTCCGCTTTATTCAATTTTTAATCGGTAGATCGCATCGTCCTTACACCGTCGTCTATACTGAGCGCAGTTTATTATTAACTTGAATTATATTTTTCAATTACACCCAATAATATTTAGCTTACACTTTCAGGCCCAATCTGTTAGCAGCCATAGTTTGAATTAATATTAAAAACAAGGCACACAAATTTCACTCCTGCGAAAATCACAATGAGAAAAAAAACATGAAAATACATGGAACTTCGGTCTACTCACTAAAGAAAAGAATCTCTCTCAGACTGCAGATCCCGATCATGTGGGGTTTGTTATCGGCGATTACTAAGGTATAGACCTCTATTTCCTTATTCGTATCACTTCATGCGACGTGACTATCGATCCTGGTTACTAGATTATAAAAATAAAATTTACTAAACAATACACAATGAAAATTTTGTAGATCGAAGTCGGCTGCCTTAGTTTGAAAAAAATTCTGTGTATTTGTCACATTAAATTTCAGATGATAGAAATTGTCGTTTGAAGTGACAGCAGTTGCAAGGAAATATTTATAAAGCAGCATACTAAACACAATTA
Source organism: Nephrotoma guestfalica (assembly GCA_963691935.1). Classification (NCBI taxonomy): domain Eukaryota; kingdom Metazoa; phylum Arthropoda; class Insecta; order Diptera; family Tipulidae; genus Nephrotoma; species Nephrotoma guestfalica. The sequence goes on along the minus strand of OY829913.1, from coordinate 195,529,154 downwards.
TTTTGTAAGTTGCGATTTAATAACCGAGTAATCAAGAAGATGAGTAATCCCATCGCATGAAGTGATGCGACAAAGGGAATAGGGGTGTTAGCAGCCAACAATTTAAATCATTTTAAGCCATTCTACCACATCGTTGCTGTTCTATTCAGTACTGCAATCGCTATCGTTAACCGGAATAAAACAGAAACTTTATGTTCGAGCTATGGATTGAATTAAACGAGCTCACAGAATTACTTTATCTCAGAACGTTAAATACGTTAAATTTAATGATGACACCTCATACCACACCGTTTATGCAAGGTTCCGGAACAAAAACTGCGTGTTATTTAAATTAAATTAAATTATTAAAAATTCGGTTGTAAGTAGGGCCTATGTTGGGAGGATTAAATGGTGGAAGACTGGAACTTGCCGCATGTTCGTAAATGTTATGTCGGCCGATAACGAATGCAATTCCTGTTGACTAGACACTATTGAACAATTCACAACAGATTTGACAACATCTAAACATTAAACAACTTGGCTGCTATAACCTAACAAATTTCGTGCGTCCCTATTGAAAGATCATTTACAATGTCCAACATCATTAGCATGCAATAAAATGGTAAAGCATAAAAAAATTTCAGGTAAATAATGACCATACGAGTATAAGCTCCTCGAGTTCATAATCCTAATAAATGCCAAAATATGATTTTTTTCCCATTATCTCTAATTTAGGAGCATAGGGAATCTACTGGGCTGGATAATAAAACTCTGTTGAGTTCTATTGTTTTATTTTTGATCCACGACTCTCCGAGTTGTTTCGCTTCTGCTAGCATCGTTCGTTTCCATGTTAGAGCTGGTCGTCGAACTTTCCTTCTCTCTTGTGGGTCCCAATTCAGAGACCTACTTGTTATTTAGTTCTGCATCTTCCTCAATGTGGACAATCCATTTGCTATTTTGGCCAGTTACTGAGGCCAGAAGCACCTCAGGTTTCTACTAAGGCATTTATTTACAAACATGTTTGCGGGATAGGACAGATGTGTTCTAGACTTTCTGTAACTTGTTCAATGTTGTTCTCGCTTTATTGATTTGTTTCTTTATAACTGCATCTGTGCCGCCCGTTTTCGCTATAGTACAACAACCATATACGATTTCATCATCTGGCTTTTCTGATATTTATTTTGAGGCAAACTTCTTTTGCTAGATTTGAGTAGATGCAGTGATGAATTTCATTCATTGGGCTGCTCAATGAAGATGGGTTTTGTTTTAATATGATAACATTGGTGTAAGTAACTTCGCCTTGATCTGAAGCCAACTTGTTCTTTTCTCAATTTCGGGTTGACTGTCCATGGAATTCTATAGAGGATGGCCATTGCTAATACTTTATGATTATGTTGATGAGGGATATATACCCTGCAAATTTATACATTCTCTTAGGTCACCTTTCTTGAGAATCGTTAATGATTATTACACACACATTGATTGAAGTAGTACCTGCTTGTTTCGTTTAATGAGGTTTACGTCTAAATTCTTGGTACCCGACCCGAGTGTGTTGATAGCTGTTTGTGTTGATAGATTTGTGTCCACTATTAGTTTACACTGATGGCTGCTTCTTCTGCCAGCATCATCTTTTAATCTGTAGGTGTTTAGTTTTTCCGTTTGGTCTTGATGCGTTTTACAGCGACAGGTTTAATTTTGAATTATGATATTTTACCAGTAGGTGGCCACTGCAAATGTCTACATCACTCGTTGTCCTGACATCTTGTAATGAATTGAGAAATTTATTGTTGGTTGTTCATTATTCTACTTCAGTTGATGTCCATATGTGTATATTTTGTGTGGAAATTTACTGCATTCTATGAATTATCTGATTTGTGATGCAATAGTCGATGAGTCTTCTCAATTGTTATTACGCATCGAGTCTATATTGATTGTTTACCACCCATATGATGGTTTATCAGGTCGGTATTATATGTTCAAATTTCTACATGCACAAGAAGGAGAGAGATTTCATCCTTCTTGCATTATTATTTGGATCATTTTCTTGTGTGTCCTTTTTATTGTGGCCTGTTCATAGAACTCATACTTGGTTGTTTCATCTACGTCTTTTGTTGGATCGTTTAACTGAATATTAAAGGTTGTGGTTTATATTTTTTTATGGAATGTTTCTATTCCAATAATGTCCATGCCTAATTCATCGTGTCCAGAATATATTAAGTAATTTCGCTTGGGTTTATTTCACTTCTGCTTATATCACTGCATTGAGGCTGGGAATTTCGTTTCTCTTCTTTCTCCCATTGTTGTGCTAAGCTTTCACGTTTCTGTTAGAGTTTTGATGTTTCAATGAATTGAATTTATTTGAATCATTGGTTCATTGAATCCTATAGCCAGCTTCCAGGGCTTCTGAGTTAGGTATACGGGGCCAGTGGGAGAAGACATTCAATCAATTCATTATTCATTTTTTCTATGATGTTCCCTAGCAGTCACCCAACCTTATAATAATCCAAGTAATAGTTGCTTGACATTGGTGATGAAGTTGTTGTTGTGTTTCAATTTTAAGAAAGATAGCTTCAGTGCAAAAGGGCCAGGAAACGTAAACGTCGATTGATAATCATTTGAATCCAGAGCTAACCTGAACAAAATGGATGTCGCTTACATCAAAAAAACCCCACTTGTATTCTGGTTCAAGACAAGACCACCGTACCAGCTATCAGACAATTTTTATCTGATAACCATATTATCTGCACGAAACATCTTTTTTTTGTATTTAATTTTGATCAAAATACGCTATACGTTTTGTAGTAACCCCAACTGGTTTGCTCAAAAACGGACGTTAAAATTAGAAATGACATATTTGTTTCGAAAATGTTCATGACAGATGGCACATGTAGCACAGCGAAACCATAACCGAATTTAGCCTAGCAAGTCCCTTATGGTTGTACTAATATTGAACACTTCAATTGGCCAAGACTTTCAATCTCACCTGTTTGTTTAATAAAAATTGAATTTTAACTGGCAAAATATAGGTTAAAACACAATTTAAACTGGAAAACTAGAAGATTACGACTTCGCACAGAATAAAAATTAAAATAAAAGTAACAGACGTCTTCTGTTGTGCTACAGATAACATCAACCCGGTATCTTGCTCAACCAAAAGGTTCGTGCTGGCCTCAAGCTCTAGCAAAATAGCTTATTCATATTTATACTGGTTTGCATAAGCGCATCGACTCGTTTTTACAGGATTATAAGGCAAATGTAGTGACAGATTCCGAAACTGGTTGTGCACCATACTTACCAAACCTCGACGTCTAGCATGTTACGTCTGACGTTACAATCAATAATTAATGACCACCACAAACAACTCGACAATTGGCAAGTTGATTCACTTATCTTGTAAGAAGATTTTTAAGGATGTATACCTTACCAAAGAAGCACGTAAGCTTATGTCTGATTATCTTATATCCAAGTGTTAATGGTTAACGGAACCATATCCTTTCATGTACCATACTAGGGGCCTCAGTGATTAGCGGCCCAACTTGAGTCTTTCGATATTGTAACTGAGAAGCTTTTATATTCATCCCAACCGATGTTTCCCGATCGGCGTGGTTTTCATTTTCATGGTTTTTAAGTTCTTGGGACGGTGAATGTGTGCCTGTATTCTCCTTTACTCAGTGATTGACTACCTCATTTTCTAGAAAATCAGAATGACCGGAGGACCATATTAAAGTAATTTTGCTTGGCATAGAGAATCGCTTTCCAAGCTTATGCGAAGTGTGGGGTGTTGTCCTATAGGTCTGCTTACTCAAACTCCAATGCACTAGAATTCCAACATACCTTTGATATATAAGTGCAAACACCAAAATGTTTTTATGAGCGGCAGCAGAGCAGGTTTTTATAGCTTCGGTTTCACTTACACATAGGTTAGTCTCTTATTTAGATTTAGTGATATGCAGTTTTTTTGTGGGTGTTTCTTGTCTGATCAATCAAAACAGATATTTAGCTTTTGGCATTGTTGCTGGTTTTTATCTTGAAACTGCAGCAAGGAAACAACATTTTTTATACAGTTTTTAAATAAGGTACAGATGATTTTCTTTGGTTTTGACACTAAGGTCAACCACCCCACACCATTGGGTTGCTAGTCTATAAGCACATTGCATCCGCGCTAATATCTCGTGAGCATTTAGTTCATGAATAGTTGACACAAAAGAGGTGAGTGGCAATCAAATCGTCAAAAGATGTAGAGCCCTTTTTTGTGTCTTTGGCAGTTTGTTATTTGGGTATCGATGGGGATATTTCGTGCTTTTTTACTTATATCGCTTGCCTCATAAACCCTGATATTGTGCATATTTAATTATGAAACCTGGAGAACCTGGTTTCGGAAATTCATTGCGCAGGCTCCATACCTCTTTTTCGTTTGCCGATCTCCTCTGTATATTTACAGACCTAACTATCCTTGCCGATATTTCCTGTTCACTCAAAGAGATTCTGCCATTTTCCTGTTTTTCTTCAATCAGACATATATCGACCCGGAAATCTAGCTTTGTAGTTGGAGCTTTTAAAATTCATTGTTGTCATCGGTGAAATGGACACGGTTTTCGTTCGACTCGATTCTGCAGTATGGCAGGTGAACGAGAAAAGTTTGGGTGTGCAGTAGCTCGTCATTCACGGTAATTTCTAAGGTTGCACTGTCCCAAGGTTTAACATCGGGAGTGGCTTGGTAGACTATATTGCTTTTCGTTAATCAACGCGGTTAAAGGTGAACCAACTATTCTCACTCTGCAGAGCAGACAATTTGAGCTTAATCATGTACCGCATCGATAATGTGATCTTGGGTTGTTAGAGTATTTAACTTATTTCTAGAAAGACTTCGGGAAAATTTTGGTAGGTTATTGCCAACTTACTGTTCATATCATTTCAAAGACCATTACAAAAAAAAGGAGATCATTTATGTATTAAATGTGGTGTAACGTGTATACGAATATAAAGGCATGAAGCTCATTTCAGTGTCTACTAAGACTGACTCTTTATTCTACTTTTGTGCATCATATCGAACAATTGGTTTAACTAATGTTCCCGATCTGCTTTGGTGATTGTTGTCTTTGCCATTTCGATTGGCTCGTTCATGATTGTTTCGTCTCTCAATATCAGTTCAGTTCTTGTTGAATTGTCATCCCGATGGTTCCTTATTTGACCGAATGTTCGTCTTCGTTTTTTGGAAGTGGAATGTGTTTTGGCTGTATTATCTTCCTTTCTGTTTTTACGACGACTGATCATGGATATTTCGTTTCTTCGAATATTTTAGCTCCTTTCTTTTCTCGATTAACAAGTTTTAGTCTAACTTTGCCTTTCTTCGATGTCTATTATCAGTGGCCTTCATAGTTTTAATATGATTTCCATAGTTAGAAGATTACGTTCAGCAAAAAGATTTGAACGAGGATAGTACGGTGATGATATTCTATGAGTAAAAGGTCAAATTCTTTCAAAATTTTCCAATGTTATTGCTGTATTGAAATATATCTGGTATTGCGTATACTGCAAACCATTGACGCAATAATAAAATCACTCTAGCTGATGTAGATCATTGAAGTTTTCTTAAATCCATAAAACCAATGTACTGGTCAGCTATTAGTACAAAATCTTCCCAAAGAACTGCAAGAATGTCCGACGGCATTATTTCGATAGAATAATTTGATACTTGTCTCGCTGTCATTCTTTTGCGCTTTTTCGAGGCGATCGTATTATTCCTACGTGTCCGGTGTGTATTTCTCTTGTCATATTTTTATTTAACATTGAGGAACCATTATTTTATAAAGCACCATCCTCAGAAGTATTCCCTGTTTGAACGGTGGATATTTTCTCACGCGCTTCCCGTTCTTCTTCTCCGCTTAATGCGTTAGTGATGGAAATGTCAGTTCAACAATATTCGCTGTAGCCTCGGCGGTGCGTTTTGAATTGGATTTTAGGAGATGGCGCAACGGTTTGTGGTCGATTTCTATCATTGATTCCTTACCATAAACATATTGATGAAATTTGAGGCATTCTAATCATGGCCAATGTGTCTTTCACATTTTGATGTTGATTCTTTTGAGGATTTGTGAATGCTTGCGTCGCGTTATTTAGGTTATTGGTTACTTACTTTGCATTAAACATGCTCTTATTGCTTGTTGGTATAAAGCGAGTACGTGTTGTTGTTAGTGTTCGCTTTTTATTATCGAGTGCTTCCAGTTTTTTTGTCTATTAAACTGTTCAATGGATCATTTAACGCAGACTGATTGAATATGAATTTGCCCAAGTAATTCATCATACCTAGTACACGATGGCTTTTTCATATGGTTTATTGCTTGAACTTTTTCGTTGTCCGCCTTATATCTCTCGTCCATGAAAATATGACCACGAAGCATCATAGATAGTTTATCGAATTCACATTTGTCTCTGTTTAGCATAACCCTTCTATCCAACCCCTTCCGGGTTGTTCTTTCGTAGCAGCATACATATGAGCCAATAGAGAAATTGGCAGATGGAAGTATATACATCGACCTGCAGCAAAGCCATAGCCAAATATTTTCACGTTCTCTCTGACACAATAATCGATCAAAAACCTTTTGGCCAAACTTCGTAAACTACATATATACTCACTCCCAGCTGTGGTTGCTGGTAAATTGTTTTCAGTTTATAGTGGTGTCGTTTGATGTTTTTATTCAGTTCGGTATAGGATCCATACAAGTTCATAGCTGTCCTCGTTTGCACCTAGAGTCCGGGCAATACTGCTTGATACTTTTTTGAACTATAGATGGCAGTAATGTTCGTAAATAGTTAGTTAGATTTTGAGGTTTACCGAAAAGTTGAATGCATTAAATTATATGCAGACACTCAACATTTACACCAGACTTTCGACTCACCGACCATTTTTACTATTTCGTTATTATAATCGTTTAATCATTTTGATGAATTGCACACCATTTGACGTTTGATGATATCCCTTTCGCTTGTTTTGCTTTAATTGAATCCACACATTTGTATTTTCTACGTAATTACTTACTTAGTTCGTCGTTGCCTGAACCGTCGATTGAATCGTCACTGGATCCCAAAATCGCAAATATACTTCAACTTTTTGTTTTTTCGCGTTACTGTCCTTCTTGTGTCATTTTATCGCATTCTTGAGACACACAACTTCAAAGTGTCCTTTTATTCCACATGAGATGCAACTTTTGCCAAATGCTGCTAAATGCTGGACAACTTTTGATTCCACGTGTGTTTCCGCGTCGTTTACAGATTAATGTTTCGACTGTGTTTACATAGGTGTTACTTGATGGTGCGGGTCGATCACGATTTCGTACTGAAATTTGTTTGTTTGCTGTTTTGCGGTTTTTCAAGTTTTCTTCGTTGTTCTTATCGATAAATCGTTTTCCATCTATAGTTTTTGACGTGTTTCATTCGAATTTATGGCATGAACAATTTGATCTTATTCAAACTCATTCACTGTAATTGTTTCGTAACTGATTTTTTTTTCTTGTGTTTGTAGTTTTGTGGGATGTTCAAACCTAATTTAGTGGGGTTGCAACTTCTTTTTTACATCAGTTTTAAACTGAGGTCTTTTATCACTTTCACCATGCGACCAATTATAGTCTTGTGTTTGACTATGATACAATTCATAGCAATGGGAACATTTTCGTAATGTTTGATCGATTTAGCTCATTCTTGTCCAATATCTAAATCATTATTTATCGTAAGTGGCTTTGCAGAGGTGACTATGCTTGAAGAATTGGGTATCACATCAAGTGTTAATTATTCTAACTGGGTAGCACCGATCGTTAACAATTGTGGTAAAAAATCAAAATGGCCAAGTTCGAATTTGTGCTGATTATTCAGCTGGACTTAATAGTACAGTGGAACCTGACCAATATCCAATTCAGCCACCTGATTTTCTCAAAATAAAGTGGAAGCACCGTATTCAGCCACTTGGATTTATCAGACGTATTTCTTCAAGTTCTTCGCATTACCCCCACAAGGGTATCTACCATTTCAATAGATTACCACCAGGGGTCAATACCTTGAGTATTTTAACAAACTATGGACACGATGTTAGTCGGTCTTATAGATGTGGTACCGTACATTGGTGATATAATCGTATCCAGGCCTGATATGAAATCTCATTTAGAAACCCTTCGTGTTTGAACAAATGCGTTCCGCAGAAATAAAATATGGATGGATTAAAATCAGGTCCTATCTTCTCTGGAGCTAGTAATCGAAATGCCAGCAACGTCAGATGAATTCAGTTTTCGTTCTTATTTGGGTTGCCATGAACTATTATGGCAAGCTATCAAACATCTTCACATACTCAGAGAGCCTTTTGATAAACTGATAATGGATATGGTTTTTGCGGATTTTTTGGTAGATAATTTATCTTACAAACGGACCATAAGCAGTTATATTATCTATATTCGGCTGATGTAGGATATACCTGTGTATACAGCCAACCTGTATCAGTGTTCTACATTACAATAATTGTTATATGATTTTAAATTTTTTTAGACTATCATTGATTCGGAATGCATATCCCAAACAACTATATACTCCAGACGTGAATCTAGTTAAGTTAAAGTCAGCGCAGGTGAAAATTCTGTACGAAATTGTTCAAGCTGCGTATCGGCGGCAAAGTCACCGCCTAAGTCAGATTATATTATCAGAAGTGGCCTAAAACGACGCAACTATGGAAGCGCATACATATTGTAACGAACGAGTTCATTAAAATATTTATTTTTTTGACTACCGGGAGAATGCACTAATAAAATTTAATTAAGCACATCAAACCATAATCTCTCACGGATACATCGAAATTGCATTTCTAAAACTGTAAACAATAAATTAACAGCGTAATCATACCTTGCACCTGTGTATAAGTACGATTTATGACCTGCACAACTCTAGAATAATTTAATATGCACACTGTTGCATTTGATCATAGTCATTGTAATTGCAATTTCCCTAATCAATCATGTACTTGTATTTTCTGTTTAATATTGATGTATGCAGCCATATCAGATATAGTTCTCCAGTATACGATTGTTAACAAACACTCTCCCAATTATCGATCACATCAGTTTACCGTGATCTGTTAAAGTGTGATAACGTTCAGTTAAATTAAAGCCAGTGTAATTTCGTTAAAATTAACTTATCCAACCGCCATTTAGAAATCTCAAGGCCGTTTATTCTGGACTTATTTAGGTTTCCTTATAACACAGCAGGTAATTGCTAACTTGTTCATACATATTGCTGGAAAATCTAATTTACTTTTATTTTGCGTGTATAGTTTTCTTGGAGAAACGACTGCTAATGCAACCAAAACGCATCATGGTTAATTTAAAAGAAAGACCAAATTTGGTGTATGATGGTGCCCGCTACCAAACCGCATGCTAGGAAAAAAATACAGTACATAGTATTGTACGGATACTTGTCGGCGTCATATTAAGTAAAATTTGTGCTTATACATAATCACGTATAAGATACCAAATCGTACATGTATAACTATATACTACTTGTGGGCAACCTGTGCTGTGCACGATAGTTTCGTGTGCGGTTTAGTTGATAATTTTAGTTTAGTTTAGTTCAATTAATTTCTTAAAATACTTAATTCTTGAGATCAATATACAAGATTAGTTTATATAATGTTTGATCAGTTATTCTCATAATATGTGTTAAAGTGTATCAATTTATATAATGTGACGTGCTATTTACTGTTTCTCCACATTATATATTATATAATATTTTAGTACCGCGGGGCTAGGAAACCCATATTATATCTACGCAGAGAAGCGCTTCGTAGTGGCAGTTATAAATGGTAAGTATTTTATATTAAATTTTTTTATATAATGCCAAATGATCTAGATGCCCTGGATGACAATTCACCTTATTAACTCTTAAAATTTGATTACGCTTTCGAAGGTAACTGATAAACCAATCAAACAACCTCGAATTCCGATATTTGATAATTTTGTAAGTATTTAGTATATCGTGATAAACTTTATTAAATGCTTTCGAAATGTCCATAAAAACCACTGAGCGTTTTTGAAGGTTGTTAATAGCTAAATTTATATTACTAAGGAAATTAGGAGTGCTTCTTCGGTAGATTTTCCAGCTGTAAATCCAAATTGGGGGTCATTGAAAAATTTAATGTTATCTAGGTAAGAAACCAATCTTCGTTTTATTAATTTTTCAAATAATTTGATAAATGTATCTATGGGGTTTTGTTCGTCCCATATATAAATGGAATAATACTCGGAAATTTCCAATTTCAATTTTTACTATTTATTTAACACAATATAAAATTTAATTATTTTTATACACAAAATGAATTTTTCTTTTATTTTATTTTTTCGTTTTTTCTTTTATTTAACGCGTGGGTAATATTACAACCCTGCCAGCCCGGGTATTTCTCGGAATTAACCTGATCTCCGGCACTGGATTAAAAGTTTCTCCCTTCTTCGACTTCGAGACTTCCAACGTCGGTGGGATTGGTACTTTAGGATTTAACACTATAGGTTGCGAGATATTAGTGCATTTTCCCTCCGTTGCGACCAGAACCTCCAATGCGTCTTGAAAACAAGGTTTCAATCTATCTATTGTCACGTTGCTTCCTCTATCTTTAATCCTGAGCCTAAACAATTTTTCCATACGACCTAACACCTGAAAAGGTCCTTCGTAAGGAGTCTGAAGTGACGCCCGAACTGCATCAGTACGTACAAATACATGAGTACAATTAGCTAATTCTTTGAACAAAAAAGTATTAATTTTATAATGGTGAGCAGGAGGTACTGGCTGAATTTCTTTAAAATGATTTCTGAGCTCTTTAACAAAATCAGTTTGTAATTCTGAAGCATTAGAAACACTTACGAAATCTCCAGGCAATCTGAGAGATTCACCATACACCAACTCTGCTGCAGTACACTTACAATCTTCCCGGTACGCTGTCCAATCCTTTGTCCAATCTTGTCGACCGTGACACATTATTGCAGTTTTAAGTGTACGATGCCACCTTTCAATAATTCCGTTTGCCTGAGGATTATAAACAGAAGTTCGTTTCCGTTTGAATCCCAATAACATTGCTAACTCCCTAAATAACTCGGACTCAAATTGACGTCCTTGATCTGGAACTACATAAGATGGAGTGCCAAACCGTGATATCCATCCGTTGTATAAGGCAAATGCTACGGTTTCTGCTTTAATATCAGGCAATGGAATTGCTTCCGCCCAACGCGTGAACCTGTCTATAATAGTCAGACAGTAGTGCTGATTTTCTGAAATTGGCAAAGGTCCGATCAAATCAATATGAATTTCGTCAAATCTTTTTTCTACCAACTGGAACTGTCCCAACGGTGATTTGACGTGCCGACTGATTTTACATTTCTGACATGCTTGCACTTGTACCCATTTCCTAACATCTTTTTTAATACCTGGCCATACATATTTACATGTCACCAATTTCACGTTGTTCTTGATTCCTGGGTGCGATGAATCATGGGTACTGTGAAATACCTGTTTCCGAAACTTAATCGGAACAAATGGTCTTTCAACTCCAGTCGATGTGTCACACATAATCTCTAGTTTTGAACCAAAAAACGATATCTTTGTGAATTTTAACCCAGAATCTGGCATTAACTGCGTTAGAAGCTCCTGCATGTCAGGCTGTTCCTCTGCCAATGCCTCGTAATCAATACCTAGTGTAATTGCGATTTCTTCGATACGAGTCTCGATATAGTCCAGGTGACGATACTGGCGAGGCGTTGCCTTCTCCAAATTTTGGCGAAATGCAAAAATTAAAGGTTTGTGGTCAGTGTATAGAACAAACTGACGACCTTCTAACAAAAACCTAAAATGCTTAATCGACGAATACGCAGCCAACAACTCCCTATCGTACGTGCTATAACGCTTTTGAGCGTCAGAAAGCTTTACGGAAAAGAATCCAAGCGACTCAAACTGTCCGTCGCACATTTGTTGTATAACTGCACCTATAGCGAAATCCGATGCATCGACCATTAATGCCAGCGGTGCATTACTAGATGGATGGGACAATACTGTTGCATCTGTAAGATCTTGTTTTGCCTTATTAAACGCTGTGATTGTATCTTCATCCCATTCTATTTTTCATTTGTCGTTTTTCTTTTACCCTGTTAGTAATTGGTTAAGAATTCCTTAATTGCTGCAACCTTATCAGGAGATGGTTTAATACCCGATTGACTGACGATATGACCGAGAAATTATATCTCGGGCTTTGCAAAAACACATTTCCCCACATTAATTATTAAACCATATTCACTTAAACGAACGAAAACACTTTCAATATGCTTCAAATGCTCTTCAAGGCTTTTAGAAGCTATGAGTAAATCGTCTATATATACGGAAAAACGAAATCCAATCCATCCAAAACTGTATGTATGAACCTTTGAAATGTCTGGGCCGCATTTCGCAACCCGAATGTCATTCGGTTGAATTCAAATGACCCAAAAGGTGTACAAATTGTCGTCCTGGGAATATCGCCTGACTCTACAGGTACCTGGTGATACGCCCTAACTAAATCCAGCGTTGGCATAAAATAAGTAGGTAGCATCTCATCAGCTTTAAACAAGCTATCTGATATGATGCAAAGCTTCATGGCGTTGATGGAGAGAATTTTGGATCTAATGATGTAGAATATGAACACGCTGATGCACGCAGATACGAGTAGTTGTTAAAAAAATGACAAAAATAACAATATGGAATGTAAACGGCCTAGAGCAGCATAGAGCGGAGGTTCAAGCATTTCTCATTCAGCACAATATGGACATAATGTTAATATCTGAAACACGCTTTACCAACAAGAACTACTTCAAAATTAATGGGTACTATATTTATGACATTAAGCATCCGGATGGCAAAGCGCACGGTGGCCTGCTAGATTGATTACGAGAAGGCTAAAACATTATGAACTTATGAAATATGCGAAAGGTCATATCCAATCAACGAGCATCTGTCTGAAGGAATGGTCTGGAAATTGTGTGATATCAGCAGTCTACAAAGCACGCTTTAAAAAAATTGCAGGTTATTGATTATTTTAGTCAGTTGGGTAATACATTTCTCGCGGGGGGGTGATTACAACGCAAAACATACTCAATGGGGTTCAAGACTAACAACTTTATGAAGCTATAGAGGAACAGTCCCTGAATTTTTTATCTATCGGTCATCCTACTTACTGGCCCACGAATAAAAGGAAAGTACCTGACCTAATTGATTTCTGCGTAACCAAAGGCAATGCGCGTACGTGTGTTCAGGCCGCCGATTGCTATGATCTGTCGTCTGATCATTCACCGATAATAGTAACAATGAGTACTGTTGTCTTAAAATCAGAAACAGCGAAACGTCTGACAAACAACCGAACTAATTGAAATCAATATAGGAGACTAGTCGACCAAAATTGTCATCTTGATATCGCGCTAAAAACACCAGTAGATATTGATGTGGCTGCAGAAAGGCTAAAAGAGGCACTGGAAATATCAGCTGAAAAGGCTTCACCAATCATCAACAATTCTGAAAAAATTAATAAATTATCACATAATATTCAGTCACTAATCCAGGAAAAGCGGAAAATTCGACGACAATGGCAACAAACAAATTCGCCATTGCTGAAATGTAAATTAAATCGAGCTATCAAAACTCTGAAATTTTCACTGCAAGAAGAAGAAAACCAAAATGTCCAGAATTATTTAAGTGAACTCTTGGCAACAGATACGATTGATTATTCTTTGTGGAAGGCAACGAAAAACCTAAAATGGCCTACATAGTCGAATCCACCGATTAGACTACCAACTGGAGATTGGACGAGTAGCGATGAAGAAAAAGCCAATGCTTTTGCTGCACATCTAAAGACGGTGTTTTTACGATGATGATGCATGAATCATCCTTTAAACCTATTCAAACTGTATGGAAGAAAGTTAAGAACACAATCAAAACTTGCATTAGCCCGAAAAAGGCGCCAGAATATGACCTTATTACTGGAAAAATGAAAAGGGAATTACGAGGCAAATGCACGATGGATAGACTACTAATGTGGAAAGAACTATTGAAGCAAAGCGCAACCAAATAAAAATAACATTTCCAAAAAATTAAAGTTTTCATTAGACAATAAGGTCTTACTATACAAAGCTTTAATCAAGCCACTATGGACATATGATATCAAATAGAGAACTCCTACAACGAACTCAATGTATTGCTAATGCTCCATGGTATATCCGAAATACTAACATACACGACAACCTTGGTATTAAAACTATTAAAGGAATAATCAAGGAATTCAGTTCGAATTACTACTCAAAACTTCTGTAAAATCATTGAATGTGTAGATTACGCTTATAAGTAGGATCTAAATTAAATTGCGAACACTAATATTAAGTAAAACATTTGTTTAAACTTAAAAAATGTAATTAGCTTAAGTCTTTATCTTTAAGAAAAATCACTTTAAGAAAAACAAAAAATTCTCGTGTTTTGAGGCGATCCAAGTATCGACCCAATTTATGGCTTCTTCGAAAGTAGTAAAGTGCTGCTCGGCCAAGTCATCGATCGGAACAAATGGTAGTCGAAAGGAGTAATGTCTGGTGAATACGGCGGGGTGGGGTAGGACAATCCATTGAAGTGCCTCCAAAGTTTCTTCTCTTTTGGTATATTGCTGGCGTTTGAACTTCAATGCCCCCTTCCGACTTCAGCATAACACATGGTAGTAAACCAAACAGAAGCGCACCATATGGGAAATCACTGTACTGATATTCGGATGAAAACTTTGTACGATTTTTAATTTCTCTAAATCATCTTACAACGTTAATATTTATGAAATTCATTCAACTCGCGCGATACTGTATATGTTAAATTTTATCTCAATAACATATTCAAATGGCGATCTGGTAACATGATCGGTAGAATCAGAAGCGTTAATTGCAATATTTTACTGGAACATAATCATGTTCTATTAAGATGTCATATAACTCAACTTCGAGCTTGATACGTTGTTAGTGAAGCTGACAAGTACAACTCGGAACAGTTACAATTACCTCTACTGCTGGATGCTGACGAGGTACTTGGTACATCTGGTTCACAATCATATCAGGAAAGGAAATTCAAACGTTGCATACAATACATCACTGGGGTCTCTCCACTAAATATCATCACCAGACAAATCTTCAACGATTCTTACGTCCAATTTCATGCATATAACAGGTAGAAATAGAGTATAGAGAGGTTGCCAGCGTGACGAGCAGTCGCATGTTTTTTTTTTATTTTTATTATCCCTGTAATCTGTTCTGGGGCCAAGGCTTCCCAAATCTTTCGCGGTTTGCTTTGTCCGTCCTTACTTTTACGCCAGTGTCGGCCAATTCGAGGACGTACGGTTGTATGTCCAATTTTATCACCATCTGCGCACATTGCATAGCTCCATGCCAGCCTATACTGGCATGTAAGATGGGTCGGCGTATGTGTTTTGCACTCCAACAGGGGGTCATAGATGTGTTCCATTTTACCACAGATTGTAATCTGTTGATGAAAATTCCCTTTGCATCCTGCTCTTATCGTGATTCGAACCCGGTACCTCCCGATCCAAACGCCGAAGTTTTAACCACTGTGCTATTTGGTCGGTAGAGCAGTCGCATGATCACATCATTCATTAATCATGTTAGTTAAGAAAATACAAAGTAAATTATATGTTTAAATTTGAATGTTGGCGTGTCTGTCATTCTTCACTAAAACATCAATCCACCATGACTTTGCAACATTCGGGCAACAGTATTACCTGTTGCTTCTTATCCCAATGATGCGACTGATTTTACAATTACCACCAGAAAAGCACAGCGGCAATCGCTACAAGCATGTGGAAATAATTTGGAAAATCCGTGCTTGCCACATGGCCATTATATGTAACCTGTTCACGTGTCGGATAACCTTCTGTGGTATATAAACAAAATTAAAACACCTTCATTCTTTGAGTGTCATTGCAACACATGCCGAGTATTTTTCTGTTTACAGATCTATTCTTCAGCTTACAGATCATTTTAAAATTGCTCACTTCTTTTTTTTCACTATAAATTGTTTTCTGAGCTTAACATCAGTCTTATCAACTTTTCATTTTGTCTTCAGAGTAGTAGTCTAATTTGCAGGCTGTGGTATCCTCACTGATGCCCTTAAAAATTATGTACATAAAATTATAAAGATTTTGCAGTCAAATACCTACCATAAAAATATTCCCGTACCGAAGTAAATTAGTCATAAAAACTTTATTACCGCAACTTTTAATTAAAATTTTTACAAAAATAAATTTAAAAAAATGTCTACTAACTATTTTTCTTGGCTTCTCATCATCTGTGCGCTATCAAAATCTTCGTGTTCGGTACATAGTAACATTTTTAAATTAAATTTTGCTTTCCATTACATTATCCAGTACATGGATAAAATATGTACAAATACGGCTAAAAAATTGCATTGTTTTTGATCTAGGGGAGTAACAACAAAACTATTTAATTTTGTAAATTGTTCGTAACATTCATATATCGCAGTGGTTATCAACCTTCTGTTATTATCATTAATTTCGATTTGATAGCTTCGAACTAGTCTAACCGGACACATAAAGGTGTTGAAATGTCGAAGCCATAATGAACATTAAAGATAAATGGAATAACATAAATAATTTGGAGGAAATCTCCAGCCACGCTACATAACCGTATTTACGTATCCGCTCATTTTATGATTCACTTTTTGGGTTGACTCGTAAAAAACTAGAGAAAAAAAAAAATTCAAAATAAATAAATAAAATAGGGAAAATTAATTTTCATATGTCATGTTCCATGAAAATTTTAATCATGTATAGAACAAAAACATATAAAAATAACATGAGCGGGATATGCTCGTATCCCTCTACTCGTACCCCGTATCTATATACGACTATCTACATACTAACTCGTCTGGACAAACATTTTGTGTTTTACTGCATGGAGGTTGATCATCTAGGATTATAAATGTTTTTTTTCTCTATACGTTGGTGTATTTGTTGGACTTGTCATTACAATGGGAAACCAATGTCCTGCTAGGATAATTTTCAGGTTTTTCTCTTACGTAGTTCAGTTTCTCGTTTAGATGTGTTTCTGAAAGCGGAAAACATAGTTTAATCTCGCACAATAATCTATTAAAACTTGATGATAACATTATGATGATTTGTTTTATGAACATGGAAAAGCTTTTGGATTATGTAATACTCTGCATGATGTAAGCTTTCAGTGTAAGGTATGTTCATTTGTGCAGCTAAATGAAAATTATTTCAGTTTTATTTGAATACGTTCGCACGTAAATTTTAATTCTGATGATGATTTGTTTATGCTCTGAATAATTTATATTTGCATGGTTGTTTATATATTCAAAAGCAAATATAATGTTTAGTTCAAGAATTGATGCTTCCGAATCCGATGCCATTTAGCTTAACTCAAACATTCTGTGTTCAGCATCCGGTGTTCCGCCACCGGCGTCTGACGAAGTCAGCTTCCTCAAATAATTAACTGCAAGGAGTTTAAACAAATTTTTGGAAATTAGATTTCTGGAACAATTATTCATTTGCCGTCGAAGATATCTACCTTTGCCGCTGGACGATTTAATTGTTTAATGTTGCGACGACCGATAGCCAATGATTGCAAAGCAATGAACAAAATATATCTTTTAATATAACACCATATATTGCCAGTGTTGTGCCGTATTGTCTACACCGCGTAGTTAATTAATATTTTACATGTATAGAAAATGTATGTTGACAATTAAAAATTAGACGTCGAAAATGTAGAGAATGTAGACAATGTCGAAAATTATTGTTTTCGTTATCAATCAATAAAATTATGATTTCTTAGTTTATTTAACCATTTCGGTTTCATCCTACACATTTGAACAATTTGAACCCAAGTTTTTATATGATAATGACACTCGTATAGTCATCCTCGATGTGTTGTGATTGCACAAATTGTAAATACACACTCATCAAGTTGTTGTTGATGAGTTTACCTGAGTTCACAATATTTAGTACGATAAATTGAGAATTTTATAATTTTATATTTTTGACCTAATTAAAGTTTACCAAAATAATGCAACATATGAAAACATGTATACATGATTGCATTATTTGTGACGAAATGTTTAGAAATGATAGCGAGGTGATTATTCGGTACTTATTTTAATTTGTATGACAGTGATGGAGGCTGAATCCCAAGATATTTGGACATCCACATCACTCTCCTTCCGAGAATTTTTTTTTTTGATATTACCGAATATGTACGCAAACAAATATATCCAACAAAGAGACTGACTCAGGAATTGAAAGGATCAATGGAAATAACTGTGAGGCGTGCATTAAGAAAAAAAAATGTGGCTAAGATACAAGTATCTAATAATTAATTAGGTTCTGTATTTCATTTTTTTTACACTTCTGCATTTTGTTGATTGGCAGCTCTGGTGATATGCTTCTCAAACTTCTTTTTTATGTATTTTCGTATCACTTTGTACGCTAGGATTATCATTAATGTCACCGCTATCAACTCTAAGTAGGGAAGTATACTCGCCCATGTGCTGTCTTCCGGACTGCTTTTATGTAACGGGGCTATTGTTTCTGGTGCCTCCGCTACGATTATTGTTTCTTCCTTCTCGTTTGAAAACCAGTTTCCCATCACTTTGAGGTAGAAGGCGAAAAACATGTGTATCAATATTTATCACTTGTGTGATGCAATTGCAAACTTGAATTGTTTTCCTGTTCGACGATCTCCATTCTGTATGCCGGTTTCAAACGGACAATGGAAGTTGAGCTGTTTTTCCTTTTATGTCGACAATAAAGTATTTCCGCAGTCTTTTAATTACTTTATATGGGCCGCCGTAAGGTGCTGTTAGACTCGGTTTTACTCGTACCTTATCGGCGCGGACAAAAACGTCATCACAAGTAAGAAGATCCTTTGGAATGTATATGTTGTTTTGACAGTGTCAGCGTGTATCTGTCGGCACAAGGTTTTGCATATAATTTCGAAGTTTTTCAACGTATGACGGAGGATCTAGTTATGGCTATTAAGATTTCTTTTAGATTGCGGTGGAATCGTTCTATTAGCCTATTCGATTGCGGATGGTAAGGAGTAGTACTTATTTGATGAATTCCTAGCATTTTTATCAATTCTTGGAATATAATCGATTCGAATTGGGGACCTTGATCGCTAGTTAGTTCCAATGAGATACCGAATCTGGCAATGAAGTTGGATAGCAACGCTTTTGCAACAGTTTGAGCGGTGGAATCCGGAATTGGAATAGTTTCGGTTCATCGCGTGAAACGATCAATTATGGTAAATTAATTACCAATTATATAAATGTTTCCATACGATGGTGTCAATGAACCTAGCAGGTCTATATGGATTTTTTCGAGTCGTTCCGATGGTAATTCGAATCTCTAGAATTCAAATCGACTATGTCTTGTTATCTTAGATCTCAAGTCGTTTCCCAATTGGAACAGTCCTTGTTCATTGAAGGCCAAAAATATTTTGCGACGTCCTTTTACCTTGATGCTCTTACTCCGGGATATGATAATTTGTGGATGTTATCAAAGATTTGACGTCTCAACGGTTCCGGGATATAAGGTCGAGGAGTCATGGTTGACGTTTTACACCATATTAACCTCGAACCATTATCTTGTGAGACTTGTTCGAATTTTAATATGGAAAAAGCTTTAGCAAGAAGTTTTACAATCCGTCTGGGCTGTAGAGAGAACACAAACTTTTTGTCTGCACGGAACCACACATACACAAACTTATTTAGTGCAATTGAGCCATCTAAATAAGCTTTACTAAATTAGATTGTGACGAATGTCCGTGGTAAATTGAGCGATAAACTCCAATTAACGAGTCTGTCACGGACTTCGTTCAGTCTAGGTATTAATTGCTATCACTAACGGTTTGTGATCGGTATACACTCGAAACTCACGACCTTCTACGAAATAACGAAATTTTTAAATTCCTGTGAAAATTGCTAGAATTTCATGTTCGAAAGTTGATCACGTTTGTTCTGTGGTCGAGAACTTTTTGGAACAGAATGCTAAAGGTTCCCAATTATTACCGTTTAGCTGTTCTATGGTGCGCAACAAACGTACATTTAGCGAGGGAGTTATTTATGGTTTCCAGAGCTACTTGGCCTTCTGCGACG
This sequence comes from Nephrotoma guestfalica, assembly GCA_963691935.1. NCBI lineage: Eukaryota > Metazoa > Arthropoda > Insecta > Diptera > Tipulidae > Nephrotoma > Nephrotoma guestfalica. The sequence continues at coordinate 195,508,952 of OY829913.1, read as the reverse complement.
GCTTAATCAACGAATTCATGTGACTGTAAATTGGCGATAGTTGATCTGCCAAATTTGGTAAAAATCTATGATAATAATTTACCATCACAACAATACGCTGAATATGTCGTATAGTAGTGGGATGTCGGAATTCTTTGATCGCGATGACCCTATCAATTAATGGTTAAATTCCGGTTTGAGTTATTTTGTGACTCAGGAAATCTACTTTTTGAACACCAAACATTTAGATAAGCGAATATTGATACCATAAACAGATAATCGTTTGAAAAGTATGCTTAAGTATTTCCTATATTCTTCAGCTGTTTCGCTTGCGACTAAGATATCATCGACGTAAGTAACGAGAAAGGGTAAATCTTTGGTTACCTTCATCAATAAATCGTTGAAATGTTTGACCTGCGTTTCTCAGACCAAAAGTCATGCGACAGAAACCAAACATTCCAAATGGAGTTGTTTTTGCAGTTTTGAATTGATCTTCTTCTGCTACTGGAATTTGGTGGTAAGCACGGCAAAGATCAATTTTTGAAAAAATTTTACATCCATGTAAATGACGTGAGAAATCATGAATGTGAGTGAGAAATCATGAATGTCTGTTGGGCTACATGGCTTGTTGAGAATGGAGATTGTTCGCATAGGCCTAAGTTTTGCATGTGCTGAAAAGCGTCTTTATCTAAAGCAAATTTTTCTGGGTCAAGTCATCGTGGCTTGCAAAATGGAAGTTGGGCGTCTGTCACAGTTCTGAAAACTAGGTTCCTGGGTGACTTCTGGAAATTGAACTTTTGTGGCGAAGGTGAGTTAACTGAATAAACTGTTTCTATGGTAGATATGGTTGTTGTGTGATGGATTAAGATCCTATTCTTCAAATCAACCGTTAAAAATTTCACCAAGAAATCAGTACCAATGATTGGTTTGTTGACTGAAGCTGCAATGAATGGATGTCAAAATTCTCGGCGAAGTCCCAAGTTTAATGTTAGCATTCTAGAACCATAAGTCTTAATTGAAGAACCATTTGCAGCTATGAACTGAAGGTGTTGGTCTTCGATTAAGTTTTTGAGAGGTGTTGCAGCTATGACAGATATGTCAGCGCCTGTGTCGATCAAGATAGTTAAATTATGGTTTTTACACTTAATGAATAAATGGCGAACTGCGGTTACCCTAGCATCTGCCGTATCGATGGTGGTTGATGCTAGTTTTTTGGAATTGAATAACATAGTTTTTAACAAAAGATTAATAAATATTAATAAATTCGTACAGTTAGTAGAAGAATGTACCTAATCACTGCAAAAGATGGAATTAAACTCGTTGCTGCAAAATGCTCTCAAGCTTACCAACGAACTCAATGCATGGGAGATTTCCCGTGTATGAATGAGAATAGTTATTATGTTATGGTGTAAATTTATCCCGGTTACCAGGAATCGTAAATGTTAGTAACATATAGGGTAGAGGAAAATGTTCGTGGCCTTTTTCCCGGTAGATAGCTTTACATTCATATATCTCAGTAACCAATGATTGTATCGGACAATTCTTACGTGTGTTTGAAAGGTGACATTTCAGCTTGTACCTTGACATACAAAATATTAAAATCCGTGAAGTGAATAAAAAGTTACAACATTTTAAACATGGAGATAAATAAAGAAAAAATTCGACATATTTTACAATTTTATCACGACAAAGGTAAAAACTCGGCTGAGACTTGCGAGAAATTTTTTCCTGTTTATGGAGAAGGTGCTTTATCAAAATCAGCAGCAAAAAATGGTTCAAGCACATTCGTTCTGGACATGTGGATGTCAAAGATGCACCTCGCTCTGGTCGACCAACCACTGCAAAAGTCGATGAACTCATGCAGAAAATTTTCGAAGACCGGTATATAAACAGCCATGCAATTGATAGACAACTAAATATTGATCACAAAATAGTTTTGAACCATTTGAAAATGGCTGGATACAAAAAATAGCTTGACGTTTGGGTCCAAATCAATTAATAGTTAACATTTAATGGACCAGATTTCTATCTACGATACGCTGCTGAAAAGAAACCAAATCGAGCCACTTTTAAAGCGAATGATTACTCCAGATGAAAAGTGGATAAGATACGATGACGTTATGCGAAAAAGATCATGGACGAGACTAGGTGGAGCTTCCCAAGCGGTATCAAAGCCAGGATTGACGCCCAGAAAGGTAATGGAATCGTGCACTATGAGGTGCTGCCATCGGGCCAAACGATTGATTTTAATCTTTAGCTAACAGTAAACTAGCGCGTTTAAGGCAAGCAATTCAGTTAAATCGTCCAGAATTAAGGTAAGAACTTTCGAAGAGAACGAGAAAAACCTAGCTGAAGCCTTCGAACAAATACAATCCGCCGGGTTAAAGTTCTAAGTAATGTTCACTCTTTAGAACAGAGGTAAATTATTTGGGTCACAAAGTCACTGCCAATGGAATTCATACAGGCGAATTTTGAGTCAATAATATTGCGTTATAAGGAAGAGGATCGTCGGCCAACATGGAGTGAGATTTCAGATAAGACACCCCTAGTGATGCCTTATTGGGCACAGTGGGAGATTTTACTTTTATAGAATGGCTATTTAAAACGAATATGGGAGAGCTTGGATGGCAAAATTAATCAGTTTTTAAAAATGGTGCAGAAAAATAGAATTAATCCAATAATTCAGGCGTATCATGGAAAAGTAAGTGGAGGCCATTTCGAAATTAATAAAACAATTACAAATATTCGTCAACGATTTTATGGGTCCGGATGAAGACAGTCGGTCGTATATTGGTGTAAAGAGTGTGATGAAGGTGCAGCAGTGAAAGGACCTATACGAAAAGCCTGAGGATCAATGCAATTCGAGAGAATTGCCTTGAATGTGGCAGAACCATACCATAGTAAAGGTATGTATTAGCCAGAATTGTCTCAGTGTTCGATGCTTTTGAGACTATTTTTTCCACCTGTTGTAATATGGCAACAGGGGGACATGTAAGGTGAAAATATTTTAGAAATGTTTTGATGAAAATTTCAATACTTCTAGAGTTTTCTTGCTCTTCGCGAATTTTAAAAACACTGTATCGATTACTTTATGTTATTCTAGGCCTCTCTGCTTGTAAGGCGCGTTAGATTATTTTTATCAACTAGATTCCGAGGACGACACGGACGACGTGCATGCTGTCTTTATTGAACATCCAGAAAATGAAGGTTACGTGAGCGGAGAAGACGATGCAGAAGATAAGTTGGGTGGCATTCCCGACGATATTGGCCCTGGTCAGTTGAAAGCCAACTGTGAAATAGTTTTGAGAAGTGGCCGTCGTATTACAAGTTTGGGTGATGACAATGAGGATATCGATTTAGATGTGGAAGTTGAACTCGCCGATTATTTTACTAGTTTATCAGAAAGTTCATCTGTCGCACCTGAAGATCCTTCAACACAAAACAAAAGGCTACAAAACGAAAAAAAATTAACAAAGATGGAACGAGTACGATAATTCAGTTTTCATGACATCACTATTCCCCTCCGAAAACTTGAAAGAGTGCTGCAATTTGAAGCCCCACGAGCAATTTGAGAAATTCTTTGACGACAAATTGCTGCAACTGATAGCCGAGCAATCAGTTAAATACGCCGTTTTTTCGTGAAGAACCAAATCCACAAATATCTGTAAGTGAGTTACGCACGTTTATTGCGATACTTTTAATAACTGGTTTCACCTATCACACAAGTCTTCGGTGCATGTGGAGCAATGGAGAAGTTATGCGAAAAAATCGGTTTAACGAAATACTTCAATTTCTCCACTTCGAAAGTATGATAGGTTACTTTGGACGACATGGCTGGAAGTAATACATAAAGGGAAACCACTTAGGTTTGGCTTTAAAATATGGTAAATTTGCACTCTATCGGGTTACATAATCAACTTCGAGGTATATCAGGGGAAAATCCTCGCTCAAATAGTACGTACGATCACCAATTTGGGAAATGCGCCGCTCTGCTTGTCAGCATGATTGATGATTTTCCTGAAGATGTTCAAAACTGCCATTTTCGATTTATTTCGATAATCTGTTTACTGGTTTTCCTCTTTTAGTATATTTGAAATCATGTGGTTATAATTGCACTGGGACGATTCGCGCTTAAAAATGGTGGAGTTCTATTTTCACATGGTTAGTAGATGTCAGTATACAGAATACATGGCAACTTCATCGATTCGGCCAACCGAATATGACCCAGCTGGAATTTTGAATGTCCAAAACGACCGGGACAAATCGGTCACTTCGTTTTTCCCATTCCTAAGGAACGACGATGCTGATGATTACTGTAGAACCATTGGTCGTAAAGCTTGCGTAAAATGTGATGTAGGCCTTTGTGTTAAATGTTTTTACCCTACCATACAAAAGAATAGTATGGGTTTGATTTCAACAAATGATACCTAATCAGGAAGCAGTAACTATCGTTGATGTCATACTTAACAACTGGATTAGCTAATTTGAAGATTCCGAAATGTGCTGGTTGTTCGATATAAATAAGACAAAAACAGCGCCTTTGCATCCTTAGGCAGATGGTATCATGGAAAGATTTAATAGTGTACACTGGAAAAAGATTTAGCAAAAGGTTATGAATAAAAATCAGTGAGACTGGGATCCACCTAACAATTGTGCCTGATGACTTATCAGTTGGCATTCAACATGAATCGACCGGAATACCATAGCCAAAATAATTTTCGAGAATAATTTACGATTACCTGCAGATATTACAGTTTGGTGCTATTCCATTATCAGCGTTGTTTAGTCAAAATTTCGACGATAAAATGCAAAAAGAACTTGATGAGAGACAAATTTGTACGATAAAACTTCGGTTTCTTCTTCGTGCGAATAAAATACATTCGCAGATAAGGGCAACTGGTTTGGCTCTAAAATCCGCAACAAATAAAGGGGGAGGACATACACTGCCATCACAAGAATAAACGGCCTAGTTTACAGAATAAAGAAAGGGCAGCGAGGTCAACCCAAGGTAGTGCATTTGGAACGGTTGGTACAATACATAAGTTGTAGTTTGGATTCTGTTTGAGACATTTATTCAACGCAATTCGCTTATTTGGTCTAGAAATCTAATAACATCTTTGTGAGATTAAAGTGACAATTAGGTTGAAGTAGTAACATTAAAGATAATTTTTAACAGTTTTCGATATATCAGAATTCATAGTTGTCTAGAACAAAACCGTTGAGAATTTAATTATGTAGATAAATCCAGGCCAGTTTAAAATGTTTCTTCGGGTTTTAAATAGGAGTGTAATCGGGAAAATACGGTACGTGAAATAATTATAAGTGGAATTTTTAAGTAATTTTTAGTGAAATAAAATTGTGTGATTTATTGTAAATTGTGGAAAGTGAATTAATAGTAAATAATAGTAAAAATTATTTGTATTTTTTAAATTATTTGTATTATTTGTTTTTAATTGTTAAGTAAAACATAATAACATGGTAACTCATAATTGTATTTGTAAAATTATTCTAATATTATTTTCAGTATTTTCATGAATATTCCGAAAGTATTGTTGGAAACCGTATAACTCCATAACGATATTCACAATCCTGTGATACGAAATGAATTAGACAGAGCAAATTCCTTATCAAATTTTTTTGATTTTCATTTACCAGCACCAACGCAAAGAGCAGTAAACCCAGTTGTTTTGCCAGAACTGGATACATAATCCCAGGCCGAGTCTTTTAGGGAGGCCTGATTGGATTCCGAAGTGGAAATGCCACAATCACGGCTCGAGCTGATGCCGTAAGAGCCCCGCAGCGCTATGATCATTACATTATGACCAGACTGATTAGCCGTCCAACGCGATGAGCGCAATTAGAATAAACAGGTTAAACTAAACTGAGTGTGTATTGTTTAATATTAATTCTTATAATAATAAGCATCCTTACGCTGGATTACAACCGTAACATACCCATCTATAGATTATTTATTTACATCCGGCCAGGTTCAGTTGATTATAAGCCTGGACTCGAAACTAATATGTTGTAATATTAAAAATATCACAAATTTATTTATATAGCCACAATAACAAAAAATATAAAAACCAACGACAAAATCCATAAATGATGAAAAATTATGTTTTTTTGCTCAATAAAATTTTTATTGTTCCATATTGTTGGATGCTGGTTGTTATTGTTCGTGAACATGAGGAATGACAAATTTATTGACCAATTTCAAACTTATTACGATTACAATATTTAAAAAAATATTCATGAATTTAATTACAATGAAATATTCACGACTCGTAACAACAATGATGAGTAATAAAATAATTTCAAATTAAATCAAAACCGTTAGAAAATTTGAGTTTTCTGCTCGTTTGGCGGAACATGTTTTGTTTGTTGAAAAGTTTACACATAAAGCAGCACACGATCTACAAAACTACTCAACACACCCCATTACGCCATGTATAGCATGACGTTAATTCGCAATATCTGGAAAACTTTTATTGTGTTGAAAGTTTTCTGTTAAATCTATAAAATATAATATTTATTTACATGATTCCTATATTTTTATGTTTATTACATAAACATACAAAGTGTATAGGGACGTAGCTGTACAACATATATGAAATGGAATTGAACATAAAGCGAGAACGAATTAACTTTTTTACTTCGAAAGCGCTTTAAACGACTAAGTTGAATATAATTTCTTACATGTAACTTGCCATGTGATAAAATCAATCAAACAACAAAGTTCTATCGGTTTTGAGCTTTTTGGTACTTTTTTATATCCTGTAACAAATGTGTATGCGATTCTGGTTTTCTATTTCGAATTTTATTATGAATATGATATGCGTTATCAGAATTTATGTTCGGTGTTTTTTGTGTAGGGATAGACAAGTATAAGATACGTATTCTCGGATGCTGTACACAAAAGTTATAAAAAGCTAGAACTATGATTTTCATTTATCAATATATCATGTAGCATAAATCGGAATTATGTAATACGTTTTATCGTTATATTCTGTCGATTCCTATATATGGTTTTACCATCTTTGGTTTGGTTTTTTATTATTGCATCAGAAATATGTTATCTGGCGTTATGTTTTTAGATCATAAAACATCATGCATGGTATATAGTGAGATGGATTCATTTACGTTTACGCGAGATGTAATTGAAATAAAAATGTGTCAGAATGATAAGGCATAAAGGCAATATGTATAGTAAAATATGGAGATGTATACGTGACAGTTGGTACATTTTGAAAGTGATATAGCGATTTACAATATATGTAGAGCTCGCTGTCCTGTTTAGTAAAAATCCTTTGAATTGGTCTAAGTTGATGTTTTGATTTACGAAGGTTTTAAGTTTGGCTGCTGGCATGACAGATATGTCCGCCCCGGTGTCAATTAAATATGTTTTATTCGCTGATTTATCGTAGATTTTAAGGCGACAGTTTATGAGAGTTAACGGAACAAGCCGCCGTCTGCACCGGATAATTTATTTTTTTGACTTAAATTACTCCCACTCTGGACATTTCGTTTTGAAATTTCGAGCTGCTTCCTTAAATCGGTAATGGAAAAACATAATCGTGCTGCATCATTATCCGCTGATGAGGACTGTTGACTGCCGGAAAACTCACGTTTGTTCGAATAGCTCTGTGCTCTTTTGGTATCCCGAGAACGACTCCTCTGGTAATTGCGATCCATATTATCTAACCGTCGAATGATCTCACTAATTTGATAAACGAGTGGGGCATCATTATTCGTAATTGGTGGCATACTAATCGACATTACATGCGTTTAAGCCATTGTTTCGAGAATTCTGTCTGCTAGCTCAGCCAGTTTTGTTGCTGATACTGAATCGGTCGTGGATGCCAAAATTTCTTGTGCACGGACCGGTAAACGTTTCATCCAAATCGTCTTTATCACATCATCATTGACCTATGGCTTCATGTCACTCAACTCAATTCTTTGTAGTAGCCGATGAATTCTGTCTGTGAATCTGTCCAAAATTGCCTTCTTTATATCGGAAAATGGTGTGAGAACGAGGACCGATGATAATGTTGCTGACGTCATTGATGATTCGGTCATTGAGTGCACCAAGTAGATGATGATATTTGGATACTTCAGAAGTAATTCTTCCCAGTGTGAACTGTGATTCGATCATATGTAACCATATTCGTGGGTCCCGAGATGTTAGCGGATCTAATTCAACTGTTATTCAGCTGCAACGGATTCAACAGATTGTGGCGGTGCACTACCAGGCGATGACGGTGACTGATCTGGAACTGATCCCGCTAATTCTCTGCCTTATTTCACCCTGGGCATGCATCTCTAACTCGCCTGTGGAGTTCGGTGTGCCCTGTCTGTCAATATTCAACAATATTCAATGTATTGAATACGACCAGCGCGTATGTGTTATATTCGCGATGATACTATGTTGGTATAAATCACGTCGGGGTCACCACTATATAGATGGTAAAGCTGCTTATTCGGGATCCTGGTAGAGATTTCTCATGCCGAATAATTTACCACTATATTTTATATGTGTTGCTTCGTAACGCGCATATTAGTTTCCTAAATATTCAATTCCAAAAAGGTTTGAAATTTAGATACAAGTGAAGCAGGTTTGGATTATAAGCTCATCGATTTAATAATTAAACTGTTTTTACTGTTTTAAATGGGAACGCCGTACTTAGCATCAACTATAATCATCAGCCGTCAGGATACCCGGCATATTATTAAGTATCATATTTTACTTTCTTTTACGTAGTAAAATAAAGTATAGTAAAGATGAAAGTTTTCGGCCTCGAGATTTTTGCTGATTTATGGTTGACTGATTTTTGCCAAAAACCACTGGGACAAACCTTCTTGGTTGTCTCAACTCAGACATTTAGTCGTTACGGAACCACACAGAGATTTTTTAAAAACTCCTCTTTTCTGACTTCAGCGATATAGTAAAAGATACATCTTGCTTGTTAAAGGTAGCTGAAACTTGCCAGCCGAAAGTGAAAACATTGATAATGCAGATAGTGTCTTGACTACTTCAGCCTAAAGTTAAACAAACTATATATATTAAATTGAAATATTCTAGCTGAAAGTGATTAATCTAAAAAATCAGCCGAAAACATATGTATCACAACAACCAAGAAATACAAGATCTGACTCTGATTCGCTAGGGGTGAGCCTGATGGGGTTATTGGAGTGAAATTTTTATTTTTTGCTTCTTCTGACGATAAAATCGTTCATCATTCGAGATTTTGCCACATGAAAACTAATCTGACTATGCCGATTCGATAGCCCCTGACCATAGGTTAGGTTAGGTTAGGTTAGAGTGGCTGCTTCCGCACACTTAGGCCAATAGCGGCCCATTGTGATACCACAGGATCCTATTTTCCCTTTACCCCCGTTAACACCATCCAGAGCTTCTCATGTAGCGTAAAATATCTTGCACTCCACAGTTCGCGAGTTCCGAAAGGCTGTTCATCCCGTACACACCTAAGTATTTATGCCTTCTGTATGATAGTGCTGGACACGAGCATAGGAAGTGATCTAACGACTCTTCCTCCTCTTCGTCCATACAACTTCTACAAAAGTCATTCGTCTGTAGACCCAGCCTTCTCGCATGTTCCCTAAAAAGGCAGTGTCCTGTCAGTATCCCTACGACCAAACTTAAGTCCCGTTTCCCCAGGGATGTGAGTGCCTTGGAGCGCTTCAAGTCCAGTTTTGGCCAAACCTGCTTTGCTACCCTGCACGTGAGAGTGTTGGTCCACCTCTCATTTGTCAAGGCGATTGCCTTTCTTCCGAGCGCCAATTTGAGCGCTGCTATAGGTCTTCGCAGAACTGCCTTTTCCGGCTGCATCTGGAGAGTCGTACCGTACCTAGCTAGTTCGTCTGCCCTGCAGTTTCCCGTGACATCCGAGTGACCAGGGACCCAGATTATCTGGATTCTGAAATACTCGCTCATCTCATTAAGAGATGATCGGCAATCCAGCGCCACCCGTGACTTCAGACAAACCGCCTCTAGTGACTTGATCGCAGCCTGACTGTCCACATAGATTGCGATATCCCTCCCGGATACCACATTATGCTTCAACCATGTCATGACTTCCCCGATCGCCACCACTTCAGCCTGGTACACGCTGCAGTAGTCAGGGAGACGAACAGAAATATTGACGTTTAGCTTCTCACAGAAGACTCCGGCTCCTACCTTACCGTCTAGCTTAGAGCCGTCAGTGAAAAATTGCAGTGCCTCGTTTTCCAGTATTGATCCGTTCATCCAGGATTCTCTCGAGGAACAGATGGTTCCGAAACCTTTATTGAAGCACAACGTTGGTTTACTATAATCTAGATTCGCCAGTTCTTCCCTTTGCTATCTAACTATCGTCGAGTGTCCCGTCTGAAGACACTTCCACTGCGAAACCGCCGAGAGTCTCGTGGCCACATTGGCTGCAATTTGTTTACCAAAAGATTCGATTGGAATAAGACATAACCGGAACATAACCTCTAAAGCGCGTGTAGGAGTTGACCTAAGCGCCCCGCTTATAAGCATACAGGCCGTTCTTTGTACCTTTTCCATCATCCTTACATATGTTACCTTATTCAGAGCTGGCCACCACACGCCCACCCCATACATCAGCACAGGTCTTACCACTGCGGTATAGATCCAGTGCACCAGCGCTGGTTTCAAACCCCAACTCTTACTTACCTATGGCGTTCCTACACGAGTAAATGGCTACATTAGCCTCACCCTTTCTATAATGTTGGGCTTCCAGCTGAGCTTACTGTCCAAGATTATGCCCAAAAATCTCGCTCTATCAGCAAAAGCCGGTCTAATGCCGTTCACGGTAGGAGGGCTAACTACCGGAATTTTATATTTCCTAGTAAATAGTACCAGCTCTGTCTTGAAAGGGTTGATCCCTAATCTACATTTGCTGGCCCATCTAGTAACGATCAGGAGTGCATTTTGCATAACATCCCTAATCGTATCCACATGTTTGCCTGAGATAACTATCGCTAAATCATCTGCATACGCTACAACTCCTGTCCCCTCCCCCAGTTCCAACAGTAATCCATTCATCACTGCACTCCAAAGAAAGGAGGACATTACACCTCCCTGCGGGGTTCCTCTAACCGCCCTTCTTCTAATGGTGGACTCCCCCAGTTTTGAGGTAATGATCCTGCTTACCAGCATCTGATTTATCAACCTACTTATAGGGTAGTCCACCTTCTTCTTTTCATGACAATCCTTCCATGATCGCCTCCGTTTTTACATTATTAAAGGCACCCTCAATGTCAAGAAATGCTATCATACAAAACTCTTGCGAGTGAATTGACTTCTCAATCATGCGTACTAGATCGTGCAGAGCTGTGTCCGCCGACTTCCCCTTACAGTACGCATGCTGCGACACTGCCCAATTCCTGGGCTCAATTTTTGATCGAATACCTACATTTACCAACCTTTCCAAGGTTTCAGACATCCCCTGAAAATACCCTCCAGCCAGGGGAGGATGACTGCCGAGTTCCTTTGGATCTCTGCTGGTATAATCCGATCCGGGCCCGCCGATTTATACGGTTTAAAACCGTTCAGCGCCCACTGGATTCGCTCCCTGTCTACATTGCCCTCCATCTCTACTGAAGGTGTTAATCGATGATCTCCGGGCTCTATCGAGTCATCAAAGCTTCCCGGAAAATGGGTCTCAATGAGGAGCTCCAATGATTCCACACTTGAAGCTGTTCACGACCCGTCCGGTCTTATCAAATAACTAGGACTGGTTGGGTTAGAAGCTAGAATTTTCCTAAGGCGAGAAGTCTCAGAGACCTCCTCCATCCTACCACAGAAAAGTCTCCAAGACCACCCTTGTGCCTTCCTTAACTCTTTCTTGTACCTTCTTAGGTCCTCCTTATAGGAGTCCCAATCCCGTACCTCCCTTGTGCTTTTCGCTTTATTAAAAGCTGTCCTACATGCCCTTCGATAGGTTCTTAACTCCGTGGTCCACCAAGTCGGTTTCTGCTTACCTCTGGCTTTATCAGGAGGCACGCGGCCTTAAATGAGAGATTGCATGCTTTTGTGACCGTACCAACCATGCGATCCAATTATTCTACTGTCGACGGAGGTCCGGAGACCTCCAGTGGCAATACTTGCGCCAACATCTCCCTATATTTGTTCCATTTAGTCCTTCTGGGATTCCTGAAGGATTTCCGAGTAACAGGTTTAATGTCGAGGTTGTATGTTACATATCGGTGATCATAGAATGAGTGCTCCTTCGCCACTCTCCATCCTCTGATCATATGAAAGATCGTTTCCAACGCAAAGGTCACATCTAAAACCTCCTGCCGATTTTTAACAATGAATGTTGGCTCTCGTCCAATATTGCAAACTACAAGGTTGGTATTTAATAAGTAATCAAAAACAACTCACCCCTCTCGTTTATGTCTGTGCTTCCCCAGATTGTGTGATGCGCGTTTGCATCACAACCGAGTATAACACCTACCCTTCTTTGATCTGCTTCCCGGATCAGTTCCCCCAGGTTATCCGGTGGAACCTCCTTCTCGCGATCCATATAGGCTGAGGCTAGCCATAGTTTTTCCCCACTAGCCTCAACACTTACTGCAGTGACGTCTCCACTACTAAATTGAGAAAGAAGAAAAATATTCAGATTATTTTTCGCTAAAATACACGATCTGATCTTCTCAGAGTTGCTTGAGTATAATAACTTATACCCTTTTGTTCTGAGGCCACAGATCCTGTTATTGTTAATCCAAGGTTCTTGGATTAACACCAAGTCCTCATCTGATTTAGTCAGCCTGAGAACAAGAGCTGCCGAGGCAGCCTTTGTATGGTGTAGGTTTATTTGTACAATCTTAATCATTGCAGTCCACCTTACTCACCTCCTCCTGCACCCCCTGCATCGGGATAATGCCATCTAACGCGTTACTTCGGTCGCCATTCTCCTCTTGTCGAGAGTCAGTCAGTACACGCCCAACAGTCTCCAGAGAGAGGAGACTACCTCCCATAACTATGCTCCCCACATCAGAAGCATCATTCTCCTGGCCGGCCTCTGCCTGTTTGACCATATCCCGTTGGGTCCATTCCCCGTCACCCTCAGAATGGTCTTTCACCCTTGCATCGGCCTCGTCCTTTTTATATGTTTTGAGAGTGATCGGCCCGAACCCGAAGTTGATCACTCCCTTTGTTTTAGCAAGGGAAGCCAGGGATTCTTTATTGATCAGCATGATTGCCAATCTAAAGCCCCCCTTAGCCTCCTCTTGCTTCACAATCCTCCAATCTTTCGTTGGAAGATCTGGATTGCTGGCCCGAATGATCTCGAGGATCTCCTCCGGTTTCTCCGGCTCGGTTGGCAGCCATACGCGCGCCCTTGGTCTGCTCAGGATTTCCTCCCTGGAGGCTGCCTCAAGCCTCGCGCCCTGCCACACCTCGCCTACTTCGGCCACTGCCCTTTTGTAAAGGTCGACCGATCTCTGGTCTGAGCACGCAGTTAACTTCACGCGCCCCTGGTACCATCCCGCATCTCTGCAGGACGGGGGGACCCCGGATTTTCTCTCAGGATCCTCAGAAAAGTGGAGTTTAGTGCATTGTACACCACCCTCCACTTCTCTGACGTGATGCTCCCATCTTCCTGACTCCTGTCAATGACGGCTAGCACCAACACGTGCTCCTTTAGGATTTCACTGAATAGCTTCAGCTTTTGATCCTTAGGAGCACCCGACGTCCTATCTGCTTGAACCTTGGCTCGCTTACTATCGCCAACTACCAGCTCCTCCTGGGACCTCTGCCTTTTAGACACAAGGGCCCTTTCCGAGCTATCGCCGGCGACAGTTTTTTTTGCCCATGCCAGAGATTCCTTTTGTTCCACTGTAAGCTGCCCCTCAGGGGTCGCAGCCAGTTTCTCCAATATTCTAAACGCCGACCGTCTCTCTCTGTATCGACGCTTCGCCGGAGGAAGCTCTCTCACTCCCCCACTATTTTGTTTAGCGGTCCCGCTTTCACCTGGCTTCAATGCCATGGCGTCGCTTCCCTTTGCCTCTGATGAGGGGGCCCCACCTTTAAGGTTCGAGTTATCCCCTTCTTTTACATTGTCCAGTTTTTGAAGGGTACCGGCCCCTTTATTTTTGTTAATACCTCTGTTTTTCATGTTGCTCTCACGAGTATCGGAGAAATACTGGTCCACCTGCGCAGAGATCCGTATACACAGGTAAGGCTAAATACAACTGGAGGTCGCGACTGGGCTTTGTTAAATGGGCCCCCAGCCTAGTCGATCCTCAGCACGGGTCGCATACCACCTTAATCCGGCCCATTGGCTTACCGAGCACCACGACCCCCCGCACCCCCGCCCCCCTCCAGCACTCACCCTCCATTCACCCATTCTTTTGGATATCCCAACCCAATGGGACCCACTCCATTCATGGGATGATCCGTTTATAGGGTTCCCCACTCACTCCTTGGGACCCGGGAGAGCCGGGAGCCGCAGCGCCCAGTTCGCCGTGGTTAGTAGTCGATTGTTTTGTGGCGCCATCAGTTTCGCCCTTTCATGCTGGGTATCATAGGGACTCAGAATTTAGTGAACTGAGGTTAACCACTCCCCAGTTCCCTGAGACTCTCCTCCCAGCACAGCTGCGGTTGGGGGCGGCTTGTTTAATTCACCGCTAACCTACCTATCGATAGGCCGTCCACTATCCACCACCTGTGACCCCCCCGATAGCTGCAGCCCGCCACGGGCCATAGGTTGATTGTGATTATAGGTTACGGGTGAGTCTAATGAGGTTATAGGGGTGAAATTTTTATTTTTCCCTTGTTCTGACCATAAAATCGTACATCATTCGAGATGGATCATTACCAGATGGACACCAATCTGACTGCGTTACTTCGATGCCCTTGAACATACGTAGATCAGACAGTAGTAGAAGTAGTAGTAGTAGTAGTCATAATAGTAGTAGTGGTTATATTTATTATTATTCTTATTATTCTTATTTTAAACATTAATTTTTTGTGACCATCAGGATTATTTTTAAATAATACTTATACTAGAATCTTGAACGAATTTGCTATTTTTTATTAATAAATAAAATAGGTCCGTTTCAAACTTATAATAAAAATTTACCAATGGTTATGGACCATCGAATTCTCATAGTCAGATTGGTGTCTATACCTGACAAAATTTCGAATAATGAACCATTGTATTGGAAAGACAAGAGCAAAATAAAAGTGTCACTGCTATAACATTATCACACTCACTCCAAACCAATCACCAAGATCCACTTACGCCCATGAACCATCGAATCGGCATAGTCAGATTGGTGTCTATCTGGCAATATCTCGAATGACCAACTATTTTATAAAATTTATACCTATGGTCATGAGCTTTCGAATCGTTATAGTCAGATTGATGTTTCTCAAATCTCGAATGGAAATCAATTTTATCGACAGTACAAAGGAAAATCAAAATTTCACCCCTCTAATATCTTCCAAACCTAGAATCAAAATCTTCCTACGGTCTTGGATCATCGAATAAGCATAGTCAGATTTGTGTCTATCTGGCAAAATCTGTAATGACGAACGATTTCGTCGCATAAAGGGGTAAAATAAAAACATCACCGCTCACACGGACATTAAACCAATAATCAAAATCTGGGCCATCGAATTGATATTGTCGGAGTAGTGTTTATCTATAAAAATCTGAAATAACGAAAGATTTAATAGAAAAACATTGCGAGAATCATAATGTCGAACCCAGTTCAAACCTATAATCAAAATCCACCTATGCTTATGGCCCATGGAATTGGTATAGTCAGATTGGTGTTTAGTGTTTATATTCCAAAATCTCGAACTACGAACGATTTTATCGACAGAAGACGGGGAAAATCAAAATTTTATCCCGATAACCTAATCAGATCTACCCAAACATAAATCAAAATCTGCCCAAGGTCATAGGCTATCGAATCGGCATGATCAGATTGGTATAGGGGGAACTTCACTACTCTAACCTCATAAAACTAACCCTTAACCTATTGAAGTTTGTTATGAGCAATCGAATTGGAAGAGCCACATTGGTGTCTATCTGGCAAAATCTCAAATTAAAAACGATTTTATCGTCAAAACATTGGGACAATTAAAAATTTATCTCTTTATCCTTATCAGACCTACCGGTAGCTTATAATCATAATCTACCTATGGTTATGAACTATCAAATCGGCATAGTCAGATTGGTGTCTATTTGACAAAATTTTGAATGACTAACGATTCTACCGAAAGAACATTTTTATCGACAAAACATGTAGAATTTCAACCGTTTATCCTCATCATGCCCTACTCAAACCTATAATAAAAATCTACTAATGAAGACGGACCATCGAATTAACATAGTTAGATTGGTGACTGTCATCCAAAATTAAAAATTTCAAAAGCAATGAAAAACTCAAATCTTCACTCCTATAAGCTCATCAAACCCACAAAAACCAATAATCAAAATATTCAAATGTTCATGGCCATTGCATAGGCATAGTCGAACCGGAGTTCTCACAAATTCCCGAACTACGAACGACTGCATCTACAAAACATGTGGAAAATTCGAAATTTACCCCTATAACCAAAATCTCCTTAGGGGCGTAGACTATCGAATAGGCAACGTCAGACCGGAGTTTGTCTGAAAAATTGTCGAACGGCGAATGATTTAATCGACAAAACATGGGGAATTTATTCTTACGCCTTATGATGTTTATGACGGCTAGGATAATTATGGCTACAATACTTCCATAAGATACAATATATTGATGTACGTCATTTTGATTGACTTGTGTAGATGGCAATATCTCCCTTGCCCTTAGTTGGTGGTTGGCTACCTGTATGTCATCCCACTCCAGGGTATCATCTGTTTTTAATCCAAGATCTTGGGATATTCGCAATGGATTGGAATGTTGAACTTCTAACAGGTGCTCAGTGATGTTTATTGCTGGTAAGACATAATTATTTAGCGTTCTAACTTACGTGTGGAATCCGGGTCGAATAATTCTTTGATGTTTGATAGGACACTGTGATTATAGTTGTTCCACAAATGACATCCATGGTACCTACTTCATGAATGAAGTAAATCCAGGAATTTGGCTCATGTAATTTTATCCATTTTAAAGGAGTTTTTATCCTTCGTATTTTGCATAATGAGAGGTTCGATGAACGTTCTAGTATGCTTAGTTCGCACTCGTAGAAATTTGGTTTCGCTGTGTAAATGATTTATTGATTTGCACACCAATATTCATCTTGTTGGTAATGTAAAAACCTTATACACTTGATACCTTTGGTCATTGACAAGTGCAATCCTTAAGTAGATTAGTAAATTTGATGTTGTTACTGTTAGCGATTTCATTATTCATCCTACCTCCTGGAATGACTAATGATCTTGGACTCTTTAGGTGTATCAGGTTCAATTGTTTGTCAAGTTGCTCCCTTGTTAGAATGAGCGGATTTATGGTTCCTTGATGTGTGCCAACATCAATGTTTAGTATTTGCCTTTGAATATTTTGATAATTAATTAGGTCCAAGGCAGTACTTAACGCGTGCGGGGTGAATAATTGTGGCGCCGTTAGTGTGTCTACCTCCGTTAGTATTATACGTTTGATGCCTTCGTTAAGTGGTGCAGTCCGTTTGAGAAGGCTGCCATTTGTGAATTTTTGCTTGAAATTTCCTCTTTGTATGCGTTGATTCAGCTGTAGATGTTTGTTCTTTTAGTAAGGTCAATAGGTGCCTTTCATTTTCTTCTACACTTTGTGTTTTAGACCCGTATTTATTTGTTCATTCTTCATCTAATACGCCAAAGAGGTCGTGAGTTAATGTCTTCGTTAATTTTCAAGATGTTATTTGCATCATCGATGTGCCGCAATTGGGCATCAAACACAATTTTCTTTTGACGTGAGCATAATTGTGCTAAGTATCGTACATTGTTTGTTAATTGCTGCAAACTCCATCCAGTAATTTTCCAACATAAAATGAACAATAATCTTCCATTCCTTCTGCTCTTCTAAGATTGACAGTTAGCTTTTCTGGTTGTGTATTTGGTTGGTGTTCAGTGCTGGTACGTTTGTCAACCTTGAGATTGTCGTCTATGGGCAAAATGCATATATTTTGGATTGGTCTTTTTAGGAAGTTATTTCTCTTGCAACGAACCGTAACCACATTGACCTTGCCGTCTGTACCCGTGGATGTAGTTCCTCAATTTTGCCTAGAGCCCACTGAGATGCCGGTAGATTCGGTTCGTTGATATTAACGATGTTTCCAATTTCTATGATTGGCCTTTGTTCGTTCCATTTTAATCTTCGTTGCAATGATGTTAAATATTCACACGACCATATTCTCCAGAAATCTTGTACCAGCTTTTGAGTTAACTTTCAACGATTGCTTAAGGTCCAGACTACCTTTCTAATATCTTGATCAGCAGGGACTAATTATTCCCCGATAATAAAATGTCCGGGGGTTAAGATGAATATGTCTTCGATGTCTAAAAACGTAGAACACGGTGGTCTCGATTTAAGACATGCTTCTATTTGGTTTAACATTGTTTACATTTCTTCGTATACAGTTTCATCTAAAACTCTTTTTTGGTGGTATTAGCTGATTTTGCGGCTGCCTCCCATAATCCACCAAAGTGGGGACTTTTGGCGGGGCATTAAAATGCCAATTTATGCTTTCATTTGATAAAATATTAAATTATTTCTGAGATATAGGTTTTGTTGAACTCCTTTATGGCAGTCTTCAATTGTTTATCTACGCCTTCAAATGTTGTACCGCAATCGCAGTAGATGTGGGTACACGGTCCTCGACGGGAAATAAATCGTTTCAAGGCAGCTATGAAGGCACTAACAACTTCTAGATGTATTGCCTTTGTTGTCATACCGATAAATACCGCAACGTACGCCTTGTAATTTTTTTTTACTGTGGCCCACTGAAGATTTTACTTTGATTGGACCAGCATAATCAATTCCCGTGTGTGTAAAAGAACGATATGGTCTAACACGCGATGCTCGCAGTTGTCCCATTAACTGAGTTACTTCCTTTGTCTTATGCCGGTAACAACGAACACACTTGTTGATTATTTCTTGAATTATTGGATTGGCATTTATAATCCAATATTGGCTCCTGATTTGGATTAAAACTAATTGACATCCTCCGTGTAACGTCTTAGCGTGTGTTTCTTCAATAATTAATTTAGTAAAATGATTATTTTTCGGCAGAATAATTGAATGTTTAGTATCGAATGATGCTATCGAGTTTCTGATTCTTCCGCCTACTCTTAGAATACCTACTTTGTCGACAAATGGATGTAATTGCCACAAAGAACCACACTTTTGTTGCTTGAATTGAAGACCCTTTCTAACATTCTCATTTCTTCGTGAAATTCAGCCTTTTAAATGTTGTTGATTATTAAGTTTTGACTGCTCCTTAGTTTGTCGTTTGACAGTGGGCCAGATGTTCTTTTTAAGTAATCCTTGCATCTGGCATATGATGAATATTTTTCCCAAATTTCACATTAACGTATTGCTGGTTGCGTGGGTGATTAAAATTGAAAATTTGATGTTTTGATGATGGCGGATACATCCTTTGAAGCTACTTGGGCCCAGACCACTACAGGTCGTAGTGTTGGATTTCTTTAAGCGTATGGTTATCTTCTGATTTGACATGAAACCAATAGGCTGGACTGATATTGTTTTGTATTTCAGCTACACGATTTCGTACGAATACCTTCCATTTGTTTGAAGGACCTTGAATCCATGAAAGAGTAACGCTTGAATCCGTATAAGCGTATATTGATGTTGGCAACTCTATGTTGACTGCTTTACGCTGTTCAATATTCTTGACAATAAAACTGCCCCGCATAGCTCTAGTCGAGGTGTATTTTTTTTAATGGAGCTACTCTTGTTTTTGATGCTAGTAACGTAATTTTAACATCTCTGTATGTTAAAAATATCCGAAGCATCACAGATTTCATGTAATTCAATTACATTGTCATAAGAATTAATCCACGTAGGAATTTTAATTTTGCTTACAAGCTGTAATTGTTATTGAAATTTTTTCCAACGGTCTTCCAGGTGACCAGGTGACCATCCCTGCGATGTTTGATAGGGCATTTCACTTGATGTTAACCTTTTGTGCGGTTATGATGGCTGTTACCTTAAAGCTAAATTCGTCTTTTTGTGAATCCCAGTGTATATACCTACTGTTTTTACATTTTGATCTTCTATGATTTCAAATTTCGTAAATTCTTGATTTTCCTCATGAATTGTTTTTAGTACCCCTCTTTAATTACTGCACCATTTTCTAAGGTTGAAACCTCCACATTTCAACAATTTAATTAATTCGTCCTGTAGGTTCAATATTTCATCTAGCGAATGCGCCCCAGTCAAGACATCATAGACATAAAAATCTATTTTTAAGATTTCTGCTGCTTTGGGATATACAGTTTCTTCGTCATGTGCGAGCTAATGAAATGTTCTTATGGCCAGGTATGGTGCTGAGGCCGTGTCATAAGTTACTGTTAATAATTTGTACTTGTACAATGTCTTTTTTGGATCATCCTGCCAGACTATTGTTTGCTGATCCTGATGTTCTTCGGGGACTTTTATTTGCCGATATCGAGAAATTCAATGGGATGGAATGCGATTAACTGCACATCAACGTGACCAAAGAGACCAAATAGATCATCTAGACTGAGATGACTAGGACATGTTCTACGAACATAGAGCCGGACCACCAGACAGTGGGCCCTCGTAGACGACCACCTACGTAATGGATGGACGATGTGGACAAGGATCTGCTCCCACTCGGGTGTTTGCCGTCCTCTTGTTGCAATCCGCATTATTTGCAGAAATATCGTTGATGCTTAAATACCCATGAAGCTACCGTTTATCAACGCCAATAAAACCACAAATATATCCTATACATTTTTTACCAAACAAATGAGGATGTAATTCCTAAATGAATCTGTTTTTGAGAAAATCTGTTTAGAAACTTGATTTTACTCGTATGTGGCAAGTAAGATTTACATTCTCTAACACGTCAAAACCACATGTATCATTTTTATAATTACGAAAAAAATATTTAAATTTAAAATAAATAAAGTTTTTGTTAAATAGAACAAACAATTAGATAATTAATTTAAATAAAACAAGAAATACAAAATGTTTTTCATTAACAAAAACGGAAAAATTTTGTAACCGAAGTACTTGTACGAGTGTACGGTATTGTGCATACTGATACAAATTCTGCAACCTAATACACAAAATGTTTAATCCTAACCACGGATAAAAATCTAAAATAAACAAACGAAGAATATTTGGTATTTACAGAAAAGCCCTTGCTTGCTCTTTTCCATTTTCAATTTCCCATCCACCCAGCGTATTACACGAGTACGTAGAGCACAAAATAACTAAAAACTTTTAATTCCACTGTGTTTTATCGTTGTTGCTGTCTTTATATTCAAATGGTGGTTTTTGATAGTTGCTGCTGCTGCTGCTGCTGCTGTTTGTGTTATGTTCCCTATTTGTCATTTTAAGTTTTTTTTTATTTCATATTCATTTAAATTTGGTTTGTTTTTTTCATTTTTATTAAAAAATTTTCGGGGTTTTTCATTTTTCCCAACCATTGGGATTTTCAACTCGCTTCACGGTTTTTAGAATACAAATACAGTTTTTAATTTTTTTACGGTTCCTTTTAGCATTTTCAACGTATTTGGTTAATTAAATTAGTCTCCGGTTCATGTTCTCATAAATACGTACAAATGTGTTTCGTTTTTTGGCAGGAGCATTTTTTTTTTAATTTTGCTTTCTAATTATGCAAAAAGAGCATGAGTTTTCCGCATTATATATGGACAATTAAAACAGAAAAATACAATTGCATTTTATCTGAGCAAGTGGTACTATGCTATTCAGAATTAAGTCACCGCTTGGTGTGTGAAATTAATTTTTCACTGGTGGGATGACTGAAGATGTCACCCATCCTTTTTGATATGTTGCTAACAACCATCAATCACTTGAAGGTTTGGCTGAGATCAGAAATCCATTTATAAATTGGTCTTGCATTTGATGAATTCAGCGTTTGTACAACTTTAGTTTTACACCTAATCCAGACGTTCTCATATGCCGCCTATAACAATTACAATAACTGTTTTATTGGCCTAGTACCCTATTTTGCCACCACAAAAGGAATCTCAAAAAGTAATCATGTCAGGTAAAAGAAATCACGTGATCTTTGGATCTGGTTTAGTATGCTCCAGGATTTAAAAACTAATTATAGCTTTAATAGATTAGACACTGCCATTATGGTCATGCTCTCTAAGATTGGGTCTTCTCAATAAT
Source organism: Nephrotoma guestfalica (assembly GCA_963691935.1). NCBI lineage: Eukaryota > Metazoa > Arthropoda > Insecta > Diptera > Tipulidae > Nephrotoma > Nephrotoma guestfalica. The sequence continues at coordinate 195,486,623 of OY829913.1, read as the reverse complement.
CGACTTTTATAACAATCTAATTCCGTTTTTTCTCAATGTGAGTGCAATACAACTCACTAACTGAAATTCGAGTGAAATGCAAACATTGAATTTTGTGTTGAGTTGGAGGGGGACGTAATTGCCTTTATGCCCAAAACTGTTAAATGTTTAAGCCTGGAGCCGACATCAACAGCAACCGTATGCTGTGGTATTTAAATATCTGTAAAAAAGTGTGAAGAAAGAGTAAGTGTGAAGACACAAGCAAATTGGCCAGATGCAGAAAGCCAACGCAGTAACGAATTAAAAAATACTTCAATTTCCGCGGTACAATGCTGTCGGTTTCTTTATATTTTTTTGGCTCGGACGATTTTTAAAAACATTGGCGAGTGGCAATCGATATGTTTAGTGGTTTTTATTGTAGCTCGCTTAGAAGATCTTGAAGGGAGAAAATTGGTGAGAGGGGGGGGGGGTATCGGGCAGGAAGATATTACCAGCGTAGATTTCAAAAAGTTTCTTTTAGTGAACCCTCCAGTGAGACCCAGGTTTTGTTGGTCAACATTTTTTTGACTCGTAAAACGATTTCATAAAAATTTGTCAGCGGAGGTTTTTGATTATTGTCTTTCACAAAATAAGTATTTTGTATTCTGCAGTGAATACATTAATTTCAAATGCCACGAATCGATTACGTTTATTCTATATTTTGATTCTCGATGGGTGTATATTGATCAGAGTGGCAATATATTTTGAGTGACAGAATGTGATCGAGATCGGAGTCTATGGTATTCACAGATTTTCTTATGACTATATAAATTCTCGGCTAAGCAAATTTCGATAAAATGATGTTTGCTCCGCTCAAACGATTTTGATCAACATTTGTAATGAATGTGGGAAACATTCCTCCATTGTCATGGAGGTAGTAGCAAGCAGTTGATATCAGCATCATTTTTTCATATATAAACACATTTGGTTTGATATGTAAACCTAAACTTTTGTGTATTAAAGCCTCGAACCACTCCGATTTGTCGATATATTTCATCTTTATCCTGAAACCTCACCAATATTTCTAAGAGTGTCGGTTGCGATCTTTGGCCCATGTATCGTTCAAAGCTACTCCAGTTGTTGTTTTTGATGACTTGTCTATCCAAACACTTTTAGTTGTGTGGTGCTATTATCCAATTAGATATTGCCACATACAGTTAAGTAGTTACAGGAAATATAAAGGCTTAATGTAATTAACTATTTACTAACATCTCAAGTGAGCGGTGAAAATACTTACAGTGACGATGTAATTACAGGGGTAGACATGGTGCAAAAGGTATTGAACTGAAAAATGAGACTGTGGCAGTTTTATCTATGGAAAGAAACAAAAAGAATGGATATCGAACTCCAGAGATTTCCTAGAAACAATACCAATTGATGGTCGTGAACTAAACTTAAGGCGGGTTGATGATGGAGAAGATTGTGTAATTTTTGGATTAAGGAAGGAGGAATTTTATCAGAATGCAACAATACCTTCTTATCAAATGTTAAAGAATTATTCCTAAGGCGCTGTACAACACCAGTCATTTAGGATGACAAACTTCCGCCTGACATAAAGCAATAACGGGTAAATATTCGTTCTAATCTTATCGTTTTAGAGGACACACTAATTCCACGATAGCTGCCAGGAAATATACAACCCTAAAGTCGGTTGGGAAGAAGTATGTTGGGAATAAATAGAAGTGACTTGACTGCATGATCTAAGTTTAACTATTGTGTAGGACTGGTTGAGAGTTTATCCTGCCCGAAATTGTATATTTGGCGAAAATCGATATCTACATTACGTTTTTCGAATAACTCAAACTTTCGGCCACTTTTTCGTGGTGAACGCTTTGGTGAAAACTAAAAAATAATTAAATGATTTTTCTTTCCAAAAAAACGAAAAAACTGATTTAAATATTATAGTTACAAATACATTTTATTTAAAAACGGCTCACGAAAGCCAGTAGGTAAACACCCTGGTTAAGAACTCCTAATTTCCAGGTCTCTGATTTATTTCAGACTAAATTTTTTTTTAATTTTATTTTAACCTTGAACGTGTTGTTTTTAAATTTTTAAGTATGGTTTCCGACTGGGACGCAGTGATATTGATTAGAAGCTTTAAATCTACTTTTATTCGCCTGAAACAATTTTGATAATATTTGCTAATGAACGTTTCAAGTGACCAAAAGCGAATTCATTGAAAACTGACTGAAAATAAATTTAAGAACGGTCGTCTGGTGGTGGCTGTTCCGGGTGTTAAAATGCGATTATTACGAGTCCTGATTTTGGTAAACTTTGCTTGTAGAATTTCTTTCTCAGCACAAACGTTTTGTATAAAATTTGATGGTAATGCAGTTTCGGATGCCAGCAAACGATTTTTTTACTCATAAAAGTCTTCATTTCAGGAAAGTTCGGTTAGATCTTCTTGCAGATGAGTTAATTTTTTATTATTTTACAAATTCAACTGAAAGTTTCAACTCGAAAAATTTTGAATCAATTTTTTGAGTGCACGGATACCAAACGACCAGCTCTAATTCGTTGAACGTATATTTGTGGATGGAAATGAAGTTAGGAATTTGTAAAACGACCGAGATGAATTTCGATTTTTATCTTGATAAGATGACAAAATTTGTTCCGAAAATGACTAATATGAGTAAAGACGTTTGTCAACTAATATAGGGATGGAACTCTAGTTGTGGGTAAGTTGCATTTGCGGTTCAAATAGATTTCTTGAATTTTTATTATAGATATATTAACATCGGGGATGGTCCAGGCTCCCAATGCGATTCCCAAAATTGCTGTTGTCACAGATTCTAATATAATGTGGAACTATTTTATACAAACACTTTATAGTTTATGATTTAATCGATGATTTTAGGTATTTGTGTGTAATACAATTTTTCTGACTAGTTGCCATTTGTTTACTGGTTGCGATAATTGAGAATTAGTTGGTCTTTTGGATCTTTCAGCAGGTTGTTCTTCCTCTAGCAATAATACTTCTGATATCAGGTGTAGAATGAAGGAATCGATATCTTTGGTAATTTTACTTCTGCGTGAGCTCCAGACATTGTAGTTTATAATTGTGTCGTTTCATGAGGTTATTGGCTCTCCTTTAGATCGTAATGCGAGATTTATTCCTGCTTCGACTTCGATATGATTCATGGTATAGTGATGAACATGATGATGATTTTGGTTGGTGAAAAACTCATTCCACTGGATCATATGCTCATTTTACCGAGCTGCTATCTCATCTTCCAATTTTTTGGTATCCAAAACGGAAACGAGGTCAGATGCGGCGTCATCACGCACCGTGGTTTTGATGTGACTTCCAAGATTTTTCAAGTGTTTGGAAGTGGTAATGCCCAAGGTTGATTTTTGAAAAGCCTTGCTTATACTGTTGGATGCTGTGCCCACAGCTACAATGTATAAATCTTTGTCTCGCAACATACAGCCTGTATCGATGCTATTATTCCCGAGCCGTGAAGTGTGTACGGACTTGATTGAGATCCACATAAGATATCGACTGTAGTTTCGTTGGAAACTGCATAAATCCATTGATTTGGTGCCTTCAGAGGAATCCATCAATCCGTGGAATGACTAGTTTGAAAGCTGCAGAACTGTTTAAGAGCGGATTTTCGCTGCAGGATGACTATCTTGCATCGAGCGAGTGATGTCTCGCATAAAAAATGAAATGAGGAGACAATCTGGCAACAAGATAGTTGCTCCGTAGAGGAAAACGCGAAATGTTTGCTATGGATGTCCATGGCCAGATATCCAGTTGAAGTTATTATGCTTGATTGTGTGTTGTCATGCAGAATGTCTGGCACGGCAATGACGGATAAAAGCGTATACTCTGTTGCGAACGCCGGTGGGATGATGATTTCGATGATCACATTCTGTTTGGTCATTCTGCTTCTGACTGTTAGACTCTGATATACATGTATTAAATCAGACAATTGGTGACTGATGTCGGTACGTATTGTCGAATCAGTGAAAGTTGTTCTTCTAATTGGTCCGGCATGAGTATAGTGGGATGCATAATCTCATGATGTGCGGAGTATACTATATCGAGTAGATTGTGTTGGGTGTCTTCCAAATTCTGTAGGATCAAGGTTAACTCGATTAAGTTCATTAGCACCGAGCGAACCCTGTCCTCATAGCTTTGATACTCTTGTAGCACTATTAATTCGTGCCTTAATCGCCTCTGCTCTTGTAACAGGTTGTTCATGGACATCATGGCGAAGTTGGAATTATGCTTCATCAATTTTACCGTGTTATCTATTAGGGATTTTTGATTCTGCATTAATTTCATTAGATGGTTCTCGTTAGCGTTGACCATCTCAAATTGGGATTCGCATTTTTCAGCATCGCGTTGCGACAAGATTCCACATATATCCCCCAACGAAATACCCGGGGTATCTCTTAATCCTCTTTTGGATCGCTTGCGCTTCTTATTGATATCTTCCAATATCTTGTTTTTGCTATGAGGTTGTTGATTCGCCATTGCAAATGTTTTAGGATAGTGTTACAGTTGAATCCTGACAGATCTCTACAAGCTCCTTCTAGTTAGACTACTACTTGCTTGCAATTTTCCACCTCTTTCTAATAGTAGGCCAAGTTGTAAAATATTACTAGTTCTCATTTCCTCAAAGTGTATGCCTGATGGATGATCGAAGGGGTGTATGTTAGTGATAACGTGCGCCAACCCTAGTATGATGCATACCGATAATAACGCCAAGGCTAAATTGCTGGCCTTTAATCCACTCTTAGCTCTTCTTGGCGAATGATTCCTGATAAGTGGAGCCTCATTGTTGGCAGCTTCAAATTCTGGAATGTCTGTCGTCTCCGCTTCTATAAGAATTTTGCATAGTTTGGTGATTGGTCGTTTGTACACATTGTCTTTACATTTAACAGTAGCTACGCGAACTAGACCATCAGTACCAGCTTGGGTCTTCGAAAATTCGGCTCAATTTTCAATAAGTTGCCGGAAGTTGGTCGTCCCGTAAGAGGACCAAGTCATTTATCGATAGGTTTGTTTCCGTCGTTTTCCATTTGCTGCGTTGTTGTAATTGGTGTAGACATTCAGCTGACCGTCTTTTCCAAAAGTCTTGTATCATTCGTTGTACTAGATGCCATCTTTTGGTTAGAGGTATATTCTCGCCCACGGCAGAAGGTTGGCTTTTCAGAGCTTCTCCGATCTAAAAATGGCCAGGAGTTAATGCTGGTAGATCGGAGCGGTGTTAATGGTCCCGAATTTAGGCAAGCCTCTATTTGAGCAGTTACAGTACTTAATTCTTCAAACGTAAGAGTAGTGGCTTCTATGACTCTTTTTAAGTGACCCTTTACATATTTAATTCCGGCTTCCCAAATGCCACCAAAACGTGGAGCGAATGGAGGTATGAAATGCTAAGTTGTCCCGTTGACGGATATTGCATTTGCTATCTCAATAGTCAATATGGTCAAGGAGATGTGAAGATTCTTCTTAATTTCAGCATCGGCTCCAACGAAGTAGGTGCCATTATCTGAATTCAGATCCGTGCATAAGCCTCGTTGTGACGTGAATCATTGGTAAGCAGCAATAAAATCGTCCGTTGTTAAGCTGCTAACTATATTTCTATATGCACGGCCTTGGTTATCATGTTTGTAGGATTTATGACCTCTTTTGTTGTTTTCAGCTGAATAGGTTCAGCATAATCGATTCCGGTTTTAGCGAATGGTCTGCCTGGCCATACTCTGGAACTTGGAAGATCACCCATAAGTTGCCTCGGATTTTGTTGTTGGTGACGGAAGCATATAACACATTTCTTTGTCACGAGTCGTACAGCCTGCCTTCCATCCACTATCCGATATCTATCTCTTAAGTGTGATAGTGTCAGCTGTACTCCTCCATGCAACATTAACTTGTGGTCTTTTCGATGGGTTTTCGCGTAATTGGATTATTTTTACCCAATATAATTGGATTTTTGGTGGCTGTTAGGATGTTTGCGCTTCGCAGTTGCCCTCGCATTCGCAATACTCTATTATCGTCTAGAAATGGATTCAAAGATAAAAGCTTGCTGTTGTTCGGCAAACGTTGTGTATTTCTCAGGCAGCTGAGTTCCTGGTAGAAGTCTTCCTCTTGGCTCATACGGAATATAATGGTTTCAGGCGTGATCGCCTTGATTGCTGGAATTTTCCGTGCAACCCGATTCATGAACATTGCACAATTTGCTACCACTCGTTTTAATTTGTCATAACTGGAAATTCTTTGAAACAGTTCCAACCAGACGTTGGTCAAATTCGTTGCTGTTGTTAATGTTACCTGTTTTAACCTATAAGTTTCTATGGGGTTTGTTGAGACGGTCCTCCATATAATGATTTGATAATTCCTATCTTGCTCGTGCATCCACACCTGTCAATACATTTTTTCTATATCGACCGACAGTACATACTGATGTTTACGCAAACGAAGGATTTTGTCCGCCATATCTTGCTGTAGCTTTGGACCGCCACTTGACCCTCAATGCGGGAAATGTTTATATGCATTTTCTTCTTTTTGAAATTGAAACGATTTACGGCTGTGGATGAAATTAGTGTTGCCTGGTATCCAGTCTATATCAGGGCTTGCAGTGTTTCGAGCTGACCGTTGGCGGTTGATGCCTGGACCACGGCAGTTGACAATAACACTGTCGATGTTTGCTGCACCACGAATGTTTTCGAAACCGGCTCGTTGTAGCAATACAAGAGGGTATTGTGTCTACCGTTGCATACTACTCAGCATTTCGTGGTGGAACATATGAACCTGTGATGACCTTCTGTGAGACATCGCACAAAGAGTTGTAGATGGTTGACCAATTTAGCCCTCTCCAAGGTCGGCTTGTACTTTAAGCGTAGGCAGTTGGGTGCCAGGCAGCGCACTGAAGCGGTTGCGACATTTACTCGTTTGAGCGGTTGTGCGACGGTTTGAAGGCAGTGTTGTTACAGGTTTTTCCCCATAGCTTCTAGAGCCTGGAATCGCCGTTCTAAAAAGTCAAACAACATGTTCAATGTTCGGATTTCTTTGGGTTGTTGCAAACAGCCCTATTAACTCTGGATCGAGCTTTTTAGTGACTAAAAACACCACAAATGTGTTGAATGAGAACTCCATGGTTGCTTGTTGTAGCGTGGACATCGACAGTAATAAATTGAAGTGATTGCTGGACAGTAACCTCCGGTTGTCGTATCTAGCCTTTACTGTTTCCCATGCCATAACATAATTTTCACCTGTTACGGCTAGATGAGCGATGAGCTGAGCTGCTCATGTGTCGTTATTATGAATTGACGAATTAGTTTGTTGTTTTATCCTTTTCATCCGTTTCTACTATGATTATTGCGTGCAGTTGGTAGATATCATTCATTGGCCGTTGCAGTTGATTGACCTTTAGATGAAGGTATTCCTTCGGACAATTTCCTTTATCCAAGTTGACGCATGTAGAAATCTTACTGCTTGAATGTTAGATTTAAGGGTTCAGCTGTGGTCTTTATGATGCTCATTACCGCTGGAGTGTGGTGAAGACTCATGTTGCTTAAAGGGCGAAGGCTTGTTGGATTGCTGATTACGTATGTTTAAACTTGCTTCCGGCTCTGCTTGACGGGTCTCCGTCATCGTTGGCATCAGACTGAGAATATGTTCATTCATCCTGTGTTGTTTTCCTAGCAGAACGATAGGAGTGCGAGTTCCTTATTGAAGGTGATATCGCTAGAATTTTCTCGTCGTTTGCAATGAACTCTTGATGTGCCGCCTTCACGTATGCTATTTTCTTTTCTAAATAGCTTTTGATTTTTAAGGAATTGCTGTCCTTTTTATAATTGGATAGCAACTGACCTATGTTGGCAGTGATCTCATGTCGTGCGAGCAATAGTTTTCTATTTTTACACGAACGACCTGTTGTTGGTTGGCTGAATGTTATTCGACTTCCTGCCGTTCGTTGTTGGTTGGCGCAAAAACCTCGCGTTTAAGATTTCCTGTGACGTGAGTTAAGATGGCGTGGTATTTCCGGATTATCGTTGTTGTATGCTGTTCGTGCCCGTTCAATGTAGTGCGTCGGTAGTTCTTTTCGGAACACCAAGCCTATGATTGGTTTGTTATAGACTTGTTGATACGGTGGTTGTCGTATATTGTTGTTGTTGTACCGGCCTATGTGAACTATTGTTGAATTCGTATCTCGTTATGTCGTTATCCGATCGTTATTGAAATTATGTTTACGTGTAGCGTGAACTTTAATTTATGTAAAATCAACATTTTGTTTAGTAAAAAAGATCTTAAAAAAAATTAGCTTAGAAATATGTTAAATTTACTTAAGGTAAAGTAAATGAATGAAATTACAAAAATTTGTTCTTCCGTTTGAGAGCCCGCAACAATTATATAACATAGAGGTGATAGTATCTGGCACCTTTCCAAATTAAAAGATTTGGTTTTCTCATTAGATTGTAGTTATCAAACTACAAACCAATTGTGGAACATGTATCATGTATTTAAATGAATTAAATATCAATTGACTTAGCGAATTATGTTATAAATCAACTAAATGTAAAACATTTCATACAATTAACTTTTGTGGTATTTCATCATACATACACGTAACCATTACTTTGCAAAACGTAAATTTTTGCTAAAAAGATATTTTACATTGTTTACGTAAATTTTACTTATTGATAAGAATACTGATAATTTTTTGGATTTAAGCAATTTTTACATAGCAACTTTTTAAAACGTTTCATTTCGACAAATTGTGTTTACATGTCAAAAATTGTTGAGAATGAGAATGAGTAAATAATGGAGAAAATTAAGTTAGTCTCACAATTTTGAATTTACTTAGCAAATTTTTTGAGTGTGATATTTTAAATTCTCAAATAATTCCACTTCGTTGTACCATAAATTTCAACAGCAAGTTATATACAGTTAAATTGGAATACAAACTAAATTTAATTAAAAATTCAAATGTACAAAATTATTTGCGGTAATACAATAAAACTAGCCACAATTAATTTTTAATTCAAAAATGATTATGTTGTGATTTTGAAATTCACAATGAAAATCGTCGCCTGGCGAATACACGTCGACTGGATAATCGTAAACCTCACCAAAAAAATATTTATTTAATGATTGTTAATTGAGCTAGAGTGGAATTTTATATTATTATATATCGTGTACTTATTTTTATGAATATTCAAATTTTGTCGAAGGTTTTTGGATTAATCAATATTTTTGGGTTCAGCAACAATAAAATAATTGAATTTATTTAAAATTTCACAGTATGTACAATAAACTCTATGATTCCTATTTACTAAACCAAATATAATAATATTTTTTTGGTGGTTTTACTAATAATAACCGATGTTTAATTAAATTAATTAATATTTTAATTAAAAATTGATTCAATGTAAAATGGTACGCTTGTATATATTATATATAGACAGGATGCGGTTATACTTTGTAACGAACTAAAACGTTCTTAAGATTAGTTATCAATTTTTGGTTGCAGAGTAAGCTCTATTTTATTTAAGTTCATATTAAACGATAATATGTCGTTTATCAATTGAATCCTTGGGCGCGTAAATTACAAGATGTAATTCACACGATTTTTTTACAAGTAAATTTACAAATGGTTATTTTTTACATTATATGTAAAGTAAAAAATTAGAAAATTAATAAAAATGACCTTTTCGTGATAAGCGCGCTATCTCTTACGTAGCTAACACTCTTACGTGCATAGCCTTCTGAAGATGATCGATTGTTGACTGAGATATAATTTCTTCGAACTATATATGGGAACATAAATTCAATTAGTGATGACTTCGCACAGTATCCGACTTGTCGGAACGAATATGATGACAATGGTCAATCTATTCTCGACACTCGATCTCAATCAAATTGAAAAGAATGTGACTCAAAATACGCATAGTCTTCAGATACTTTCAGAAAATTTTTGTTTATATGACTCATCTGGATACTAAACTGTTATATTTAAAATTTTAAACGGATGGTTAAATGTTGGTAGGGTTTATAATGTCATTTCATAAGTTTGCCACCAACATGATTACACGCAACCGTCAAATCAGTCGTCGCAAATTCATGATTGAGCAAATGATTCCGCAAAACCGAAACTTTTATCACTCTGAATGTCACTGCCAAATCGTCATTTTGACATGAGACTTTCAAACCCAAATCACGTTATGCGCTATGATGGTTTCTTTGCTGATTATTACCAATCAATGCACCCCTCATCCGATGGAAATCTTGCAAAGTTACTAACTACGCGCATCAAAATATTCGTATAGTGACAACATCTCAAACACAATCACAAAAGTCGCAGTCTCTCACAGTTGATATAAATTTTGAGGTACAAGTTGAGGTACCAATTCGAGTTCGTAACAACAAGTTTATCGATGAAGATGAAAAAACTCAAGGAACGTGCAGAAACACGGCGGAAATCAAGGTGCTTCCCAGCCGCTGACTTTATACTTTTAATTTAATGAAAAGATAGTAGAAAGAATTTTTTTAAAAATTGGTTTAAGCATTTTATTTTATTTTTTGTTCGTGTAGTTCTTCTTGGGCGAAAGCTGAATCTATTTCTTCACATTTAAAATAAGTAATATAAGTAATTTCAACAATACTTGAATCGTTTACCTTCTCCTAAAATTCCCAAACCAATACAATCACGTTAACGTTCATCCAAACCATCCAATGTTTTATTACCTCCGAATTGCAATTGTCATAAGTCGCAATTGTATGCGAATGATCTTTCTCAAACATATGACAGGGGGAAATAGTTTAATTCTTTTGATGATTTTCAAATTTTATAAACAATTATTTGAATATTTTAAAGGACTTAATTATTCAAATCTAGGTATTTAAGTTAATTTAATTAGGATTAAGAATTATTTGAATTCAATTTATTTATTAACAAATTTAGTTGTGTTAAACGAACAGACAATTCCCCAAAATTACCATCAGTTTAATAAGTTTAAATTATTTAAATCGTAATTCAGTTATTATATATCGACTTCGAGTCCTCCTGCAGTACATTATTCATTATTATCGGCCATGTTAATTTTGACAACAACAACAATGATTGACAAAAACAAAATACATAAAATGATTTAGTTAATTCAGTGTCAATCCAAATTTTAATTAATTTATATCGTAATTCAGTTATTATATATCGACTTCGAGTCCTCCTTTAGTATATTATTCATTATTATCGGCCATGTTAGTTTTGACAACAACAACAATGATTGACAAAAACAAAATACATAAAATGATTTAGTTAATTCAGTGTCAATCCAAATTTTAATTAATTTATATCGTAATTCAGTTATTATATATCGACTTCGAGTCCTCCTGTAGTACATTATTCATTATTATCGGCCATGTTAATTTTGACAACAACAACAATGATTGACAGAAACAAAATACACACAGTGATTTAATTATAATTCTGTATCAATCCAAATTTTAATTAATTTACATCGTAATTCAGTTATTATATATCGACATCGAGTCCTCCTTTAGTACATTATTCATTATTATCGGCAATGTCTATTTTGACAACAACAACAATGGTTGACCAAAACAAAACACATAAAATGATTTAATTATAATTCAGTATCAATCCAAATTATAATTAATTTATAGAATTCAGTTATTATATCGACATCGAGTCCTCCTTAAGTACATTATTCATTATTATCGGCCATGTTAATTTTGACAACAACAACAATGATTGACAAAAACAAAATACACACAGTGATTTAATTATAATTCAGTATCAACCCAAATTTTAATTAATTTAGTGAGTCCTCCTTTAGTACATTATTTATTATTATCGGCCATGTTAAGTTTGACAACAACAATGATTGACAAAAACAAAATACACACAGTGATTTAATTATAATTCAGTATCAATCCAAATTTTAATTAATTTACATCGTAATTCAGTTATTATATATCGACATCGCGTCCTCCTTAAGTACATTATTCATTATTATCGGCCATGTTAATTTTGACAACAACAACAATGATTGACAAAAACAAAATACACACAGTGATTTAATTATAATTCAGTATCAATCCAAATTTTAATTAATTTACATCGTAATTCAGTTATTATATATCGACTTCGAGTCCTCCTTTAGTACATTATTTATTATTATCGGCCATGTTAAGTTTTACAACAACAACAATGATTGACAAAAACAAAATACACACAGTGATTTAATTATAATTCAGTATCAATCCAAATTTTAATTAATTTAGTGAGTCCTCCTTTAGTACATTATTTATTATTATCGGCCATGTTAAGTTTGACAACAACAACAATGATTGACAAAAACAAAATACACACAGTGATTTAATTATAATTCAGTATCAATCCAAATTTTAATTAATTTACATCGTAATTCAGTTATTATATATCGACATCGAGTCCTCCTTTAGTACATTATTCATTATTATCGGCAATGTCTATTTTGACAACAACAACAATGGTTGACCAAAACAAAATACATAAATTGATTTAATTATAATTCAGTATCAATCCAAATTATAATTAATTTATAGAGTTCAGTTATTATATCGACATCGAGTCCTCCTTAAGTACATTATTCATTATTATCGGCCATGTTAATTTTGACAACAACAACAATGATTGACAGAATCAAAATACACACAGTGATTTAATTATAATTCTGTATCAATCCAAATTTTAATTAATTTACATCGTAATTCAGTTATTATATATCGACATCGAGTCCTCCTTTAGTACATTATTCATTATTATCGGCAATGTCTATTTTGACAACAACAACAATGGTTGACCAAAACAAAACACATAAAATGATTTAATTATAATTCAGTATCAATCCAAATTATAATTAATTTATAGAATTCAGTTATTATATCGACATCGAGTCCTCCTTAAGTACATTATTCATTATTATCGGCCATGTTAATTTTGACAACAACAACAATGATTGACAAAAACAAAATACACACAGTGATTTAATTATAATTCAGTATCAACCCAAATTTTAATTAATTTAGTGAGTCCTCCTTTAGTACATTATTTATTATTATCGGCCATGTTAAGTTTGAAAACAACAATGATTGACAAAAACAAAATACACACAGTGATTTAATTATAATTCAGTATCAATCCAAATTTTAATTAATTTACATCGTAATTCAGTTATTATATATCGACATCGCGTCCTCCTTAAGTACATTATTCATTATTATCGGCCATGTTAATTTTGACAACAACAACAATGATTGACAAAAACAAAATACACACAGTGATTTAATTATAATTCAGTATCAATCCAAATTTTAATTAATTTACATCGTAATTCAGTTATTATATATCGACTTCGAGTCCTCCTTTAGTACATTATTTATTATTATCGGCCATGTTAAGTTTTACAACAACAACAATGATTGACAAAAACAAAATACACACAGTGATTTAATTATAATTCAGTATCAATCCAAATTTTAATTAATTTAGTGAGTCCTCCTTTAGTACATTATTTATTATTATCGGCCATGTTAAGTTTGACAACAACAACAATGATTGACAAAAACAAAATACACACAGTGATTTAATTATAATTCAGTATCAATCCAAATTTTAATTAATTTACATCGTAATTCAGTTATTATATATCGACATCGAGTCCTCCTTTAGTACATTATTCATTATTATCGGCAATGTCTATTTTGACAACAACAACAATGGTTGACCAAAACAAAATACATAAAATGATTTAATTATAATTCAGTATCAATCCAAATTATAATTAATTTATAGAGTTCAGTTATTATATCGACATCGAGTCCTCCTTAAGTACATTATTCATTATTATCGGCCATGTTAAGTTTGACAACAACAACAATGATTGACAAAAACAAAATACACACAGTTATTTAATTATAATTCAGTATCAATCCAAATTTTAATTAATTTAGTGAGTCCTCCTTTAGTACATTATTTATTATTATCGGCCATGTTAAGTTTGACAACAACAACAATGATTGACAAAAACAAAATACACACAGTGATTTAATTATAATTCAGTATCAATCCAAATTTTAATTAATTTACATCGTAATTCAGTTATTATATATCGACTTCGAGTCCTCCTTTAGTACATTATTTATTATTATCGGCCATGTTAAGTTTGACAAAAACAACAATGATTGACAAAAACAAAATACACACAGTGATTTAATTATAATTCAGTATCAATCCAAATTTTAATTAATTTACATCGTAATTCAGTTATTATATATCGACATCGCGTCCTCCTTTAGTACATTATTCATTATTATCGGCCATGTTAAGTTTGACAACAACAACAATGATTGACAAAAACAAAATACACACAGTGATTTAATTATAATTCAGTATCAATCCAAATTTTAATTAATTTACATCGTAATTCAGTTATTATATATCGACATCGCGTCCTCCTTTAGTACATTATTCATTATTATCGGCAATGTCTATTTTGACAACAACAACAATGATTGACCAAAACAAAATACATACAATGATTTAGTTAATTCAGTATCAATCCAAATTTTAATTAATTTATATCGTAATTCAGTTATTATATATCGACTTCGCGTCCTTCATAAGTACATTATTCATTATTATCGGCCATGTTAATTTTGACAATAACAACAATGATTGACAAAAACAAAATACACACAGTGATTTAATTATAATTCAGTATCAATCCAAATTTTAATTAATTTAGTGAGTCCTCCTTTAGTACATTATTTATTATTATCGGCCATGTTAAGTTTGACAACAACAACAATGATTGACAAAAACAAAATACACACAGTGATTTAATTATAATTCAGTATCAATCCAAATTTTAATTAATTTACATCGTAATTCAGTTATTATATATCGACATCGAGTCCTCCTTTAGTACATTATTTATTATTATCGGCCATGTTAAGTTTGACAACAACAACAATGATTGACAAAAACAAAATACACACAGTGATTTAATTATAATTCACTATCAATCCAAATTTTAATTAATTTACATCGTAATTCAGTTATTATATATCGACTTCGAGTCCTCCTTTAGTACATTATTTATTATTATCGGCCATGTTAAGTTTGACAAAAACAACAATGATTGACAAAAACAAAATACACACAGTGATTTAATTATAATTCAGTATCAATCCAAATTTTAATTAATTTACATCGTAATTCAGTTATTATATATCGACATCGCGTCCTCCTTTAGTACATTATTCATTATTATCGGCAATGTCTATTTTGACAACAACAACAATGATTGACCAAAACAAAATACATACAATGATTTAGTTAATTCAGTATCAATCCAAATTTTAATTAATTTATATCGTAATTCAGTTATTATATATCGACTTCGCGTCCTTCATAAGTACATTATTCATTATTATCGGCCATGTTAATTTTGACAACAACAACAATGATTGACAAAAACAAAATACACACAGTGATTTAATTATAATTCAGTATCAATCCAAATTTTAATTAATTTACATCGTAATTCAGTGATTATATATCGACATTGCGTCCTCCTTAAGTACATTATTCATTATTATCGGCCATGTTAATTTTGACAACAACAACAATGATTAACAAAAACAAAATACACACAGTGATTTAATTATAATTCAGTATCAATCCAAATTTTAATTAATTTACATCGTAATTCAGTTATTATATATCGACTTCGAGTCCTCCTTTAGTACATTATTTATTATTATCGGCCATGTTAAGTTTGACAACAACAACAGTGATTGACAAAAACAAAATACACACAGTGATTTAATTATAATTCAGTATCAATCCAAATTTTAATTAATTTACATCGTAATTCAGTTATTATATATCGACTTCGAGTCCTCCTTTAGTACATTATTTATTATTATCGGCCATGTTAAGTTTGACAACAACAACAATGATTGACAAAAACAAAATACACACAGTGATTTAATTATAATTCAGTATCAATCCAAATTTTAATTAATTTACATCGTAATTCAGTTATTATATATCGACATCGCGTCCTCCTTTAGTACATTATTCATTATTATCGGCAATGTCTATTTTGACAACAACAACAATGATTGACCAAAACAAAATACATACAATGATTTAGTTAATTCAGTATCAATCCAAATTTTAATTAATTTATATCGTAATTCAGTTATTATATATATCGACTTCGCGTCCTTCATAAGTACATTATTCATTATTATCGGCCATGTTAATTTTGACAACAACAACAATGATTGACAAAAACAAAATACACACAGTGATTTAATTATAATTCAGTATCAATCCAAATTTTAATTAATTTAGTGAGTCCTCCTTTAGTACATTATTTATTATTATCGGCCATGTTAAGTTTGACAACAACAACAATGATTGACAAAAACAAAATACACACAGTGATTTAATTATAATTCAGTATCAATCCAAATTTTAATTAATTTACATCGTAATTCAGTTATTATATATCGACTTCGAGTCCTCCTTTAGTACATTATTTATTATTATCGGCCATGTTAAGTTTGACAACAACAACAGTGATTGACAAAAACAAAATACACACAGTGATTTAATTATAATTCAGTATCAATCCAAATTTTAATTAATTTACATCGTAATTCAGTTATTATATATCGACTTCGAGTCCTCCTTTAGTACATTATTTATTATTATCGGCCATGTTAAGTTTGACAACAACAACAATGATTGACAAAAACAAAATACACACAGTGGTTTAATTATAATTCAGTATCAATCCAAATTTTAATTAATTTACATCGTAATTCAGTTATTATATATCGACATCGAGTCCTCCTTTAGTACATTATTTATTATTATCGGCCATGTTAATTTTGACAACAACAACAATGATTGACCAAAACAAAATACATACAATGATTTAGTTAATTCAGTATCAATCCAAATTTTAATTAATTTATATCGTAATTCAGTTATTATATATCGACTTCGCGTCCTTCATAAGTACATTATTCATTATTATCGGCCATGTTAATTTTGACAACAACAACAATGATTGACAAAAACAAAATACATAAAATGATTTAGTTAATGCAGTGTCAATCCAAATTTTAATTAATTTATATCGTAATTCAGTTATTATATATCGACTTCGAGTCCTCATGTAGTACATTATTTATTATTATCGGCCATGTTAATTTTGACAACAACAACAATGATTGACAAAAACAAAATACATTAAATGATTTAGTTAATTCAGTGTCAATCCAAATTTTAATTAATTTATATCGTAATTCAGTTATTATATATCGACTTCGAGTCCTCATGTAGTACATTATTTATTATTATCGGCCATGTTAATTTTGACAACAACAACAATGATTGACAAAAACAAAATACATAAAATGATTTAGTTAATTCAGTGTCAATCCAAATTTTAATTAATTTATATCGTAATTCAGTTATTATATATCGACTTCGAGTCCTCCGTAAGTACATTAATTGTTATGGCCGATATGGTTATTTTGACAACAACAACAATGGTTGTTAAATTAAATTACATACAATGATTTAGTTAATTCAGTGTCAATCCAAATTTTAATTAATTTACATCGTAATTCAGTTATTATATATCGACTTCGAATCCTCCTTTAGTACATTATTCATTATTATCGGCCATGTTAATTTTGACAACAACAACAATGATTGACAAAAACAAAATACATAAAATGATTTAGTTAATGCAGTGTCAATCCAAATTTTAATTAATTTATATCGTAATTCAGTTATTATATATCGACTTCGAGTCCTCATGTAGTACATTATTCATTATTATCGGCAATGTCTATTTTGACAACAACAACAATGATTGACAAAAACGAAATACACACAGTGTTTTGATTATAATTCAGTATCAATCCAAATTTTAATTAATTTACATCGTAATTCAGTTATTATATATCGACATCGCGGCCTCCTTTAGTACATTATTCATTGTTATGGCCGATATGGTTATTTTGACAACAACAACAATGATTGACAAAAGCAAAATACACACAGTGTTTTGATTATAATTCAGTATCAATCCAAATTTTAATTAATTTACATCGTAATTCAGTTATTATATATCGACATCGCGTCCTCCTTTAGTACATTATTCATTATTATCGGCCATGTTAATTTTGACAACAACAACAATGATTGACAAAAACAAAATACACACAGTGATTTAATTAAAATTCAGTATCAATCCAAATTTTAATTAATTTACATCGTAATTCAGTTATTATATATCGGCTTCGAGTCCTCCTTTAGTACATTATTTATTATTATCGGCTATGTTAATTTTGACAACAACAACAATGATTTTCAAAAACAAAATACATACAATGATTTAGTTAATTCAGTGTCAATCCAAATTTGAATGAATTTAAATTGTAATTCGGGTATTATATATCGACTTTGAGTCCTCTTTAACTACATTATTTAGTATTTTGTCGGGCATCCTTATGAAATTTGATGTCTAGATTGATTTTTAATTGAAACGTGAATTTTAAATGAAAAAATGATATTGTGCATTGTACATGATTAATATTGATTTTCAGCTGGATGGAATTTGGCGAGTTTTTAATTGATTGTGAAATTTGCTTCGCATACATGAAAAATGCATGAAAATGCATACAAATACATAAATGCATAAATACATGAAAATGTTTTATTGATTTAAATTTTCTCCATAATTTTTGGATTTTCTGCGGCCATGTAACTTCTTCCCAGTTTCTGATCGATATCACAAAAACTGCCACAATGAAGCAATCTTTTCAGTCATTTTTTTAATAGCTAAAATCATACTGAGACTACTTGAAAAATTTGGGACAACTTTATAGATTTGAATTTTTACTATAATTTTTTGATTTTCTGTGGGAGTTTTTGAGATACGACTATTTGGCAAAAACTGAAATAACTTATAGGCATATGCCGCAAAAAATCAAAAAATTATAGTGAAAATTCTAGCCCAGAATGTCTTCCTAAATTTTTCATGTAGTCTCAGTATGACCTTAGCTATTAGAGAAATAACGGATAGTATTTGTTACTAGTGAGAGTTTTTGGGATATTGGGCAAAAACGAAGATGATCTTATCTGGTCGCAGAAAATCCAATATTATAGAGGAAATTTAAATTGATAAATCTTATCCGAATTTTTTATGTATGCGAGGCAAATTTTACAATCATCAGTTAAGAAATAGCCGAGTTCTCTCTCCTCAAAATCTTTTCTAATCGTGCAGAGTGTACAGATGCATTATTTTAATCAAAAATTTATATTTTAATCAAAAATCACTCTAGAAACCAACTTTTGCCAAGGTTAAGTTTAGTCTAACATAAACTGACCCTAGAATTTTGTTAAAAATTACTTTAAAATCCCTAACCAATATTTCTATCTAAATTTCATCGTAATTCGTTAGGATATGACGGAAAAACGGAATATTGTTATATATCCAAAATTGTATGTACCGAGTTCCTTTACCGGAATGTCTTATTTTATGAAAAAAGAAATACAAATAAAAAAAATTTCCAAAATAAATTCACTTTTGTGACAGTGCTACCACTTGTGGCGATAATCCATTATTTTCCGCTAGAAAAATTCCGCTATATTATACAGCATTTTTCCATCGCCGACTCTAGTTAGGGTGTCACGCAAAATTGCGTTTTTTAATGCTTGCCGTTTTTGTTGGGATGCTTACGCTAAAGTATAAGGCAAGGATCTATATAAAAGTTTTGTCCAAAAATCCAATGCTGCGGTGGGTATTTGTTTTACCCACTATACCATAACAGTAACATTTAACCAGAGACAACCTAAAAAGATATTTCATCCTATGTAAACGTAAATACTTAAACTGCGTGTTCATTATCTGAAAATAGCTGCATTGAATCAAAAATATTTTGTAGACGCAGTTTAACGAAAAGTCACAGATAAAACGATGCCATTGGAATTATCAGAAATAATTTTTGTTTTAATTTTTAGTTCAAATGAAAAAATCTCATTTGATTGTTTGTGGTTTAGTCCTAATTATATTTGTTCAGATAATATGTAATTGATCAGTTAAAATTACAGTAGTATGCCAAAAAAAAATACGTTACTGACGCATTTTTTAATGAAATATTGAAAAGCCTTTACCATAACCCTTTTTTATTGTGAAGTGTACTTATTACCAATTTACTTTAATATTGACCCTGAGTTTGATAAACTAATTAATTTGAGATAAGAAAATTATTATTTGAGAAATTTGTTTTCAAAGTGACTAATTTTACGGTAGAACCTTGATTATCTTTATAACGGTTGTAGAGAGGATATGTCCTGCCATCTTCCGAATTGATTCTACTTAGTTCAGAGTCACCGTGAATAAAGTTATAAATCGCAGTGTAGGTGCTATAACAGAATTTTATTACGGTTTTGCGATGTTCAAATTGTATTATGGGTAATATTTCTTAAAAATAGTCAATCAGTCGTTTCAATTTTTTCCCACAAAAGAATCAGGAGCTGGCTTTGAAAGGGATCCGAGAGCTTTTGTTCATATAAGTGTTAAGACATTTTTGGCAAGCTTCGATTATTCGAACTAATTTAGAAATTGTGTCTGAAACGCAAGAAAGGCAGACTAAAATTGTTTACCCTGTAATACTATCAAAACGATAAGTTTTCCAAATGCGTGTATACAAATTATGTTATTAGATCCAAAAAAGATTATGTCAGATCGAATGAAAATTCTACTATATCTAGAAATACCAACAGTATTATAATACTCGTATAGCAATAATCTCGATTAGGAAAGTAATTTTTTTGATCGCACCCAACAAATTGAAATATTCCTACAGCTACATATGAACAGCAATACAACATATAAATTATATCCATTTTTAAGCGTTCGTGACCGGTGCCATTTAAATGTGAAAAGTGTGATTTTAATTTATGCAAACGTTCTATACATATTTACATAAATTGTTACGAGTATGTTTTTGTTATACATAATTTTTTTAGTTGGCATACGTAACTATAATACTCGTATGTGATTGTTATTATTATAATTTCATGTTACTCATTAAAAATGCATAAATTAATTTTTTTTGCTGAATATTGATTTTAACTCTTTCTATGTATATGTAGGTGTATTGTTAGGTGCAGTGCAATACAATTTATTAACTGTTTATTAAATAATTAAAAACATTTTAATGATACCTATATCATAATTTAATGCGGATTTTCGGTGATGATTGATGATGAATCACCGCCTATACCAGATATATACAGATTTATGATCTGTTTCGAAATTTCGATAGTTATTAGGAGAGTTCCTCTTACCAGCGATCTACAGAAAATATAGATAATGGTGTATTCAACGTATTACTATTCTCATACAGAGATGAAAGTTTTAGTGTCATTTACTAATTTTTAAGTGATTGCGTCGACAACTCGTTGATGACGTCGAAAACTCGCCTTTCGAATGATAATTGCAGGTCATTTTTTTAGTTCCTGTCTCCCGCATTGTCTACACAAAACTGGCTTAATTAACACCGACAACACACTTCGCTCAATCAAACACTTGATTGATTGATTGATTAGAATGCAGGCCAAGACTAAGCAAGGACCCCTGATACGCCGCGCCTACCGTACACCCTTTCACACATAACAAGTTGGAGGGATAGGAAAGGTTGCTAAATATGATAGTCTTGGCTCGGTTACTAACACCTAAGTAGTCAGTACTTTTGTTAATACAACAAAACAGTAACAGTTTGAATGAAAATACAGAAACTTCTTCCTAGAAATTCAGGCTCACTATAAATTTAAATATTATAAAAATTAAAAGTTAAAAATAGAACAGCTTTCGATATACCATGCCTATTAATCAAATGAACAATTTATATTATTTCTGCATTATAACCTCCAAAACCAATCGATATGATTAAGAAAGTAGTAATGAGTCGAAAGTATAAGGTGATGAAATTAAATCTAAAAAATCTAGAAACGTAAACAGTTTAAAATAATATGATATATATTCTCACATTATTTTAAATTTGTTATGTTGAGTTATTGTGACTTAACATTGAAATTTAAAACTTATTACCAAAGTTGAAATAATTGAAGATATATCTTGCTTTGGCAATATTCTTAGGTATTTTAATACTTTAATAACTTTTTAAAGCTAAATTTTTTTGATGTAGTTTTGTAACAGACGAAATATCCAGTTTGTGTTTTATATATGTAGAACACCCGTGTATCATTAACTTTAGTGAATTATATGAAAACTCACTAAATTTTATTCTTACGAACTTACATCTCATTCGCAACTGGGTTCGATTCCATAGTGCAATTATTCTTATATTTTGTCATATTTCCCTTATTGAATTAATTAATTAATTCAAAACATTCATCAAAACTTGTCGTTAGGATACCATTGAAATTAAAAGAATGAAATATAATAAAATCCGTCGATCATTTATCAATTATATTATTATCATCATGTTACCTTTATAATTCTAAATTAAATAAAATTTGCAAAAACAATTAAGTACAAGTTATATATGTCAATTAAGGAAATTCTTGAACACAATACTAAACTTGCATGATCGCGTACACCGAGGCACTAGTATTATTTACGAAAATAATTTTGTTGCTACAGAATTTTAATTTTTTCTATATAATATACACAACCGTAATTAACAATAATTAACAATAATACAAAAAATTTCTTGCCACAAAACTGAATATTACTTGAACGCGTGTACCTATGCACTAGGATTATTACATATGCGAAGTGAATATTAATAATCATTTAATAAAATTTACTAAAATAATCACATGTAAATAGAATAAATTTGTTCAAATTTCACTCAAGCAGAATAACAATAGTTACACAAATAAAAATATATTACAATTATTACATGCAGGAAGTAAAAACTTAAATATACTGCAAACTAAATAAACAGATTTTACATGCGCGAAGTGAATATTATTATTGATTCAGTAAAATTTATTAAAATAACCACTCGTTGACATATACTTAAATTTCATTGAAGCAATAATATTAATATTTCCACATATAAAATTAGATTATGATCATTACATGCCGGAAGTGATTGCTTCTTTTGTAACAGTTATATAAGTTTTATAATTCAAATTAAAATAAAAAATTCATTTATTTGATATCTAAATTCAAATGGATCAATAGTTATCAGAAATACTGCACATTGCTTATAACCTTAATAGTTATTAGCAAACAAAAAACAGATTGTTACATGCGCGAAGTGAAAACTCATTTAGCAAAATTTACTAGATTATTAACCACACGTTAACAGATTATATATATATACTTATATTTCACTCAAGCAATTATTTTATTAAAAAAAAATTAATCTTTCCATAAAAAAAATTAGATTAAAATTGTTACATGCAGGAAGTGAGTACTTCCATTGTAACAGTCATATATGATTTTAGTTTAAATTAAATTACAAAATGCATATTTTATGTATCTAAATTCAAATGGATTAATTGTTCACGAAATATACTGCACATTGATTATAACCTTAACAGTTATTTGCTAATTAGAAGAACAGATTATTACACGCAAGAAGTGAATACTAATATTCATGTAGTAAAATTGATTAAAATAATCACATGTAAATATAATATATATGCTAAAATTTCACTCAACCAATAATCATAACATTTCCGCAAATAAAATTCGATTATAATGATTACATGCAGGAAGTAAATCCTTCCATTTTTATAGTTATATATGAATGTATTTTAGTTTAGATTAAAATACTAATTGCATTTATTTAATAGGTAAATTCAAATGGATCAATTGTTCATAGACTATACTGCACATTCCTTATAACCTTATAAGTTAGTTATTTACTAATAAAAAAAACAGATTTTACATGCAGGAAGTGAATATTAATTTTCATTTAGTAAAAATTATTAAAATAACCACAAATAAACAAAATAAATATACTTAAATTTCACTGAAGCAATAATAATAATATTTATACAAATAAAAGAGATACAGAAAGATAAAAAATTAAAAGATTACAATTATTACATGCAGGAAGTGAATCATTATATTGTTACAGTCATCCGTAAATTAAAAAAAAAAACAGATTTTACATGAGCGATGTGAATATTAATATTCATTTAGTAAAATTTATTTATTTAATTTTACTCAGGCAATAACAAAAATATTTACAGAAATAAAATTAGATTACAACTATTACATGCAGGAAGTGGTTACTTTCATTGTTACAGTAATATATATTTTATAGTTTAAATTTAAATATAAAGTGTTTGAAAAATGTTAATTAGAAAAACAGATTATTACGTTCACTAATTGAACGATCTAAATGATCTATCTGAATATCTAAATTAAATCCTGATATCTAAATTAAAATGGTTCAATAGTTTTCGGAATATACTGCATGTTGCTTATAACCTTAATAGTTATTAGCAAATAAAAAAACAGATATAATACCACACGTTAACAGAATATATATATATATATATATATATATATATATATATATATATATATATATATATATATATATATATATATATATATATATATATATATATATATATATATATATACTTCTACTATATCAATCTTTCCATACCGACCAAATGGCCCAGTGGTGAAATCTTTGGCGTTTGGATCAGGAGGAACCGGGTTCGAATCCTGATAGGGGCAGGATGCAAAAGGAAATTTTCATCAACAGATTATGATTTGTGATTAAAAGGAACACAACTACGACTTCCTATCGACGTGCAAAACTCATGGGCCGACCCATCTTTCATGCCCAGTACTATGGGCTGGCCTGGAGCTTTGCAATGCGCAGATGGTAAATTTAATCGGTCCTATAGCCGTACGTCTTCATTTTGGCAGAAATTGCGTAAAGTAAGATGGAAAATCGACCACAAAAGAGCAGGGCCGAAGGGAGGGGCCCAAAAACGATTGCATGGATTAAAAAATTAAAATCCTTCCATAATCTTTCCAAAAAAAAAATTAGATTAAGCTTTTTACATCCAGGAAGTGAGTACTTCCAATTGTAACAATCATATATGATTTTAGTTTAAATTAAAATACAAAATGCTTATATTTAATATCTAAATTTAAATGGATTAACTGTTCACGAATTATAATGCACATTCCGCATAACCTTAATAGTTATTTGCTAATTAGAAAAACAAATTATTACACGCAAGAAGTGAATACTAATTAATATTCATTTAGCAAAATTTATTAAAATAATCACATGTAAATATAATATATATACTAAAATTTTAAACAAGTAATAGTAATAACATTCCCACAAATAAAGTTGGATTAGAATCATTACATGCAGGAAGTAAAGCCTTTTATTTTTTATAAATGTCTTTAATTTAAATTAGAATACTAGGTGCATTTATTTAATATGAAGAACGTCGGTTCTGCAATTTCCCTCAAGATCAAAATGCCCCGGAACCCAGACCAACTGGATATTGAATAGTTCACTCATCTCGTTAAAAGACGACTGTCCATAAATATCCCCCATCATAAATAGTGATATCAGTCAACGATATTACATTATGTTTCAACCAGTTCATGACCTTGTTACGTTCCGCGACCCCACGGTGGATTTAGACCGCGAGTCTTGGGTAAACAAACCACCCTGACCACATCATCAGCAGCATTTGCTTCGGCTCGCACCCAGTTTGTCGTGGGTGTAATGGATGATGTCAAGTCAGAGTCTTGAGAGCTGCGAATGTACAACCGACCAAAGGCCAAACACATCAACGCCACCACCTTTATCTCTCCCACACTAATATCAATTTAAACCATCATTATCTTTTCTATATCAATTGTCCCATTCAGCATTTTATTAAGGTAATAATTCCGGTAGACAAGAAATTATCACTGGCACTTTTATCCGACTTAAAACTAATACTGTACGTTAATGATAATTAATAAACTGAAGGCTCACATCAAGTGAGGCGAAAGTTAAATTATAAACCCTTTCATATCACCCGTAACGATAGTTAGAAAATCTCTGACCATATATACCATCCGCCGCGTAGATCCTATGGTTTACGATGAGCTCACTGTACTCCGAATTTGTTCTACGAACATAAACAAAACAAATAACACCGAAATAAACGCGGTTCATACGCAAACGTCCGTAATTAGCCAATTTACAACAATTAAAATTAAGATACCTCGTTAAGTATAGGATACTAGTTTGGTAATTTAAAACTCGCAATGATCCGCTCGTCAATTCCCCTTGACCCTTGAAGTGGTGTACCTCCTGAAGCGCCGACTCGCCTAATCTGCTTGGGCTTCAATCCGCCGTGACGAATCACTGCCTTGTGATGCCCCAAACTGTCCAAATTTCGGGGCAATTTCTATTTGCACGTCTGTAATTGATACCGGTTGCTGGTTACACTTTCCTTCACGGCCTCGATCGGCTAGCACGTTGTATTCGTAGGCCCAAGGTTCACTGTTGCTTGCTCGTTAGATCTTGTTGTGGGTGGGAATCGTTACACCTCCAAAAGTCTTGATTTATTTCCGCCGACTGGATCTTCGTGGATATATTTGAATACTTCCACCACAGCGCACAAACACCAACAACGAATTAACACAGATTGGTTGGATGTGTGCGATTTTCACTTGCAATTAGTTAAATTAGTTCTTACTAGTATATATAGATATAAAAATTGTTTTTACCTTGGAATCTTTTCAGCTGTGGTGTATTTTTGTCGTTTTTTGGTGAAATGTTACTTCACAATGTATGACATGGAAATGGTTACGTTTTTAATATCATTGAACTGGAACAATCGTGCAGTCTGCAAATAAGGCGAGAAAATAATCGAAGGCAAGAACCCTCCCGATAAGAACCGTATGGGTATGCGGTAAAACAGAACAATGCGGTAACTAAATTTCAGATTTCCCAGTACCCCAACTACGATGTCTTTAATTGCTATAACTTCAGCCTGGTACACACTGTATTAATCAGGGAGACGAAAGGATAGACCTACATTTAATTAACCACAAAACACTTCAGCTTCCACTCTTCTATCGATCTTCAGCCATGGGTGAAGAATTTAGCAGTCCCGGTCTCCGAAAAGATACCACTCTTCCAATCCTCCCTAGAGAGGAGATTCACCTATAAAAGCTTGCAAAAGCACAACAGGGGTGTTATATAATCCAAACTCTCCAGGTTATGCCTCACATAATTGACTTTAGATGAGTGCCATTTTTGCAGGCACTTCCATCCCGAAATCGCTGATAGCCGTCCGGCTGTATTGACCGCCACTTGCTTACCAATAATAGCCAACAGGAGAAGGTACAGCATTACATGTAAGACACTAGTGGGTCTCGTTTTCAGTGCCCCACTAATGAGCAAACAGGCTGCCCTACGCACCTTCCCCATAATGTTCCTGTATGATATTTTCTCCAGAGTTGGCCACTATACACTCACATCATTCAGGCCTTACGACTGCCATGTAAAGCCAGTGCACAAGCTCCGGTTTCAGACCCCATTTACTTCCGATGGCATTTTTGCTAGAGTAGAGTGCCACAGTGGTTTTCTTTACTCTTTCTACCGTATTTGGTTTCCAACTAAGCTTACTGTGCTGAACCTCTAGAAATCTCGCCTTATCAATAAAGGCAAGCAAAGTGCCTTTCAGATTTGGTGGAACCACTTCCGGAATTTTATCTCTCCTACTGAAAAGTACCAGGTTGATCCGCAAACTGCATCTGCTGGCCCAACCCGTAGTGAATGATAGCGCATTCTGCATCACATACCTAATTTTTTCAAGGTGCTTTCCCGAAGCAACTATTGCTACGTCATCGGCAAAAGCAACCACCACTATTCCTTCTAATAGTAGTCCGTTGATTACCACTTTCCCAAGAAGGAGAAAGAGGACACCTCCCTGAGGGAGATTTCCCTCATCCACGCAATAACCCTTCTGATTTCTAGCAAGTGATTAATTAGCCTGGTTACTAGGTATTCAATCTCGAGTGGCAACAATCCTTTTCTAATTGCTTCCACCTTTACATTGTGGAAATGCCACCAGCGAGAATTTCTGAAAATCTAGACTTCTCAATTTACCGAGCCATAGCATGTATACTATAGTGCCGTGTCCACGAACTTACCCTTATGGTAGGCGTGTTGAGACTGTGCCCAGGTTCTGGGTTCAATTCCTGAACGAATATAGACATTCAGCAGCCTTTCCATGATTTTCAGCGGAAAGGATGGCAGAGATATTGGTCTTAAGTCCTTAGGGTTGCTGTGCGAGCTTGTACCTGCTTTTGGGATGCAGATCACCCTAGCCTCCTTTTATTTCCTCGGGATGTACCCCAGCTTCAGCCATCCTTTGAAGATAACCCAACCAGGGAAGCAAGACCTCCAAGTTCTTCTGTATTTCTGCTGGTACAATCCCATCCGGACCAGCTGACTTAAAGGGCTTAAAACTGTTAATAGCCCATTTTATTTTCCATGTATTCAGAATATTCTCTATACACAATAGTTGGGCTCCGTAGTCATCCCTAGACCCGCGGTCATTCACCTCTGCAAATGACGCATTCTCACTTCCCGGGAATCGGAATATTCAGAGTCTCTTTACTAGAAACCGTCCATTCGCTATCCGGTTTAATCAGGTAGCTTGGAACAGCTGAACTGGTAAAGAGAATATTTCTTAAACGCGAGGTTTCCAAGATCCCTTCCATTCTATCACAGAAAAGCCTCCACGAATTCCTTTGCGTCATCCTTGGCTCTCTTTTATATTCTCTGAGGCAATCCTTATAGAAGTCCCAGTCTTGGCTTTCTCTCGATATTTTCGCTCTATTGAAAGCTTCTCCTCAGCTATGGTACTGGGCAGGCTTCCCTCATTGAGGTGTTGCAAGCCCTAGTAAGAGTGTCCACTATTGAATCCAGATCGCTATCCGTGTCGGGGAGTCCTGGAACTCTAGATGGAATACTACCCTCCAATATATATCTGTATACGTGCCATACTGTTCTCCTGGTTTTTCTGAGACAACATTAAGAGTGATCCAAATAACATGATTTCGTATACCGTTGAGCGTAGATATCTCAACGACGCCTGGCCATCAACTACTGATCCTTACTACACATGACCTATACTATCACAATTAATGAAGATATTTATGTGTATACACTTTTCAGCTTTTGTAAAGTGTTTTGTCAATTTGTCGGAAACTTCTCGCTTCCTTATTTTTAATAATTTTATTTAAACCACGTGTTTCGTACTCCAAAGAATTTTTTCACTTGTGCAGCTACACCTTTTGATAGTGTGTGTGTGTAGCTATACATTTTACTAACGTTAAAAACTTCACTCCGGTAATAATTTCGCTAATGTGCTAGAAGAATAATTCAATTTTTTAGTTGTTACCTCCCACCTGTTTTGTGTTGACTAACTTTTGGATCATGCGGTATTTGCAACCTAATCGTTTTAGTATTTATTTTTCATGAAAATCTCTTAAACTTTAAGTTATGCAAACCAAAAATATGTAGCATCTCTTATTACATAAATTTGTCTTACCTTATCTTATTTTGAGTTTCACAACTAAAACATTTCAACTTATTTGAAAAGTTATATCAAAAATATTTGATTCAGCCAGGACTACATATATCATTTAAATCTTACATTATATTTCTAGCAAAGTAGATACTGCACACAAACGTGAAAAACTAATAAGAACTTTGCTATATATAGAAAAAGTTTTTTGTTTACTTGAGAGCTATCATAAGTTAATGACCATAATGTTACTCGTCTAAAAATATGGTTCGGTTTTATCTTAATTGAAAACTAAAAATATTCAGAATTTTCTTTTCAAATTCGAAACTTTGTTCGAATAATATTTTACCATATTTTCGGGATAGTTTTTTCCAGTTATACAGTTTTTGACCCTTTTATGCGCTGCAGATCGACTTTGATTGCTTTATACATAGTACAAGTTTCTCATGCAATACGAATGTGAAGACATTTCTCTTATAAAATTATATACCAACTTTATTATCCATAAACAAGAAAAAACGTATCTTATCTTAATGTTTAAGACGCAAACTAGGACAAAAACTAAATTTGAACTATACATACTCGCATCTAAAATTGAGAGGCGTTATTTTCCCGTCACACATTTGTGATCTCGTAAATACGAGTATATATGCAATTAAGACCAAAACCTAGCAAATATAATAAAGCACACACAACCTACACCATACAACAATAGAGGGAAATGATAAACAGAATATTAAGTTGTCGTGTTTTAAGCTTACTTTATACTTGTCGCTCATATGCGACTTTATACAACCTCATCTACTGAATTTTCCCGTTTTCCCATAGAATCTCACACAATACGACGGTTTGCGTGAAAATTACAATTTTATTTATTTGTGTTTATTTACGTGTAAATGTATTATGTTTGTTAATATTTAACTTTATTGTTTTGTTGTTGTTTAACAGTAAAGCACACCTAGCTAAAGGAGCGGTGTATTCCATGAATAAAGTAGCAACAGTATCCGGCTACGGTAACATATTGTGATCATAAATATACGAGATAAGACGTGGAAAAAAATAATAGTTTGCTTCATACGTAAATATATCTGGGTGGTATATAGAGCGAAATATGTGTCACCATTTTATGTATATTTCTTTCTAGTTTAATGATTTTATTATTTGGTGATATAAAATACAATGTTATATGTTTCACAAACGGTCTAGTTTCATACCATAGGAATACACTTTATCTGGTTTGCAGTAATTCGTAACCGTGCTTTTGCGGTACCACAATATTTGTTTCCTTTAAATTAAAATGTAAACGATTTACACTTAATGTTTGGGCTGTAGGGATAAACAAAAATATCCCAAAAGGGTTGGAACTTTAGAAAAAAAGATAGTTGAGCGTTTCTTTAAGGAAACTCGAGGATTTCAAGTGCCCGTTGGTTTTCTTTAAAATATAATAAGTACACAATACAAAAATAATTTTGTTTTATGTTTCATAATATTTATGTTCCATAACGTTTACAAATAAGGCTTTCCAAAATAATGGAAAGATGCAAGTTGGGAAAGATGTTATAATTGGTACAGCTACAGAGGGCATTGGTTCTATTGGAGCCATTACACCGCGAAAATGGATCTTCGTGTCCCGTTTACAGCCAACCGTTACTGACATTGAATTTAAAAATTTCGTAAAATATAATCTTCGTATTGTGGATGCACATTGCACACGTTTTGAAAAGAACGCTGGATATGTTTCATATAAGGTTGGTGTTCCTGTTGAGTGCTTTGAAGCTATAATGAAGGCCGAGGCATGGCCCGAACATCTCCTCATTAAGGAATATAACTTCAATCAGAAGACGATTTTTCGCGGAGTTCGCCAGCAGCCTCGAATGCGTATATAACCTTATCTGATAGTAATGTCGGTGTTGATATTAACTCAAATTTCATCTATTTCCAAAACGTTCGTGGCATTGCTTCAAAATCTTCTGAGGTTTATCGTTTTGTTTGTGCATCTAGGTATCCGGTATATGTACTGGTCGAAACTAATTTGAATGCTGATATTTACAATGCGGAGTACTTTCCTGCGGAATACATTGTCTATAGACGGGATCGATCTGAATTAAATAATTCTAAATCAAAAGGTGGTGGGATACTCATAGCTGTCCACTCTACTATCGTAAGTGATACAGTTGATTGCGACCCAACTATAGAACTATTATGTGTAAAGCTGAACATCTGTAAGAAATCAATAAATGTCATTGGTTTATATATTCCACCGAATTCGGAAACTGAGGTGTATACTAAATATACACAGTGTTTGTTTAAAATTTCATCTTCAACCAACATAGACGACAACGTGCTAATTCTGGGAGACTTTAATTTACCTAATGTCAAATGGGTATATGATGTGGATGTAAATTATATCATACCTTGTAACGTGACATCGACTGTTAAAACTTCATGTATTGACTCCATCTTATCTTATGGTTTTATCCAGATTAATGATGTTCCTAACTACATTGGTAGGTTTTTGGATTTATTCTTTACGAATTCGATTAATTTATATACGGTAATCGAAGCACCCGTTCCATATATTGTTAATGATATTAACCATAAGTCGATGGAGGTCAATCTGAACCAATCAGAACTTTTATTGTCTAACTCAATTAAGAATAATTTTATATCTAAATTTTATGATTTTAAACGTGCAGATTTTGATAGCCTGATTTCATTTTTCTCATCAAATGACTGGAATGCGCGCTTCTCATTTAATGACTTAGATCATGATGTGCAACTATTTTATAATATTTTGTTTAGTGGTATCGACAGATTCGTTCCAATTTCTGTTTTTAAGAATAATCGAAATAATCCTCCGTGGTTTAATAAATGCTTGATTAATTTAGGTAATCGCAAGAAGAAATTATATCGGAAATGGAAAAGATCCAACAATGCTTCTGTTAAATTGGCCTTTTCTTCTGTATCTAATGAATTTGATTCCATGCATAAAATAGCTTATAGAAACTATATCAACAAGGTTCAAAATGATTTGATATTAAATCCGAAATCGTTTTGGAATTTCGTTCAGTCTAGAAGGAAAACATGCGGTTTTCCGTCGACAATGTCTTACAATAATGTTTCGGGCAATAACTCTATAGACGTAGCCAACTTATTTGGTTCTTTCTTCCAAAATACTTATAGACTAGATAATGTTAATAAGGGAACACTTGCGTATACAACACATAATAGTACAAACACCACCTTGTATATACCTCGTATCACCCCGGAGGATATTATCAAATCACTCACTCAGTTTAAAGATGGCTGTGGCCCAGATGGTGTTCCTTCAAGTTTCCTAAAAAAACTTGGTCATGAGCTAGCATTTCCTCTATCAATATTATTCAATGGATCACTTTCGTCGGGAATTTTTCCAGTTGTTTGGAAATCCTCACATATTGTTCCAATCTTCAAATCCGGTAATAGGAATGATGTCTCTAATTATAGGGGCATTTCTATACTATCAGCGATCGCTAAATTGTTCGAATCAATTGTTTGTGACCACATGTATTTCGGTCTGAAGTCATTTATAGTTGACGAACAACATGGGTTTGTCCGTGGAAGATCTACCGTGTCGAATTTAATGGAATTTTCAAAACGTGCCTTGGAGGTGATTGAGGCTTAGGCGCAACTTGACGTCATTTATACTGACTTTAGTAAGGCGTTTGACTCAATCAACCATGTTATTGTATTGGAAAAATTAAAATCTTTTGGCAATTCTAATAATTTGTTAAAATGGATTGAATCATACCTTACTGAACGCATACAGTTTGTAAAAATAAATGATAGATTTTCTAATCCGATAAAAGTGCATTCGGGAGTTCCACAGGGTTCCCATCTTGGACCCCTTATCTTCATTTTATTCTTGAACGATATCACCAAATGTGTCAAATTCGCTCGTTGTCTAATTTATGCTGATGATCGAAAAATATTTTCCCCTATAAATAATACGCAAGACTCATTTAATCTGCAGAAGGACATTGATGCAATTAGCCATTGGTGTGAAAATAATTTATTATTTTTGAATACCAAGAAATGTAAAATTATGTCATTTACCCGCTCATCGTCATATGTAATACATGATTACTGTATTAATAATGATAAGTTATCAAGAATAACTGAAGTAGGAGATCTTGGGGTTATGTTTACACAAACCTTAGCAGTGAATCGGCATATTGATTTGATAATTGCAAAGGCTTGTTCTATGTTAGGATTTCTTAAACGAATTATGAAAGAGTTTAATAACCCGAAAGCTTTGATCTCGCTATATCAATCTCTTGTCCGTTCACAACTTGAATATGCGTCATGTGTTTGGTGTCCAAGTTACAGTAATCATGTCAAGAGAATTGAGGCGGTTCAGAAATCATTCTTAATTTTCTATGCCTGGAAAACTATTGGGTTTGATAATCATAGATTGTGCTGGGAGAATGTTTTGGGCCTCCCTCCATATACCGA
Source organism: Nephrotoma guestfalica (assembly GCA_963691935.1). Taxonomy (NCBI): domain Eukaryota; kingdom Metazoa; phylum Arthropoda; class Insecta; order Diptera; family Tipulidae; genus Nephrotoma; species Nephrotoma guestfalica. The sequence continues at coordinate 195,452,496 of OY829913.1, read as the reverse complement.
GCGATGTAAATCTCTAAAACTCGAGCCACTTGATATTCGTCGGCAGCATGCTGGGGCTATTTTCATTTCCAATTTACTAAATGGCGAAATTGTAAGCCCGTATTTATTATTTAACCTTAACTTGTATGCCCCTGTGTGGAATCTACGTATTCGAACCCTTCTGAAATTAGATTTTCATAAAACTAATTATGGATGTGACGAACCTTTGAATTTAATGTCGAAGTTTTATAACCAATTAAGTATGTTTTGTGATTTTAATATGACGAAATCTGGAATCAGACTATCTTTAAAGGAAAACTATTTTAAATAATTTATTATAATAACCAGAATTATGTATTTCATTTGATATATTTTTTATTGCTAAAATTGTACTGTAATTTATATTACGAATTAATTCACTAAAATAAAATAAAATAATAAATAAAATAATTTTTATTCTTGGAGGGTTAGATAGCCATTTAGCTTATCGTCTGCTTTGCAGTCGTCTTACTGGGTTTAACTCATCCTACATACGCACATTCTATCAATAAAGTGACAGTAAACGATCATTTAAAAAGCTCGCTTGAAAAGACTGTACATTTTTTTTTGTTGCTAATTTGGTACAACTCTTCTCTAGCTAGATCTAAAGTTTGAGATCTGACATTTAATTTGTTTACAGTGCTCTATTTTGTTAATTCAACTCTAGTGTGTATTGCAATTTTTGTTATATAACGCAGGGTTCGTCACTCGAAGTGTTACCAATTTAAACTGCTGTAAATTTGTCACTTTTTTTATTTAAAAACTTTAGTATATCATAAACACATTTCCAATTTTAAAAAAATATGTTGTGGTTCGATGTAGCCACCTTTAGCGCGATAAATAGCATCGAGTGGGTCCGAAAAGGCTTACGCGCTGCACAAATGTGGTCTGATAATACTTTGTCCCATTCTCGGCTAAAATCAATCTTTAAGGCGTCGACCGTCTCATATTTGTCAGAATAATTCATTGGGTATAAGTCCGAGGATTATGGTTGCCATTGTTGTGAAGCAAGGAAGGAAAGCTCCTTGAAGGAATCGTTGGGTTTCACGGGCTTTATATGATGGCGTCGAGTCTTGTTGAAACGTTCAATGGTTTATATCATTGTAAACAAATTTCGGGCCAAAAACTCAACAATATCATCGGACAACCATCGTGTTCACCTGGTATGGCACCGGCTGACATTTTTTCTCGGCGAGAACTGAAATCGATTTCGAAAAATGCGTTAAAAAAGTTTTGTAGATTCGATTAATCATTGGCATAAATGTATTATTTCAGAAGGGGTCTGCATTGAAGGGGCCTCAATAAATTGGAATGAATAACAAATACTTTATGTTTTATTGACCAATTCCCAGTACTTTTTGGACAGAATATATATCAACATTTTGGCGTAGACATATGTGTTTTCTCGCGTGTTAGCTTATTTCTTCACTAACGAAATCTATCGTCAGATCTTTAGGGAGGTTGTCATTACTTATGTAGCACGGTGCATTAACTATTCCACGTAAGACTTTGTTTTGGAATGACTGGATGATTTCTTTGTACAGCCCCAAAGCTGAATACCGTAAATCCACACAGGTTTTAAAATTTGTCGGTATAGTAGCAATCCAGTTCATTTATTATGAGTCAATCCATCTTTCTGTATTTAATGTTTAACTCACCTGTTTGCTGACAGTTCAGTTCGACTGGTATCCAGTTGACTTTTTTGTTGGTAAAGTTTACAGATTTTATTTCATTAAGTTTTATTCGCCATCTCTTCGTTCAGGTACTGACGCCATACTAATAGCTCTTTGCAATTTGATTGTAGATTCTTCTATGTTATCAGCGACTACCTAAGATGGCCGTATCATCCGCAAGCTTGGTTATGTTGGTCTACTCTATCTTTGGCAGGTCCGAGGTACATATAATATAGAGCATAAAGTTGGTCCCAGAATGCTACCTTATGGTACTCTTGCTCATATTTTCCTTATTTCTGAATACTTGCCATCTAATTTAACACGAAAGTGTCGGTTAGATATGTAAGATTTTAGAATTTCATAAAACTGCTTTCGCAAGTCTCTTTCTAATTTATATTCGAAGCCTTTATGCTAAACTCTAACAAAGGCCGGTGCTATATCCAAGAAGATACTCGAACATACTTTTTTGGTTTCAAGTACATCGATGTACTTGTTTTATTGTTGAACGGATTTCACTGTTAGCCAAATTGATGTAGAAGAATAAGATTTTTTGCTTCTATTATTGGTTCGAGTCTCTTTAGGAGTAGTTTGTCGAATATTTTTGAAATTATTGGAAGAAAGGAAATCAGCCTATAGGAATTTTTGAGATTTCGTGGTTTATTGGATTTTGGTATCATGATTACTTCTGCGGTTTCTATTGATTTGGAACTTGTTTAAGTCTGAATACTGAGTTAATTATTTGGAGGAGTTTACGTAGTCCTTTTTAGGAGGAGATTTCTTTGCATTTAGGTTAAGATTGAATTCCTCTTTTAATTTTTATAATGTGACTGGATGTATATTCGTGATATCCACTTTACTTACTGATGGTACGTTTTCCTCTGCTGTTTATTTCCGTTGTTGCAAACAACGAAGCTTTTTGCTTTTCACTTATAGCCCACGTTCCATCATCATTTTTAAAAAGTAGTATTTGAAGTTTAGGTCGTTTTAAACTTTTTGTCAATGGAAATATTAGTTATCTTTTTCCACAATAAGACCACTTAGAAATTTATTTATGGATTCGTTTTTGATCTCTTTAATTAGCCACTTTAGTTTTTTTGGTAAGAAAATTAGATTCGTTTTATATTCTGTCTCTTGACTTTTTTACCAGGTCTTTTTTGTATTTCGTTTTGCTGCAACGAGTTCTCTTCCTTCCAGAGGATAAATTGCATTTCGGCGAATTTCCTTTGAACTTGAGGGAGTACTACTCCACGCTTCTTCCTGTGTGCTGTTGTTGAGTGGTTTTCGGATTTTTAATTGGCACTTGAAGATCAATATTATCCTCAACTAGTTTCTTGACTTCCCAGCATGATTTGTTATTAGTTAATTAAGGTGGATATAATCCCCTCACTGGTATATGTAGTTTTCATCTTTGCCTTTGGTGATAAAGATAATTATGACATCAGGTATTTTCTTACTATACGTAAGCCAATAAATTGGTTGATTTCCAAATGAAAATATGCAGTTGCATACTCGTCAACAGTTCTCCTCCGTTTTCAGAGGTGACTTTTGGTCTGAAGTAGATATTATTGTCTTTAAAATCACCTGCGGTTATGAAACTTGATCGTGATTTACTTAATGTGCAATAGTCTTTCTTAATTAAATTATATTTTGCATAAATTCATCTTCGATTTTAAGATCTTTAAAGTGTCCAATATTTTTTTATAACCGACGATCCATCCTCCTCTTGCCCCTTCTTTTCTGATAGATGAATGGCATGGTAACAGCTGTATTCATATATTTTAAGATACGAAGTTGAAGTAAAATGAATTTTCGATACTAGGCATATATCGATTTTTTTAGGAACATTTTTAATTAATTCTGGGCCCATTTGCTATTCTTAGTAACTTCTTTTTGGGTTGTTTGCATCATTTTTTAATTAAACCTGGGTGCCATTGATAGTAAGTCTTGTTTATCGAAGATATGTTGTTGGTTAGAGCTTCAAGGCATTTCTTTGGTTTAGCTAGGCGAATGTTGAGAGCTTCCATGCTTCTTAGTATCTTTTGGAGCACTATCTTCGGTTGTGCCCTTCGAAATAACTGGTTTTGTCATTACCACTTGTGAGTATAGTTTTGGTCCTCCCGTTTTACTAGCATGAGGTCTTGGTTCCTCTTTGGTGAAAGTTTGATTAGTTTTTTCAGGTATCTCCGGATTTTTTTCGCGTTTTATTTCTTATTCTTTATAGCTCCTTAGCTATTTCACATCCTCTGTAGTTTGCGGGATGTCACTTCTTGCAATTAATACATTTTGCTGGAATATCTTTACTAACCGGTCAAACTTGGGCGTGTTGCTTTGGCAATATTTCTGTGAATAATTAAAATCTTGACATTTGGCATACGTAGACTGCGGTGTTAGATCGCTATTTTTTCAATGGCTCTATTTTAACTTTTACGCTAAGTATGTATAGGCTTGATATTATACACACCTTCTACTTTTTATTTTTTGAGCATAAATAATGGACGCTGTCTTTTGTGGATTTAAACTTCTTGCTCAGTTTCATTGTTTTCTTTCTTAATCAGTTTACAGCATTTTCTATTTGGTAGCCCTTTTGCTTGAGATCTTCAATAATATCCTCTTTTTTGCAGGTTGGGTGAAGACCTCTAGCCACAACTTTGATTGGACGATCCTTCTTATCCTCGCAGGTAGACCATTGATGCTTATCGGTAGCCTGCCTCTTGTAGCCAAAGCTCTATAGGTTTTCGAGTCTGAAACATTAATTTTCCAGACGTTTAGAGATACGAACTTATATCCGATGTGTTACCGATTTCATAGTCGATTGTATAGTGTAGAAGTTTGATAATCCAACGACATTTATTTGTGGAGGTGGTTTCAATTTTAGTTTAGCTGGTTGTTGTTCTAGAGCTAATTGCTTCTAGAAACCCCTTTTGCAGTTGATATTAAAATTTCTGCCATTTCTGGTGATTGTGGAGCATTCATTTTCTTATTTGGTTTTCATTCCGGTTCAACACCCAATTTATTTCTCTTTCATTCATCCTTATGGAATGGATTAATGTCATCATCGATTGCAGAATTAAATGTCCTCCCACGTGTTGCACGTAATTTTATTTATTTTTTGATTACTTCATTCTGTTTCTTTAAAATTGTAAATTCTTTTTTACAAAGAGTTCGACGTTTTCCCCCTCGTACTGAAATATATTTCCAGTTTTATTTTGATGATTTGGAGCTTTGTTCAAATGAGTTAAACATTGATTGAATGAATCAGTCAATAATACAATTTAATGTTTACCACTTGGCGTCAATGCCATATAACACTGTACTTGTGCATTGATAATTTACTGATTGATTTGTCTGGTATGATACATCAGTCTTCCCTCCGAAGGTCGAGGATTTCACGCCGAACCTTGGATACTAGATTCCACTGCTAATTTGTTTACATTTTTAATTGTATGTTGGATTTAGAATGGCAGCTCAAATAACTTGTCGTTGTTGGTTGAATTATTGTTGGCTTTTGGCGGTGAATAATTTTCATGTTGGTATATCACCTGCTGTGTTGAAATGTTGGTTGAACATTGGTCGAATTTTATTAATTTGACGCCCGTATCCAGGCTTTTTTGTTTGATGTGCAGGTTGTTGAAGTTGTAGTGCCTTTAGTGACGACATGAAAATGTACCGTAGCTCCGCATTCGTCTTTGACGTTTGATATTTGTTGGTTTTGACACAGAAAAACGTGTTCCAGGGTTTGGCAAAAAGTGTTAACGATCATATAAATTTTCGGCGTTGGAGATCTAGTAATTGTAATTTTGCATAATGATCGGGTTATAGATAAGTGAGGATTCTATATAGGTGATATGGTTTTGTTTCGTTAGTACTCTGAGTAATTTACACTAATACTACTAAATCGGTATTATTATAAAAAGCTTTTATATTTAATAGGCTGTTAATTATTTTGCTTTTTTGTTATTTAATTTGCTGTTCCAAATAAAACTTAATATTTTCTTTATAAAGTTCCGTGGTTACATTTCCATTCCGGAGTTATCCGGATTTTCGCGGAAGTTATGATGATTTGATGTCAATTGCGTCTTCTATTCCATTAATAATTCCGTTAAAATATTTTCATTCAGCCACGGCTTTTTCCACGGAACTTTGCTAGCGATTTTGTTGATTTGTTCAATAAGGTTCTGATTCTGGTCGATTAGTTGTTGGTTTATTTTTTCTAAGACTTCGTACTGTCCGTCGTCCAGTTTTTTAATTTTTTTTGTATTATTTAATTTTTGTAATCTGTTCTGGGGCCGAAGCACTCTCAACTCTTTCGCAGTCCGCTTTTCACGTCCTTACCTTTTAGAACCATCTGCACATTGCATAGCTCCATGTTCACCTATACTACTAGCATGGATGGTGGATCAGTTCATGAGTTGGGTCCCGACAGGGTGTCATACTTGTGTTTATTTTCATCACAGATCGTAATCAGATGATGAAAAATCCCGTTTGAATCTAGCTCATATCGGGATTCGAGCCCGGCACCTCCCGATGCAAACCCCAAACCTTTAACCACTCTTTGGTCGGTACTTTTTGGTTTTAATTTTTTATTTCAACGTAGTCGTCGACGTCTAGATTACCAATAATGGCTTTAATGCATTACCCTAATTGGCTAAATAATCCTTTCTTTGGCCTTTTAATAGTTTCACAGTTAGCCTGAAATGATATAATTATCTTTTCAATTAGAATAACTTTGTAATTTAAAGTGAGTTATTGAATGTTTCGACAATCTGGACGAGGTCCAGATTATGTCGTATCAATGATAGGACTCGAAGGTGAATTTTTCTTTAGTTGGCGGAATCGTTTTTTGTAAACTTTTCGATTAGACTGGTATCACTGTGTGCTGAATGTACTTTGAGACAAATTTGTCTCTTCTCGTCGTTCTTTCGCATATTGTTAGTCGTGGAAAGAATTATTCAGGGTCCCTTTGCTTTAATTGAGTTTTGAAATATTCCTGGTTTTACTTTATAGATTGACTTCCCTAGTAGTCGTTGCGGTTTTGCAGAAGTTGCATTTCTGAAAGTATTCTTTTATATTTTCTGAACTTTCTGGAAAGTTCTAATATTCCGTATAACTGCAAATAGTTTCGGAAAAAATCTGAGTTAAAATCAGTTGCTGAGTCTAGAACGATTTTTTGGGGGATTTTCTCTAGAAAAGGTAGTTGTGTCCGATTTTTTGTTTAGCTCGTTAACTTGACGAGATCTAACTTAGTGGAAAATTGCAACCTAGTTAAAGTTAGCCGAAAGTTGCCAGCCGAAAGTGAAAAAATCGATAATGCAGATAGTGTCTTGACTACTTGAGCCGAAAGTTAAGTAAATTATATATTAAATTGAAATATCGTAGTCGAAAGTGAATAATCTACTTAACCAGCCGCAAACATATATATCGGGACAAACAACAAATACAATTTCCAATCTAAACGATATTAACTAATAGTTTCATGTGTTTATTATAGCAGCATACGGCCAACTTTCAAAAATTTATTTTATATAGATGTTATCGATTTAACCAGAAAGACATCACAATGACTATGCTGATTCGATAGCCCATGACCATAGGTAGATTTTGATTATAGGTTAGGGGTAAGTCTGATGGGGTTATAGGGGTGAAATTTTTATTTTTCCCTTATTCTGACGATGAAATCGTTCATCGTTCCAGATTTTGGGACATGGACACCAATCTGACTATACCGATTCGATAGCACATGAACATAGGCAGATTTCGATTATAGGTTAGGGGTAAGTCTGATGGGGTTATAGGGGTGAAATTTTTATTTTTCCCTTATTCCGACGATAAAATCGTTCATCATTCCAGATTTTGGGACATGGACACCAATCTGACTATGCTGATTCGATAGCCCATGACCATAGGTAGATTTTGATTATAGGTTAGGGGTAAGTCTGATGGGGTTATAGGGGTGAAATTTTTATTTTTCCCTTATTCTGACGATGAAATCGTTCATCGTTCCAGATTTTGGGACATGGACACCAATCTGACTATGCTGATTCGATAGCCCATTACCATAGGTAGATTTCGATTATAGGTTAGGGGTAAGTCTGATGGGGTTATAGGGGTGAAATTTTTATTTTTACCTTATTCCGAAGATAAAATCGTTCATCATTCCAGATTTTGGGACATGGACACCAATCTGACTATGCTGATTCGATAGCCCATTACCATAGGTAGATTTCGATTATAGGTTAGGGGTAAGTCTGATGGGGTTATAGGGGTGAAATTTTTATTTTTCCCTTATTCCGACGATAAAATCGTTCATCATTCCAGATTTTGGGACATGGACACCAATCTGACTATGCTGATTCGATAGCCCATGACCATAGGTAGATTTTGATTATAGGTTAGGGGTAAGTCTGATGGGGTTATAGGGGTAAAATTTTTATTTTTCCCTTATTCTGACGATGAAATCGTTCATCGTTCCAGATTTTGGGACATGGACACCAATCTGACTATACCGATTCGATAGCCCATGAACATAGGCAGATTTCGATTATAGGTTAGGGGTAAGTCTGATGGGGTTATAGGGGTGAAATTTTTATTTTTCCCTTATTCCGACGATAAAATCGTTCATCATTCCAGATTTTGGGACATGGACACCAATCTGACTATGCTGATTCGATAGCCCATGACCATAGGCAGATTTCGATTATAGGTTAGGGGTAAGTCTGATGGGGTTATAGGGGTGAAATTTTTATTTTTCCCTTATTCCGACGATAAAATCGTTCATAATTCCAGATTTTGGGACATGGACACCAATCTGACTATGCTGATTCGATAGCCCATGACCATAGGTAGATTTTGATTATAGGTTAGGGGTAAGTCTGATGGGGTTATAAGGGTGAAATTTTTATTTTTCCCTTATTCTGACGATGAAATCGTTCATCGTTCCAGATTTTGGGACATGGACACCAATCTCACTATGCTGATTCGATAGCCCATTACCATAGGTAGATTTCGATTATAGGTTAGGGGTAAGTCTGATGGGGTTATAGGGGTGAAATTTTTATTTTTCCCTTATTCCGAAGATAAAATCGTTCATCATTCCAGATTTTGGGACATGGACACCAATCTGACTATGCTGATTCGATAGCCCATTACCATAGGTAGATTTCGATTATAGGTTAGGGGTAAGTCTGATGGGGTTATAGGGGTGAAATTTTTATTTTTCCCTTATTCCGACGATAAAATCGTTCATAATTCCAGATTTTGGGACATGGACACCAATCTGACTATGCTGATTCGATAGCCCATGACCATAGGTAGATTTTGATTATAGGTTAGGGGTAAGTCTGATGGGGTTATAGGGGTGAAATTTTTATTTTTCCCTTATTCTGACGATGAAATCGTTCATCGTTCCAGATTTTGGGACATGGACACCAATCTGACTATACCGATTCGATAGCCCATGAACATAGGTAGATTTCGATTATAGGTTAGGGGTAAGTCTGATGGGGTTATAGGGGTGAAATTTTTATTTTTCCCTTATTCCGACGATAAAATCGTTCATCATTCCAGATTTTGGGACATGGACACCAATCTGACTATACTGATTCGATAGCCCATGACCATAGGTGGATTTTGATTATAGGTTAAGGGTAAGTCTGATGGGGTTATAGGGGTGAAATTTTTATTTTTCCCTTATTCTAACGATGAAATCGTTCATCGTTCCAGATTTTGGGACATGGACACCAATCTGACTATGCTGATTCGATAGCCCATTACCATAGGTAGATTTCGATTATAGGTTAGGGGTAAGTCTGATGGGGTTATAGGGGTGAAATTTTTATTTTTCCCTTATTCCGAAGATAAAATCGTTCATCATTCCAGATTTTGGGACATGGACACCAATCTGACTATGCTGATTCGATAGCCCATTACCATAGGTAGATTTTGATTATAGGTTAGGGGTAAGTCTGATGGGGTTATAGGGGTGAAATTTATATTTTTCCCTTATTCCGAAGATAAAATCGTTCATCATTCCAGATTTTGGGACATGGACACCAATCTGACTATGCTGATTCGATAGCCCATTACCATAGGTAGATTTCGATTATAGGTTAGGGGTAAGTCTGATGGGGTTATAAGGGTGAAATTTTTATTTTTCCCTTATTCTGACGATGAAATCGTTCATCGTTCCAGATTTTGGGACATGGACACCAATCTGACTATGCTGATTCGATAGCCCATTACCATAGGTAGATTTCGATTATAGGTTAGGGGTAAGTCTGATGGGGTTATAGGGGTGAAATTTTTATTTTTCCCTTATTCCGACGATAAAATCGTTCATAATTCCAGATTTTGGGACATGGACACCAATCTGACTATGCTGATTCGATAGCCCATGACCATAGGTAGATTTTGATTATAGGTTAGGGGTAAGTCTGATGGGGTTATAAGGGTGAAATTTTTATTTTTCCCTTATTCTGACGATGAAATCGTTCATCGTTCCAGATTTTGGGACATGGACACCAATCTCACTATGCTGATTCGATAGCCCATTACCATAGGTAGATTTCGATTATAGGTTAGGGGTAAGTCTGATGGGGTTATAGGGGTGAAATTTTTATTTTTCCCTTATTCCGAAGATAAAATCGTTCATCATTCCAGATTTTGGGACATGGACACCAATCTGACTATGCTGATTCGATAGCCCATTACCATAGGTAGATTTCGATTATAGGTTAGGGGTAAGTCTGATAGGGTTATAGGGGTGAAATTTTTATTTTTCCCTTATTCCGACGATAAAATCGTTCATAATTCCAGATTTTGGGACATGGACACCAATCTGACTATGCTGATTCGATAGCCCATGACCATAGGTAGATTTTGATTATAGGTTAGGGGTAAGTCTGATGGGGTTATAGGGGTGAAATTTTTATTTTTCCCTTATTCTGACGATGAAATCGTTCATCGTTCCAGATTTTGGGACATGGACACCAATCTGACTATACCGATTCGATAGCCCATGACCATAGGTAGATTTTGATTATAGGTTAGGGGTAAGTCTGATGGGGTTATAGGGGTGAAATTTTTATTTTTCACATATTCCGACGATAAAATCGTTCATCATTCCAGATTTTGGGACATGGACACCAATCTGACTATGCTGATTCGATAGCCCATGACCATAGGTAGATTTTGATTATAGGTTAGGGGTAAGTCTGATGGGGTTATAGGGGTGAAATTTTTATTTTTCCCTTATTCCGACGATAAAATCGTTCATCATTCCAGATTTTGGCACATGGACACCAATCTGACTATACCGATTCGATAGCACATGAACATAGGCAGATTTCGATTATAGGTAAGGGGTAAGTCTGATGGGGTTATAGGGGTGAAATTTTTTATTTTCCCTTATTCCGACGATAAAATCGTTCATCATTCTAGATTTTGGGACATGGACACCAATCTGACTATGCTGATTCGATAGCCCATGACCATAGGTAGATTTTGATTATAGGTTAGGGGTAAGTCTGATGGGGTTATAGGGGTGAAATTTTTATTTTTCCCTTATTCTGACGATGAAATCGTTCATCGTTCCAGATTTTGGGACACGGACACCAATCTGACTATGCTGATTCGATAGCCCATTACCATAGGTAGATTTTGATTATAGGTTAGGGGTAAGTCTGATGGGGTTATAGGGGTGAAATTTTTATTTTTCCCTTATTCCGACGATAAAATCGTTCATCATTCCAGATTTTGGGACATGAACACCAATCTGACTATGCTGATTCGATAGCCCATGACCATAGGTAGATTTTGATTATAGGTTAAGGGTAAGTCTGATGGGGTTATAGGTGTCAAATGCCATATTTGTTTTATGCAGCCGAATAATGTCGATAAAGCAGTTTAATGCTCTTCAAGCAAAGTCGTCCATCATTCGCGATTTTGCGACATGGACACCAATCTGACTATGCCGATTCGATAGCTCATGACCATAGGTAGATTTCGATTATAGGTTAGGGGTAAGTCTGATGGGGTTATAGGGGTGAAATTTTTATTTTTCACATATTCCGACGATAAAATCGTTCATCATTCCAGATTTTGGGACATGGACACCAATCTGACTATGCTGATTCGATAGCCCATGACCATAGGTAGATTTTGATTATAGGTTAGGGGTAAGTCTGATGGGGTTATAGGGGTGAAATTTTTATTTTTCCCTTATTCTGACGATGAAATCGTTCATCGTTCCAGATTTTGGGACATGGGCACCAATCTGACTATGCTGATTCGATAGCCCATGACCATAGGTAGATTTTGATTATAGGTTAGGGGTAAGTCTGATGGGGTTATAGGGGTGAAATTTTTATTTTTCCCTTATTCTGACGATGAAATCGTTCATCGTTCCAGATTTTGGCACATGGACACCAATCTGACTATACCGATTCGATAGCACATGAACATAGGCAGATTTCGATTATAGGTAAGGGGTAAGTCTGATGGGGTTATAGGGGTGAAATTTTTATTTTTCCCTTATTCCGACGATAAAATCGTTCATCATTCCAGATTTTGGGACATGGACACCAATCTGACAATGCTGATTCGATAGCCCATGACCATAGGTAGATTTTGATTATAGGTTAGGGGTAAGTCTGATGGGGTTATAGGGGTGAAATTTTTATTTTTCCCTTATTCTGACGATAAAATCGTTCATCATTCCAGATTTTGGGACATGGACACCAATCTGACTATGCTGATTCGATAGCCCATGACCATAGGTAGATTTTGATTATAGGTTAGGGGTAAGTCTGATGGGGTTATAGGGGTGAAATTTTTATTTTTCCCTTATTCTGACGATGAAATCGTTCATCGTTCCAGATTTTGGCACATGGACACCAATCTGACTATACCGATTCGATAGCACATGAACATAGGCAGATTTCGATTATAGGTTAGGGGTAAGTCTGATGGGGTTATAGGGGTGAAATTTTTATTTTTCCCTTATTCCGACGATAAAATCGTTCATCATTCCAGATTTTGGGACATGGACACCAATCTGACTATGCTGATTCGATAGCCCATGACCATAGGTAGATTTTGATTATAGGTTAGGGGTAAGTCTGATGGGGTTATAGGGGTGAAATTTTTATTTTTCCCTTATTCTGACGATGAAATCGTTCATCGTTCCAGATTTTGGGACATGGACACCAATCTGACTATGCTGATTCGATAGCCCATTACCATAGGTAGATTTCGATTATAGGTTAGGGGTAAGTCTGATGGGGTTATAGGGGTGAAATTTTTATTTTTACCTTATTCCGAAGATAAAATCGTTCATCATTCCAGATTTTGGGACATGGACACCAATCTGACTATGCTGATTCGATAGCCCATTACCATAGGTAGATTTCGATTATAGGTTAGGGGTAAGTCTGATGGGGTTATAGGGGTGAAATTTTTATTTTTCCCTTATTCCGACGATAAAATCGTTCATCATTCCAGATTTTGGGACATGGACACCAATCTGACTATGCTGATTCGATAGCCCATGACCATAGGTAGATTTTGATTATAGGTTAGGGGTAAGTCTGATGGGGTTATAGGGGTAAAATTTTTATTTTTCCCTTATTCTGACGATGAAATCGTTCATCGTTCCAGATTTTGGGACATGGACACCAATCTGACTATACCGATCCGATAGCCCATGAACATAGGCAGATTTCGATTATAGGTTAGGGGTAAGTCTGATGGGGTTATAGGGGTGAAATTTTTATTTTTCCCTTATTCCGACGATAAAATCGTTCATCATTCCAGATTTTGGGACATGGACACCAATCTGACTATGCTGATTCGATAGCCCATGACCATAGGCAGATTTCGATTATAGGTTAGGGGTAAGTCTGATGGGGTTATAGGGGTGAAATTTTTATTTTTCCCTTATTCCGACGATAAAATCGTTCATAATTCCAGATTTTGGGACATGGACACCAATCTGACTATGCTGATTCGATAGCCCATGACCATAGGTAGATTTTGATTATAGGTTAGGGGTAAGTCTGATGGGGTTATAAGGGTGAAATTTTTATTTTTCCCTTATTCTGACGATGAAATCGTTCATCGTTCCAGATTTTGGGACATGGACACCAATCTCACTATGCTGATTCGATAGCCCATTACCATAGGTAGATTTCGATTATAGGTTAGGGGTAAGTCTGATGGGGTTATAGGGGTGAAATTTTTATTTTTCCCTTATTCCGAAGATAAAATCGTTCATCATTCCAGATTTTGGGACATGGACACCAATCTGACTATGCTGATTCGATAGCCCATTACCATAGGTAGATTTCGATTATAGGTTAGGGGTAAGTCTGATGGGGTTATAGGGGTGAAATTTTTATTTTTCCCTTATTCCGACGATAAAATCGTTCATAATTCCAGATTTTGGGACATGGACACCAATCTGACTATGCTGATTCGATAGCCCATGACCATAGGTAGATTTTGATTATAGGTTAGGGGTAAGTCTGATGGGGTTATAGGGGTGAAATTTTTATTTTTCCCTTATTCTGACGATGAAATCGTTCATCGTTCCAGATTTTGGGACATGGACACCAATCTGACTATACCGATTCGATAGCCCATGAACATAGGTAGATTTCGATTATAGGTTAGGGGTAAGTCTGATGGGGTTATAGGGGTGAAATTTTTATTTTTCCCTTATTCCGACGATAAAATCGTTCATCATTCCAGATTTTGGGACATGGACACCAATCTGACTATACTGATTCGATAGCCCATGACCATAGGTGGATTTTGATTATAGGTTAGGGGTAAGTCTGATGGGGTTATAGGGGTGAAATTTTTATTTTTCCCTTATTCTAACGATGAAATCGTTCATCATTCCAGATTTTGGGACATGGACACCAATCTGACTATGCTGATTCGATAGCCCATTACCATAGGTAGATTTCGATTATAGGTTAGGGGTAAGTCTGATGGGGTTATAGGGGTGAAATTTTTATTTTTCCCTTATTCCGAAGATAAAATCGTTCATCATTCCAGATTTTGGGACATGGACACCAATCTGACTATGCTGATTCGATAGCCCATTACCATAGGTAGATTTTGATTATAGGTTAGGGGTAAGTCTGATGGGGTTATAGGGGTGAAATTTTTATTTTTCCCTTATTCCGAAGATAAAATCGTTCATCATTCCAGATTTTGGGACATGGACACCAATCTGACTATGCTGATTCGATAGCCCATTACCATAGGTAGATTTCGATTATAGGTTAGGGGTAAGTCTGATGGGGTTATAAGGGTGAAATTTTTATTTTTCCCTTATTCTGACGATGAAATCGTTCATCGTTCCAGATTTTGGGACATGGACACCAATCTGACTATGCTGATTCGATAGCCCATTACCATAGGTAGATTTCGATTATAGGTTAGGGGTAAGTCTGATGGGGTTATAGGGGTGAAATTTTTATTTTTCCCTTATTCCGACGATAAAATCGTTCATAATTCCAGATTTTGGGACATGGACACCAATCTGACTATGCTGATTCGATAGCCCATGACCATAGGTAGATTTTGATTATAGGTTAGGGGTAAGTCTGATGGGGTTATAAGGGTGAAATTTTTATTTTTCCCTTATTCTGACGATGAAATCGTTCATCGTTCCAGATTTTGGGACATGGACACCAATCTCACTATGCTGATTCGATAGCCCATTACCATAGGTAGATTTCGATTATAGGTTAGGGGTAAGTCTGATGGGGTTATAGGGGTGAAATTTTTATTTTTCCCTTATTCCGAAGATAAAATCGTTCATCATTCCAGATTTTGGGACATGGACACCAATCTGACTATGCTGATTCGATAGCCCATTACCATAGGTAGATTTCGATTATAGGTTAGGGGTAAGTCTGATGGGGTTATAGGGGTGAAATTTTTATTTTTCCCTTATTCCGACGATAAAATCGTTCATAATTCCAGATTTTGGGACATGGACACCAATCTGACTATGCTGATTCGATAGCCCATGACCATAGGTAGATTTTGATTATAGGTTAGGGGTAAGTCTGATGGGGTTATAGGGGTGAAATTTTTATTTTTCCCTTATTCTGACGATGAAATCGTTCATCGTTCCAGATTTTGGGACATGGACACCAATCTGACTATACCGATTCGATAGCCCATGACCATAGGTAGATTTTGATTATAGGTTAGGGGTAAGTCTGATGGGGTTATAGGGGTGAAATTTTTATTTTTCACATATTCCGACGATAAAATCGTTCATCATTCCAGATTTTGGGACATGGACACCAATCTGACTATGCTGATTCGATAGCCCATGACCATAGGTAGATTTTGATTATAGGTTAGGGGTAAGTCTGATGGGGTTATAGGGGTGAAATTTTTATTTTTCCCTTATTCCGACGATAAAATCGTTCATCATTCCAGATTTTGGCACATGGACACCAATCTGACTATACCGATTCGATAGCACATGAACATAGGCAGATTTCGATTATAGGTAAGGGGTAAGTCTGATGGGGTTATAGGGGTGAAATTTTTTATTTTCCCTTATTCCGACGATAAAATCGTTCATCATTCTAGATTTTGGGACATGGACACCAATCTGACTATGCTGATTCGATAGCCCATGATCATAGGTGGATTTTGATTATAGGTTAGGGGTAAGTCTGATGGGGTTATAGGGGTGAAATTTTTATTTTTCCCTTATTCTGACGATGAAATCGTTCATCGTTCCAGATTTTGGGACACGGACACCAATCTGACTATGCTGATTCGATAGCCCATTACCATAGGTAGATTTTGATTATAGGTTAGGGGTAAGTCTGATGGGGTTATAGGGGTGAAATTTTTATTTTTCCCTTATTCCGACGATAAAATCGTTCATCATTCCAGATTTTGGGACATGAACACCAATCTGACTATGCTGATTCGATAGCCCATGACCATAGGTAGATTTTGATTATAGGTTAAGGGTAAGTCTGATGGGGTTATAGGTGTCAAATGCCATATTTGTTTTATGCAGCCGAATAATGTCGATAAAGCAGTTTAATGCTCTTCAAGCAAAGTCGTCCATCATTCGCGATTTTGCGACATGGACACCAATCTGACTATGCCGATTCGATAGCTCATGACCATAGGTAGATTTCGATTATAGGTTAGGGGTAAGTCTGATGGGGTTATAGGGGTGAAATTTTTATTTTTCACATATTCCGACGATAAAATCGTTCATCATTCCAGATTTTGGGACATGGACACCAATCTGACTATGCTGATTCGATAGCCCATGACCATAGGTAGATTTTGATTATAGGTTAGGGGTAAGTCTGATGGGGTTATAGGGGTGAAATTTTTATTTTTCCCTTATTCTGACGATGAAATCGTTCATCGTTCCAGATTTTGGGACATGGGCACCAATCTGACTATGCTGATTCGATAGCCCATGACCATAGGTAGATTTTGATTATAGGTTAGGGGTAAGTCTGATGGGGTTATAGGGGTGAAATTTTTATTTTTCCCTTATTCTGACGATGAAATCGTTCATCGTTCCAGATTTTGGCACATGGACACCAATCTGACTATACCGATTCGATAGCACATGAACATAGGCAGATTTCGATTATAGGTAAGGGGTAAGTCTGATGGGGTTATAGGGGTGAAATTTTTATTTTTCCCTTATTCCGACGATAAAATCGTTCATCATTCCAGATTTTGGGACATGGACACCAATCTGACAATGCTGATTCGATAGCCCATGACCATAGGTAGATTTTGATTATAGGTTAGGGGTAAGTCTGATGGGGTTATAGGGGTGAAATTTTTATTTTTCCCTTATTCTGACGATAAAATCGTTCATCATTCCAGATTTTGGGACATGGACACCAATCTGACTATGCTGATTCGATAGCCCATGACCATAGGTAGATTTTGATTATAGGTTAGGGGTAAGTCTGATGGGGTTATAGGGGTGAAATTTTTATTTTTCCCTTATTCTGACGATGAAATCGTTCATCGTTCCAGATTTTGGCACATGGACACCAATCTGACTATACCGATTCGATAGCACATAAACATAGGCAGATTTCGATTATAGGTAAGGGGTAAGTCTGATGGGGTTATAGGGGTGAAATTTTTATTTTTCCCTTATTCCGACGATGAAATCGTTCATCGTTCCAGATTTTGGCACATGGACACCAATCTGACTATGCTGATTCGATAGCCCATGACCATAGGTAGATTTTGATTATAGGTTAGGGGTAAGTCTGATGGGGTTATAGGGGTGAAATTTTTATTTTTCCCTTATTCTGACGATGAAATCGTTCATCGTTCCAGATTTTGGGTCATGGACATCAATCTGACTATACCGATTCGATAGCCCATGACCATAGGTAGATTTTGATTATAGGTTAGGGGTAAGTCTGATGGGGTTATAGGGGTGAAATTTTTATTTTTCCCTTATTCTGACGATGAAATCGTTCATCGTTCCAGATTTTGGGACATGGACACCAATCTGACTATGCTGATTCGATAGCCCATTACCATAGGTAGATTTCGATTATAGGTTAGGGGTAAGTCTGATGGGGTTATAGGGGTGAAATTTTTATTTTTCCCTTATTCCGACGATAAAATCGTTCATCATTCCAGATTTTGGGACATGAACACCAATCTGACTATGCTGATTCGATAGCCCATGACCATAGGTAGATTTTGATTATAGGTTAAGGGTAAGTCTGATGGGGTTATAGGTGTCAAATGCCATATTTGTTTTATGCAGCCGAATAATGTCGATAAAGCAGTTTAATGCTCTTCAAGCAAAGTCGTCCATCATTCGCGATTTTGCGACATGGACACCAATCTGACTATGCCGATTCGATAGCTCATGACCATAGGTAGATTTCGATTATAGGTTAGGGGTAAGTCTGATGGGGTTATAGGGGTGAAATTTTTATTTTTCCCTTATTCCGACGATAAAATCGTTCATCATTCCAGATTTTGGGACATGGACACCAATCTGACAATGCTGATTCGATAGCCCATGACCATAGGTAGATTTTGATTATAGGTTAGGGGTAAGTCTGATGGGGTTATAGGGGTGAAATTTTTATTTTTCCCTTATTCCGACGATAAAATCGTTCATCATTCCAGATTTTGGGACATGGACACCAATCTGACTATGCTGATTCGATAGCCCATTACCATAGGTAGATTTCGATTATAGGTTAGGGGTAAGTCTGATGGGGTTATAGGGGTGAAATTTTTATTTTTCCCTTATTCTGACGATGAAATCGTTCATCGTTCCAGATTTTGCGACATGGACCCCAATCTGACTATGCTGATTCGATAGCCCATTACCATAGGTAGATTTCGATTATAGGTTAGGGGTAAGTCTGATGGGGTTATAGGGGTGAAATTTTTATTTTTCCCTTATTCCGACGATAAAATCGTTCATCATTCCAGATTTTGGCACATGGACACCAATCTGACTATACCGATTCGATAGCACATGAACATAGGCAGATTTCGATTATAGGTAAGGGGTAAGTCTGATGGGGTTATAGGGGTGAAATTTTTTATTTTCCCTTATTCCGACGATAAAATCGTTCATCATTCTAGATTTTGGGACATGGACACCAATCTGACTATGCTGATTCGATAGCCCATGATCATAGGTGGATTTTGATTATAGGTTAGGGGTAAGTCTGATGGGGTTATAGGGGTGAAATTTTTATTTTTCCCTTATTCTGACGATGAAATCGTTCATCGTTCCAGATTTTGGGACACGGACACCAATCTGACTATGCTGATTCGATAGCCCATTACCATAGGTAGATTTTGATTATAGGTTAGGGGTAAGTCTGATGGGGTTATAGGGGTGAAATTTTTATTTTTCCCTTATTCCGACGATAAAATCGTTCATCATTCCAGATTTTGGGACATGAACACCAATCTGACTATGCTGATTCGATAGCCCATGACCATAGGTAGATTTTGATTATAGGTTAAGGGTAAGTCTGATGGGGTTATAGGTGTCAAATGCCATATTTGTTTTATGCAGCCGAATAATGTCGATAAAGCAGTTTAATGCTCTTCAAGCAAAGTCGTCCATCATTCGCGATTTTGCGACATGGACACCAATCTGACTATGCCGATTCGATAGCTCATGACCATAGGTAGATTTCGATTATAGGTTAGGGGTAAGTCTGATGGGGTTATAGGGGTGAAATTTTTATTTTTCACATATTCCGACGATAAAATCGTTCATCATTCCAGATTTTGGGACATGGACACCAATCTGACTATGCTGATTCGATAGCCCATGACCATAGGTAGATTTTGATTATAGGTTAGGGGTAAGTCTGATGGGGTTATAGGGGTGAAATTTTTATTTTTCCCTTATTCTGACGATGAAATCGTTCATCGTTCCAGATTTTGGGACATGGGCACCAATCTGACTATGCTGATTCGATAGCCCATGACCATAGGTAGATTTTGATTATAGGTTAGGGGTAAGTCTGATGGGGTTATAGGGGTGAAATTTTTATTTTTCCCTTATTCTGACGATGAAATCGTTCATCGTTCCAGATTTTGGCACATGGACACCAATCTGACTATACCGATTCGATAGCACATGAACATAGGCAGATTTCGATTATAGGTAAGGGGTAAGTCTGATGGGGTTATAGGGGTGAAATTTTTATTTTTCCCTTATTCCGACGATAAAATCGTTCATCATTCCAGATTTTGGGACATGGACACCAATCTGACAATGCTGATTCGATAGCCCATGACCATAGGTAGATTTTGATTATAGGTTAGGGGTAAGTCTGATGGGGTTATAGGGGTGAAATTTTTATTTTTCCCTTATTCTGACGATAAAATCGTTCATCATTCCAGATTTTGGGACATGGACACCAATCTGACTATGCTGATTCGATAGCCCATGACCATAGGTAGATTTTGATTATAGGTTAGGGGTAAGTCTGATGGGGTTATAGGGGTGAAATTTTTATTTTTCCCTTATTCTGACGATGAAATCGTTCATCGTTCCAGATTTTGGCACATGGACACCAATCTGACTATACCGATTCGATAGCACATAAACATAGGCAGATTTCGATTATAGGTAAGGGGTAAGTCTGATGGGGTTATAGGGGTGAAATTTTTATTTTTCCCTTATTCCGACGATGAAATCGTTCATCGTTCCAGATTTTGGCACATGGACACCAATCTGACTATGCTGATTCGATAGCCCATGACCATAGGTAGATTTTGATTATAGGTTAGGGGTAAGTCTGATGGGGTTATAGGGGTGAAATTTTTATTTTTCCCTTATTCTGACGATGAAATCGTTCATCGTTCCAGATTTTGGGTCATGGACATCAATCTGACTATACCGATTCGATAGCCCATGACCATAGGTAGATTTTGATTATAGGTTAGGGGTAAGTCTGATGGGGTTATAGGGGTGAAATTTTTATTTTTCCCTTATTCCGACGATGAAATCGTTCATCGTTCCAGATTTTGGGACATGGACACCAATCTGACTATGCTGATTCGATAGCCCATTACCATAGGTAGATTTCGATTATAGGTTAGGGGTAAGTCTGATGGGGTTATAGGGGTGAAATTTTTATTTTTCCCTTATTCCGACGATAAAATCGTTCATCATTCCAGATTTTGGGACATGAACACCAATCTGACTATGCTGATTCGATAGCCCATGACCATAGGTAGATTTTGATTATAGGTTAAGGGTAAGTCTGATGGGGTTATAGGTGTCAAATGCCATATTTGTTTTATGCAGCCGAATAATGTCGATAAAGCAGTTTAATGCTCTTCAAGCAAAGTCGTCCATCATTCGCGATTTTGCGACATGGACACCAATCTGACTATGCCGATTCGATAGCTCATGACCATAGGTAGATTTCGATTATAGGTTAGGGGTAAGTCTGATGGGGTTATAGGGGTGAAATTTTTATTTTTCACATATTCCGACGATAAAATCGTTCATCATTCCAGATTTTGGGACATGGACACCAATCTGACAATGCTGATTCGATAGCCCATGACCATAGGTAGATTTTGATTATAGGTTAGGGGTAAGTCTGATGGGGTTATAGGGGTGAAATTTTTATTTTTCCCTTATTCTGACGATGAAATCGTTCATCGTTCCAGATTTTGGGATATGGACACCAATCTGACTATACCGATTCGATAGCCCATGACCATAGGCAGATTTCGATTATAGGTTAGGGGTAAGTCTGATGGGGTTATAGGGGTGAAATTTTTATTTTTCCCTTATTCCGACGATAAAATCGTTCATCATTCCAGATTTTGGGACATGGACACCAATCTGACTATGCTGATTCGATAGCCCATGACCATAGGCAGATTTTGATTATAGGTTAGGGGTAAGTCTGATGGGGTTATAGGGGTGAAATTTTTATTTTTCCCTTATTCTGACGATGAAATCGTTCATCGTTCCAGATTTTGGCACATGGACACCAATCTGACTATACCGATTCGATAGCACATGAACATAGGCAGATTTCGATTATAGGTTAGGGGTAAGTCTGATGGGGTTATAGGGGTGAAATTTTTATTTTTCCCTTATTCCGACGATAAAATCGTTCATCATTCCAGATTTTGGGACATGGACACCAATCTGACTATGCTGATTCGATAGCCCATGACCATAGGTAGATTTTGATTATAGGTTAGGGGTAAGTCTGATGGGGTTATAGGGGTGAAATTTTTATTTTTCCCTTATTCCGACGATAAAATCGTTCATCATTCCAGATTTTGGGACATGGACACCAATCTGACTATGCTGATTCGATAGCCCATGACCGTAGGTAGATTTTCATTATAGGTTAAGGGTAAGTCTGATGGGGTTATAGGTGTCAAATGCCATATTTGTTTTATGCAGCCGAATAATGTCGATAAAGCAGTTTAATGCTCTTCAAGCAAAGTCGTCCATCATTCGCGATTTTGCGACATGGACACCAATCTGACTATGCCGATTCGATAGCTCATGACCATAGGTAGATTTCGATTATAGGTAAGGGGTAAGTCTGATGGGGTTATAGGGGTGAAATTTTTATTTTTCACATATTCCGACGATAAAATCGTTCATCATTCCAGATTTTGGGACATGGACACCAATCTGACAATGCTGATTCGATAGCCCATGACCATAGGTAGATTTTGATTATAGGTTAGGGGTAAGTCTGATGGGGTTATAGGGGTGAAATTTTTATTTTTCCCTTATTCCGACGATAAAATCGTTCATCATTCCAGATCTTGCGACATGGACACCAATCTGACTATGCCGATTCGATAGCTCATGACCATAGGTAGATTTCGATTATAGGTTAGGGGTAAGTCTGATGGGGTTATAGGGGTGAAATTTTTATTTTTCCCTTATTCTGACGATGAAATCGTTCATCGTTCCAGATTTTGGCACATGGACACCAATCTGACTATACCGATTCGATAGCACATGAACATAGGCAGATTTCGATTATAGGTTAGGGGTAAGTCTGATGGGGTTATAGGGGTGAAATTTTTATTTTTCCCTTATTCCGACGATAAAATCGTTCATCATTCCAGATTTTGGGACATGGACACCAATCTGACTATGCTGATTCGATAGCCCATTACCATAGGTAGATTTCGATTATAGGTTAGGGGTAAGTCTGATGGGGTTATAGGGGTGAAATTTTTATTTTTCCCTTATTCCGAAGATAAAATCGTTCATCATTCCAGATTTTGGGACATGGACACCAATCTGACTATGCTGATTCGATAGCCCATTACCATAGGTAGATTTCGATTATAGGTTAGGGATAAGTCTGATGGGATTATAGGGGTGAAATTTTTATTTTTCCCTTATTCTGACGATGAAATCGTTCATCATTCCAGATTTTGGGACATGAACACCAATCTGACTATGCTGATTCGATAGCCCATGACCATAGGTAGATTTTGATTATAGGTTAAGGGTAAGTCTGATGGGGTTATAGGTGTCAAATGCCATATTTGTTTTATGCAGCCGAATAATGTCGATAAAGCAGTTTAATGCTCTTCAAGCAAAGTCGTCCATCTACCTATGGTCATGGGCTATCGAATCAGCATAGTCAGATTGGTGTTCATGTCCCAAAATCTGGAATGATGAACGATTTCATCGTCAGAATAAGGAAAAAATAAAAATTTCACCCCTATAACCCCATCAGACTTACCCCTAACCTATAATCAAAATCTACCTATGGTCATGGGCTATCGAATCAGCATAGTCAGATTGGTGTCCATGTCCCAAAATCTGGAACGATGAATGATTTCATCGTCAGAATAAGGGAAAAATAAAAATTTCACCCCTATAACCCCATCAGACTTACCCCTAACCTATAATCGAAATCTACCTATGGTAATGGGCTATCGAATCAGCATAGTCAGATTGGTGTCCATGTCCCAAAATCTGGAATGATGAACGATTTTATCGTCGGAATAAGGGAAAAATAAAAATTTCACCCCTATAACCCCATCAGACTTACCCCTAACCTACAATCAAAATCTACCTATGGTCATGGGCTATCGAATCAGCATAGTCAGATTGGTGTCCATGTCCCAAAATCTGGAATGATGAACGATTTTATCGTCGGAATAAGGGAAAAATAAAAATTTCACCCCTATAACCCCATCAGACTTACCCCTAACCTATAATCGAAATCTGCCTATGTTTATGGGCTATCGAATCGGTATAGTCAGATTGGTGTCCATGTCCCAAAATCTGGAACGATGAACGATTTCATCGTCAGAATAAGGGAAACATAAAAATTTCACCCCTATAACCCCATCAGACTTACCCCTAACCTATAATCAAAATCTACCTATGGTCATGGGCTATCGAATCAGCATAGTCAGATTGGTGTCCATGTCCCAAAATCTGGAATGATGAACGATTTTATCGTCGGAATAAGGGAAAAATAAAAATTTCACCCCTATAACCCCATCAGACTTACCCCTAACCTATAATCGAAATCTGCCTATGTTCATGGGCTATCGAATCGGTATAGTCAGATTGGTGTCCATGTCCCAAAATCTGGAACGATGAACGATTTTATCGTCGGAATAAGGGAAAAATAAAAATTTCACCTCTATAACCCCATCAGACTTACCCCTAACCTATAATCAAAATCTACCTATGGTCATGGGCTATCGAATCAGCATAGTCAGATTGGTGTCCATGTCCCAAAATCTGGAATGATGAACGATTTTATCGTCGGAATAAGGGAAAAATAAAAATTTCACCCCTATAACCCCATCAGACTTACCCCTAACCTATAATCAAAATCTACCTATGGTCATGGGCTATCGAATCAGCATAGTCAGATTGGTGTCCATGTCCCAAAATCTGGAATGATGAACGATTTTATCGTCGGAATAAGGGAAAAATAAAAATTTCACCCCTATAACCCCATCAGACTTACCCCTAACCTATAATCAAAATCTACCTATGGTCATGGGCTATCGAATCAGCATAGTCAGATTGGTGTCCATGTCCCAAAATCTGGAACGATGAACGATTTCATCGTCAGAATAAGGGAAAAATAAAAATTTCACCCCTATAACCCCATCAGACTTACCCCTTACCTATAATCGAAATCTACCTATGGTCATGGGCTATCGAATCAGCATAGTCAGATTGGTGTCCATGTCCCAAAATCTGGAATGATGAACGATTATATCGTCGGAATAAGGGAAAAATAAAAATTTCACCCCTATAACCCCATCAGACTTACCCCTAACCTATAATCGAAATCTGCCTATGTTCATGGGCTATCGAATCGGTATAGTCAGATTGGTGTCCATGTCCCAAAATCTGGAACGATGAACGATTTCATCGTCAGAATAATGGAAAAATAAAAATTTCACCCCTATAACCCCATCAGACTTACCCCTAACCTATAATCAAAATCTACCAATGGTCATGGGATATCGAATCAGCATTGTCAGATTGGTGTCCATGTCCCAAAATCTGGAATGATGAACGATTTTATCGTCGGAATATGTGAAAAATAAAAATTTCACCCCTATAACCCCATCAGACTTACCCCTAACCTATAATCGAAAGCTACTTATGGTCATGAGCTATCGAATCGGCATAGTCAGATTGGTGTCCATGTCGCAAAATCGCGAATGATGGACGACTTTGCTTGAAGAGCATTAAACTGCTTTATCGACATTATTCGGCTGCATAAAACAAATATGGCATTTGACACCTATAACCCCATCAGACTTACCCTTAACCTATAATCAAAATCTACCTATGGTCATGGGCTATCGAATCAGCATAGTCAGATTGGTGTCCATGTCCCAAAATCTGGAATGATGAACGATTTTATCGTCGGAATAAGGGAAAAATAAAAATTTCACCCCTATAACCCCATCAGACTTACCCCTTACCTATAATCGAAATCTGCCTATGTTCATGTGCTATCGAATCGGTATAGTCAGATTGGTGTCCATGTGCCAAAATCTGGAACGATGAATGATTTCATCGTCAGAATAAGGGAAAAATAAAAATTTCACCCCTATAACCCCATCAGACTTACCCCTAACCTATAATCAAAATCTACCTATGGTCATGGGCTATCGAATCAGCATAGTCAGATTGGTGTCCATGTCCCAAAATCTGGAACGATGAACGATTTCATCGTCAGAATAAGGGAAAAATAAAAATTTCACCCCTATAACCCCATCAGACTTACCCCTAACCTATAATCAAAATCTACCTATGGTCATGGGCTATCGAATCAGCATAGTCAGATTGGTGTCCATGTCCCAAAATCTGGAACGATGAACGATTTCATCGTCAGAATAAGGGAAAAATAAAAATTTCACCCCTATAACCCCATCAGACTTACCCCTAACCTATAATCGAAATCTGCCTATGTTCATGGGCTATCGAATCGGTATAGTCAGATTGGTGTCCATGTCCCAAAATCTGGAACGATGAACGATTTCATCGTCAGAATAATGGAAAAATAAAAATTTCACCCCTATAACCCCATCAGACTTACCCCTTACCTATAATCGAAATCTACCTATGGTCATGGGCTATCGAATCAGCATAGTCAGATTGGTGTCCATGTCCCAAAATCTGGAATGATGAACGATTTTATCGTCGGAATAAGGGAAAAATAAAAATTTCACCCCTATAACCCCATCAGACTTACCCCTAACCTATAATCGAAATCTGCCTATGTTCATGGGCTATCGAATCGGTATAGTCAGATTGGTGTCCATGTCCCAAAATCTGGAACGATGAACGATTTCATCGTCAGAATAATGGAAAAATAAAAATTTCACCCCTATAACCCCATCAGACTTACCCCTAACCTATAATCAAAATCTACCAATGGTCATGGGATATCGAATCAGCATTGTCAGATTGGTGTCCATGTCCCAAAATCTGGAATGATGAACGATTTTATCGTCGGAATATGTGAAAAATAAAAATTTCACCCCTATAACCCCATCAGACTTACCCCTAACCTATAATCGAAATCTACTTATGGTCATGAGCTATCGAATCGGCATAGTCAGATTGGTGTCCATGTCGCAAAATCGCGAATGATGGACGACTTTGCTTGAAGAGCATTAAACTGCTTTATCGACATTATTCGGCTGCATAAAACAAATATGGCATTTGACACCTATAACCCCATCAGACTTACCCCTAACCTATAATCAAAATCTACCTATGGTCATGGGCTATCGAATCAGCATAGTCAGATTGGTGTCCATGTCCCAAAATCTGGAACGATGAACGATTTCATCGTCAGAATAAGGGAAAAATAAAAATTTCACCCCTATAACCCCATCAGACTTACCCCTAACCTATAATCAAAATCTACCTATGGTCATGGGCTATCGAATTGGTATAGTCAGATTGGTGTCCATGTCCCAAAATCTGGAACGATGAACGATTTCATCGTCAGAATAAGGGAAAAATAAAAATTTCACCCCTATAACCCCATCAGACTTACCCCTAACCTATAATCAAAATCTACCTATGGTCATGGGCTATCGAATCAGCATAGTCAGATTGGTGTCCATGTCCCAAAATCTGGAATGATGAACGATTTCATCGTCAGAATAAGGGAAAAATAAAAATTTCACCCCTATAACCCCATCAGACTTACCCCTAACCTATAATCAAAATCTACCTATGGTCATGGGCTATCGAATCAGCATTGTCAGATTGGTGTCCATGTCCCAAAATCTGGAATGATGAACGATTTTATCTTCGGAATATGTGAAAAATAAAAATTTCACCCCTATAACCCCATCAGACTTACCCCTAACCTATAATCGAAATCTACCTATGGTCATGAGCTATCGAATCGGCATAGTCAGATTGGTGTCCATGTCGCAAAATCGCGAATGATGGACGACTTTGCTTGAAGAGCATTAAACTGCTTTATCGACATTATTCGGCTGCATAAAACAAATATGGCATTTGACACCTATAACCCCATCAGACTTACCCTTAACCTATAATCAAAATCTACCTATGGTCATGGGCTATCGAATCAGCATAGTCAGATTGGTGTTCATGTCCCAAAATCTGGAATGATGAACGATTTTATCGTCGGAATAAGGGAAAAATAAAAATTTCACCCCTATAACCCCATCAGACTTACCCCTAACCTATAATCGAAATCTACCTATGGTCATGAGCTATTGAATCAGCATAGTCAGATTGGTGTCCATGTCCCAAAACCTGGAACGATGAACGATTTTATCGTCGGAATAAGGGAAAAATAAAAATTTCACCCCTATAACCCCATCAGACTTACCCCTAACCTATAATCGAAATCTACCTATGGTCATGGGCTATTGAATCAGCATAGTCAGATTGGTGTCCATGTCCCAAAATCTGGAACGATGAACGATTTTATCGTCGGAATAAAGGAAAAATAAAAATTTCACCCCTATAACCCCATCAGACTTACCCCTAACCTATAATCGAAATCTACCTATGGTCATGGGCTATCGAATCAGCATAGTCAGATTGGTGTCCATGTCCCAAAATCTGGAACGATGAACGATTTCATCGTCAGAATAAGGGAAAAATAAAAATTTCACCCCTATAACCCCATCAGACTTACCCCTAACCTATAATCAAAATCTACCTATGGTCATGGGCTATCGAATCAGCATAGTCAGATTGGTGTCCATGTCCCAAAATCTGGAATGATGAACGATTTCATCGTCAGAATAAGGGAAAAATAAAAATTTCACCCCTATAACCCCATCAGACTTACCCCTAACCTATAATCAAAATCTACCTATGGTCATGGGCTATCGAATCAGCATTGTCAGATTGGTGTCCATGTCCCAAAATCTGGAATGATGAACGATTTTATCGTCGGAATATGTGAAAAATAAAAATTTCACCCCTATAACCCCATCAGACTTACCCCTAACCAATCGAAATCTACCTATGGTCATGAGCTATCGAATCGGCATAGTCAGATTGGTGTCCATGTCGCAAAATCGCGAATGATGGACGACTTTGCTTGAAGAGCATTAAACTGCTTTATCGACATTATTCGGCTGCATAAAACAAATATGGCACTTGACACCTATAACCCCATCAGACTTACCCTTAACCTATAATCAAAATCTACCTATGGTCATGGGCTATCGAATCAGCATAGTCAGATTGGTGTTCATGTCCCAAAATCTGGAATGATGAACGATTTTATCGTCGGAATAAGGGAAAAATAAAAATTTCACCCCTATAACCCCATCAGACTTACCCCTAACCTATAATCAAAATCTACCTATGGTCATGGGCTATTGAATCAGCATAGTCAGATTGGTGTCCATGTCCCAAAATCTGGAACGATGAACGATTTTATCGTCGGAATAAGGGGAAAATAAAAATTTCACCCCTATAACCCCATCAGACTTACCCCTAACCTATAATCGAAATCTACCTATGGTCATCGGCTATCGAATCAGCATTGTCAGATTGGTGACCATGTCCCAAAATCTGGAATGATGAACGATTTTATCGTCGGAATAAGGGAAAAATGAGATTTGATTAAGATTTTTCTTTTAAAAATTTGATGTATTATTTGTTACTTTAAAATTTGTATTGGCGGGATTTTTTGATTGAATATTGAAGTTAAACACAATCTGCATTATCGACATATTACGGCATTTCAACTTGGTGTGGAAATATCATAACTGCATTACCACCTTTCGGCTGGGTTATCAAAGACACTAACTGCATTACCATCTTTCGGCTGGAAACTTTCGGCTAACTTTAACAGTATAAAATTGCAGGAGTCCAACCAAGATGATTCCACGTATCCTCTACCAATACACATTGTCTTACCATCTCAGCAATGTTTGTGAATTGACGTCCTCCAAATTTGCCTTCCGCCGCGCATGTTTCGACTTATCAAACTAATCAGCTCTATATCGGAAATCGGTTTTAATAAGGAAAGTGATAAGCTTCGAATTGAGTGGTAAAAATCAAGAAACGGTTCTTTAAATTTCTGCTTATGCTGTTCAATCTCTTGTAACGCTCTATCATCGCCTCCTTCAAAACTTCCCAAGTGACTGCCCCATAGGTCTCCAAATATTCCCAGTACCAGTTGAGTGCCCCTCCCTTTAGTAGTACCCCGAAATTAGCTGCAAGCCTCTTTTTTGGTAATCCGTTCTCCGTTGCCATCCGTTGAACACGATATATAAATCTTTCTATGGGAATTTCATCCTTTTCATCACCGTGATACAGCAGTTTCCCGTTATCTATTAAGATTAGTTATATAATTCTGTTACTTCTCATATTTGAATGATCAATTGACTTGTTTCATACTTATTTTCCCCTCCCCACAAACTCGTTGATATGGGTAAGATAATGAGCAGCACCTCACAATCATTGTAGCTAGTGACAAGAACCTCACCCACCGTCTCCACCTAGCTTGGCAAATGTGCTGCTGTTACCGGTATATAGAGCTACAATGATATTCTGCTAACGGAGCGAAAATTCACCTTTCTGATGACATTTCGTTACAACATTCCAAACCGGATTGACGTCGGAAGATTTTTGAGTAGAATTTATTCAGTGCACTCATGGAGTCTGAGTGGAATATGAATGTCTTGTTATTGGATGTTAAATCTATTCCACTTAGACTTCATGAGTGCACTGAATAAATTCTACTCAAAAATCTTCCGACGTCAATCCGGTTTGGAATGTCACTGATATCATTTAAAAAGTTAAGTCCATAAGTGTCATCAGCATCTAATGAAATTTTGGTACAAACTCTACGATGTCCTGTTATTGGTCAATCAACGTGTGACGAAAATATTTAGCTGCACAGATGATCTTCAGTAATTTATTTTTAATGGTAGGTAGCTTAATATAATTCCGTTTTGGATTGTGTGCGAGAAGCATATCTGCATATCAGAAACGGCATATGAGTAAATTCGTAAAGCTGTCTTAGACATATATTTGGGGTGATGATGGAACTCCGAAGTCAAATCTATGGTAGAGAAGTATAGTGCTCTTCCAAATTTATCAAGAATATCGGTAACGTAAGGGAATTTGTCATCGATCGTTTGTTTATTTAAACGACAATTGGCGGGCTTGTCCATGGTGAATATAGCTTTTCCTTGTTATGCTGCCAGAAAGTAATTTTCCCATCTGATTGACAATAATGTTTTTTGGCATATATTGCGTAACTGTTGTCATTAGGGTATTAAGTTTAGAGAAATGCGCCTTTTAATTTCGCTTAATAACCTAAATAGGTGAAGCCGGTTTACGCAAGCTTAAGAGACCACTTGTCATATGCGTTGATGTTATCACTATTTGTCCCTAATTTTGAAATACTAACAAAATCTAGAATTTTTTTTCGATGGACCTTTATTAGTAGAAGCATAAGAAACTCTGATCTAGTAAAATCCTTGTATTCCTTAATATATAGATACGGAGAAGAAAAGCATTTATCTAATTATATTTGGTTACCTACAACACAAAGGTAGTTTTATTTTTCCAATAAAAAAGTTTTTTGCTCCCGCAAATACACGACAATAGAAGCAAAGAAATTTAATTTTGTCGTCTCCGGCTATTACAATACTCGTATATTTTCACCGCATGTCTCTTCTCGATACATATTAAAAAGTGTCACGACGGTCTTGTTTTGTAATACAATAAATTTTGTTCGGTAATTATTTTCAGGTAGACATTTCCTTTTATTAGTAATTACTTGTTACCTCAAAGATACCTTCAGAGGCTGACGTTCATATATTCTATCGTAGATTGGATGTACGTATACAGACGTATGTATACGGCATGTGTGGTCGATTGTAAATTGTTGAGTTTTATTTTATTTTGTGAGATATTGATTGAATTTTGTTGTTATCTGTTCCACTACATAAATGCCTCTTATAACTGTAGCAAGCTCCATATTTAATTACTTTACGTACGAGTATATGACCTGAATTGATTCAATGATAATTGGTTTTAGATTGATTTTTATTCCTGCTGGTTATAAAATTTATAGATATATGTATATCGTTCTGTTTCTGGAATTTTAGATTTGATAAAAAAGTTAATAAAGTTTAAAACTGTCTGCGGAAAATCAACCAACTCTCAACTAAAATATTAGGTACATCTATTGTCTAAATTGATTATATCTTGTATAGAACAAATTTTTTACAAAAATTGCAGTCCATTATATCACTTACACTAGGTACCCTTAAATTATCGCGCTAGATCACATTTATTTTCGAATCACTTTGGGGGAAATATTTAAATATTAGTTAAACAATTTTTTTTCGGGGTTGTAACCTGCCTTGGTCGTTGTCGAGATTCGACTGTTTATGCTGTCGCGAAATGCGAATACTATAAGAATATCTATGCAAGTCTTAAGTAAGCCAATTTAATAAATAAATAAAATTTGATTTACAAATATCATAAAATGGATATGTTTGTAGATTAATCGAAAGTATATGAAATATATTCCTTCTCATTTGAAGCATGGGATCAGAACGTTTTCCATTTCCTGCAAATAATTCAAATAAATAAAGGACAATATAAGGGAAATTTGCTGCTGCAATAATTAAAACTACGGGAAATTGAACCAATTTCCAAACACCAATTATTAGAGAGAAAACGAATTGAAATACAGTAATCTCTCGATTTAACGGATCCCGATTTAACGGATGCTCGATTTAACGGACAATTTTTTATTTTCCATTTTTCGGTTACCGATTATGATGGGATTGGGTATACTGGATGGAAATGGGATTCTTAATTGATTTTGGGAAGGAGTTCTGGAATATGGCCACCTGGGCCGGAACGCAGCGATTTCTTAACCGAATTTGATCGGATTGGGTATCTTTTATGGAAATTGGATTCTTAAATAATTTTTTTTAAGAAATTCTGGAATATGGCGACCAAACTCGGTATTTAGCAGGCGTTTTTATTGAAGCAAGCAGCTCCGAATGCCAACAAGTTTCTGGTAATGCTGAACATCTATTAGCCGTACGTAACCACTCGAACACTCACCATTCATGGAATTGGTAGGTTGAGCGACATGCCAACTTCTTACTCTCACATAAAATTACGTTATGAACCCTACACAAAGGGCTCAGATAAACGTATAGTATTCTCATCAACAACGATCTCGAAAACTGTTCATGGGAACTTGGAATATGATGCCTTCTAAGACCATGAAATCTTCAGAACCTTTCGAACCAAGCGAAAATTTACACCTTTAAGGTACTTGAAATATTTATATCCATATGGCCATATTACAGAACTTTTTCCAAAATTATTTAGCAATCTCATTTCACACACAATGTCCAATTTCTGTCCTAGTTTGTCATGTTCCAGAACTTCTTCCAAACAACAATTAAAAATCTTATTTCCATCCAACATACCCAATCCGATCATAATCGGTTAAGAAATGGCTGAGTTATGTCTCAGGTGGCCATATTCCAGAACTTCTTCCAAAAATCAATTATAAGAATCCCATATCCATCCAGTATAAACAATCCCATCATAATCGACTAAGCCGATCGACTAATCGTCATGCCTGACTTCCGCCCCAGGTTAAATTAAAAACATTCGGATTTAACGGACATTCAGACTTAAGGGACAACTCCCCATTAGTCCGTTAAATCGAGGTGTTACTGTACTTTATTAATAAAATGCGAAATATAGGAGTAACGGCAATGTGAAAACAAAAACAATGGCAAATACAACAATCATAATTCAAATGGGACAAGAGACATCATTCTAGAAGGTCAATATATACCAGCCCAAATGTTAACCTCACCTGCACATGTAGTTCCCTGCTAGGTTCCCTGCCCCGTTGTTTGTAGCTGCTTCAATAACGAGTCCTTAAAGTTATGATATGGACACATTAATATAAAAAAAAATCATGGTATAGTCAGGTAGTCAAGGTAGTCTTTATGCAAACGCTTCCAAAAACATTTAGCTCATTGTTCTACTTGCTGTCATCTCGACAATCGCGACATTGTATATCATCTAGGTCAGTTTTCAGTACGGTTGCTATAGTTGAACCCATCAAAAAATGAGCGTGTGTCAAAGCTTTGAACAAATCATCATCTTCCGAGATTGAACATAGAGATCTGGACTTTAATATTCCTTTGATTTGGCATAACAGCGTAGTTATCCCCTCGAAAATTAGGTACAGGTTCCCATAACTCTGTTGGGGTGGGTTTTTATAGCGGGTTCCCACAATCCACCAAAAAGTGGTGCGGCCAGAGGAATGTGGTGGCAATTTATTTGGTTCAAAGTACAAAATTTTGAAATGACTTTGTCATTAATTTTTGAGTTATTGAATTGATATACCTCTTTAAGTCTTCTATTTGCTCCAATATATTCTGGAACATTCCTTCTGGATCAAAATCGTTTGGATGGACGGCTTTGGCCACCATATACACAAAAACTGCGACAAAACCATACGCGCACTCTTTTGCTGGCTAGATGAATAGGCCCCGCATCATCTATACTACAGCTCTATACCACAGTTGTTATCCGAACAGTTGGTAGATTACCAGCAACCTCTCGGCTGCTTTGCCATTTACGATCCAGTACACCAGCCGAATGAGATGTGATGTAAGGGACTGATGGAGATATTTTTAGTGGTAGAAGGATATAATCATTCTAATAATCCTGGTGTTTGACATCAAAAGCACATAAAGAATTTTCCAACCTTCTAAAAACACGCAACATGCCATTTGTATCTAGAAACGGCATTGGTGTGGAAAGTTTATCTTGTTTAGATAGCATCTGACCTTTCTCAAATATTGTTATTTCGTTTGGGTATTCTTCAGATTTAACGCCGCTGACAGGGAAAATCCTTTTTCTTCTCAAATTTTCCATAAATCTATAGATGAAGTTTCGAATTCCTATGACCTATGTGAAAGAAAATGTCTTAGCTAATATTAGTTTCAATACCTCATCTTCACTAACTTCGCATTTATAGTAATAAATAATGGTATCATCGTAAAAAACCTGTTGCTTCATAGTTGGCCATAAATGTTCTGGTTGAATTAGTCATGGCGGGCCGTGTCGCCACTGATTGACTGATCAATTGTCAACAGTGTCGTTGGTAAGACATCTCTCGAAGCATATTTTGCTGGATTTCTCTCCTTACACGGTTGGCTGCGAATGTTTTACATGTTGTTGGACGATCAGATAACCACGCTAAAACAATAGCGGAATATGTCCATCCGTACACTGATTCAAATTCGGATACAGTTTTACTTACTTAATTTAATAATTTTATTTCCAATCTTGGGAGTGACTTTTGTTTTAGAGGTAACAAGTTCTATTTGGTTTTCTCCCTTTTCATTTGAAAAACGATTGAAGACTACAGCTGAATATGCTCTGCTGCTCTCATCACAAAACCCATGAATTTGTATCTCTTTCTTTTGCATATATCTATCTATTTATTTTAAGGTGCTCGAATTGTGGAATTTCTGTTTTGAGCCTATTCTATACCATCGCGATGTTATCAGGCAGCTCTACGTCCGATTCTAGTTTTCTTAACCTCAATTTCTAATAAATAATTTTAGCCAAAATATACGATGGAGAGAGTAAACCAAGTAGATCAAAAACTTTGGACGACGAGTTTAACTTTAAATGACAACTCATCCTCCTTTGAGGTATTTGGCTTCCATTAAAAAAGTATCCGCACCAAATATATACTCATCTACATACAATTTACGTTGAAATTAATTAGCAATGGTCCTACATTCTTCTTGGAAATCATAAGCAGCTTGTTGAAGTAAATGAATCGCTAAGAACGCTGAACTAGCCATCCCAAAGGTAACAGTAGTAAATTTAAAATGCTTCAACGGTTCATTAATCTGTTCTCTCCAAAGAAACCGTTGAAAATTTTGATCTTCATCGGCTACTAAAACTTAACGATATACAGGTTGTTTGAAAAGTATTGAAAGCGACATCTATTAACCAGTAGAGGAATCAAAATTGAAAGAACACATGAAAACGTTTATTTCGATCTGGCAATTCATTATTTGTTTACAAGCCATTAGAAGTTGACGTGTCAGTGTATTCGTTTACAATGGAAAAAACCGAATATCGTGAATTGATAAAATTCTTTGTTTTGGAAGGTTTATCAGCAACAGAAATTCATACAAAAATGGTAAAATTGTCTGTATTACAGGAATCTGCTCCTTTATTTCAAACTTTGCATCGATAGGTTTTAGAGTTTAAATGTGGTCGTTCAACCGCTAAAGATGAACCACGTAGTGGACGTTCAAAAAGTGCAACAACACAAGAAATCATTGAGCAACTGTATAATATTGTTTGTGAAGATTCAAGTTTAACTAAGCGTGAAGAACCAACGAGTACTCGGAAAAGCTGCTTGGAAAACTGGTGCCGCATTCGTTAACAATTCAACAAACACTGAATCGAAACAAATTTCTCAGCGTAATTTGAAGCGGGAATAAAACCGATTCTGTGTGTAGATTTATAATTATGGATGTTTATAGTCGACTGAAGCTGGTTGTTCAGCTCCAAATCAGGTGAAGCCAGAGCGATCGGCAAAAAAGGTCATCGCATCAGTTTTTTGGGATGCAAAAAAGATTTTGTTGATTGGTTACCTTAAAAATGGTAAAACAGTTAATTCTGAATATTATAGCAACCTTTTAGACCAGTTGGATAACAAAATTCCTGAAAAAGACTCGCTTTACAAAAGGAAACAATTATTTTTCATCACGATACTGCATTTTTGACGATGGCTAAATTGAACGAATTAAAGTACGAATTGCTTAAACACCCACCGTATTCACCAGATTTGGCTCCCAGAGATTACTATCGCTTCAGAAACCTGAAACAATTCCTTCGTGGAAAGCGTTTTTCGTCGAATTAAGAAGCTGTTGTAGCCGTGGAACACTATTTTGCAAGCTTCCGGAAAATCTTTACAGAGATTGTATTAAATTAGCAGATCATATTGAATAAAAAACTAATTCCATTAAAAAATTCTCATTCTCTCATTTTTGCTTTCAATACTTTTCAACCAACCTGTCACTTTTCAATATCGGCTGTAAGTGAAATTTTACCGCACCGAAAGGTGACGAGCGTTGTCCACAAAGTGAGTTGAATTGTAGCGCATATCATCGGAAGATCGTTGATAGATTTTCCACTGGTTGTTTTACTAGATCCAAAAAAACGGTACGCAGCTTTGTTGTGGTACTGCGTCCATTTTAAAAACGGCATGATGCGGTAAATAGTAACAATTTTCGATTTGATCGCCTGTTTTTGTGTTTGGTATCTCTTTTACATGATAGAAGTTGATTTACCAACGAATGATTTGCATGTACCCAGTTTTTAAGATAGCATCTATGTATAAATTTTGCGTTTTGAGCGATTAACTTGTCTTCTAAAATATCAAAACGAACTTCTCGTACCACATTAAAAAATCGGTCGGCTCCGATTATTATGTCTACTGCCCCGGATGTATGGAGATATGGATCAAATAAATCTTATAAATATTTTATAAGCTCCACATCTTTAACAACTACTCTCAAATCAAAAATCAAAAATTCAAAGAAATAATTAAATTTGGCCTCTGACTACCAATAGCATTTATATTAAAGTAAACATCAGAGCATCAGACGTCATACACATTTGTTGGGGAATCGGTGGTTTAAGGGCTCACCGAAGTCATTATTCTGATTACAGTACCATCCAACGAGATATCTAACTGATTTTAACTCCGTATCTGATTAATTTGAGTATGATCCTTCATTACGGATGGTATTTATATTAAAGTATACATCTGAGCATTATACGCCGGAACGTAAAAGATCTCTCACATTACAGCTTTCGATATCAGAGAGGCTGTCCATAGTGTATTTGGCCAAGTGATGATGTCTTCTGCCAGGTAGCGCTGGACATGAGCATAGGAAGTGAACAAGAGCCTCTTCCTCCTCCACGTCCTTGCAGCTTCTGCAGAAGATATTTGCATCTAGACCCACCCATTCACATGATCTCTGTAAAAGCAGTGTCCGGTAAGTACCCTTACAATTCTACTTAAGTTACGCTTCCTTAGTGTGATTAAGATCTTGGATCGCCTCAAGCTCATCTCAGGCCATACTTCCTGCGCTACTCTGCTAGTCGGACTGTTGAGCCACCTATCATTTTCCAAGGAGCAGTTGGAGATTCATACCGTACCTTTCTAATTCGTCTGCCCTGCAATTTCCCTCAACGCCAGAGTGGCCCGGAACCCAGACCAACTGGATAGAGAAGTTTTCACTAATCTCGTTAAGAGATGTCCGACAATCCAACGCCACCCTTGACGCCAGGGAAACGGAATTCAGTGAAATGATGGCCGCTCAACTGTTCACACTGATAGTAATATCAGTCAACGATATTACACTGTACTTCAACCAGTTCATGACATCGTCAATCGATATAACTTCAGCCTGGTATACGCTGCAGTAATCAGGTAGATGAAAAGATAGATTCACATTTAATTCTCCACAGAACACACCAGCTCCCACTCCCCCATCGAGCTTGGAGTCGTCGATGAAAAATTTAACTACCCCGGTCACCATAACGAGACCATTCTTCCAATCCTTTCGAGAGGGGAGAGTCACCTTAAAACGCTTGCAATAGTACAAAAGGGGTGTTATATAATCCAAATTCACCAGGTCATCCCTCACAGAATTGACTTTAGTTGAGTGCTCTTTTTGACACCCCGAAATCACTGATAGCCAAGCGGCCAAATAGACCCCCATTTGTTTATCGCTAATATCCAACGGGAGAAGGTAGGGAGTCGTTTTCAACGCCTCACTAATGAGCAAACAGGCTGGCCTCTGCACTTTCGCCATCATGTTCCTGTATGATAATTTTTCCAGAACTAACCACCATACACTCACACCATACAGCAGTACGGGCCGTACAACTGCCGTGTTATACCAGTGCACTAGCTCTGGTTTCAAGCCTCATTTCCTTCCGATGGCACCTCTCTCGTGTGTTCGCCGAACAACCCACTTTCTGACGGATACTTCCCCTATTACCGCTATAACTCTTCTGCTACCTAGTCTGGTTACTGTGTATTCAATTTCAAGTGGGAACAATCCTTTCATAATCCAGTGATTTCTCAATTTCCCGAATCAAGGCATGTAATGCCGTGTCCACGGACTTACCCGTATGTGTGTGCATGTTTAGACTGTGCCCAGTTTCTGGGTACAATTCTCGAACGAATATGGATATCCAGCAAAATTTTAATGATTTTCAGCAGAAAATGTCAGAGATATTGGTCTTAAGTCCTTAGGGTTGCTGTGCGAGCTTCTACCCGCTTTCGGAATGAAGACCGCCCTAGCCTTCCTCCAGTTCTTCGGGATGTTCCCCACTTCAGACCCTTCTGTTCAGACCCTTCTCTTCAGAGAAATAAGACCTACAAGTTCTTCTGAATTTCTGCTGGTACAATCCCATCCGGACCAGCCGGATTAAAACTTTTAATAGCTTATTTTATCTTCCGTGTATTCCGAATATTCTCTGTACACATCAGTTGGACGGCGCAATCATCCCTAGACCCGCAGTTATCTTGCCCCGCAATCGACACATCCTCACTACCCGGAAAGTGAGTTTTTGGCAAAAGACCAATAATCTTTCACTAGAAACTGTCCATTCGTCATCCGGTTTTATCATATATCCTGGAACAGCTAGACTGGTAGAGATAATTTTCCTTAAGCGCGAGGTATCCGAGACTCCTTCCATTCTATCACAAAAGATCCACGAATGATTTGATTCCACGAACTCCTTTGCGCCTTCCTTGTTTCCCTTTTGTATACTCTGAGGCATTCCTTATAGAAGTGCCAGTCTTGACTTTCTCTCGATCTTTTCGCTCTATTGAAAGCAGACCTCTAGACTTTTCGACACTCCGCAAGTGCAGAGGTCCACTTAACAGGTTTTCACTTTCCACTCAGCTTTGTTAATGGGTAAGCTTCCCTCATAGAGGTATTACACACCCTAGTAAGAAGATTGATCCACCATTGAATCCAGATCACTACCCTTAGATGGAATACTGCCCTCCAATACCTCCCTATATACGCGCCATACGTAATGACGTTATAATTTGGAGATTAAGCTTAAACGTTATCTATCAATGGTGAGAGAAGGAATGCTCTTTCGCAACTCTCCAGTCTCTGATCATAGGTGAAATAAAATGGGAGACCAGAGTAACATCAAGAGCCTCCTGTCTATTACTAATAATAAAGATTGGTTCCTGACTTATGTTAATAATAATGAGGTTAGTTCTTAAAAGAAATCCGATAAGTAACTCACTCCTGTCACTGATGTCCGAGCTACCCCAGATGGTATGGTGCGATTTCGCGTCGCACCCTAGAATAACTTCCACCTTCCTGCTTTCCGCACCACAGACAAGTTCCCCAGTAAATCTAGCGACACTGGCTTCTCCCGGTTGCACGGCTAAAATTCATAAAAATTTTAAAGGAAGATTTCTAATAAATTCCGTGTTGTCTGACGAATTTTCTTTTATTTTTTGGGATAGATCGTGGCGTATATGAAGTTATCATACGTAATTGTACCTAACAATTCTAGTTCAAGGGGATCTCAAAGCTACTGGTATGCGACATAACATGTTTGTGTTATAGAAAATTTTCTGGGTTTAATGGATTGGGGTAATGGCGTGGGTACGAGCAGAGGGGTAATGGCGCGGAAGTATATACCGGAGGTAAATGACAGGGTGTACCTACTTTGGAGATATTGTCAGGATTTTTACGGAGTTTTGTATATAAACATCAAAAACTAGTAAATTGGATTGCTATGAACAGTCAAAGCTTCTGTGTAGAGCAATGGTGCGTATAAGGTTTTATGGAGTACTGAAAACGTGCGCTCTAGTACCTATTATTATTTGCAAAGAGATTCAATTACATACTAAGCATATTTTAGAAAATATTTGATTACAATATTTCATAGAACAACATATCGTTTGAGCTACATAGCCTAAACTAAACACAAAGCCGAGAATATTAAAGATCTACATGTACATATGTAATTATACATCATCTAATTACGTGTATTATTACCACATAAATTTCAGAGACATATAAAATTTAATTAAAGAATGTGTAAATGCTAAGGCTTTGACAAATTTCCGTATAATACGTCCTACATATACAAAATGATGATTGAGTTATGGCACGTACACATCCGATATAAATATATACGTAGGCCTTCATATGAATCACTCCTCTAGAATTAGCACGCAATTTTCAATTAAATTAAATTATAATTGAGAATTTTTCGTTTGTTTTATATTCTTTTAAGTGTTCTTGACACAATTTATATTTAACATTTCGTTTTTCACACAAAATTCCATTTTTTTTGAAGATTTTAATTAATTCTCAAGTACTTTATATGTAGGAACGAATAGAATCATTATAATTTACAACATTTTGCTTTTATTATTTTTGTACATCCTTACGTACTTATAGACATATTTAGAGCACAGAGATATCATAAAACTTAAAGTAGAAGCTTTAAAGCAAATCGTACGAGTTCATACATAAAATCAGTGTTATCTTTACATACCATCAGATTCGAAGCTACTATATGCAGCTTGAGTCCTTTGCTTCCATTTTCATAAGTCAACCGAAGAGAACAAATAAATTTGTTGCACGCTATTTTCATGGCCAACCAAATTGAACGTTCACTTAACTTTGGTTTAGAAAAATTAGTCTAAAGAGCTTTATCACATCAACGTCAAAACGTAAAAAATAAATAAATTTTTTTTAGTGCTTTGAACCTGCACCGACCAAATTCGCCCACCATAATGAAACCGTTACCATAATTTATTGAAACAAATCCCGATTTTATTATAGTTACCGTTTTTGAGTACCGAGTGGTCGATTTAGCTTTTAATTAAAGCTACACCGCTAATAATTGAAACTTTTAATCTAGCTATGATATTGGGCTGATTCGTAGACCAGAGTTTATTGCAAACTAATAACAATGAAATGTTAGTTCAGCACCAATCCTATAATTTGGACCGGGGTACATTTTACCCCAAAACAATTATTATTATTAAACATTAATTAAAATCAATAAAAAAAAACTAACCAATTAATAAATTTGATTGTCAACTCCGACGCGTGACTAGAGATTACACCTTAAGATCGATCTTGGAATAGATACAATAGACAAACGGGGCAAATAAACGCATCTCTTATAATGTCTCCAAAAGATGTGGTTCGGCTAACGTGCTGGGAATTTCTTCTTAAGTTTTCACCATCAGGGACAGTAAAGTCTTGTTGCGAATCGCCAACATTTTTATAGATGCCAACGCCTCTCCCGCGCTTAATGCTGGGTCGTCTGTATTGTGTTATGCGACTAAAATGTGCAATTTTGACCTGTGCTTCGTTACGAAGCCTAGTTTCTGATAACATTAATAGGTGTGATTTCTGTATTATTATATTACAACGGAGGCCATGAGCCCGGCGACTATGGCACTCGAAAGAAAAGATTGTCACATTCCCTCTACTGATTTTTCGTGTATAATCCGATCAATTGTATGAACGTGGACGACTTTCAACGTGTAATCTCGTTTCGTGGTGGAATAATCGTTTCATTTTCTCGTCTACCATGGTAAAACGTTGACGCTCATCAGTATAGGTTTAACCATGTCTAGTTCACTTTACCAATACACGCGGCACAATAACATCCAACCAGGTTCATCAGTGCGGATATAATAAATCTAATAAATCTCTTCCGAAGAAAGATTCCGGTATATTGGTCATATATTCTCTGGAAAATAAACCGGTACTAACTGCAATTGACAAGCTGAGTAAACTCGCCTTCGAATAAGCAGCCGAAGTCATTAAACAACCACTCAGACATATTATTTTCTCCGTTAGCGTGCCAGAAGTAGTGGTAAAAGATGATGATAGATCCTTTAGACCTAAAATATTTGCTACATCGCAAAATAGTAATTGATGAACCTAGGAGGAGGTCAGGACCAGTTCAATGCATAAAGTGCCAAGAATACGGACACACGAAAGCATACTGCACCTAAAATGATGTTTGTGTTATTTGTGGTGAACTTCACGACTCCAAACAGTGTGACAAACCTCGCAATGACCCTTCTGTGAAACGTTGCAGTAACTGCGGTGAAAATCATACTGCAAATTACAGGGGATGTGCAGTATCTGGACTTAAAACGGAAAATAAACCCTATAATGAGAGCTGAGCATCGAATGCTCAATATGCAATTTAATCATAGGGCCATGGTACCAAAAAATACAATAGTCACCAAACCTGCCATTTGGAATGCGAACGGGCTTCCGCAACATAAAGCTGAGGTACACACCTTTCTTATCGAACAAAATATAGACATCATATTAATATCTGAAACACACTTCACCAAACACAATTTTTTTAATATTAAGGGCTATTCCGTTTATGACATCAAACATCCGGATGGAAAAGCATACGGTGGCACCGCAGTCTTGATAAAAAGAAGGTTAAAGCACTACAAGCTCCAGAAATATGCTAAAGATCGCATCTAAGCTACAAGTATTTGTTTGGAGGAATGGTCTGGGAAATTTGTAATATCGGCTGTTTACTGTCCACCGAAACATGCAATTAAAAAACAGCAATTTATCGACTACTTTAATCAGTTGGGAATCAAATTTCTAGCAGGAGGTAATTACAACGCTAAACATGTGCAATGGGTTTTCGAGGTTGATGTCACCCAAGGGCAAGCAACTCTACGAAGCAATAAACGAGAAAAACCTAGATTATTTATCATCTGGACATCCAACTTATTGGCCTACCGTTAGAAAGAAAATTCCTGATTTAATAGATTTCTGTGTAATACGAGGAATAGCACGCACCAATGCTCAAGTCGTTGACTGTTATGATTTATCATCAGATCACTCACCAATAATCGTAACACTAAGTACGCAAGCATTAAAAACTGAACCACCCCAACGTTTAACAAACAAACTAACGAAATGGGCTCTGTATAGAAACATAGTAGACGTAAATTGTCATCTGGATGTCCCACTGCAAACACCAGAAGATATCGATGCCGCGATAGAAAACTTAAGACAAATAATGGAAATGGCTGCAAAAAAAGCTACTCCGGAGTACAATAATTCGGGAAAAATAGTAAGCTTTCAAGTAACATTCAAAAGTTATTGGCAGATAAGCGGGCGACTCAGCGGCTATGGCAGCTGCACTAATCTCCTTTTCATAAATGGAAACTAAATAGAGCTATGTAAGCTCTAAGAGAAGCAATACGGGAAGAACACAATATTGGAATGCAGAATTACCTAAGTGAGCTCACAGCAACAGAGAAAACAGATTACTCACTGTGGAAGGCAGCAAGAAATTTAAAAAGGCCAGAGCTATCGAACCCATCGATAAGGAAACCAGATGGTCACTGGGCCAGAAGTGATTTAGAAAAGGCTATCGCTTTCTCTAACCATCTACAA
Source organism: Nephrotoma guestfalica (assembly GCA_963691935.1). Classification (NCBI taxonomy): domain Eukaryota; kingdom Metazoa; phylum Arthropoda; class Insecta; order Diptera; family Tipulidae; genus Nephrotoma; species Nephrotoma guestfalica. The sequence goes on along the minus strand of OY829913.1, from coordinate 195,407,728 downwards.
AAAGTGTTCACTCCAAACGAAAAAAATAATGACTGCTTACTACCACAGTTTACGAGTCGAACCCAAATCTAGTAAAATTTAAATGGAAATGCGTCAAAACGGTTATCAAAAACAGGATAAATCCTAAGAAAGCTCCAGGCCATGATCTAATAACTGGAAAAATGATCAAAGAATTACCAGATAGATGCATAAAAGATATATAACATTTATTTTTAATGCGATTATGAGATGTGGTTACTTTCCCTAAAAATGGAAAATATCTCAAATTATCATGATTCCTAAGCCAGGTAAAGACGAAACCCTAGTCTCGTCGTACAGGCCAATAAGTCTACTTCCGATAACTTCAAAGCTTTTTGAAAAGATGCTACTAGAAGAACTAATACCTATATTAACAGTAGGTCGCATTATACCAGATCACCAATTTGGATTTAGAGAGCAGCACGGCATAATAGAACAGGTGCACAGAATTGTAAAGTTTTCTTGGATATTGCGCAAGCTTTCGACAAAGTATGGCATGAAGGATTAAATTACAAAATTAAAACTCTTCTGTCTAGACAATTTCATGCAATTCTTGAAAACTACTTAGCCCAAAGGATGTTCCAGGTGAAACAAAGTACGGCCACTACTGATTTAACCGAGATAAAGGCATGAGTACCGCAAGGTAGTGTATTGGGACCTGTGCTATTCTTGTTGTTCACAGCTGACTTACCAATAACTGAAAATATAATCACTTCAACTTTTGCTGATGACACAGCTATATTGTTTTCACACAAAAATCCTCAAACAGCATCGAGAGAATTACAAGAACATCTGCGCAAAATAGAAGATTGGTTAAAAACCTGGCGGATAAGGACGAATGAATGTAAATCAACACATGTAACATTCACCCTGAATAAAGGCACATGTCCGGCAGTAAAATTAAACAATATCACAATTCCTCAACAAACAAACGTCAAATATCTCGGTCTTCATCTCGATAGAAGATGGAAAAAGCACATTGAAACAAAACGCAATCAACTAAAAATAAAAAGTTCTAAAATGTACTGGTTGATCGGAAGAAAATCGAAACTCTCTCTAGACTGCAAGGTTCTATATACAAAGCGATCCGAATCTCTATATGGACATATGGTATCCAACTATGGGGCTCAACTAGTGCCTCAAATATAGAAATTGTACAAAGAACGCAAGCAAAGATACTTCGTAGCATTACAAATGCGCCCTGGTATATTCGAAACAGCAACATCCATAGAGACCTAGGAATCAAAACGTTTAAAGAGACAATAAAATCATGCAGTCTAAAATACCATCTGAAACTGGGATCACACCCTAACGAATTAGCTAGAGAACTACTAAGGCAACCGAAATACAAACGGCTTCGCAGAGCAGATCCTCTAGATTTAATCAACTGAAATATTTAATAATTACACGCATGTTGACCTAACACACTTAAATTAAGTAATTAATAATAATTTAAAAATAATAATGCATACTAATATTAAGTACTAACATAGGTTAAGGCTTAAGTAAAAAAAAAATATATAGTTTTTAAGAATTTCACACTTCTTGTTAGTTTATATGAGAACTAACTAAGAATTTCACACTTCTTGTTAGTATAAAGAAAGATTCAAGAATAAATTCTTTGGCAATAGTTCCAAAAAAAAAAAAAATCCAAGTTGGAAGATGGGTTAACATAAGTATCTTTAAAACTCTTCCCCCCCCCTACAAAAGATTAGTAACTGGTCAAGTGGACAGGTTTCACTATACTCTCTCAGAAATAATGAGATGCCTAAAAGCCGATGGCGTAGAGCGAACCGCCTAGTAACTTCTTGAAAGATCCGTTAATGAGTACAACCAGGTATAACATGAAGCTTTTTTTGAGCCGCGACCCTGTATAAGGCTACGTAGACCAAAGGTTGCGAATGTGTCACTGTATTTGTAAACAATTTCGTCAAATATCTCTTCTTCCAATTTGTGAATTGTTAACGAGCAGGCTGGTTTTAGTAGAAATGGTTTCTTTTAAAATTAATCGATTTATTTCGGTTGGGAGGAATTGTTGCGGATCTACAATTGATAGGAACCGCTGCTTCACTAATTAATTTTGCATTTGCATAGCCAGCCATTTTTTCATGTGTTTTAGAACCGCCGCCGTAAAGAAATAGAAGCCAAACCCGTTTAACTCCGTTTTGACAAGCAATGTCAAATTTTGTGGTTATATGTAAGGTTTATCTATTACAAAAATAATTTCGTATAGTAACCCTCCTGTGTCAATCGTGGTGGTGTCGAATCTTTGTGAAGCTTCTCCCTAGTGATCGTTTCTTTTTCGCGATCAGCTCCACACTAGTATTTCATCATCAGCAAATAAATCTGATGTTTCATCAGATGATGGTTCGGCAGAATGGTTATCATTGGATAGTCGAATTCCATTGCGATAGAGTTCCTCCGCTTCAGTCTTTGAGCAGAATCTCGATTCAATCGGTTGCAACCCTTGTTCTTCCAATTGATCTCCATTGCCAACTTTTGTTAATAATGATGAGAATTCAACATTCTCCGCATAACTTCGGTCAATTCATAAAAACCAATTCATAAATTCCTTCCAATAACTGCTGACCATTGATCCGCTGTATTTTTTGCTTCCAAATGGGAGTGGCTTTAACCGGTGGCAACTGCCTCAAATCATCAATGAAGTTGATGTGTAATCTAACATTTCCGCCCCAATCATGCTGACTTCATCGATGAGTATCATGAACTCGTTCGATAATGGCGTTTGGAAACTCATGATTTTAAACGCAGTATGAACAGTCGAGCTTCCAATAGCAACCGTGGCTTTCCCTGTGGATGCACATGCAAGGTAGGCATTACCATGATGAGTTTGATGAGAAAAGTTTTTCCACATCAAGCAGGGTCAGTCAAGAATAGTTGCAACGGGAGCGGGTTTTTTGAGGTTAACAGCCATATTCCAGGTGTACAAGTATGAAATGCGGATTTCAGACGGTGCACCAATGCAGTTTGTGTAATAAAAATTTGACACTGCGCTATTTTGTTGCGTAATGAAATAGTGATAAATTGAGTGATAAATTGGAAAAGTGAGCGCATTGTGTTGTATTGTTGTGTTTAATATGTCGAAATCTTACCGAACAAAGAGCATTCGTGGGCAGCATTAATTTTTTGTTTTCGTTTGAAGAAAACTGCTGCTGAATCAAACCGATTACCTCGAGAAGCTTAGTGTGAATATACTCCATCGCAAGACACGTCTGCACGGTGCTTTCGGCGTTTCAAAAGTGGTAACTTCTACGTTGCAGATGAGGAACGTGGAAAACCTCCAAACAATACGAAGATGTGGAATTGCAAGCAATGTTGAACGAAGATGATTCGAAGTCAAAAAGCTGTTTCCAATCGGCTGCGGGAGATGGAAAAGTTTGAGACGACCGATAGATGGGTACTACATGAGTTTAACGACAGGCAAATGGAAAAGCGCAAACCTCATATGACATTTTGCTCGCTCAATACAAAAGAAAGTTGTTTCTGCATCGTATAGTGTTTTTGCATCATCCCCTGTAGATGTGTATCCAGAGGGGTTGAGACCAGAGGGGCGTTGTCTACTATGAGCTGTTAAAACATGAGGAAACGGTTAATGCTAACCGCTACCAAAAACAGAAGTTTTTCATAATCATCCGTGATATTAATTTATTAATACGGGTTTAAGTATCCTGGGGTTAAAAATGGTGAAGTAGGAGAGGGAAGTGTAAATTTTTCTACTTTTTGTGGTAGATATATTGTGAGTAAATGGCCTCTTTGTTTTCTATGACTAAAAAAGTCGTAAACATTGTATGAATGGCCATTGTATGAAAAACCGAATAAAATCTTAATAAGTCATCAAGAACAATTGACCGATTTGAATAGTTCGCTGCTTGAAAAAGGCCAGAATACGGAAAGAGGCAACACAAAAACATTTTTCTTCAAATGCTCCATCACATACGGCAAAACTGGTTCACATCACGTTGGAATCACTTAGCTGGGAAGTTTTACCTCATACGGCTTACTCACCACACTTGGCTCCTTCCGATTAGCACTTGTTTGCATCGATGGGTCACGCACCTGCTGAGCAGCGCTTTGGTTCGTACGAAGATGTGAAAAATTCCCTTTTACCGTGAATCATTCACCGAGTAATGGTTCACGGTAAAAGAGGAAGATATTTACTGGCGTTGTATTCACAAGTTGCTCGAAAGATGTGAAAAATGTATGACAAGCGATGGAGCATACTTTGAATAAAGCACTTTTTGTCATTCTTCCGAATTTAACACGTTTTTCAGGAAAACAAATCAGCATTTCATATTTGTACACCTACCAGATAATATGTTGCACCAGCTTAAGTTGCTTTGCTTTGGCCTTTCTCATAAGCTCGAGATACTCTGTAGTCTCCATCAATTTGTCGTTCTTCTTCCATATTGCCCCGAGCTTATTTATCGTCGGTGATACTACGCCATCGTTGATTCCTGTATTCGAATGTTGAATAAACTGTTGATACGGACCAAGTTTTTCTTGGCTCCATCTCTTCCCGACATTATCGAGCTCAAGTTTCCACCGTTTTAACGATATCTAAATTGGATTCAAATTATGTTCTCCGCTCCCATATAAGGCCTTCAGTTTCATTGAAAATACGCAGAATGTTTTTCTTTTCTTTTAACAATAACATTATATTGAGAAACAGACTGGGCTAGAGTGACGTCATTAAGTTTTTATACTTGTCGAAACAAACATAAATGTTAAATGTCAAAAAATAAAAATAAAAATACACAAAATAACTCCAAACTAGGTTAGGTTAAGTTAGGTTTCAGTGGTTGCTGTCGCATACCTAAGCCAATTTTGGCCCATTGTGATACCACATCATTAAACTCCCTTTAATCCGACATAATTAAACTCCCTTTAATCCCATCTAGTGCTTTTATAGCGCAGGACATTAGCATACGAAATGAACAAGAGTCTCCTTTTCCTGCTCGTCCTTGCAACTTCTATAGAAGCCATTTGCATCCAGACCCAGCCTTCTAGCATGATCTCCAAAAAGGCCGTGTCCGGTAAGTACCCTTACAATTCTACTTTAAACACGCTTCCTCATTGTAATTTAGATCTTGGATGGCTTCAGCATCTGCTCAGGCCATGCTTGCTTCGCTACCCTGCCAGTCGGACTTGCGAGCCATCTAGCATTGGCTAAGGCAGCTGCTTTCTTATGACTTGCTGCTTTCAGCACAGACATAGGTTTTCCTACACATTCTCTACCTGGTTCCAGTTGGAGAGTCGTATCGTACCTTGCTAATTCGTTTTCCCTGCAATTTCCCTCAACGTCAGAGTGTCCCGGAACCCAGACCAACTGTATATTGAAGTGTTCACTCATCTCGTTAAGAAACCACCCTTGACGCCACGGAAACTTAATCCAGTGAAAGTCTGTCCACACAGATAGTTATATCAGTTGACACTGTGTGTCATACTGTACTTCAACCAGTTCATGACCTAAAGAGGTCATGGGCGCTATAATTTCAGCCTCATACACGCTGCAGTAATTAGGTAGACGAAAAGATAGATTTACGTCTAATTGTCCACAAAACACACCAGCTCCTACTCTACCATCGAGCTTGGAGCCGCCGGTGATGAACTTAATTCTCCCGGTCTCCATAATGAGACCATTTTCCAATCCTCCCTATAGAGAGGAGAATCACCTTAAAACACTTGCCAAAGCAAAAAAGGGGTGTTATATAATCCAAATTCACCAGGTTATCCCTCACAGAATTGACTTAAGTTGAATGCCCTTTTTGCAGGCACTTTAACCCCAAAATCGCTGATAGCCGGGCGGTATTGAACGCCATTTGCTTACCAATAATATACAACGAGAGAAGGTACAACATAACCTCTAAGGCATTAGTAGGTGTCGTTTTCAACGCCCCAATAATGACCACGCAGACCTCTGCACCTTCACCAGTGAGGAATAAGTCGTGGGAAATAATCCGGCTGAAAGCAACATTGCAGTAGAGAAGCTAAACGACATTCGTGAAAAGGAATGCGAATTGAAACTGCGAACTCCTTAGACTAAGAATTATTTACGAATAACAAGTACTAACGGGTGATTTTTTAAGAGCTTGAGAACTTTTTTTTAAAAAAAAACGCATAAAATTTGCAAAATCTCATCGGTTCTTTATTTGAAACGTTAGATTGGTCCATGACATTTACTTTTTGAAGATAATTTCATTTAAATGTTGACCGCGGCTGCGTCTTAGGTGGTCCATTCGGAAAGTCCAATTTTGGGGAACTTTTTCGAGCATTTCGGCCGGAATAGCCCGAATTTCTTCGGAAATGTTGTCTTCCAAAACTGGAATAGTTGCTGGCTTATTTCTGTAGACTTTAGACTTGACGTAGCCCCACAAAAAATAGTCTAAAGGCGTCAAATCGCATGATCTTGGTGCCCAACTTACCGGGCCATTTCTTGAGATGAATTGTTCTCCGAAGTTTTCCCTCAAAATGGCCATAGAATCGCGAGCTGTGTGGCATGTAGCGCCATCTTGTTGAAACCACATGTCAACTAAGTTCAGTTCTTCCATTTTTGGCAACAAAAAGTTTGTTAGCATCGAACGATAGCGATCGCCATTCACCGTAACGTTGCGTCCAACAGCATCTTTGAAAAAATACGGTCCAATGATTCCACCAGCGTACAAACCACACCAAACAGTGCATTTTTCGGGATGCATGGGCAGTTCTTGAACGGCTTCTGGTTGCTCTTCACTCCAAATGCGGCAATTTTGCTTATTTACGTAGCCATTCAACCAGAAATGAGCCTCATCGCTGAACAAAATTTGTCGATAAAAAAGCGGATTTTCTGCCAACTTTTCTAGGGCCCATTCACTGAAAATTCGACGTTGTGGCAGATCGTTCGGCTTCAGTTCTTGCAGGAGCTGTATTTTATACGGTTTTACACCAAGATCTTTGCGTAAAATCTTCCATGTCGTCGAATAACACAAACCCAATTGCTGCGAACGGCGACAAATCGACATTTCACGGTCTTCAGCAACACTCTCAGAAACAGACGCAATATTCTCTTCTGTACGCACTGTACGCATTCGTGTGGTTGGTTTAATGTCCAATAAAGTAAACTGAGTGCGAAACTTGGTCACAATCGCATTAATTGTTTGCTCATTTGGTCGATTATGTAGACCATAAATCGGACGTAAATCGCGAAACACTTTTCGAACCGAACACTGATTTTTGTAATATAATTCAATTATTTGCAAGCGTTGCTCGTTAGTAAGTCTATTCATTATGAAATGTCAAAGCATACTGAGCATCTTTCTCTTTGACAAATTGTCTGAAATCCCGCGTGATCTGTCAAATACTAATGCATGAAAATCCTAACCACAAAAAAATCACCCTTTAGTAGAAAGTTAGTTTGGTAGCAACGCTATCAGCTAAGAAGCTGCCTCGCATCATCATCTACGACGTAGAGAGAGATGTTCAATCGGCGACCTTAAGCCGTTGAATGTCAACCAAAACAGTGGAACAATAAAAGTTGAGGATTTGTAATATAATTTTAAAACAGTGTCATTGAATTGTTACCAGACGCACGTACTACTCTAATAAAAAGCCGTAGGATATATTTTGGATGGCCTTCATGCAGAGTGCAAAATTTTGTTACGGTCACACGGTTCTTCAATCTCCATGTATTTGGGGCCATCGCATTACTTTCTGAGGGTGTGGAAAAAAAAACAAATTCAATTTGGGGTTTACAATAAACAAATCATAATCACGGATGATTTTAATGCTAAGTTACGACTATGGCACAATAGTGACCCCAATGATAGGGAAACAGTCATTGTAGTATTTATTGCCAGAAGTAACCTCTTCTTTGTTAATGAAGTTGGTTAACCAAGCACATATAATCATAATGGGGAGTCAAATTATTACAGGCGAGAGGAGTATCTCTGGTCAAAGAAACATGGGCCACAAGTGATCACAGAACAGTCATGCGTTCACTGTTTAGGCAGAATGCACACTATACTCACTTAAAGACGAAAACTGGGATTGGTTCTCCAGTCCGATTGAAATAAAAGGTATAGTCAACCAATTAAATGTATCATCTGCTGATGATATAGACATAATAGAGTGAGTGATGACCAAATCAATAACTGGTTTCAGTGAAAAAGGTTTGCCTTAAAAACAAATCTAAATAACCGTGGTGGTCGAACAGTTTTATCACAGAGAAACAAACCATTTAGAAACAAGCAATTAAAGTCATTTATATACACATTCAGCACTGGAATTAAACAAACATTGGTAGATGGTGGTAGTCAAGTCACTACTTGTTGGGAAAGACTACTCAATTTTTACTTAATACTCTTTTGGCTGAAAACAAATAGACATAAGTGTGCAACCAATCCCTTGTTCAATGCTCTATTAAACCAAATACAAATCGAGTGGAACACTTTAAGATTGAAGAAACCACGATTGCTATCATGTCTATGGAAAAGGTAAGGCACCAATGCTAGACAACGTCGAGGTCGAAGTAATACGAAAATCTTAGTTTCCTGAACGCATTTGCAAATAAAGGAATTTTTTCAAAATCGTGGAAAAATGGCAAAGTAATAATCATCAAAACGAGCGGTGATAGTGACCACCTAGATCTGTCTTCTAGTGATTGTTAGAGTTGGTTGCAGACTTAATACGCAGAGCGGAACAACAATTAAGATAGAAAAAATTAAATTCGAAATGAGGAAGATTCTATGAGGATATAAGAGGAAGATATCTAGCATACCTAGATGGTGCAGAAGGGTTTTAACCCGGTAATAACCAGATCCTAGCAAGAATTAAGCCATTGTAAATTTAGCGGCACCAGAAAATGTGAGGTATGCATTGAAACGAACGTTCATGGCAGCGTATTTACATTAATTTGCTTAGACCATATCCGAGATCTCAAAAGTTTAATTTGAGGAAGCTCCCAACAGATGGGAGATTTCTTGCGAAATTAAATACTTCTTGTCCTTGGTGTTCTAGAAAATGTTCACTCAGGCAATGGTTCCCTATTGAGAAGTTCAGAATATAAAATTTGTTGCTTGAATATGGAGTAAACGATTCTAAAGCTGCAGTTTATTCGCCCCAATCAATCCAATATGAAGGGGCTACGACTCCTTGCTATTCGATATTAGATCGTACATCGCTATATCGATGATCAGAAAAAGATTATGCACTTCGCTGGTTCCACGTTGTGCCATATTATCTACATGGTGTAATTAATAGATTGTCTACATATGTAAACAATATATGTTGAAAATTAATTAAATCACTTCGTCAATGTCGACAATGTAGAAAATGTCGAAAACTAATCATACTCATTAGAATGACAAAATTATTAGAAAATCATTGCATGGGGTCTGCTTTAATTGCGGCTTTAATCTTTATAGTAAGATTTGATACTTTTGGTGGCTTTAGTGATGTCCTCGTATTTTATTTAGATTTATCGGCATTCATAATAAATATGTTTTTTTAGTATTTAATTATTCTATTGAATTTTAATAAAATGTTTTTAATTTTTTTAACAACCAATTTCAAATCCCAAATGTTTTCAAAATGTCAACTAATTGTAGGCGTCCCTCACTGAACGCAATTTTTAGTTATTTTTCTAGGAATACTTTTTTTTGTGAAAGCAAGTATTAATTGTCCAGCGAATTTAATGTCCTTTGAAGGACACTAATACTCCCTTTTGATTCAAGCATACACCATACATTCACCTACTCACACTATTACAGTATACCTGCAAATTGCAAGCTCCATAACCTGTACGCACTGACATGGACGGTGAGTCGGCACTGAATTCTGCACTCCAACAAAGGATCTTAGTTGTGTTTATTAACATCACCGATCGTAATCGAATCAAACCCAGTACCTCCCGGTCCAAGTTCCACAGCTTTAACCACTGCTTTACCTGTCCGGTGGTTAAGTGTAGTAATACTTGGTTATGTTAATTGTAGAGTTTGTGTCTCTCGGAGCAGCCGAGTGACAATGATAGGAGAGTTCTTAAGTATGTAATTTTAATGCACTAGCTTCGAATGATAAATATTTGTTTACTTATAAATAATTAATAAAAAGCACGGATTAAAACTATTACTGCAGTCTCATTTACAGTGGTACTTTACTTTAATTTAGTCGATTAATGGCCGATTGCACAGAAAAATGACTACCGGCCGACTAGTTGTGCGCAAGTTAAATGTTTTCGCAATGAGAAAAAACTCCAGTCAATCTTGATTAAATATATTTTATTCCATGGAAATTATATAACGATTAGTTAAAAAGTTATTCAATCAAAATTGTCCATTTAAATATTTATACGCAAGCTAAATATTTCCACGGAATAAAATATTTCGCAATATTTGCGAAAAACATAAAACATATAATACATTTAACTGGCGCACAACTAACCGGCTGTTAGCCATTTTCCAGTGCAACCGGCCATAAGACAAATTAGTTAGTTTAGTCATTTAAAGCACGCGGCGGAATTTGCTCATTACTTTTCTTTTAAATTTTGTTAATGTGTATTAAATTACATTGCACATGACAAAAATTTCAAAATAGGTGGCTCAAGCTCAGTAAAAATGTTCATGTCACCTCTATTTATTTATTGCATAACCTACTTTTTATAATAAGTTTCATAGTTTTAGGTGCAAATCAATAGCATATATTTGTAGGACTATTGGAGCGTGAGGCATACAGGAAACTCAGGTTGAACAATAATCACTTTAGTTTAGTTTATTCTGAATTCATCAAAAATTAAATTTGGACTTAGGTATTCAAATTAATACGGGAATTCTACATTTATCTACTAATTATCTACATTTTAGACTTATTCTACGCCATGACGTCGAAAATACGAATATACGCGTAGACACAAAACACTGAATGGGACACATGAAACCGTTCAAAATTCACCACATCTCTAGCTTTTCGGTTATAATAAGATTAACCACTATTACAGAAATAAATAGTTGCTTTAGAAAATGGTGAAATAGTGTATAGTTTACCACAAGGGCTCGCGTTAATTCACAATCAAGTTAGAACCGATATCGAAAACGCGTACAAAAAAGCGCGGATTGGTATAATTTGAAGAAGCGCCCAATTAACTTTAACTTTGGGAAATCTGTGTGCGCTCGTAGACATCCGAAAAGCGACGCGCCAAATAAATTTTGTGCCAAATTTGCGCCCAATTCAAATTTTTGGTCACTTTTATAATTTGGACAGAGATTTACACGAGTGTCCAAAAGTAATTTTTTAGACAAAACATGGATTTTAGACAGATATTTAGACAAGTGCATTTCTAAAAAGTAACGGGTTATCCAATTCGAGGTTGATAAAGTAGAAATCTGTATACCGACATCTGTCAAAGATAAACGTCAAGTACGCTGTCATTTATTTAGTTGACATTCTGCCATTTAAGAATATGGAGCATTTAACAATCGACCAACGCGTTAAAATTATTAAATCTTATTATAAAAAGAGTGATTCTGCCGTATCCACATTTCGCGCTTTACGAGCAGATTATGGTCGTCATAATCGTCCTACAAAGCAAACCATATTGAATACAGTGAATAAATTTGAACAAACTGGATCTGTTACTGATATTGTAAGGTCTGTGCATCATCGAAACATTCGCAATGCTGAAAATATCGCAAACCATGGACGAACCGTTACCGTCAATTCTGAGCGCTATGGCCGCATGTTAACCGATTATTTTTTTACGAAAATCGAAGATTATGATCTTGACGATATGTGGTTCCAGCAGGATGGAGCAACCAGTCACGTAACACGAGCAAATCGAGATCTTTTGCAAGAGGAATTTCCTGGACGTTTGATTTCGCGATTGGCTGATGTCAATTGGCCTCCAAGATCCTGTGATTTAACGCCTTTGGATTTCTTTTTGTGGGGCTACGCGAAAGATCGTGTTTACGCAAACGATCCTTAAACTCTTGACGAATTGAAAACTAATATTCGTAAGGTAATGGCCGAGATACCGCCCGAAATGTGCCGAAAAGTCATTGAAAATTACCGCAAAAGAATCAAGGCCTGTAAGAAGTCCCGTGGAGGACATTTGAATGATATCTTGTTTAACTAAAAATGGCAAGGATCAATCTGTAAAATGAAATAAAAATTACAATACATTCCGAATATTTTGTGTGTTTTTTTTAAGTTTACTTTATCAAGCTTGAATTGGATAACCTTGTAAGTAGTACTAATACGGGGGTAAGGGTGTTTTTTTAAGAGGTTGCCGATTTTTTTTTTGAATAAAACACATATAAAATTATGAAATGACCAAAATTTTTTTTTATTTGGTAGATAATTTTTTGGCATTTAACATTTAAACACAATTTCTGGCATATGGCTACCACGACTATTTTTCACAAATGTCATTCTGGAGGTCCAATTTTCCAGCACTTTTTCAAGCATTTGAGGGCGTATGTCAGCAATGACACGTTGAATATTGGTTTCCAAAGCGTCAATCGATTGAGGTTTATCCACATAAACCAATGACTTCACGTATCCCCACAAAAAGTAATCGAGTGGCGTCAAATCGCACGAACGCGGAGGCCAATTCAATGGACCATTTCTCGAAATAATGTTGTCGTTGAAAGTTTCTTTCAATAAGTCGATTGTTTCACGTGCTGTATGGCAAGTGGCACCATCTTGTTGAAACCACATTTCATTCATATCCATATCTTCAAGATTTGACAACAAAAACTCATTTAACATGGTTCTGTATCGATTTCCATTCACGGTAACGCGTCGTCCTTCCTCATTTTTAAAGAAATATGGACCGATGATCCCACCAGCCCATAGACCGCACCAAACAGTACATTTATCAGGATGCATTGGTAATTCTAGAACGGCGTGTGGATTATCTTTGCTCCAAATGCGACAATTTTGTTTGTTGACGTATCCATTTAACCAAAAATGCGCCTCATCACTGAAGAGAATTTTACGGTAAAAAAATGGATCTTCGTTCAATTGATTTAACGACCAATCACTGAATTCACGGCGCAAACGATGGTCGTGTGGCTTTAATTCTTGCACCAATTGAATTTTGTATGGCACCAAACCCAAATCTTTACGTAAAATTTTCCATAAAGTCGATGGACAAAGTCCAATTTGCTGAGCACGACGACGAATCGATAAATTGTCGTTTTCTTCGACACTGGCCTCAACGACAGCAATATTTTCTTCTGTACGAACTCTTCTCATTCTTGTCGGTGGCTTGGCATCCAAAAGAGTGAATGTAGACCGAAATTTGGTAATTACGTTCTTTATGGTGGTCTCTGACGGACGATTATGTGCACCATAAAATTCACGAAGTGCTCTATAAAAATTTTTAATTGAACACTGATTTTGAAAATAAATTTCCACGATTTGAAAACGTTGTTCTGGAGTTAACCTATTCATAATGATTTGCCAAACAATACTGAGTAAAAATGCCACTTTGAGCTGTCAAAACAACTGTCATAAAATAAAACGACATCTATCGGAAAAACAAACCTCCTAAAAAAACACCCAGTTATAAATAAAAAAAATATTTCTAATTAGATTAAATTTTTGTGTTTGATATTATTATTTTCAGAAATTAATTTAATCATCAGGAATATTGTATGCATATAAAAGAATGTCATTATAGCTTATGGTAGATTACAAAAATCTCAGAAAATGGCTCGCATAGTGGCTATATAGTAATTTAACATAAGCTACAACTACTCCTTCCATATAAAAATCGCGAAAAGCGTAAGTGTTCAACAATTATATACGAGAGCCCTACGGCTAATTTAGAAATGGCAGTAGATGATTTTATTTCCACAATGTATGCCCTTTCAAACAACCTATTTCGAAATGGCATTAAATGGTTTTTATTCCACAATGTATGCCCTTTTAAACCTACGAGTATATAGCGACTATGCGAGCCAATTTCTGGGATTTTTGTAATTTACCATTAGCTAGTACGGCATCCTTCCATATAAAATTCGCGAAAAACGTAAATGTTCAAAAATTATATACGAGGGCTCTACGGCAAATTTCGCAATGGCATTAGATGATTTTAATTTCACAATATAGACCCTTTCAAACCTAAATAGTCACTATGCGAGCCATTATCTGAGATTTTTGTAATTAACCATAAGCTACAACGACTTCTTTCCATATAAAAATCGCGAAAAGCGCAAATGTTCAAAAATTATATACGAGAACCCTATGGCTAATTTTGAAATGGCATTAGGTGATTTTAATTCCACAATATATGCTCTTTTAAACCTATATAGTCACTATGCGAGCCAATTTCTGGGATTTTTGTAATTTACCATTAGCTAGTACGGCATCCTTCCATATAAAATTCGCGAAAAACGTAAATGTTCAAAAATTATATACGAGGGCTCTACGGCTAATTTCGAAATGGCATTAAATGGTTTTAATTCCACAATGTATGCCCTTTCAAACAACCTATTTCGAAATGGCATTAAGTGATTTTAATTCCACTGTGTTTGCCCTTTCAAACTTCAATAGCCACTATGCGAGCCAATATCTGAGATTTTTGTAATTCACCATAAGCTACAACGACATCCTTCCATATAAAGATCGCGAACAGCGCAAATGTCCAAAAATTCTATACGAGAGCCCTACGGCTAATTTCGAAATAACATTAGGTTATTTTAATTCCACAATCTATCCTCTTTCAAACCTATATTACCTCAGTGCGAGCCATTATCTGAGATTTTTGTAATTCACCATAAGCTACAACGACATCCTTCCATATAAAAATCGCGAACAGCGTAAGTGTTCAAAAATTATATACGAGAGCCCTACGGCTAATTTAGAAATGGCATTAGGTGATTTTAATTCCACAATGTATGCTCTTTTAAAGCTATATAGCCACTTTGCGAGCCAATCTCTGAGACTTTTGTAATTTACCATAAACTATAATGCCATTATTTTATGTGCATACAATATTCCTGATGATTAAAATAATTTCTGAAAATAATAATATGGAACACAAATCAGTTTTAATCTATTTTAGAAATATTTTTTTATTTACACTTTTTAGAAATTCACACTTGTCCAAATATCTATCTAAAATCCATATTTTGTCTAAACATTTATTTTTGGACACTCGCTTCTGTCAAATTTATAAAAGTGTCCAAAAACTTCACACCGATCGTAAAATATGGATTGTCAATAGCCAAATTGAAGACGAATTTGGAAGGGCCTTGTATGATATCTGTATATTACCTACATAAATAACAAACATGATGATTTTATTTGATTTGATTTCCAGCTTTTATAAGTCATTGGTTTGGAATAATAAATACAACCTACCCTGTAACGAGCAAACAATTTATTTTGAAAATTTTCCTTACATTCCAATTAGTTATTGCTGTATTCAACAATATTTTTATAACGGTTCAATGAACTTTTCTATATTATGTATAATCCTGGCCTACTCAATTTAAAAATTATTGTGTTGGTACAGGTTCATGTATACTATTATAGCATCAGGTTTTACATGTATACTATTTATTGTAAATAACGTCCGAGTATTGTTTATGTACATCATCTGGTTTAGTATATAACCCGGTTTATGTATTGATAACTTTCTACCAATTCAATATTTTGCACAAGTAAACAACATTACAATTTATGTACATATACGTTGTGATTATATGCCATACACATACACACAGCTCTCGAATGTTTCGACGATGATTTTTGTGTTAGCAAATCATTATTGAAGTTACCGTTGTTGAAGCGTGCCAAATTAAAATTTTTAATTAAAAGAACACAGTGTTGTGCTTAGTGAAAAAATTTCAAGTTAGCGATTGCTAAATGATCGAAGCTAAATCTTATAAATTTTTTAAATTCGTAAAATTTTTGACATACGCAGATGAGGTGCGATTAGCTAAAACCAAAACAATTTTCTTTTAGTACGCTAAGGCAACTGCGTTAGCGGGTAAGTTTTCTTAATCTAGATGCGATTCTTATTTGAATTTTTTCTTTGGTTCTTAAATTTGTATGTTCTAAAAGGCCGCATATTTCTATTTAAGACATTGAATTTCTTATGAACTTAGAAAATTAGAATTGTTTGTAGTTCCGAAAGAAACATATTCTCTTTGGCTAGGATTAAGGATTAAGTGAATCAACAAAAATAAAAGACAAACAGTTAAATAGAGTATTTTTGTGTTTAGAAAAAAAAAAAATTTAAATTAAATTTATAATATCTAAGAAAAGGTTTTAAGATTTCGGATTAAAAAAATTAAGTGTTTAAAAATTGAATAAAAAAATTAATAATAATTGGTGTTACAAATTTTTAAAATTATAAAAAATAATTATAGTTAGTTCGTTTCTAATTTAATTAAAACTTAAAAGATGTTTGAATGCCGCACTTGCGAAGAGGATATGAATGAGATTTGTTCCATAGGAACCATAATTCTCGGGAGTACACTTTTTCAGTTTTGCGGTGAGTCGTTTTCTTTTACAATAATTGTTTATCTGGGGAATAGTGCGCTTACCACGGATGGGGCTTGGCCACTATTTCTAAAAAAAATGTGAACCTATTTAGAAACAGTGGTCAGGTCCCCATTCGTATTAAACATCATACTTGTGTCTAATAATGGAAATACAGGGGTTTTGTTGTGAACTTTTATTTTTTTATTTAAAAGATAATGTTATCAGCTGTTGAAATTGGTACTTGACAGTGCAGTAATAATGGTTATTTCTGAAGATATTGAAGTTTCAAGAAAAGATAGACGTAACCTCACCTTCGTTTTGATCAACGAATCCAACGGTACCATTCGTGTCAGCTATACTTTAGGGACACTCTGTATAGTTCTAAAAATATATTGTAAATTTTAATTGCTGAGTTAGCATATATGCCTATATTGTTGGACTCAACATATTCCGGTGGTATAGAGGTTAGTTTGGTCTGGCGTTCCTTTGACCTGCGGCGTCTTGAACCTAAAATATTTTTTTTATATTTTAAATACCCTTTATTTTAAAGAAAATGTATAACTAATTACATTGGAATTGTTATTTATTTATAATGCATACATTAATATTTTTATAGATTTTTTTAATTTTATGTTTGGCAACTAACCGTGGTGTAGTATTCATTTTATTATATATTTTCTTATTAGGGGGTACTAGTATTGAGTTTATTGTACTCCCTGAGTAAACTAACAACTAATTAACACTTACAATAAATAAAATTTAATCTAGGTACACAGTTAAAATTTAGACGTCGTTTTTAATTCCGATCGTCATGTTGAAAAGTCGTTAAAATGAACTCCGATTTAGGAAGAATCATTTTTTGATAAAACAATTCCAGAATGATTTTAAAATATTAGCCGAAAGGTTCGTTAAAAATTTTAAGGGTTATTTCTAACAACATAATTTCATCAAACATTGGTACAAGAAGTTGTTTAAATTATTTCCTTTTTAGAAATGCAAACAACTAAATAAAATTATTTAACTCCTATTTTAAATAATTTTCAAGACCTTTACGAACATAAATTTAACTCCATAATTAATAAATACAGGCCTATTTGGAAGTCATTACTACTAACTTCTCAGTGTAAAATACAGCTCTTACGAATAAGTGCCCTTTTTGGCGCGCTATCAAAGTATTCAGTTCAGGAAAACAATTGTTGGGCATTAAAAATTAAAATTTTATTATTTTTATTTTAAAATAATGGTTGTTTATTGTAAAATCCGTTTATATAATACAATATTTACATAAAAAACTAACAAAAGTATAAAGTAAAATAAAAATTCAAACAAAAAAAATTACATCAGCATTCGTACAACACTACATTACTTTTGTGTTTCCAATAAATGGTTGACCAAATTAAATGTGTGTCCTGAAAAAGCGCAATTAGCGAGATTCACCAAGGAATTAAGTGCAGCAGATGTCATAATACGTTCCATTCACGCTGTGTTGGCTTCTCTGGTAAAAACAGGCAGGAAATTCAAAAGATCGCCACCATTAGGAACGGCTGTCAACCAAGCTCCCTAGTAACTGTCAGCCCTAAAAACAACTCCGATTTAAAGAAGCAGGCTCCTGTTGATGGTACGCCTCCAACATCTCAAACACCACAAACATCACATATTTTGAAAACATCAGTCGATATCAATCAACAAAGCTTTCAAAGACTTGAGCACCTAATCCTGGATGTGAAAAAATCTCTCCTTGACCAACTATCGGTGCTTCGTGACCAAATAGTAAATTTATCAGCTGAAAATACGGAACTGAAAAACCGGGTCCAGGTTGCACAGGAAAACAACGAAGAGCTCCATCACACTATTAATCACCTGGAAACGGAAGTTGAATATCTGAAAGAAAAAGACAATCTAAGCAACATTGTGATTTCTGGAATACCGGATAGATCGATTGATCCTCTTACTTTAACTGCAAACATTCTTAAAACAATCAAAGCCAACGTATCCAGTGACTGTATAACCAGCGCACAATATATCGGGAGAGAACTCGTGTTACCATCCACCAGCACTGCACCCGGAACGCCTAATCATTTTCTCCTGGTCAAGCTTAAATCCATCAACAGCAAGCAAGAAATAATAAAAAATAAGAAAGTATATACAAATCTATTTTCGGGTCAAATTGGATTCAAAACTGAAAATATCAAACAAATATTTATTCGAGATCATCTTACCGCTAATAAACTCCAACTATTTCGTGCTGCTCGGCAATTTAAAATAGCTAACCAATTCCAATTTCTCTGGACCACACAACAATCGGATTTTGCTGAAAAAAGCACCACAGAGTAACACTGTTCACATAAAAAGTTCAAACGATTTAGATAAAATTAAAAATTTGATTAATTAACTCAAATAGACTAATTTATCGCTTCACATAGAATTATTTTCATATCGATTTATTGATCACTAAACACTAAACACTATTATATTATATTTATTTATTTTTAGTTAAAAACTTAAAATTGCACTATAAAATATCAACAAACAAAAACATAAACAAACGAGTCAGCTGTTTCGATTTATGACAGATAGAAATACACACATAAATACAAATGGCATTTCTCAAATAGCGGATTTAGTTGATAGCGTGAATTATGAACTCGGATTTAAGTACGGTCGTAAAAAATTGGAAACGGGTTATGTAAATATTGTATGTTTCAATATCAGGGGTTTGAAGTCGAAGATTCATGAGGTGGAAAATTTCTTATCGTTGTGTAATTATGAGTAGTGGTATCATAGTATCATAGTACGACGGGTAAAGGAGGTGGAATATGTGTTTTAGTTAAAGAGAATATTAAATGCTCTGTAATTTTTGAAAAAGATGAGCTGAAAAACAATTTTCTAGTTTTAAAATTGCTTAGTATTTAAAATGTTAAATTATGATTTGGCTGCGAAAAATCGTTTTTGGCAAAAAAATAGAAACCGTCGAAACTCTGAACGATCTGGTAAGCGGGCTCGAGAGTGTCGTGAAGGATTGCATGCAATATAGGCGTGACACACGACATATGGGTCTGAAACAACCGTGGATGACCTTAGATTTATACCGGGATATCAAAACTAGGGAAAAATTATTTAAACTAACTGTAAAATACCCTGAGTGTGAACATTTAAAAGTTAAGTTCAATCTAATAAAATCCTCGATTTTTTTTTTCTCCAGAGTACGGAAAGCTAAAAGAGATTTTTACGTAACTAGACTAGAAAATTGTATTGGAAGTTCCAAACAATTTTGGAATCTATTAAAGTTGGCCATTTATAATAAGACACGTGACACTAAACCAAAAAATATTTCGGTAATGTTAAATGGCTCAGTTAGCGAGGACCCAAGGGAAGTTGCCAACGCATTCAATGCTTGTTTCATACATGCATGCGATTTTCCGTGGCCAAATGTAGTCGTAATTATGCCAGAATATTATATAAATTTTAAATTTGATATAACCAATTTGAGCGAAGAGGAAGTCAGTCGAGTCATTCAATGTTTGAAAACAGCTGCAGCCACGGGGCGGGACGGCATATCAGGCAAGTTCCTTCAATTTTTTCAAGAAAAATTGTAGAGAGCGCTAACTAGCTTGATAAACAATTCGTTGCTTGAAGGCAAGTTTCCGGAAAAACTAAAAATGGCAAGAGTTATACCGGTATTTAAGGATGGGGATTCACTAGAGCCAACCAACTATAGACCAATATCTATTTGAGGCTCAGTCTCAAAAGTATTCGAAAGAATAGTGAATAACCGGTTATTGCAATTTTTGAAGGCGAATAATATTTTAGCAAGAGAGCAGTATGGGTTTACGGAAGGCTCTAGTACACAAGCAGCATGTCTTGAGTTAACTAGTTTCATTTCGGAAAATGTTGACAAGAAACGGATTGTAGCGTGCTTATTTTTGGATCTACGGAAAGCGTTTGATTCGGTAGACCATGATATATTGCTCGCCAAACTTCAGGGACTGAAGTTTGAGCCGATGTATTTGTCGTGGTTCCGATCATATCTTAAAGCTCGTCCTCAGGTTGTAGTTGTTAATCAAACAGAAAGTGATATGATGTGTCTCGCAAGGGGTGTACCGCAAGGATCCATTCTTGGGCCGGCCCTGTTTAACATTTACTTTAACGACATTTGCAGACAAAACTTTAAGGGCACATTTCAGCTATATGCTGATGATGCTGTTATAAAGTATGAAAATACAAATCTTAAAGATCTTTTTGAAGATATGCAGATGGATTTGACGTTGCTAACCCTGTGGCTCAATGAAAACAAACTTCAATTAAATGCCAAAAAGACTAAGTATATGATATTTACAAATAAAAAAATGTCAGACGAAGCTATAAGAGAGTACAGGATTAGTTATGCGGGAATTCAGTTAGAGCGTACGGATCAATTTAAGTACCTGGGTCTACTGATAGATGAAAAATTGAAATGGAGCGCCCATATCGATATGGTTAAGGCTAAAATACGACCTTTTGTATTCTCGATCAAAAAACTGAAGCATATTTTGCCGCGAAGTTCCCTGTTACTAATCTACAATTCCCTTATCTTACCACAATTAATATATTTAAACCAAGTGTGGAGTGGATGCGCTGGTTTCCGTTGTGATGAGATCGCAATTCTACAAAAAAAAACCCTAAAAAACATATACCGCCTGCCACTAAGATTTTCAACAATCGAACTTTTTAAAAATATATCTCAACTCAGCTTCCATAATATAATTGATTTCGAACTCATAATGACAATATTTAAAATTCGAAGAGGTTTAATTAAATTTCACCGACCTCTGATTCATGCGTGTGATATTCATTCATATGGTACGAGACAGCGAACCAACTTCCACTTGCAATTTTTTGCAGCAAACTCAAAAAACAACAATATACTGTACAAAGGTCTGAAAATACTCTCACTATACCAACCGAACTAAAAGAAATTGAAAGTATTAACTTGTTTAAGAAATGCCTAAAAATGTATTTAAGAACAACCTAAAATAAACAATCGGACTTAAAATGTCTAAATAAATAATCATTAAAATCTTTACGGTGCCAATTTTTATTTTTATTTTAATTTTATTTTATAGTGCTTTTTTGCTTTTTCTGCAATATTTGTGCTCTTTATTGTTTAACGTAAATTTTTCTTTAATAGTATATAATATATTATAATTTTTTTTTTCAATCATATTGTGTTTAATTTTTAACCTCCCTTTTTTTATATAAGTATATATTTTAAAATTATGAAACATAAAACAGCGCGCTGCTTAATTAAGTATGTTCCTTTGTTACCTACAACACTAAGTGTTTGGTAACCAAATTAATTATTGTATCTAATTTTTAAGTAAATAAAGTAAAAAAAAAAAAAAAGTGGAACATATTTTTTAACTTCATGTTTTTATTATATTTGTAACTACATTGTAATTAAATATAGCTATACATAAGGAGTATATCAAAACATTTTTGGGGGTAATTAAAATTAACTTTACGTAGTAGACTATTGCTCCTTTTAATAGGTGAATTTGGAAATGTTATTTAGTACGATGTACTTTCAAAACAATGCTATTTTTAGCCACATTTCTTAGGTGAAATCCACAAAATTTAGGAAATAATAAAAGAATTGGTTGTTCGAGTAATATCGTGTTTTATTTTTTATTTATAATAAAAATTGTTTACATAAAATATATAAATTATTGTAACATTCAATTTTCTCAAAATTACACTTATATGCAAGTGATTCAAGATTTATCAATTTTTTAGTAGCATCTATTTTTTTTATTTTAAAACAAAGCATCTTAGAAATATAACCTTTTGTCTTCCAATTTTCTATCATTAAGTATATTTGATTAATAATTAGTATAATATCATGAATATCACCAAACTCTGGTAAACCGTAGATTGTTCCCAAATATATAAATAAGCCTTTTCTATATTCATACCCAAATTTCAAATATTTGCAAAAATCGATTTTTAGCAAAGGTATTTCTTCTTGGACAATAATATGCTTGTATTGATAAGAGTCTGTTTTGGTTTCATTGTCGATATGAAATTCTAATTTTGTTCTAAATTCGTTGCTATTGAAAACGTTATAAAGTCGAAGTTGGTGTGATACGGCCAGAGTTTTACAAATGTTAATAAATTTTTTTTTACATTGCTTATTCTTTTAAAAGGTAAATGAGCTCCTTCGAATCGCATGCTCCATAAATGTATCAATGGCCCTAACTATTCAATTGAACTGGCATAGTGAATCATAAAATGATGTTGTGGCTTCAATGTGTATTGGGGGTATAATTGCTTAAATAAAACGTGATGCTTTTCTACTGAATGCTTTATTTTTAGAACCATGTCTTTGGAAAATTTAGTTGCACAAATTAGTCGCCAAATCTCTAGTAAATATATAATCAATTGGCAGTGTCGTTTTACTAATGGAATGGATGATACGAAAATATCCCGCAAAATTATGGGAATATGTGTTAAGAGAGTCCACATTTGAGCAGCTTTCTGGCCTACATTACAATTTTGAATATCGATAACTACATCGGAAGGTCTATTTGAGCGATTCAAATATCCAAAATACAAAATACGAAGTTTCAGTATTTTACGTTTTAAGTCTAATATCGATATAAGTTTCTGATCATTAACAATGAAATTAAAAAACAATGCAGCTTCGTATGGTCCCACACCCTCTAATTGGTCGTGCATTATGTCCACAACTGGAGAATCAAGAATATGAAAATAATTTAAATTGTTTAAAATACAAAGTCCTTTAACACCAACAAAATTATTTCTTACTTCTAATTTCTTTTTCAATATGCAATAAATGCAAATCATAATTTTGCTTTGTGCGCATTTCAATTTTTTCTTCTTTAAAAATAGATTGAATTTTTTCTTTTTCAATCAAACACATGCGACAAAAATATGTTGCCGAGAAGGACTCTACGAAATTATGAACGGCATTCATTCCTAGGTTATCGCCGCACACAGAGACTAAGCCTGCCTTAATAGTAGTCTGGTTATCTAAAAAATCAACCTTTAAACCAGTGGTTTCTAAAACTTTAATTTCTTCTACAAATCTAGCCAAAATCGAATTTAATCCAACAGGTTCTATATCTTCCGAATAGCACAGCGCCAACAAATGCACATTGTTCAATTCACTGTATAAGTCTGAACGGAAAAATTTCTGATCTGAAAGTAAAATGCACCAATTTTGTGAATAGTAGTTATTTTCCCGATTAGATTGACTACTTCAAACTCATCAAAATATAGTTGAATTTGAATGGCGTGTGGAGAAGAGAGAAAAAGCTCATTTGTGCATATAGGAATTGGCCATTATTTATATTTTCAATAATATTATTAGCCTTAACCGGTGAACTATTCTTTACAAATTTTTGGATATTTTTATTTTTTAAAAGAAATTTCTGTTATGCTTATGTAACTAAACGTTGTACAAATCTAGTATTCAAATCTACCTGTATTGGTTGTGGAACTACAATAAACGCTTTTTTCTTTGCTTATAACCAGACCTAGCATCATTAATAATATCTATAATTGACCGGTGTAATATATATATAATCAAGAAATAATCAAAGAAATAATCAAATCGGTATTTGGTTCTAATCTTGGCAGTGATGGTTTGGTTTAATGGCGCAACCTTTGTTTTGACAGTAATTATTGATAGTTCTTTGTTCATCTTGCTGTATATCACGGCGGCATATTCTTGATTAGAGGCGTCACAGAAACCATGAAACCATGTTCTCTAACTGTTGCAATTCTAGTTTGTAGTTTAGCCATCCTTATGTCCTTAATTCAAATTTAAAATTTTTGCCTGGATCACTACTGGTGCTAATTACACTAGCAGATCGAGGAGTTTCTAAATAGAAACGTATCTGTTGTGGAGTTCCAGAGCATAGCTAAAGTGTTTTGACTGAAAGTTTTTCTTAATTGGTTTTTCATTGCTTGCACATTTTCCGAGATTAAATCTCCCACTGGAAAGGAGGTATAATAATTTCTTTTGCGCAATCATTGCCTCTGTTTTTTCTATTGGCTCCAGATCTACATGAAAATCTGTTTGCACAACCTTTGAACCAATTGGTTATATTAAAGCTTCATCTGTGGCTAATTGTTTTAATGTTTTCGAAACCAAATAAGTTGCAGATGCTCTACGGTACAGTGATTGTTTTTAATTTATAATTTTTCATTGGTTTATTTGGATCTGATCTCCAAAGTGTTTGATCTTTCCTGGCCGATTACATAACGATGCTACTTCCATCACATCCATATTGTGGTCAGGTTGTTTTGTAAAGTAGGACCGACGCACATAATTTTGTTTAGGGATGTGCATGTTGTTGTTTAGCAGCATGCATCTAAAACGACTCTCAATTTGGTTGTTGTCTCCTTTCATTACAGATTGATATAGTAAACATGAGAAGCATCTGCTATTGAATCATCTTGTATCAGTTCCATGTGGTTAAGCTGAATATACTGGTTCATGAACTTATGACATTCACTCTTCAAGTGTCCGTCTTTCTTGAATCATTTTTCCATTTGTGGAAATATTCCTGTAGCTATCTAGATGCTGCTTTTACTTCAGACTCTCCCATTGTCACTTCTCTCAGTTTGTCGTTGTTTGCGGTATCCAAACTTCGTTCATTCTTTGGCCTCTTGTGGGTCTGCGCATAGTGTTTTTTACATTCTTCTTCTTCCATAGTTAGGTTTCATTTCGGTGTAGTCGGTGTAGTGAGCTATACATTTATGATGCGGATGTTTTTTATCCTTCACAGTATTAATTCGTAGATGTCAGCCCCTATTAAAAGATCAGTAGGTCAGGGAGCGACGATTGTAGGATCGGCTAGGATTTCTTTCATTTTATAGTTTAGAGACTAAACCGCAAATATGTTTTAATTTAGAAGCGGTTTTGTAATAATTGTTAAGACTAGAGCATTAGCTTGTATCTTACAGATTGATGAAAATTTGAGGGACTGATGTTTATCATTACCTGTTGGTGCGGTCGTTCCTTTGTTGCTGAAGTTCCGGAAACTTCAATTAAAACCCTTCCCTTGGTAAGCCGAGTTGTTGTGCTGCTTCTTCATTGACAAAGATGGCCTGTGATCCTTGATCTATTAGTATATTATTTTGTACCTTTACTAAAGCGTTGCTAAGAGCACTGGGGCACAATCATTTTCGAATGTTAATTTGCTCAGCTTTTTATAACTGTTCTACTGTTCTGGTGGTCTTACGTGCAGCAAAGTATGGTGGTTGCCAATGCCGGTAGAACAATTGGGTTTATAGCTGCACTTTGGTGTCGTATGGCTTTTACCTGGGCAATTTCTACATACCAATTGTGCAACATAACCGTTAGATTTCTTTCGGAAGTGTTCCTATTTTTAAAGTGTTTGGATACTTCGGTTGTATGGTATTGTTGACATTATACCAAATACAAATTGGTTGTGTTGTAGGTACGAAAGTATGTATTTACTTGTTGCTACCGATGGGTTCAGGGATTGAAAAGGTCTTTCGAGAAATTTGAAAAATTGGCTTTTTTATTGGAATTCTCCTCGGTTTTCTAGAGAACTTTCATATAGATATCGTGATTCATTTTAATTTTTTTTTAACAAAGTTAAGATGGTAAAGATGGTTCCTCATTGCGTATATTGACATTCGGTTGTTGTATCGTCGTCCTTTTGATCGCATCAGAGGTTCCCTTGTTGCTTATTGGCTAACTTAATAAAGTGTTTAGTAGATTGTAGACACAGGGCATATTTTATTATTGAAGCGATTTTGCAAGATCTCCGTTAGTAATGGCTTACTTACTTTGTAATTCGTTCATTTTGTGAGTGTTCGTAAGCTGATTGTTGTTATGAACTAGCTGTTTGAAAGTGTCGGCGAAACAAACCCATTTCGTGTAATATCCATGAAAATATAGGAGTTCTACTCGTGGTATCTGAACTTCAAAAGGCTACACTTTGCATTGTTCTTCTTCCAATAATGTCGTTAGTGATAATAAGATTCTGTTGCATTCGTTGTTTAAGTTTTCTTACTGTTGTTCTTCGAAGTATTTCAAGTTAACTACCTGTTCTTCGGAAGTTTCCATGCATATTATTTCATGCAGCTCCATGATCTGCATCCTCTCCATATAAGTAAGTTTTGTAAGTAAGGCAGTAACGCTGGTCTGGATCTGTTGTTGCTTGCCAGTATGTCTTCAGCTGTACGGATTTCTTCTTAATTTAATTGAGATTTACCATATAATTTAGATGAGAGTATTTAATACAATTTTATCTTATTTAGTTTTTCGGATTGTAAAGTTCTTATAACTGTTAAACAAAAAACAAATTAATTATTTTATTTTTATTTTCACAATAATGCTCTAGACAAAAAAATCTAAGATGTTAAAGCCATTATTTCGGAATAAATAAGCCAAAATGCTTAACCACAAAAAATTGTTGTTGTTGTTTGTTATTTTATTGTCTCCTTAGATAAATATTATGTCTTCTTAACAGAATTAAAATAATAGTTTTGTGTTATTATTTTTTGTTGGTTACATACCATTGTCGTTTGTACATAGTCGTCTTCTGTATGCTGTGTTAACTTTTATATTTTCTCCAAAACTAAAATAAAATTTAATTATTTATATTTTTGTAATGAAAAATAAAAATTTATTATTTATTATACGAATTGAAACACTTAGTTACTCGTATAAAGTATGAACGAGTACAAAGGGGAGCTTATCCTGTTGTGTGTCTTTAGAAACACAATCTGACCACAACATTTAAATGAAGTTGTTTTTATACAAAAATAAATTAAGGATTTTCGTTTGTATTAGAATTTTATTTTAATTAAGTTTTAATTCATTTCGTATTATTAATTTACGTTTTTTAATATACCAACTGGCAATGCTTTTGTCACTTAGGCTGTCTCGTTTTACGTTCGGAGGATGTTGCCTGAACACTTTATATACAGTCTGATATATAACCCAAATGTTTATTTGACAACAACAACAATGCTTGACAAAATAAAAATGTATTCTTTGATTTGATTAAAAGTCAAAATCAATCACAACCACCTGAATTAATTTAATCCGAATTCTAAAATTTTAAATAGACTTCTGAAGTTAATGTCGGCCAAGTTTATTTGACAACAACAACAATGTTTGACCAAATCAAAATTTATACTCCGATATAATTAAAAGTCAAAATCAATCACAACCACTTGAATTAATTTAATCCGAATTCTAAAATTATAAATAGACTCCTGGTCCTCATTAAGAATATTATAAGTTAATGTCGGCCATGTTTATTTGACAACAACAACAATGTTTGACCAAATCAAAATTTATACTTTGATTTAAATAAAAGTCAATATCAATAACAACCACTTGAATTAATTTAATCCGAAATCTAAAATTATAAATAGACTCCTGCTCCACACTAAGAATATTATAAGTTAATGTCGGCCATGTTTATTTGACAACAACAACATTGTTTGAGCAAACAAAATTTATACTCTGATATAATTAAAAGTCAAAACCAATCACAACCACTTGAATTAATTTAATCCGAATTCTAAAATTATAATTAGACTTCTGGTCCGCATTTAGAATATTATAAGTTAATGTCGGCCAAGTTTATTTGACAACAACAACAATGTGTGAGCAAAAAAAAATTATACTTTGATTTAAATAAAAGTCAATATCAATCACAACCACTTGAATTAATTCAATCCGTAATCTAAAATTATAAATAGACTCCTGGTCCTCATTAAGAATATTATAAGTTAATGTCGGCCATGTTTATTTGACAACAACAACATTGTTTGAGCAAACAAAATTTATACTCTGATATAATTAAAAGTCAAAACCAATCACAACCACTTGAATTAATTTAATCCGAATTCTAAAATTATAATTAGACTTCTGGTCCTCATTTAGAATATTATAAGTTAATGTCGGCCATGTTTATTTGACAACAACAACAATGTTTGAGCAAACAAAATTTATACTTTGATTTAAATAAAAGTCAATATCAATCACAACCACTTGAATTAATTTAATCCGAATTCTAAAATTATAATTAGACTTCTGGTCCGCATTTAGAATATTATAAGTTAATGTCGGCCATGTTTATTTGACAACAACAACAATGTTTGACCAAATCAAAATTTATACTTTGATTTAAATAAAAGTCAATATCAATCACAACCACTTGAATTAATTTAACCGAATTCTAAAATTATAATTAGACTTCTGGTCCTCATTTAGAATATTATAAGTTAATGTCGGCCATGTTTATTTGACAACAACAACAATGTTTGAGCAAACAAAATTTATACTTTGATTTAAATAAAAGTCAATATCAATCACAACCACTTGAATTAATTTAATCCGAATTCTAAAATTATAATTAGACTTCTGGTCCGCATTTAGAATATTATAAGTTAATGTCGGCCAAGTTTATTTGACAACAACAACAATGTTTGAGCAAACAAAATTTATACTTTGATTTAAATAAAAGTCAATATCAATAACAACCACTTGAATTAATTTAATCCGAAATCTAAAATTATAAATAGACTCCTGCTCCACACTAAGAATATTATAAGTTAATGTCGGCCATGTTTATTTGACAACAACAACATTGTTTGAGCAAACAAAATTTATACTCTGATATAATTAAAAGTCAAAATCAATCACAACCACTTGAATTAATTTAATCCGAATTCTAAAATTATAATTAGACTTCTGGTCCGCATTTAGAATATTATAAGTTAATGTCGGCCATGTTTATTTGACAACAACAACAATGTTTGACCAATTCAAAATTTATACTCTGATACAATTAAAAGTCAAAATCAATCACAACCACTTGAATTAATTTAATCCGAATTCTAAAATTATAATTAGACTTCTGGTCCGCATTTAGAATATTATAAGTTAATGTCGGCCAAGTTTATTTGACAACAACAACAATGTGTGAGCAAAAAAAAATTATACTTTGATTTAAATAAAAGTCAATATCAATCACAACCACTTGAATTAATTCAATCCGTAATCTAAAATTATAAATAGACTCCTGGTCCTCATTAAGAATATTATAAGTTAATGTCGGCCATGTTTATTTGACAACAACAACAATGTTTGACCAATTCAAAATTTATACTTTGATTTAAATAAAAGTCAATATCAATCACAACCACTTGAATTAATTTAACCGAATTCTAAAATTATAATTAGACTTCTGGTCCTCATTTAGAATATTATAAGTTAATGTCGGCCATGTTTATTTGACAACAACAACAATGTTTGAGCAAACAAAATTTATACTTT
Organism: Nephrotoma guestfalica; assembly: GCA_963691935.1. NCBI lineage: Eukaryota > Metazoa > Arthropoda > Insecta > Diptera > Tipulidae > Nephrotoma > Nephrotoma guestfalica. Next base: position 195,377,895 of record OY829913.1, on the reverse strand, counting down.
GATTTAAATAAAAGTCAATATCAATCACAACCACTTGAATTAATTTAATCAGAAATCTAAAATTATAAATAGTCTTCTGGTCCTCATGTAGAAGTTTATTTGATAACCACATCATATTGTTATGTGGAACTTGAATATTCAATAACTTGAATCACCAAAGTTGATTTCGCAAAAATAATACGAAATTTATTTCGATTTATTTGTAGCTACATATTTAATTATCGACAACATGTGGATACCAATAATAGATCAACAGAAAAATTTTTATGGAAGGTTTGGAGGTCAGATCATCGGTGGGATTGCTCCATGTTTCTGAGTATGCCATCACATTGTTATGCATTAACCAGATAAAGTTAAGTATCTGTAATATTAATGTTAAACCGGTGGTGGTTTTTACAAAATAGGGTAACACTAAAATTTGGGTTGGGGATGTTAGGGGCAATAACAAGTCATCGTAGGAATTGCTTGCTGATCCTCTGAATGCGACCACATTGTCTTGCATTTAGTAGGTAAAATGAAGTGGTCATCATTTTAATGCTACCTTCCCCCTCATTAACTGATGGTGGATTTTACACAATAAGATCACACTAAAATTTGTGTAGAGGATGTTTGGATGCCTATAGCAGGTCATCGTAGAGATTGCTCCTTGATTCTGAGTATTCTATCAGTTTCTTTGCATTTGACAGGCCAAATTTAGTCTCTCAAATATCAATTCTACCCTCAATGAACCGTGTGTAGTGGATGTTTAAATATCATTAACAAGTCATCGTAGAGATTGCTCCCATACCAGTATGCCATCACCTTGTGGCGCATTTGATATATAAAATGTAGTGACCAACATGTTAATATTGCTCTCAATAAAGCAGTAGTAGATTTTAGTAAATAGGACTTCATTAAAATTTGAGTAGTGGATGTTCGGAAGCCAATAACAGGTCATCGCCATAAATGCTTAATAATGTGATGGCCTACTCAGAATCAGAATACATCACAATCAATATCTACGTTGACCTGCTATTGACCTCCAAACATTTTTTACACAAATTTTATATAGCCCAATTTTATATAATCCATCTCTGGTTTATTAAGGGTAGCAATGGTATGAAGACCACTTCATTTTACTTACTAAATACATAGTAATGTGATGACATAGTCAGAAGCAGGTTGCAATCCTTACGACAACCTGTTATTGGCCTTTCAACATCTTCTACACAAATTTTAGTGTAGTTCTGTTATGTGAAATCTATAAAAGGTTTAAGCGTTATTATGATTATTTTTTGAACTTTGTACCATAATAATTATATGCATGTTAATAATACAAACAATATTACAATTAGGCTGGTATTCGTAACACGTAACAACGTTCTGCAACAAAAATTTCCTAAATTTACAACGCCGAATTTTCTTACTGTATTTTACTAAAATTGTAATCCTTACAGTGAAAATGTGTATTCTGTGGTGAAGTTTTTTGTCAGAATCTACACACTAGTCCAAATATTTATTTTCAAAGTGTCAACATGTTAGTTAAAAAGTAATGGGAGGTAAGGGCAACTAATCGTATGGTCAGGTAACCAAGTACATTAACGATGTACTACGAATGATTTTTGTTTTTGTTTAAATTTTCAATTCCAAAAATGTGTGAAATTAAATAAAATATATTTTCTACTCTGTATTACGTTCTATACCACTTGTTCATAATTAGAAAGGACCAAACAATCCTTAAAAATTTTCGGTTCGTTCTGCAGTAATTTTACATTTTCCTTTTTTAACTCGTTGTATGACACAAAAATAGTACTAAAGAGAACGCAAGAGCCGACACCAAAATCTAATAAAGTAGAAAAACGAACTTTTTGTGTTGAGCTTTATAATACCACCGACCAAAAGTCTTTCCTTATATTTAAACGCTCTACATATAAATTAGTATCTAAACTCAGTACCTATAACGAAAATTTGCCATTACCATCATCATCCTATATGGAGAGACAGCTACTCTTCTAAGCCAAAAAAAAAAAAATTAAAAAAAACTTGAAACAGATTAATTAATATTTTATGTCAGTTCTCTCGTGGTTGACAAAGGTTACCAACACGCAAAAAATACATATAAATAAAAAAAAATCGTAAAACAAAGAAGAGGTGAAAAATGTTGGAAAAACTTTTTTTTTGTATTCCAAGTTTCGGTTCGGATTAAAAAAATAAGCTTTAAAATGTTTACCGAAACAACGACGAAAAAAAGCATAAAAAATTGTCTATCTTGTGATTTTTATTTTTCCATTTTAATTGGAAAGGATGAAATGAATTTTTTTATGGTCATTAACATATTTCCTACCATTTCTGTGTGTGTGTGTGTGTGTCGGTGTATGTTTGATATCAAGGAGTTTTTTTGTATTACTATTCTATACAAATTTATGTTTTAATTTTATGCTTTATAGGAATGGCTTACAGGCACAGAATGTATAAAATTTAAATATTTTTTATATTCGAAATTAAAATTTATTTCAAAATTGTTTTGGTTAGGTTTTTGCCAATATAAAAATAAAAACCAATACGTAATTGAAAAATTCTTATATTTACTTGCTCCTATTTATGGTACGTACCCAGGCAGAAAGTACCGAATTTGTTTTTTGAAATGTATCCAAAAATTTTAACTTTAAAATATTAAATATATATTGGTATTTATTGTGCCACTCTCCGGTTAAATTGTTAACTTTAAATTATATTCTGGTGAAAATAAATATTTGTTTTATTTCTAGAGAAATTATTGATCCTAAGTGGTAGTAATTTTGCTATTTAGCTATAAAATGCTGCTGAACCCAAAATTATTTAATTCTATTACTGTATACGTTAGTTGGTGCCAAAAAATATCCAATATTTTTATATTGAACTTGAAATATTATTTATGTGTGTTGTATATATGTACAATTTGTTAGATGGATGATTCAGATACACTGGGCTAGGGTATTTTGTAATTTATGACTTTTGTTCTGTGAAGTTTTCTAAAGGATTTGCCTGTGTACGAAGAAATCAAATTAAAAAAGTTAAATTTTTTTAACATTTATAGTTGCTCCATATCATTATAATTTATTGTTCTTCATTCAAAGTTTTAATGATCTTTGTTTGATTTTTGTTGTTTGGACCTATCGAATTTTTTTGTTGATATCAAAAATTGAAAAACGACAATAAAAATATAAAATGTTTTTCAGGATTTAAAAATAACAATAATATTGTATTAGTCTTAGCGATAGATTAAGAAATATATATTGGTCTGTTGATGAAATTTATTGGGTGCCATTGTAAACGTATATCAAATTTCTAAAAATATTTAAATGTCATTTTTATAAACACTGACATAAGCTTTAGAAGCTCTAAGTAATTTTTTTCAATCAACATGAAGATTTATGTTCGAAAATTTTTTAACGCAGATTCAGCAATGATTTTTGCTCGTCCACTATTAAAACATGATATATATGTCTTTTCAAAGCGACGTAACTTTTTTGGCCCTGACCTATCGTTATCGATTATATTTGTACGATTGTCATCAAAAACAACAATAAATAAAGTTATGTTAAAAGGTATCAGACCGAAACTCTAAAAATTTCCACTGTGGGTTAATATAAAATCCAATGAATCTAAACGAATGTGAAGAAAATGCTAATATTTTGCTAGTTTCATTAATTGTGATTGTGTTAGTGATATTACCTGAGTAAGACGGAACATTATCGAAGATTAGAGTTTTCTTGGATGTATTTATTAAATCCTATTAAAATTAATTGAATAATAATAATTAAATTTTTGGTTTGATTCAAAGATATATGTATTTAAAATTCTCCTGATGCTCATATTTAGGCATCAACAAAAAATATTGTTCAAAATTCTAACCAACCAAGTTATCCAATATAGTAGATAAAACAATCATTTAAGAATCCTCGAAAAAGAGGTATCCCTAGAGATCTTAACAAAAAACCTCAGATATATAAGGTGTAAGGTAGAACCCATGTCAGTTAGGTAGAATAATCAGAAGCTCCCATCCAGGGGTGGAAACAATTCATCTCAGGTAGATGAGGTGTTAGTTGGGAACCATATCAGTTATAAAAAAATATCAGGAGCCTCCCATCCAGGGGTGGGAACAGTCGAGAGGATTTTGTATTATGACCAAATATAACAAAAATTGTTAAACCACATAAGATATCCCTAGAGATCTTAACACAACCTCAGATATATGGGGTGTTGGTTGGAGGCCTTGCCAGTTAAAAAATATATTTAGTTGCTCCCCATCCAGGGGAGGGGACATTTAATAAAAGTTTCTATTATGACCAAATATAATAAAAATGATTAGGCCAACTGAGATATCCTTAGAAATCTTAATACAACCACATTTATATGAACTGTTAGTAGGGGACCATAGGTATTATAAAAAATATTCAGGAGCTCCCCATTTAGGGGTGGGAACAGTTTATATGTTTTTGTATTATGACCAAATATAATAAAAATTGATAGGCCAACTGAGATACCCCAGAGATGTTAATACAACCTCAGGTGTATGGGGTGTTAGTTGGAGACCATGTCAGTATATTCAGTTGCTCCCCATTCAGTGAAGGGGAAATTTAATAAAAGTTTGTATTATGACCAAATATAATAAAACTTATTAGGCCAACTGAGATATCCTTAGAGATCTTAACACAACCATAGTTATCACGACCATGGTTATTAGAAGAAATATTCAGGAGCTCCCCATCCAGGGGTGGAAACAATTCATATAATTTAGTATTATGACCAAATATAATAAAAATTGATAGGCAAACTGAGATGACCCCAGAAATCTTAACACAACCTCAGGTATATGGGGTGTTAGTTGGGAATCATATCAGTTATAAAAAAATTATCAGGAGCCTCCCATCCAGGGTTGGGAACAGTTTAGAGGATTTTGTATTATGACCAAATATAATAAAAATTGTTAAACCACATGAGATATCCCTAGAGATCTTAACACAACCTCAGATATATGGGGTGTTAGTTGAAGGCCTTGTCAGTTAAAAAATATATTTAGTTGTTCCCTGTTAAAAATTTAAAATGTAATAAATGTCTTAATATGATTAACGAGGAAAATTTTCGAAAATGGCTTGTTCTAACCCCCGGCAAGGCTCTTTTTTCTCAAGAGTTGGTACTCGGTAGATTGCTTGGTTAATATAATACCTAACCATTTAGGTCGCTATCGTATCAGATTGTTGTGGATATTTGAAAAAATTTAAAATGTAATTTTAATGTAATCGTTTTTTGAAAATGAGGCAACTATTTTTTCCTACCATGACCGGCCAGGATAGGAGGTTATAAACTTTTCTTTAGTTTCAATTTTGCAATGCCAGTTTGTTTGCGAAATAGGTTTATCGTGTCAATGTCAAAAAATTGATAAAATCTTCGAAAATAATTACACATTTAATAATGAGCAAAAAATATTTAGCAACGTTCTGTCAAACCTAATAAAACAGATTAAACAAATGCAAATTGCCACATGTACAACCCAATAGTTATAATTAATTTAGAGTAGATCTGTAATTAAATAAAACTACCAAACAATAATTTAATATCACTTAGCGTGTAATTTTAAGTTAAAAATTTGATGAGGCATAATATAACGTTATTAACTTAATAAAATGCAATGTAGGAAAGATTAAGCAAATGGCCATCATACACAAATTAACCTAAGAGTCTAGGAAAACAAGCAAATACTTTAGGTTCTGGAAATATAGTGAAGGGAAGCGGCCACGTGGCTTTAAATACAAACAATTTACAATTATAACATTTATTAGAAGTTTAATAGGAATTAAAAGATTTATTAAAATGTTGCCAGATACTTCATTTTCGTATTTAATAAAATTAAAGAAAGAAGTATGATATTCACTTATAGTACATATACAATTTTTAGGATTTAGGATAAACTTCACGTATTTGTACAGAACCGTGAAGTTTGTCCTAAACGAATCTTATTTTTTTAGGAATTATTTAGGACAAACTTCACGCGAATCTAAAATAATCATTAAACATTGTGCTAGTGAATGAAAATCGAAAAAATGAGCGACAAGAAATATTTTTCTGATGAAGAGACAAGGGTTTTAATAGATATCTGGGAGGAACGACGGATTTTGAACATGTTTTGGAAATGCAAAAGACATAACCTAATTTTCGGAAAATTATCGGAAGAATGAAAATTATACAATTAGGTACAACCGGCAAGAGAAATAAAAAATAAAATAAATAATTTAAAACAGGAGTACACTAAAAAGAAACCGAAATCAAGTAATGTATATTTCTGCGTCTATAACAACTTGTATTTTTAGTTTTCCTAAATAATATATATATTGCCTATTGTCGGAAATGGGGTACCCAAATGGAAGTTTTTCCAAAAACTACATTTTATATTAGGATCTGCAGATAAATACGACTCCAATCTATGGGAAGACGAGTAAGAATAAACATACTAAATTGTTTATTTGAAAACATATATTTTTGTATGGTTTTTATTTTAGAAGTGAATTCCAATCATACGGGTTGGATGAGTCCAACGACATGAGTGAATGTCTAGAGGAAGAAAGTAAACTTCAAGGCACAAGCTTGCTGGAGATTGAACTATTGCATGATGATATAGAATAACCATATGACCCTAAATTACCGAAGGCAAGAAAAAGAAAAGCGGATGACTCGATAGAGAAGCTCATAGCTGTTAGTGAGAAGAATCAAGAAGTTTTAGAAAAGCTACTTTTAATTGAGGAAAATACAGAGCAGCGGGAAGAAAAAGAAAACGTACGAAATGAGAAAGTGGCAGATGCCATGATCAGTTTTTTATCAAAATACAATTATGGTTTATGGAAATAGTTCTGTATATAAATAGTTGTTGTGATGAATATGAATTAAACAACTGTGATGAATTAAAAATTTAATATTATTTATAATTTGAGCAATTAGAGTTATGTATTACATTGTTCGATATACAATGTTGCAGTTAGTTCATTACGCTTCATTTGTCCATCAGTGTTGCTTCAGTCACGGATAACTCTGCGTGGAACCTCGGGAAATGCCAACGCATTTGCTTTGCTTTCACTTGCCAATTTTGGTAAAAAGTGCAATTATATTTTTTTACTCAATTACATAAGTTGTGGATTATCGCTTCGTGTGTTTTAATGAAAAATCTATCATTTTGGATAAAATTTTCATTCGACCTTTAAGACGGCCGAATGCGTTTTCCACCCTCATTATAGCCGAACTCAACCGAAAATTAAAATATTCTTGGACCGGTGTCAGGTGTGTACCAGGATTTCCTGGTACACACCTGACACCGGTCCAAGAATATTTTAATTTTAGGAGGTTCAGGTTTTAGGAGATAATTTTTAAACGGAAAGCACCATCAACTATTATGTGGCGTTTTAGGGTGTCCGCCAGGAAGGTATACTACTTTGTTTTGCCGCCATTTAGGCGAATATTAGTATTGACAGTTCATACTTGACAGTCGTGAAGTAGACACGTGGCAAATTCTTCCACAAGACCTTTTACGCCGCCGTACATATGCCAATAGGATGTTACAGCTCGCCCATGACAACCCCGATTTTCATGAAAAAATCATAATGAGTGACGAGGCACATTTTCATTTAAATGGATATGTGAATAAACAGAATAGTCGGTTCTGGGCAATGGAAAACCCTCACATTATTCATCAGTCACCTTTACATCTATTAAAAGTGACAGTCTGGTGTGCAATTTGGTCAGGAGGAATCATTGGACCTTACTTCTTTGAAAATGAAAACGGCGTAACGGTAACTGTGAATGGGGAGCGATATCGTGATATGATTGAAAACTTTTTAACGCCACAACTGCATACTTTGGGATTGATTAACATGTGGTATCAACAAGACGGTGCCACATCGCATACTGACAGGATTACAATGGAATTACTGCGAGAACTCTTCCCACAACAAGTTATTTAAAAAATGATGATGTTGATTGGCCTCCATGATCGCCTGATTTGACTGCTCCGGACTTCTTTTTGTGGAGATATCTAAAAAGCAAGGCTTATGCAAACAAACCAGAAACGCTTGAGCAACTCAAACAAAATATTCGTGATGAAATTAATGAAATACCGCGTGAAATGTGTGAGAATGTAATGAAAAATGTGCGCAAAAGGGCTCGCGTTTGTGAGGCTAACAGAGGCGGACATTTATCTGATATTGTATTCCATACATAATTTCCGACATTAAATAAAACATTTAACAATATAAGATCCATTCTCTTTCATTTAATCAAAAATCATAAACAAAGAAAGTAGTATACCTTCCCGGCGGACACCCTGTATAACAGGTAAACTAATTTGCGTTGGATATAAATGCTTAATTAGAGGTTCGCAGAATTCGTTTAAAATATGCCCTACACTACTTTTGCCTACATGGTAAAGGCCGGCAACAGTGCCGATATCGCATGTACTTTTTAATATATGTAATGTAATTATGACGCGTTGCTCGACAGAAGTAGATGGTCTCATTATAGTATTTGATCTGCAAAGATCATTGCGCACAATATTACAGATATATTCAAAGGTTTTTTATTCATTCGGTACTTTTTCTGGAAACGGTGATCATCAAGATGGGTTCCTACCATTTCCCAATACCCATCCGGTTTTGGTGGCACCAATTCAGGCAAAACCCATAATTTACCCCTTTTTGATGTTGAAGCATAGAAGTAATCGTAGCATTAATATTAATTTGCAATTCAATGCATTCAATAATCACAAAGCGAAGTTTATGACTATTTTGTTTTTTAATTTGTTTATCCTTCAGCTTTCTTATGTGGATATTATGCAGTTTTAAAAAGTCAGCCGACGATTTCTAGAATATAAATTGTATTCTTAAAAAATGAAAATGTAATTGTAAAATCATATGTAATTAACTTATTACTTAATGAATTCATATTAAAATTGTATTCCACTTCACTTCTATTTGTTTCTTTATTATTTTAATTAGTTAATTATTGCGCCAAAACTTCTTTATTAACATTACTACGCTTTAGCAATCAAAGTTGAATATAAATATGGCTACATCATTTTTAACTTTGACGTATCGATTGTAGCGCTTGTAACGAAATTTGAAATTAGTTTTCAAATTCCGCTAACAGATTGAAAATGCAGAGGCCTCGACGCGATGATTGGTAGCCGGCTAGGCTCAGGGTTTGGCGTGGGAGTTGTCAAGGCTTGCATAATCCTTGCATACTTCGCAAAAAAAAATATTTAACAATTATAAACGGCAACGAACCCTTTATGTTAAACGCTACTCCAAAGTCACCATCTACGTATACCAAACAACTTAATTCTTTATATTAGAAAAAAAAATAATCAAAATGACCAGAGTAAAAAAATATCGAAAGGAGCAGATGCCAAAATTGAACGTCGGTAAAGGCGAGCAACAAAAAAAAAACACAATTGAGGGGAAAAATACCCGTGATAAAAAAAAAAAAATAAAGAAAATATTGGAATTTGAAATGTTTCACTTAATTGAAAAAAAAACTGAGCTAACCGTCCCATTAAGAACTAAAAAAAATCCATGAAACAATACCGATACATAAGAAATGTACGCGATCAAAAAAAATTAAATAAATAATTAAACAAGCTGGTCTCTTTTTTTTGACAATTAATAAAAATAAAGACCACTTGTAAAAAAAAATCAAAAAAAAATTCAAAAGAACGATAACGATTAATTGATAAAAAAACAAATATCCATCTTAATTTGAACTAACGTGAGGTTCCTCCTAGTAGCGGCATATTTGATGACCTCGTTCCTCCACGATAACGTAAAACTGGCACGTTTTGATGCATTGTCCCGATAATCACCATACATATATATATATATATATATATATATATATATATATATATATATATATATATATATATATATATATATATATATATATATATATATATATATATAGGCTGCTTTAACCGGTCTGGCGGCAAATCGTTCCAGTCTCGCAAATCACCGAATAGAAAAAATTTGTATTTTATCACTATTTTATATGTTTTCCCGCGGTACGAGACCAAACAAATTTCAAGTAGACGACACGTACCTGTTGATTGGTACGGAGTCCCGTACCATAACCTTCCTGATGCAAAAAAACCCGTTACTATATTCAGGCAGCGTTTCCAGTGGCTGCTCACGGTCCGCTTTTCTTGTCGCTCGAACTCTCCTTCAACCAGGTATATATATCGGCGTACAGTAATTCAGGCCAAGTTATCCTGCGTGGGTTGAAACTGCTCTCAAAATCCTTTAAGGTCAAAGTGAACTGGACGGATACCACCTGGCCCCTCTCAACCTCTCACCAACCACAAAAAAATCCGCAAAATAGATCGAGCTGTCCAGCTTTATCGAATTACTGGATATATTTTTTTTTTCACTTCTAATTCCTTAAAAACTACCACCTTGTAGTTACAACACTCCGGAATACCGTACTTATAAACCAAAAAAAAACGTTAGTTTTCTTACGTGCGTATTATCGATGCAATTGCATTTATTTTATACAGCACAATTTTGTGTTTGACAAAGACAACTTTATTTATTTTTTTCCAACTAATTTATTACATTTAGAGCAAGGAAGTTCGATATTGTTTCGTGTCTTTCTCTTTTCTCTTTTATATAAATCTATTTCTTTAATTTCCACTATTGGGTTTACGATTGCGTATCCCAGAAAATGTTTTCTTTTATTTTTTTCTTATCAATACAAAATAAACACAAACAATTTTTTTTTTCTCGATTTTTTTTGCTGTCACTTACGCCTCCGATTTTCAATTTTTTTCTCCCTCCTTTCTATCATTTTCGCCCCAATATACTCTAAATCAAACTATACAACAACAACAAGAACGTTATGGTTGAACAAAACCTATCTCACCCAAAAAATGTCCCAAAGGACGGTGTTTCACGCTTCGCTACTGAAATTCCAATAAATAAAAGTATGTGCCAATTAACTATCGTATTTAGGAAAATTAATTATAGTACTAAACTGTACTAAAATTGATAAAGTTATGCTCGTGTTTTACATTTGGTGTGTAAACTTACACTGTTAAACCAAATTATGCTCTAATAGCGTCAAGACATAACATTACTAATTTCCTCTTTATGCAATACAAATATATTTTTGCTTATGTGAATATTAGCGTTAACTATTATTATATTTTATATTATATTATTAAAACTTATTTGTTTGTTAATTATTCTTAAGTACATGTACTCGAAATGATTTGATATGTAATTGGTATGTTCGTCTTTTGTATTGATTTAAAGGAAATAAAATATTTTAAATTTTTAAAATTTTTATTTTAAATTCAAAAGAAATTCTATGTTTATGTAGAAAATTGAGCCGAGGTTCTGATAATGCAGCTGTACCTTATTAATTCTCCATAAATTCTACATTTATTGCCTTGAAAGTTATAAAAATTGTTTGAGAGCCCAGATAAATGAGAGCGATAAAAAGTAGTCAATATTTGACGTTTGTTGGAGCCGTCACTAATGCAGTGGTTTCCTTGCATTGCATTAGTGAAGGTTCCTTAGAACGACAATCATACGTGAGGAAATATTATCTCAATTAGTTACTGACCATCAATACGTCATAAAAATTGGTCTGTAATCTACAGTTAACCGAATTGGAAACAGATGAATTGTTTGAGCGGTGTCGCCACTTAATACTACCTCCCACCGTAAAGCTCTGACTACAAGTTTTACACTTACATTATGGGATGGAATCAATTAATAATCCAACAAATATAAATCACAAATGACGAGGCCTTAGTTATTTGGCATCCTGACAACCATGGATATCATAGTTCGATTAACATTTGTGACACCCAAAAGACCTTGAGTTTATTTATCTATTTATTGAAGGAGGAAACTACAACAGTTTTTTATACAACTATAATAGTTTTTTGATAAATAATTCGATAAAATAAACAACAGATGGACAAAAAATCAAATTTAATATTTTCCAATTTTCCATTTTGATTCTTTGCAATTTTTTCCGAACTTTTTGTTATTTTTCAATATAATACGTAAAATATCACAATGTAAAAAATACAAAAATAAACGAAAATCGAATATCAGAAAAATGATAATAATACATTAAATATCATATTTGTTATGTTGAATCGAATGTGATTTATCACTTAAAAGACAACAAAAGATTCCTTATATGTTGTTATACACTTTTTCATTTCTGTTTTGTTTGAGATAAATTTATGTAATATACGAGGGTGTACATTAAATAGCAGATATAGAAAAGAAGTAATATATTGCAGATCATTATCAGTCGAATAGTGTCAAATGACTGAAAGTTTTATGTCAGTTGAAACATAATTGTAAGATTTATTGGTTTGAATTCCTTCGTGATATTCGGTACTCAACTATATAACTAATTTTATTCTATGGTATGTTAAAGGTGGATATATGTTTTAGATGACAGTGCAGTTAAAAGATATCAAGTTTAGTCAAGCTAAATATTCCTGATGCATATAAATGTTGCGCCAATTCAGTAGGGCACAAAAGGATGCGTTGCTATAATTTCAGTTTCACCCAATCATGTTGTTCGTCAATTATTTGTGAACAACAAATTCCAGTGTCGATTCCACTCGATTTTGATCAATTGACATTTTGAGATTAACTTTTTATTTACTCATAATCCAAATACTCGTTATCCTTGGACTGATCTATAAAAAGTATTGGACCAAAAAATTGAATCTTTTACAAGGTGTTGATTATGTGCAATTTATTATTGATCAGACTCTAGCATCTGGATATAGGAAATAGGGAAAAATATTTTGATATTTTTGGTCCACTGATGAAAGCGATTTGGTTTAAATTTTAAAAACAAAATTAAAATAATTTTTTCTCCTCTATTAAAATTTTAATCAGGATGAATTTGTGACGATAAAATCGAATTTAAAGTGGAAAATTCCAGCCACGCAGTTGTATAATATTCCGGGTCATTCAACTTTACCAAAATAAACACAGTTACGTTGAAAATATGAAAATGGCACCCGGTGACCTCGGAAAATGTACATTGGTTTTCCATAGTGTTTGTATAATATAAGTTAGAGTTTTCATCCGTGAACATAAAAAACTAATTTTATTAATTCAAAATCTTACAATTAAGTTCACAAATATGATAATAAATCTAAACTAACAATTCCAGAAAATATGTTTTTGTAGTAGAAATTATGCTTTCGTAAGCAAAAGTAGGAAAGAAAATTTATAGGACAGATATTTGTTGATTCAACACATAAATACATAAATGTTGAAGCAATTTGTTTAGATGTACGTGTCGGATGCGCGCGCTCCTATAACTAGCTGAATTAGCACAAAGATCCACGTCCCGTGGGTCAATAGTTAAATTTCCTGGATTCTTGGATATCTCTTCTTGCTGGGCTGATCTGTTTATAAATAACGTCCTGCTCTGGTTCCATGCTCTTGTTTTATTGCTGAAAAATATGATGACTAAGCATACGACGGTTATTATGCTTAAATCGACGAAAGCTGCTTCTTTATGCTTGCTGAATGGGTGTTGGACTTTTTCAATATTGTTTAGATACAAATTATGTAAGTATCCAGAGTCGATTTTGATGCTTCCCTCAGTTAATGTTGTTTGTATATAATACCAGTGGCAGTACTTGCAATGTTCTTACTTCTTCGTTCGTGAAAGTTGCACGGTTATGTTTATTGTTCCGTTGTGATACTGTATCAGAAAATTACCCTCCAAACTCTTACTTGCGTTATTACCGATGACATTTCCATCGAAGTTACTCAGAAAAATTGTGTTTTAGTTTAGGGTTTCGATAACTTGATTGCTATTGAATTGGTTATCACATCTAGCATTTAATCCTTTTATTAGTTGAATAATGCTATGGTTTTCATTCAATTCTTTTAGTTTACTCATTTCGCAGATTATTATGTCTTGAAAAAGGTTGCAATCCTTTGTAATTCCTTAAACTTCGTTTTGATTGAGCAAAAGTTGGTTGAACTCCAGGTGTTCATCTGTTTGTTTTGGTTAATGCTTGATCTAATGATTATATGATTGTACTTCTGCTTGCTCGTCTTAGGTATTGCTGTGTCGTAGAGGATTGTAGAGTCTTTAACCGTCATCATTGGTTCTGCATATTCTAATGCTTCTATTTTATTTGAATATGGCAAGGTTTCTATCTCTGTGATCACTCGGTTGATTTCGTCTTTACCCAATAGGTTGTTGTTGATAATTTTGCCTTTTGCTAACTGCGCAGCACGAACTATTTATTTCATCTCTTCTTTGATAAGTATAAGTCGATTAAACAGTATTTGTTCAGCGCGTTCATCCTGCTCCGTATTCAGATGTTCGTCTTATTTGTCGTATTCGCTAAGCATTTGTTGTGATGTGTGGATCAAAACTTTATTGATTTTATATTGCTGGTTGTTATTGTCAATTATTTGATTATGACTTCTCACTATTTGATCCCAGTCCGCAGCATCGGGTGAACCTGCAATCCACTTTTAAGCACTACCAATCCAATCTATTGATCTTTTGTTTTTTGATTTCTGGTCTTTGAGCTCCAAAATTAATTGCGATATTTGTTGCATTTGGCAGATTGAGGTCGGAGTTTACTTCCTTGGCTGATGCTGTTAATTGAGGGGGGTAACCAGATCAATTAATTTTTCGTAATTGTGTTGTAGATTGATGACAAGAACTAATTTGAAATTTCCATTGATTATCCGTCCGTTGCCATGCTTCAGGGTTACTGTTGGGGTATCGTACTCGTACATGTTTAAGGTTGATGTTAGGCCCCACACCCATGATCTAGAAGAAGAAGTTGATTATTGCGTTAGATTTTTAATCTCTCTATTTTAGTCTCCTTCTGAAATTTTGGTTTATTTTTATGTTGGATTTGCTTAATTGCTGTGAATATCGTGTCACCAGGCTCGTACGTTTTTGGATTTGATCTTTTTGTATTTTCCCTCGTGATCTTGGTTTCCTGTGCTTTTTTGATTCTATTGATTATATCTTCATTTAGCTTGCTTTTAAAATCGGTTAAATTTTGACAGTTTAACCTTTGAATCCTTCCGAAAATTATATCGCTGGGCTTTTGTTGGATGACCGAGTGTATAGAACTATTATACCGGTCTACCGTGATGTTAATTAATCCTTTAGCTGTCAATTCTTTATATTCATTCTGTAGACATCTAAAAATTTCGATCACCGTAGATTGGACCCTTTCAACAATTCCGTTGGCTTCGCCCCTCTGTGTTGGTGTTAAGTACACTTTGACTTTCAAGGTTTTCAGGTAGTCAGGGATTACTGGACTTATGAAACTCCTCTCATTATCCATTACCAGTATTTTCGGAACGGTAAAACAGTGCAACGCTTTAATTAATTTGTCGCGTACGTGTGGGATTGATTTAGATTTTATCCGGAAAAATTTCGCAAATTTCGATAATTTATCCACACACGAAATAAATTTATCGTTCTTGGTTTCTTAATAGGTTTGCCTCATTTAACCCTGGAAGGCTTATATAGTGTCGGTGGTATGATGGGTGCGGTTCCTCATGGACATACATATCTTGCCCTTTTTGAAATATGATGTGGTTTTTAAATGCGTTGATTGGAGCATCACAATATTTTATCAGCATCAGCAACTTTATTAGTGCTTCCTGGTTTGTACACAAGCTCGAAGTTGTACTCTTCCAAGGGCGCCTTCCACCTCTTTAATTTGGCGTTGTTATTTCTGTTGCTGAGCGCGAACATGAGTGGTTGATGGTCCGTGAGGATTGTATTTTTTTACGCACCGTATAAATAGTTCCTTAAGTTATCCATGGCCCAAATTATCGCCAACATCTCTTTTTCGTGGACCACGTAGTTCTCTTCGGTTTTGTTCAGAGACCTCGAAACATAGGTAATCGGCCTGTCTTTGCCTATATCCACCTGTGATAATACGGCTCGTATTGCTGAAACACCGGTTGTCAAATTGAGTGATGGTTTGTTGAAATCAGGAAATGTTAATATTTCCGACGATAAAAGTATAGTTCTTTAGTTTGTTGAAATGTCCGAATGTGGTTTTGGTCCAGACTTATTTTTATTTTCTTTGACTGATTAGCCTTAAATTGGGCATTTTTGCCTCTTGTATGGTTTGTCAGTGGTTTGACTATTTTAGCGAAGTCCTTCACGAAACATCTGTAGTATGATGCCAATCCAAGAAATGATTTTAAGTCTTTCCGATTCACTGTGATTTTAAGATGGCGAACAGCAGCGACTTTCTTTTTGTCGGCCTTAATGCCCTGGTTAGTGATGATATAACTTAGGAATTCAGTTGCTGTCTTTAAGAATTCAGTTTTATCCAAATTGATCCGTAGGTATGGACTTTTTTTCTAGTTTGCTGAATATCTTCTCGATGTTGTTTAGATGTTCTTCCTCCATCCCCCCCCCCCAACCCCCCAAAAATTAATGACATCATCGATGTACACGTAGAAAACTTTGCCAATGTACTCCTTTAAAACGTCATCAATCATCCTTTGGAAGATGGCTGGTGCATTCTTAAGCCCAAAAGGAAGTCTCAAGAATTCGTATTTCCCGTTCATTGTAGAAAATGAGGTCATAGGTATATCCGATACTTTCATTTTGATCTGATGGAAACCAGATGTGAGGTCTATTGTGGTGAAGAACCTAGAGTTTCCTAGGTTCGCGATGGTGTTAGATATATCTGGAATGGGATATGTATCTGCTATTATGACAGCGTTTAAACGTTTGTAATCAATAACCTTCATGTATTTTTGTGTATTGGAAGCATCTAGTTTTTTCTTCACTACCCAGATGGGTGAGTTATATGGTCTCTTGGAAGGTCGTATGATCCCATCCTTTAATGGGATGGGATGGGTAAATATAGACATACCAACAACAAAGCTAAGTCAATCAATATCACTCGTTTTACCAACGATCAAAGGTCAACAAGTATATCTAAAATCACACCAAATCATATGCAACTACTGTTAACAATTTTATCATACTTGGGACTTTTCCATAATAAACACGGAGATACACAAGCAAATATATCAACCACCACCGTATATATCTCTAGAATGTGTTTGTACCGCGAGTGTAAGAGCCACAGTATTAGTTATACTTACAAGCGGTAAGTAATAAAATAATAGGCAAGGACAACGCCACGTTGTGTTTGTCCGAAAATCAACAGAATATCGAAGAAATAAAACAGTTACTCTCAAATACACTAGGTGATAAACAAGAGTTATTTTTTCAAATCGCTATTATCGGCGACGAAACGAAATGAAAACACTGTGCACGCCTATTTTAATAAAATAAGAGAAAATGCTACTCATAATTATGCCTGGATGACAATAAAATCCGTTAGAGATGAGGATGCCTTGGCCTCAGGAAGCCTTAGTTCGGTTACGCACAGGTGGCAAAACCAAAGGCCGTTAAGGAAGCTTACGCTTTTCTCTGTAAGTTCAACTCTAACGAGAATATATCAGAAAACTCTCGCAAGAGTCATCAAGTTGCCACACAAAGCAAAGCATCCATCCATTCCAAAGAGCAGAGGAAATGGAACAAACAAAAATTTCAAAAAACGAAATCCAGTTAAAGAACAACCGAACCCCTTAGATACAGTTCTTTGAGAAAAAGGAGAACGTTTAGCAAAGAACTGGTCAATAACCATGAGGTTCATCCGAACTATGATGATGATGAAACCGAAAACTTAAATTAAGCTTTTGGGAAAAAAAAAGATAAAAAGTGTAAAATTAATATTTTAGGCCAAAATATTCCAGAACAAACTTATGACGATCTAGAATTCCACAAATTCTTTGACCGAATTCTAGGATCGCAATCCGTGGTAAAATTAAATGCCAAAATTGACTATAAAAATAGTAATATACTGCTAAATTACTTCAAATTCAAGTTGCACCGTTATTATCCAACTGTAAATATGTACAATCATATTGTTACCTCTGAAACAACTAGTGAAGGTGAATGGTACATTCCAGATTACGAAAAATTAAATGAGGACACACAACCATGTTCTTATAAAGCTTATAAAGGTAGAACAACCGTGAGTATCCTCACAATCGAACCAGGAGCACCAAAGAAATTGTTAAAGTTTAAGTTGAAGATTAACAACTTTGAAACTGTCACACCCATTCCCATGATATTTAAAACATATTAAGAATAGGGCATTGACAAGATCCACAGGCATTAATCTGTACTGTTGAAGGAAAACGAAAAGTAAAAACAGTGATCAGACACAAAATCAATATCCGAGATGAAACGCCAGCATATACGTACTAAAACTTATCGACACATCGTTTTAAAGGTGTCGTGGAAGAACAAAAACGGGACATGTTAAACAGACGCGTCATTCGAAATTCAAACAGTCCATACTCCGCACCCATTTGAGTGGATCCAAAGAAGATATAGATGCCTCAGGAATACGGAAATTTGTAGTGGTGATCGATTACCGCAAATTAAAGGAAAATGGTAGAAGTAGGACAAATAGAAGAAATTTTAGATAATTTGGACAAATCATCGTATTTTATAACATTTGACCTAACATCTAGTTTCCATCAGATACCGGTGGAGGAGAAGCCACAAGCGAAAACGGAATTTTTAATAAGTGAAGGACATTTTGAGTTCTGTATAATGCCCTTTGACCTGAAACATGGCACAGCCACATTCCAGCGTGCCTTGAACCACGTGTTACAGGAGTTGCTCTGGAAAATTTATCATGTCTATTTAGAAGATATCGGCATTGTAGGAGCAAACCTAAAAAACCACTTAGATAATTTGGACACAGTAACGACTCTCAGAATTCAAACTTAACATACAACTGGACAAGTATGAATTTCTGAAGAGAAAAACCACATTTTTGGGTTACATGCTTACATAAGACGGAGGGTAACTTTTTAAAGAGAAAGTACACAAAATATAAGATTGGCCGTTACCCAAGAATCAAAGAGAAATCAAACAAATTCTAGGGCTTTCTGCTTAATATCGAAGGTTTATTAAGGATTACTAAAAAATAACTAAGAGCATAAACTGAAAAAGATGCTCCATTGGATCTAAAAGATAAGATCCCGAATATATCAAAGTATGATTCGATCATTAAAAAAAGCCATAGCGACGGACCAGATACAGATTTACCCGGAATTCACGAGACCATCCATACTGACGCCAAATGCTTCTAACTACGTTCTGGGCGCAGTCTTATCTTAAATCAGAAACAACATCGAGAAACTCATCGCGTTTGCCTCTAGGACATTAAATTCTACCGAAATTATGACCACGAGGTAATATACAAGAAGGGCAAAACAAATGTAGTGGCATACACTCTAAGTAGAATGCCAACCACGCTCGACAAAAACGAGATAAATACAAACGAATTGGCAGATAATAACACTTTACGTGAATCTGATTAAACTCCAACAAACATTCCACATTCGTCGGATGATATAGATACAATTCATTCTGCAAACATGTTAAGATATAAACTATTAACGAAACTTTTTGTTTCAAAATTTCAAATATAGACTTGATCATTTCGGAATATATCTTTCCCAATTTTAAAAGAACAATCATCTCGAAGAAATCATTCGGAGGATGATATAACGCAGTTCATAAAAGATAATTCAAACTTCTAATAGACGGAATTTCTATGAAAACGTCATTTTGTCTTCACGACTAAAATGGTCGAGGATGTTACTAGCGATGACAGGGAAACTAACGAGGTCGAGAGTCAGTTAAGATGGTCATATTGCTTCCCGAAAATGGGAAACAAAATCAAGATCCATATAAATACTCGTACATGTAACATTATTACACAACATAAAAATATCCCCAGGGTAAATCATTAAGAAGTACGTAGAAGTAGTAGTAGTAGTTAGAAGTGTCACAAATCGAATTTTTTAACATAATTAAAAAAAAATTCCAATCATTCTCGAAACATTTCCAGATGATACCGATAGACAAGAAAGTAAATAGTAAAGTAAATATTTTTCACTGTTCGGAATACATAAAACATTTCAATAAATTCAAATGAAAGAATTTCTGACCAAATTAAACATCAAAATAGAGTATGCATCATTCTTTGAGTCCAGTGGCCAAATAGAGAAAACCCATTCTACAGTGATCTAGATATTTAACATAAACAAAACCAAAGCAGCAAACCCAAATAGTTCAGCTGCCATAGAGTTTTCGGTTGCAGTTTATAATAACTCATTCAGCTACTGGCTTCACGCCAACTGAAGTAATATTTAACCATAATGACTTCATCAAATCGACCGAAGTTCAAGCACGAGCCAGAAAACATATTCCAATCGATGAGCGTTAATCTGGAAAAAGTGGTAAAAGAATGCAAAAGCACAATGTTAAAACAGAAGAACCTCCCAAACTAATGGAAGAACAGATAGTATTTGTCAAATGTAAGATTAAAAGCTCAACCGAGAGGAATTGAAACAAAAATTCATAATGTAGATTTTGAAACATTAAAAACAAAAAGAAACATACACCGGAATAAAAACATGATCAAAAGAATAAAAGTCACATACGATTTTTGGTTAGTTAGGTGTACCATTTCATAATGAATAGACTCACTCTAGAGAAACGTTTGCAAGTTGTTCAAATTTACTTTGAAAATATTAGTTGAGTTCATGAAACTGCACGCTACGTTCATTCTATGGCCGACATAATCGTCCATTAGGTAGATTCCGGTCCGACGGAAATATTTTGATTGGAACGGAATTTTAATTTTTTTCCAATTTCGTTTTCTCGCTGAATAATTCCGTTCCACAAATGTTTATTCTTGTTTTCTTTCCGAGATAAATTGTTTAGTACTACTTGTAAACCGGGGAAACTGTTAAAATTTCTGTCATTTTGGAATTTGTCTGTCATTTTGTTTGGTTCGTGTTTTATTAAAATAATAAAATATAAGTTTATATTATGTATGTTTATAAATACGTGTATTTAAAAACGAAATTATAAGAAGAATTATAAAATAAGTGTGAACCTATAAAAAGTTTATTGTTTAGGTCAACAAGGGCACTTTGGTTAGAAATCATCTCTTTTACAGATAAATTTGTTCCAATTATACCAAAAAGGCGAAAGAAACTTTTGGTTGCTAGGTAAATTTTTAAAAACATTTATGTTGAATTATGCATTATGCATCTCTGGTAACCCTCAGCAACCATGGCTAATGACACCAATACCTCATCCCACTTATTTTTTATATATGATTGCCATCTACGCCTTCAAATCTTAGATAAATTATAAACAAATTATATTTATTTTTAAAACAATGCAATATAAAAGTAATAACACACCTTCCTCTTGCTAAATTCATATTTTGCTCTAGGAACGTAACTAAGAGCTCTTTTTGGTTTATTGACACTTTTTTCACCAATTTCTTAATTGTGTTTGAAATTGTTGCGTCTCACAAAATTCCATCACGTGAAAATTTGACATTTCATTCCACAAAATTGGAATTTATTTTCTCGTTCCAATAAACCGGAATATACAGATCTTGTTTAGTCTAAAATTTTGTTCCAAAAAAATAATTCATTCGAACCGGAATTTACCAACAGTAGGTCGATTCCGGCTTTCCTAGGTAAAAGGAATTAGGAAAGATTTTTCGTAGTATTTTTGTCGTAAAAAATTTTTTTTCGGTCATACAAATTGGGAATATTATTCTTATCCACTTTCGATACGGAAAAAATTTTTCCTAAATTATAAAAATTTAGTTCAAACATGATTTCTCAGTAGGCTAAAAAATGATATTTTTCTCCGATCTTAGGAAAAAATATATCTTTCCGTTGTTTTTTCGAAACGAAAAGCTCATGATTCCAGTATGTTGTATTTGTTGCTATGCAACAAGTAATAATAGTACGAGAATATTTTTCTGGCCTAGGCCGGGTATATATTCCCGTATGGATTTTTAATTGTTTAATAATTGTTTAATTGTTTAACTTCTGAATTAGCTGCTTCCACTATATCCGGCGGGGTACAAGATATGTATAATTCGCTTTCACTGTCCATATCCCTTAAATTTCGTTCATACGCTTTTTATAAATCAAATAGGTACACAAACTTGACAACTTTTGAAAAGAAACAAAATGTATTTATGTCTTATGATGTCGTGGCTAACTAAGCCATAATTTTATATTATTTTCGATTTTTTACTTTGTTTTGATTTCTTAATATGATAATTAATGAATAATACTAGAAATTATTTTGGATCCGGGAATGCAGTACTTTTCCTCCTAATTATACAATAAGCTATTTTGACAAAATACTATGTAAATGTTTTTCCTATTTCCTTTTCCTGAAGAAAAGCCAGAATCGACCTACAGAGCAGTTAATTCGATTAATTGTGGATCGTTTTTGCAATACTGTTTCTTTTGAATATATGGCACGCACCGAGTAGGCGGTGGCAACTTGTTTTAAAGGATTTTTTGTGTGGGAATTAGAACGATACGTCCACGCCGCCAATCACGGTGATCACATGTTCAAAATCATATTCATACATTTAAATTATCTGTCAAATAATTTACGGCCATTTAAATTATTTTTCCGTGGTTTAATTAAAATCAAAGTTCTATACCTCGAAATGAAACACCATTTAGTTTAACCAAAAATACGGTTAATTTAATTTTTCCATTTAGAAGTCAAGTGTTTTGTATTCGAGATCTATGACACATTCATGGTAAAAGAAAGTTGGGTGTTGGCCACAACGTATTCACCTCTCCATGTTTAATTGATAAATTTCTTACAAAGAACTAAAGTCCGGCTACAAGAACTGTACAAATATTAGAGTATATTTAAATATTTATTGCGGCAATCGATTAGTTTCTTGGACAATTAAGTAGCTTCGAAGGTCTCAGAAGGCGGTTAGAAAATCAGCAAATGCACGGTATAAAGCGTGGGAGTGCTTATTAGTGCAAATGTATAATCAAACTGTATAATTTTATTCAAAATAATTAAAGGAACATTTCAAACAGTAAGAGTACCAATGATCAATTAACAAACGAGCCTAATAAACCTAAACATTTTAAGTGAAATGGTTAATTAATGTATTTTGTATTAAAGATCAAGGGACGGCCATATAACAGTCACAGTGTACGTACGCAATGTATGTGACTACACAAATTATCATTTACAATCTCACGAAATTCTTCCAAATAATTTTTTGTTTTTTTTAAAAACGTTTTGGTTAATTTTATTAAGTTTAATCCCATAAATTATCCAAGATTTACAAGTTTTGAGTGTCACGTTCCGAAAAATGTCGTAACAAGCATATATACGTATGAATGGTGTATAGGAATGATGCGGGTGGTGTAAATTACCAAAAAAAAAAAAAAATAAGGAAAACTGTGTTATGTTATCATAATCCATGTACAACATTTATAGAAATTTATTAGATTAGTTTATTTTTGGTTAGTCTTGGCTATATATTACGTATATGTATATTCGAACGAATATGTACATACATCTTTATTCAAAATTGAAATGGAAATCTAGGAACTATACAAAACTATATTTCTATAAAAATAAATGTTTTATTTCCATTTCAAATGGATTTTTCGGTCGTTTTTTATCGGAATTGTTGTTGTTGTACCATCGTATACACAGAGAGAGATAAGATAAAGTTGAAATCGAGGGAACATTTTTTTGCTACTGTGCAGCATGATATATACGTACATGGAAAATGGAGAATATCACGTTTTAAAAATATAAATTTAAAAAAGCAAGAATTTCAAAAGTTATCATATCTTGTCCTTTTTTATGTGATTTTTGCATTTTTATGTACATACATTGGACGAAACAAGTGGTTTTCCATGAGGGAGAAGCTGAATTGTGATTTAGTAAGCTTTACGGTTTTGTTTGTACATTGTTTTATATTCATTTTGAATACATTACAATATTATGTGACCTTATGCTTGAAATTGATATTTCATCAAGATAGATTGTATTAGAGCGGATTATTAAAATGCGGGGTTCATATAATCAAACATTTAGTATGGGCTTAAATACAAGTTGTTTTGCCGATATTCACGACAGTGCGCCAAACAAATAAACTTTTGAGAATATTTTTATGAAGTTTATGTGCATCAAAATTGAGTCTGACAATATTTCAAAATGGAATCGCTTCTCACGAGACATTTTAAGAACGATGAAGATAGCCTGATCAAATAATTACGAAATTTTTACTATCCCTGTGAAATTTAACCCAACGAAAAATTACCCGAATTTTGTTCAGGAGCTTTTACAAGTACAGGGTTTTTCAATAAGAGCACTTCAACTTTTTTTTTGAATAAAACACAAACTGTTCGACTTTTGAACTAACTTTTTTTTATTAACGAATTTGAACTTATACATTTAAGTATGAAACTCGATTTCTTTTGCATGACCACCGCGTGCACGTTTTACGAAGTCGAATCTTTGAACCCAATTTTCGACCACTCTTTCGCATAAATCGGCCGAAATTCCAGCAATTTCACGATCTATATTGGCTCTGAGCTCTTGCAACGTCGCCGGCTTATTGGCATAGACCAATGACTTCACATAACCCCAAAGAAAATAATCTAGAGGTGTCAAATCACATGAGCGCGGCGGCCGGACGGGCCCATTTCGCGAAATAACACGCTCATCGAACTTAGTCTTCAATAACGCGATTGTATCGTGTGCTGTGTGGCATGTGGCCCCGTCCTGTTGAAACCACATGTCGTCCAAGTCCATTCCATTCAATTGCGGCCAAAAAAAATCGTTTATCATATCGCGGTATCGATTTCCATTAACAGTAACGTGGCGATCGTTATCGTCGATGAAAAAATATGGCCCAATGACGCCGCCGGCATGTAATCCGCACCAAACAGTGACTTTTTCGGGATGCAACGGTGCCTCATGAATCACGTGTGGGTTGCTTCCTGCCCAGTAACGCATATTTTGCTTGTTGACAAATCCATTTAGCCAAAAGTAAGCCTCATCGCTGAAGATGATTTTTCGGTGAAAATCTGCATCATTTTCGATTTGCTCGGCGTCGCTTAAAATGGTCAAGCGGCTTTAGTTGTTGTGTCAGCTTGATCTTATACGGATGTAGGCCAAGATCTTTACGTAAAATTCGCCACAATGATGTCACAGAAAGGCCCAATTGTTGCGAACGTCGTGTGAGCGACACATTCGCGTCTTCTTGAACTGAAGCCCTGGCGGCTGCGATGTTTTCAACACTTCGAGCACTTCTTGCTCTCGAGGGCACCGGAACATTATGTAGCGAAAACGTAGACTCAAATTTTGCCACTATACGGTCGATTGTCGAACGGGCTGGCTTGTTAAATGGACCGTAAAATGGCCGTAATGCTCTTAAAGTAGCAGCAACAGAACGATTATTTTGATAAAAAATTTGCGCGATTTGCAATCGCTGTTCACGTGTGTAGCGTTTTATGATGAAATGTATACTAATGAAGTTTCCAAATGACAAAAGACTAAAAAAAAATATGGCGTCGTTCGCCGTCCCTATCGGAAAAAAGTTGAAGCGCACCTGTTGAAACACCCTATACTTCAATGAAGTTATTCACAGGACTTCTTGAAAAATAATTAATTAATATTTAATACATTAATTTGTTCCATTTACGGCGGATTGAAAATGAAACTACCTAGCGCTAGATGGCAGCACCTGTTGAGTCTAAAACGTTTAGTAAAAATCGTTAACCAAATCAATAACAAGAAAATTAATATAAAAAAAGTAATAACGCTTTTCAACACGTACACTCTTAAAATGTAATATCGTTTCAGCCACGAAACCACACAGTTTCCAATCATTTAATATTGTGTGACAATTGTTGACCGGACAAGTGGTGCAGTGGTTAAAGCTTCGGCACTTGGACCGAGAGGTGCTGAGTTCGAATCCCATCAGAGGCTAGATGCAAATCGAATTTTCATCATCGATTACGATCGGTGATGCTAATAAATACAACTAAGACCCTCTGATTGAGTGCAGAATTCCGTGTCAAGCGCCGACCCACCTTCCATGTCAATGTACAGGTTGACATGGAGCTTGCAATGTGCAGGTGGTATACTGTAGTTGTTTGAGTAGGTGAAGTAGGTGGGTTAATGATGTGGAGTGAATGAGTGGTATCACAATGGGCCTAAAAATTGGCCTAAGTGCAGTAAGCAATGAAACCTAAAAAAAAAAAAAAATGTACCATTATGATCATATAACTTTGCCTATAAAATCAAGAAACATTGACTTGTCATATACAATATTTCGGTTAACCCATATGAAGCTGCGGTTTCCAGCAAATATGGTGGTAAAATTGACCATTATCGTTTGACCGCATCATAAAAATAAACTCGTTTCTGAAAAACATTTTTTTTAGATAACCGGACAATTAATTTTGTAAAATTGATCGAGTTGTTGCATCGCTGAGAAAGTGGCAGCTGTTATGTTTGTAACTAATAAATTAGAGTTTTAATTGTGGCGGTTGCTGAACTCGCTTATCGTAAACTCTTTTGATATGTTTAGCACAGATTGTTATCGATTTCGTCGATTTTTGCAGTTAATATTGTTAAAGTTTACAGGCGTAGTTGAGGTCGAAGATCTTCAACTCCAAGGACGAATCGAATTTCTACCAGTTTTTGTAAAACGTTTTAAGGCGTATAATAGATAATTGGTCGCTTGAAACACGTCCTTCTAACAATGTCGACCGCCTTTATTTATGATTTGTACAATTTATTGATAGATATACGCCCACTGTTTATTACGAACACAACTAATAATAAAGAAATAATTTAAAAGCTTTTTAGTTAGAAATTACGTGAGAAGTTCAAGAAAACAAGCTTTAAGTGGTATTATTCCATCTTCCAACTATTATCGAAATATATTCATCGTATTGCCTTCGACCGTCTTGGAATACTCGGTTATAATTAATCAGCAGATGTTAATTTTTAAACCTGTCTAGGTTTAATTACATTTTTTTCTAACTGTTTATCGGACTCGAAATAAAAAATAGTCAAATTTTTCAATGCCAATAATTTAAATATGTCCTTACGTTAACAATCTGCAAAATTTTTTCGAGGATTAGTTTAAGCATACCCAAATCCCATTTGTATTGATTTTGATTATTCATTGAAAAATCGTGTATAACTTATTTGATTAACAGACTTTGGTTGCTGAAATCAATGAAAGGAAAATTTTTAGAGGAAATTTAGGAAACGTACTCGTAGAAGGCGAAACAGTAACAACACATAAATCTTCATTTCATTTTTGAATGGAAATTTCGTTAAATTTACTAATTAATTTGTAAGCAATTTAAATATTACCCTAGATAATGGAATTCTAGATTATTTGGGAATGTAATAAACCCAATAAAGAAACTGCCAAGTTTCAGTTGGCTCTTTGAAGACTCCTAATACGTCTTCTAAGTAAGCCAATAGGAATGGATGGTTGATCGGCAAAATTAAGCTTGATTGCTTTCGCGATTCTGGGGAGTAGATTTCGTCTAGGAAAAAAAATTCAGACAGGTTTAATAAAACGAGTGTTATGCAGGACTATTTAGCAAATATTTCATGATAACGAAATTTTCAACTAAATACGCTAAGATCTTTTATTTCTTTTTTCAAATTCTGACCTTCTCCTAAAATCATATTTTTATAAAAAATATTTATTCGTGAAGAGCAACGGTGGTATTTCGCCGGCTAGAATTCAGAGGAAAGAAATATGTGTTCTAAACATGTACTAAACCACAGAAATAATTAATTCATTTACGAATCAATTAATTTTTTCTCTGACGTTATATCCCATGGGTGGATTTGGCCACTCACTGAGGTTACAGAAATCAAGCGATGTTTTTCAGATTATTAATGTAATTTGTTTATTCATTCGTAACAGTTCACTGAGCTGCAGGATGAAGCAACTGGGTAGGGAAGGTTTCAGTCTATATCCTTTTTTATAAGCAGTTCCTATGTGGTTACTTACATTTGTAGTAATCTAAGCTATTTTTGATTGTCGTTGGTCATGAAGCTGTTGACGAAATATATATTCTCACAACTCACCACAATAAGGTTTCTCTTAGATCAGGTCCTTTCTTGTTGTCTCAGGATCTTTCTATATTCTGGGCCGCTTGCGGCTTATAATGATTTAGTAAAATGCAATAAAGTATACTCTAAATCTCGAATTTTTCTTGTAGATTTCTAAATTTTGGTAGTGTGTCGAACTCAAATGGATTTCATGTTCTAGAGTAGTTGGGTTAGCTTATTAAAGTTCAAATTTATATTTTATAGAATATTAATTGTTAGTATTTTGGAGACACTATGTATAACCATACTAAATGTGTTCTGAACCATCATCTTTGCACAGTTCATAAACTCGTAAAAGAACATCTTCCGACCATTAGGCCCCAGAAATCACACCCTGCCATTAATGCCTACCTTACCATGCGGCCATTAATCCCTGCTACGCTATAACCGCTAAGACTGAAAAAACAAAAAAAAAACATGAAACGAATTTGGAAGACTAAATCTTCCGGAAGTTTGTCTTATCTAACAGATCTGGGAGCTGTTTATGTTCTATGGAAAAATAAATCATCATTCGTAAGAACAACCAATCATCAAAACCTCATTGAGACGGAAAATCTATCAATGATATGTAGAGTCTGTGGGAAAATAAAGAAAGCAGCGGGAGGCTGTAAGAGAACTAGGAATGGGTTATAGAGTACTGAAAATTGATTACCTTACTTTCTGGAAAGTTCGTTCAGAGGGTACTACGTTGCGATCCGGCTTTCATTTTTGAATTCCCAGTTCAATCTAGTACTGTGAAAATTGTTGAATGTGTTTTTCATTTGTCAGGCTTCCTATACACGTATGATTTCGGTAAAGTTCGTTAGAGAGGTTTTCCAGTGGGCTTCGTTTTACTTTTTTTTAGGTTAAACGACTTTAATGTTGAAAGTTCTTTTTCAAGTATCTAAAATTGATTTCAATGAATCTGCATATTGGCAGACTTAGTTTAATTAGTTTTTCGGCAGACCCTGGTTCCAAATTTTTATTATTTCAGCTCACACTTGGACGTGATTTTGTTATTGGAGGTGACTTTAATGCGAAAAACACCTATTGGGGATCTAGACTTACGACGTCAAAAGGTAAAGAATTGCTTCAAGCAGGCCAGACATTAAAATGTGAATTTTACTCTGGTGGTTCCCCAACATACTGACCTAGTGACGGAACGAAGATACCTGACCTAATAGACTTTTATGTAGCAAGAGGTATATTCCAGAACTACATTCATTTTGGAGACAGTAATTCTCTAGTATTGGATCATTCCCCGGTGATCATGACTTTCAGTGAAATGGTAATTCAAAGAGAGGGTGCACCCTGAATTACAAATTCAAAGACCAACTGGGATTTCTTTCGTGAAGTATTGGAGGAAAAAATCAATCTTCAGGTAGCGATAAGAAATGCACACCAGTTGGAAGATGAATTAAAACAACTCAATGAAGCAATTCACTATGCTTCTTTGGCAAGTACCCTCATTTATTTATTAATTTACATTGAAATAAGTCTACAAATTTGACTTGAAAAAATACAAAATATAATAAATTCGCGTTGGATTTGAAAATTTGAAATGACAATTAAAAACAAAATCACTGAGGGGCATAGAATTGCCTTAATCTACTTTTTAAAGTATCTTTAGTTACACAAAAATCAAATAATAGTTAATTCTGTTGAAACTTTTACACATCATTTTCACTGGTTCATTATCGCCATAGTTGGTTCTAGGTTGGTCTAAGTGAAGGTAGTCATAATCTCTTAGCTGTCTACCAGGAACCATTATTTTGATTGATTTTAGCATACCCGATGCGTCGATTAGGCCTAGTAGGAGATTTCCAATAAATGCACTTTTTACCAATTCGCGTCTATTTTTTAGAGTTGTTAAGCTGTCCGTCTTGCACCCGGTTAAATATGGTGCTTGTCGCTGTATGTTTACGTAGTATGGTAGATTATGATCATAAACCCATCCGTCTTTCGAGGTGAAGTAGCGTACAATCTTCTTTTGCATTTTCTCAATACTTTGGATATCGTAGAACGGGTACCATACATTTACGGCATATTCCAGCTGGGATCGAACGTAAGCACAATACAGGATCTTAATTGTTTCCACATCAAAAATGTCACCCGTCCAACATTTGACAAAACCGAGCATGGAATTCGCTCTAGCGATACATCGCTCAATGTGCTTAGTAAAGCTCATGTTTTCAACGAAAGTAACCCTAGGTCTTTACTTTCAACTACTACCTGAAAGAGTACACCATTTGTCTTGTAGCCTTGTGTAACAGGGTTGGCTTTACGGTGAAATTATAAAGATTTGCACTTTACACTATTGAGATTCAGAGAGTTAAACTCGCACCATAACGCTAGGTTGTCAATACCTTCCTGTAGTTTTTTAAATTCGTCGACTAACTCGATGGCTTTGTAGATTTTGAGGTTATCTGCGAACATTAGGATATTTGAAAGCTTTATTACTTCAGTAATACCATTAATGAAGATTGTAAAAATCCATTGGCCAACATGAGAGCCTTGTGGTACACCAGAGGTTTCTTGTATTCTATTCGACGTTTTACCGTCTATTTCAATATATTGTATTCTATTACTCAAATAAGCTTTGAACCAGCTTCAAACTGACTGGAAAATCCGATCTGGAAAGTGCTCCAAAGTTTTGCAATGACTAATGGAGTCGAAAGCTTTTGCAAAGTCGTTGTATATTACGTCAACTTGTTTGTTCTTCTCAATTTCTGTAATAGAATAGCGAGTAAATTCTATGAGATTTGTTGATACTGATCTTTTAGGCATAAAACTATGTTGATATTGTGATAAATACCGCGGAAGGACAGTTTTGAATGAGTTGCATATTACTAGTTCAAATAATTTAGGTATAGCAGATATAGATGTAATATCTCTGTCGCAAGAAACATCATTTCTAGATCCAGTTTTGAAAATAGACGTCACTCTAGTTATTTTCCACTTTTGTGGAAAGTTGCCAATTTTAATGACTGATTAAACAAAATGCTTAGACGGATTGCCAAATTATTAGAATTTTTTAAAAATGAAGCCGGCATACCATCAGGACTACATCCTTCTCCGAATCGTACCAATGCTTGCTAAATGTCTTCTGGCTCGATGTGTGGAGTAAATATGAATGTACTATATTCACTAGTGGTTGGATCTTTATAATTATCAATGTCCTCTGCTTTATAAGCAGATCGGAAAAACTCAGCAAACATGCTGGTTATGATCTGTGGGTCAAAAGACTTTTGATCATCAAATTCCATCCAGGCTGGGTAACCATCGGTTTTAAAAAATTTTCAAAAGTGTCTGGGATCGCCTTTTATTTTATCTTTTAGATTGCGAATATAGCTTCTGTATCTCAGTTCAAAATAAGATTCAAAATTTCGGTTGTATGCAGTAAATTTCTGTTTATTATCCTGGGAACATAATTTGAGATTTCTTTTATAAGCCTTGTCTTTTTTGTTTTAAGACTGATAAGTTGATCATAATACCATGGAGGATATTTGTTCGGTTTGCGCATAGACATGGGAATGAATAAATCAATTCCTTTAAATAGATGTGTGTAAAATTTTTCCACATTCACATCTATTTCATTGCTGTTAAACTCGGCATTCCAATTTATTTGATCAAAATATTTTTGTAAGTTATTCGATTTGGCCGGTTTTGGTAATTTTGGAACCTGTTATTCACATTCACATTGGAAACCAATATTATTTCTATTGCTTGAGAGCATGTCAAAAAGAAAAAAGAAGAACTTAATATTAAATGCAGAAAAATGTATTGGCTCATAGGTAGGGACTCTGAGATTACAATACACAACAAGCTGCTGCTATATCGGCAAATACTGAAATCGATATGGACCTATGGTATTCAACTCTGGGGATGTACTAAGAAAACAAACGCCAAAATGATACAGACGCTTTAAAACAAGGTTCTCCGTTCTCCGTAAATGAAGACTTTCACAGCGACTTACAGATGAAATACATCAAAGATGAAATAAAAAAGCATGCCGCTAAACACGAAGTAAGGCTTCAGAAACATGAAAATCCCTATATTCGCCATATGATAAATAACCCTGTCGTTAAAAGAAGACCAACAATTTGGGTTTCACTCCAACAAATCAGAATTGTTTAAGAAATGTAAAATTTGAATGATAAATTGCTAGATGAGCACAGTCTCAATTAATAAAGGGGGAAAAATCAGGTAAATAATTTTAGTAGGAGACTTTGGCTCATGGTATACTTTTCGCGAGCCTACATTATTGAGTCGTGCTTCACACTGAAATGTTTGAAGAGCGAATGTGGATCAGTTTTAACCGCGGGTGAGAAATAATACCGCCTTATCACGTAAACTTCCCTTATCCTATACTTTTTCTTAATGCTTATCATGTAAAGCTCACTATAGAGTCCTTGTGTGCCCCAAAATCGATTAATCTTTGTATGACGTAAAGAAAAACAAATCTAAATGTCTAAATATCTACTAAATGGGTAGCGGTTTCAGGCTTCTGAATCATTAGATAATCCGGCAGCAATATCTCATTACGATATTTGAAAGTTTCTAGCACCGATCTCAGAAATGTCTGGAGCAAAAGTGTAGTAGTTTCAGGATTCCTAATCATTGGCACAAGACAAAAAAATCTCATTTCTCTATCGTGTGGAATACTAGTAGAAATAATTTATTGAATCAGTCTACGACTTGCGTATTATGAATTATTATAAATTTCTGTAAATTTTTAATTTTCGAGCAATAACCTCAAAAATGCCTGGACCAAATGGGTATTGGTTTTAGGCTTCTGAGTCATAGATTTTTTTCATTTTTAAAATTTTTCTCTAGTAAAAAGTGTGGTCAATGACATGGTCAATGGTCAATGACAAGGCATCCTAGAGATGTCTACGCTTAACGGTATATGGAATCATGCCAATTAGACCATTCTAAATATTTTCTAGAAGCCAACATATTTATGCGGTGGGGCAGTCATAGATTTTTATTATTTTCAAAATTTTGCTGTAGTAAAAAGTGTAGTGGCGGTTCGAAGGTCAATGACAAGGCATCGTAGAGATGTCTACTGATGCTAAGCATTACTAATTTTATATACTTTTAAAAATATTTGAATTATCGAAAATCCTCCTATGGAAGCTGCCACTACCGATGAACCGATTGGCGGCCAAAAATCACTAGGATCTTTTATTTTATGGAAAAATCTTAAGTGCGAGATTAATCAATCTGTCTAGACTTTAAAGAGACAGAATACTTAAAAACTATTTTTTTTGGTCAAAAACGTCACTTTCGCTTAAATTTTGAAAAATAAACTGAGCATATTGATGCAAAATTAATTTAGAATATTTTAGTTAATAGTTGTTTTCTTGTGAATAATACACATCCCTGGGGCAATTTGTAGAAAGAACTTAAATTAGAAATTTCACCTTCATCAGTAAATTCATCTGATAGGTAAATTTATATTTCTCTTTATTATACTTTTGTTTTTCTATTGTAACGGGTTTTATTGTGGTTGTTCCGTACACCACACAATAGAACCTACCATTACAATGGAAAAACAAAAGTAAAAATTAAATATAAATTCGTGCACGAAAGAGTTACGGTGCCCATACACGGTGCAACTTGGTTGTACAACTGGTATGTAGACTAGTCTGCAGACTACACCACACACTTTGCAACTTGTTGTACAACAAGTTTGAAAACATAGAAAGTAGAAACAGTCAATCGTGCCATTAATCGCAAGCATATAAATATTAGAAAACCAGCGAAATATGGTTCCTACTATTTTAATTATAAAAAACAGTTTAGTATTGTTCTTATGGCTATTGTCAATGCCGATAGCGAATTTATAATGATTGATGTAGGAGCAAATGGTAGGATATCAGACGGTGGGGTATTTAATAATACAAAATTTTACCAAAAATTACTAAACCAAGAATTAAATATTCCTGAACCTGAAACTGTGGATTCTACGGACCGGAAGTTACCTTACGTTCTAATAGGCGATGATGACTCGGTCCTGGGAGAGAACTTACTGAAACCATTCAGTGGTAATCATCTGATAAAAGAACAGGAACTTTTTAACAAAAAATTGAGTTCTGCGAGAGTAAAAGTAGAGAATGCATTTGGCATTTTGGCTGCTAGATTTAGAGTTCTTTTAACAACTATTGCTCTTTCTCCTGAAAAAGTTACGAAGTTTGTGATAGCTTGTTGCTATTTACATAATTTTTTAAAAAATAGTAGAGGCGTTTTATACTCTAGAAATGAATCGGGAGGAACGTTTCGGCTTTCAGAAACATTATTGCAAATGCAACCAGCAGCATCAAGAAACTCATCATCACAAGCTAAGCTCGTGAGAAACGATTTCTGCGAAGTTGTCAATCGTTTGCATAGCACCGAATAAATGTTTGTAATTATTTGTACTTTTTTTATATTTATAAAAATAAACAGTTTTAAACATAGAAAAAGCAATAATATTTTATTAACATTTTTTATGAGTTTTGGTTGTCATTAAAAAAATCATTAAAAGTTATATGATTTGGATTTTGTGATGACTAAGAAATATTAAATGTGATTTGATGTATAAGGTTTTACACATCAAGGGTCATCAGCTAGTGACGAATTACTGGTACTTGGTAGTGGATTTGATGCATAAATTGTTGAGCATCTAGGATCAGCATGCGAAAAACTACTGATACTAGGCAATTGATTTGATGTGTAAGGTGTTGAGCATCTAGAATCAGCGCGTGATGAACTACTGGAACTGGACAATGGAGAAACTGTGTTAAGTGTCAACTCGTTTAATTGTCCCATTATTAAAATTTCATCTATGGCTTTTTTGGCATAAAGTTTCTGTCTATCATTCAGTTTTTTAAAAGATGTTGCCCATCCGTCAGCAAATATTTCTGACTAATCTTTTTTAGTTTTAAGTCGAACTAAATGGTCGACAGCTGTTTCCAAAAATTCGTCCCGAATATTTTTATTTCGACATATTTTTTTGGAAACTGGGAGGGTTGTTTCAAGCTAAAATAGAAATTTAACAGTAATGTGAAATATCTTTAAAATGTATAACTTACTTCAATTTCCTCTACATCATCATCGGTGTCCACACTAGAAATCCCAGCAGTTGGGATTTCATTGTCCCTTAGGAAATATAAAATCAAAATACCACAATGATCGGACGAATACATCATCCTCACCAGCTCCAGATTTCCCACTTTTTATAATCTTATTAAGTTCGCGGCGATAGCAGCTTCTTATGTTGTTTATTTTACTCTTTAAACTTGAAATTGTAGCCTCACTATCTAAGTTTTTATATATGGTTAACAATTTCTCCCATGCTTTCTGCTTTTTATCTTTAGTTTTGTACAGAGAACTTTTAACTTTCCATAATTCTGGACATTGTTCGAATTCTTCGAAAAAGTCTCTCCACAACTGATTATTAACTACAGCCATTTCGATTAAAGAAACTTATTCTTTTTTAATAAAATATTTAGCTCGTTTTATGTGGTTTAGTTATAATCTTCGTCAATAACGGTATTAAAATTCCCAATAAACATAAAATGTCATTTAAGTTGTACAACTTGTCCACACACATTGAAACTTGGTCGTACAACCACTGAATCCGCCTATAAAAAGCAAAATTTTTTGATTTTCTTGCAACCTAGCTTCGAACCTTCAAAATGGTTGTAAAAATGCCCTACAAACGATACAACTTGACTAGTCTGCAGACCAGTTGTACAACCAAGTTGCACCGTGTATGGGCAGCTTTAGTTGTGAGAATGAAAAAATTGAAAGAATCTATTTTGTAGGATAAGCAAGTAATTCGCTAGTACTACAAATATATGATATTGTCCTATATATAGACATAATTCCAATGTAAGTAATACAACATCAGTCGTCGCGACCTGATGAGAAGACTGATATTTTCCAATCAATAATCTCATCCGTTCGAAACTGATTGTCGGGATTCTTACAAATTTTCCATCTATGAGTCAAAAATTTCAAATTTACTTTTTTGTTGTAATTTAGTTCGAACAGCTTTTTTTTTAGCTAAGACACAAAATGCAAGAGCTTTTTCGGGCTGAAACGATTTCTGTCTAAGTTAGCATACGTATATATAGGTGTGAGATATCCGGTTTAATTTTGTAACATCCCGTAATCTTCTTATTAATGAACGCTTTCTGATATTTTCATATTGCACCATTTTATTTATTATGTACAATTTGTAAAATTATTATTTATATTGTAAAAGAGTTTGTACGTTAATCGTTAGTTTTGGACTATTATTGAATTGAGATTGAAATTTTAGTGAACAAACCATCCTGAGAAGGATTCGATGGTCAACGGGTAAACAATTTACATTGGATTTTGAGAAGTACCACTATCTAGAATAAATTAATAGTTTTCTACATTTATATGAAATTAAACATTTTTTACCAGTTTATTAATAAAATGCAACATATAAAAATAATGGACAACGTAAATATCCAAAAGTTTTTTTTCAGATATTACGAAAAAATTGCTTTCAAAATTAAATATTAGCTTTAATTTCCTTAAAAACTGCCTTACCTAAATTTAATATTTTTTATTTTTAAATATTTGCTTCGTATAATTTTTCATTTAGCTAATTGAATTAAATATAAAAACATTAAACGAGCAATTTTTTATAATTTTCCCGCTCCGATGAAAAAGTTTAAAGCTTTTTACCCAAAATACATAAAATTTCTTAATGGTACAATAATATTATGATCTGCACAAAAACTCAGAATAAGCATAATTCCTATGTACTCCTAATCAAATGTTAATTGTATACTGAGCGCACAAGATAATTTCCTTGTGAGATATGAGAACTGTATGTGTAAGTCTATGTATATAAGTAGATATATTACCATAAGAAAGATACAGCAGGGTAAACAACAACAAAACTGTAATTAAAATAATAAAATTATCACGTAAGGTACATTTATAATTTTTTATGATCTCGATAATGAGATTTTGTATTATTTAAATTAAAATAAAAATATACTTAAACACATAAAATCATTTACATCCTTTTACAAAGTATATATAATACAAGCATAACATTCACAAAAAAAGCTTGAATAAAACGTAAAAACATAAAGGAGTAAGGATTCATGATTTGCATTTTAAAACCGAATAATTTTTCTTCTTTCGGGTTGTGTTATCTCTCGTTCGAAATGTTTTCAGTATTTTTTTCTGTGTTACAAATTAATTAAATTTTATCTTAATTGTTTTGGAAAATTAGCAATTAAATATATTTTCATGACAATATATAAAACTCATTCTCGTACGTATAAATTGTGTTTTCATTGTGATAAATTAGTTTTTTCTAATAATAAAGAGATTGAGAATTTTAAATGCTCAGCACGAGTTTTTTTGGAGCGTGGATGTGATATTAGCGAACTTAACATTTTTTTTTATCAAATATGTATCTTCTGTTCGAAATAATTAATATGTGCAATTGCAAACTAAGTTATAAAATTGAGCTTCCAAATCTTAATGTTTCATATGAAAATCGTTAACAATTATATTTTTCCATTGTATCGCATGCATAGCATAGACAGTCCATGTTCTGTCTAAAAAGTTTACTTTGTTGCAATCATGTGCATTTAACCCTGTCAGTGCAAAATTTTAATTAGCCACAGCGAGTTTTTTTTTGTTTATTTTTATTATGAAATTTCATGACAGATTTACACAAACATTTGATTTATTACAATATTGAGCCCGACCGCTGCGAAATTGGGCTTTAACATTTGTCCTCAAACGAGTACAAATACACCGGTGTAAAGTTTCTAACAAAAAATAACAAAAAAAAAACAAATTATATATGTGTTGGTACCACTCAATATTAAATTCTTATTAGAATAAATTGAGTGTGATTTATTACACTGTAAAATTATTCTCCGAATCAAGTGTAATTAAAAATTAAAATTTTTAAAATAAAATTTATTCGAAAATACAAAATATTAATGAAATACAATGATCATTAAAATAGATAAGAAAAAAACAAATTAAAATCAAGTTAGAATTAGTTATCAAATAAATAAAAATAAAAGCTATAAAAAAAGAAAAAATAGAAAAAATATCAGAATTATTTATTGCTTCCACGGTGGAAAATTGCTATAAACAAGGTTACATTTTCTCCGCTAGGAAAAACCTTATACCGGGAAATGTTCTCTATCGATAGGCGAATTCGACCTATATAGTGGTATCTTGCCCTAATATCTGGAAGCGGCTTGTTATTGGCCCAGATTGATAAACTACTCAAATTTTACGGTGGAAAATTGCTATTAACAAGTTTGCATTTTTTTCGCTAGGGAAAACCTTATACCGGAAAATGTTCTTTAGAGATAGGCCAATTCAACCTATATAGTGGTATCTGGCCCTAATCTCTAGAAGTGGCTTGTTATTGGCCCAGATTGATAAAATACTAAATATTTTGAGTGAAAATTTTCAATAAACATATTTGATATTTTTGTAATATCTTTTGTATTTATTATCCTTTTTCTATTGTATTGTGTAAATTATGAATTTATTTAATATGATAATAATTTTTAATAAAATTTTTACTAATTTGTATTTATAAAATATTAACAGTGCAATTCACCAACACTAAAAATATTCAATATGGCGGCTATTGGAATCTTTTTGAATCCAATAAGAATTATGGTTCCGTCATGTTTTCCAATTGGAATCGTATACGTATACGTGTTATTTTTTGTTATAAACTTCACGGGCTCACAAACACCGCCAAAGGTCAAGTAAATGATGGCCGTGAAGTATGTCCCAATTAACAAAAATAATTAAGTATTAAAATAATCAAGTATTAAATACACTGTTAATCAAATTGATATAAGAATTTTGAGCGAAAACTAGAAAATAAAATCAAAAGAGTTTATTTTACATTCTTCATAATTGCCCGGAAAATTCTAATGTTTAAGTAGTTCTAAATGAGTATAAAAAATTTGTGTGCATCTGTGAAAATTACACGATAAGACGACATCCACAGATTAGACTATCAAGTGAGCCAAAGGACATTTCCATAAAAATGGGATACGAGTACTTCTAAGTTGTGTCCTGGTAAACTAAGCAAATCGTTCGGTATGGATAGTTTTAGTTTAACTAAGGCTATTCATATGTAGGTGAATTTTCTGATAAAGTTTACGATATTCAGAATTTATTTTAACAAAACTAAAATGGATGCCCCTTTCTCAATTTGGAAACTAGATTAATTTCATTGTGTTACCTTATAAGCATTTTCCGATAAATTACTAAAATCGTGCAGATTATCGGAAAATGCGTTTGCAATAGTTCGCACCCTTTTTTAGTACAATTATTGGCACGCTTCTGTACTTATTGACACCAGGAAAAGTATGTTAAAACTGGCCCTCAGTTATGCATTAACTTATAAAACCCGCATTTTTTTAATTATAAAATTCAGTTCAAAATAGATATATTTCAAAAAAATATAAAATTACAAAATACAGAAGCTAAATAGCTAGCTTGTCCTACTATTATTTATTTAATTAGTAGCTAGATAATATTTTAAGTAGCTACGGGTACTTATAATATAATTTGTATCAGTCATTTTCTTATATTTTGCATACAAAAATTGGGAGGTAAGTATATTTTAATTTTATTAAACATTTTACGTGACACTCTCTGGTACATTTAATTATTTGTATGAAGCATACTGGTGACGAAAGTGGCCGAACCAATGTTGCGCCATTATCATAAACATTTCCTATATCTTGACCTTGTGTTGGTGGAGTAACTTCAATGATTGTCTCCGTAGGTAAAATATTTTCCAATTCATCATTATTTGTTTGTTCTATTATGGAGCCGTTGTGTTTTATGCGAGCATGTTCAATGGATAACAATGCCTTCTTAGATGTTACCGTTCTTGTCCGACATTTGTCTATTCTAAGATTTGTTAATTTAGGGTTTCGAGTGCGCTTGATTTTTTTCATTTTTAACGTATTATTTAATTCTTAATTTTTATTCTTTGAATTTTACGATTATCCTTATCTAATTCTAATTGCTTCTTTTGTTCTTATTTTATTTGCTCTTATTTTATCCATACTGGTGAGGCTATTACAAACGGGTTTTTTGATTTTATTTGTGTGCATCCCTTTCGCAAAGGAGTTTATGGGAAATTTAAATATTCTTCTATAGTTGAAGTTAACTCAGCTGGCTTAACTATACAAGAAGAACCTTGAACTGTTGTCGCATTTGGTTGGGTAATATCGAGATTTCCACTAATCGGAATAGCATCTAAAATATTAATAATTTCATTTTGATTTAGTGTACCTGCATGATTATTAATGATAAAAATTTCATTAATTGAATTAATGTTAATTTCTGAACTTTCCGATACTTGGCAGTCGACAGTTTGTTTGGGTTGCGATTTTGTATTTTCCACTATTTGGCACTCTATATTAGTTTGCGTAAATTGATCCGAAAAGCGATGATTTGGTTGAGTTATATATTTTAGTTTTTGATATAAAAACGTGATAGTCATCATTAAAATTACTTGGTTCAATTTCTCCGTTCTCGATTTTCTTAAAAATACCCAGTCTTTTCGTCACCAACACTAGAACAAAGTGTGTCGAATGCACTGATTTGGTTAGCAGGATTAAGATTGACATTAGATTTCTTTGGTAACCTTCCTAAGCATTTAGCTAAATTAATTTCCAATTTATAAAAATTAAATTCTGTTGGATAGTCCCCGCAGATATGGTATTTCCAACTACTTCATTAAGCGCAGTGGAGCAAATTTATCTTCTGTCAATGAATCCATTGGGTAATTTTTGCACCACTCCAAAACCTTGTCCCTATTTGCTTTTATTGGTTTGAATGTAGCGACCTCCGCTGGTTGAAGAAACCTTGTAGAGAACTTTTGAGATATACTCATAGTATATCTCCTTGGTCATCTATCCATTACCGCTAACCTCCATCCCTCAAACTTTGGGCAAGAACTTCCGAATTTCTTCCGGAATTCTTCTGTAAGGGTATATCACCATAGACGGCGCTACCACTCCTGTTGCGGAAAAGGTAAACATAACTGTAAGGTTAGCTTTTGCCCGTCCTTTATCTACCTCATAAACATTTTTTGATTCTTTGGCTGAAGAAAGCTTCTTAAATATTCGTGTAGAGTCCTTCAATATATCACGATAGTTATTATTTGCCAAAAATCGTTCAATTCCATCAAACCAGGAGTATATATCCGACGCTGCGACTGTGGATCTGGCCGCTGAAACTGGATCAGTCGCACGAAATGTTATAGATGGTGCCGTTTTAAAAAAGATTGGATTCAGCCTTTGCCTGGTATATTTTCCGCTCCAAATGGATGAGGTCTGTTACTTTCGTTCAAAAACTCTTGGACAGCATGAAAAACGACTTCCTTTCGTTTGGGAAATCTTTTTTTTGAGACGCAATTATCCATTCTACTATCCGTTTTTCTTCATCTTCAGTTAAAACGGTTGCGGGACCTGGGTGAACTTTGAAAAATTTTGATCCTAGTCTAAATTGAATAGTGGACCTTGGAATATTGTACAACTTAGCCACCGCCTTCTTGATTACGCTATTTCTTACATCCGTTAAGGCGTTTTGAATTTGGCTTTCGTCATATGTCTTTCGTTTCTTCGGCATTGTAATAATCTGAAACGGGATTTATAATTATTGGTACTTGCTAAATGTATAATAATTGGCATGTGCCAATAGTTATACTGATTTGTCCAAATTATTGAGTTTTTCTATATGTGTGCTATATGGCTGATATGTGATTTGAACTCAATAATATTTAAATGCCTAACAATTTTAGAAATTAGTATTTTTTGGAGAAAATGAATGAAATCAGCTTACAACGAAAAGGTGACATTTGGAAAATATAATATGTATTTAGATTTGTTTCCAAAACTGTTGCAAGCATGATAGTAGTTAATTTGTTTCGACTATTAATTGATATTGACTTTTTATTGATTTTAACAATATTTGCAAACAAAATGAATATTTCGCTATTGGCCCGAGGTGTTTAGAATTATGAGTACACAGTACACGTGCAGTTCCATTTCTCAACTATTAACCTTAAGCGTGAAAACCACCATAAGGTTTTCCAATGGCAATAAATAAAATTTTGTTGTTGGATGTGGCAAGTCGATTGAAAATTTCGATAATAGATATTTCAATATCGAATAAGGGATATCGATTTATAGGCTTCACCAGAAGTAATTATTACTTTTGATATAATATTATATGATATGATAGAGGCGTATAGGCCAGTCATAACGGCGATCCTAGGTATATTACCATAATCCTGAAATATCAACAATCAAATGACAGATTCTATCTGCATGCGAATAATATTTCATCATCATGTGGGCCCAGGCCCTGCCTGCATCCTTAACAGATAAGGTTGATTAGGAAAGGATGTTAGTCACAGAAACAACTAGGGCGAAACCGCAGCAAAGTCATTTTCTAACTACTTAAATATATTAAAATGTTAGTCTCAATTATATTCACACTCTAGGTTAGATTTTGTTAGTTTATTAATTTGGGTTAGTTGTGGTGGAGGTAAAGGATACTAATATTCATCATATGTATTCGGCATCAGTTATAATATACTGGTTAGGTTATTTAATTCAGATGTACGGGTCATCTCATCATATACTGCTTGTAACCTTATTCTTCCCTACCTTCCCATCCAACACCATCTACCCGAGGGACTTCACGTTCGTAATAACTCGGCAGTATTATCATACATATGATGATCTGAATATTCCGTTGATATTGTAAAAAAAAATATAAAAAATTCGGTATTGTCATTCAGCTACCTATATTTAAATTCATCCAACTAAAAGCAGGGTTAATTTATATCTAACGTTCACACAACTTCGATAACCGCATAACCTGAATTCACCCAGAAGAGATCGTCGAAAAACAACATTCCATAGCAAAAGGTCTTTGGATCGTTAACATATTGATTGTATTAAGTTTATGCTCAAAGCGTAAGTAATTAAATAGACCCCCTGATCAAGAATGTTGCAATCACAATCTTTCCTGACATTCTGGTATGTTCAATTTTTTTTTAATAATAATAAAAATGAATTGAATTATATTTGTCGACAACTTTATTGTTTTAAGTCAGGACTTTCGACAAAATATTAAAGTAAGGAACGAAAAAATATAAAAATATTAAAATAACTATAAATAAATTGATTGATAAATTGATTGATTGATCACAATGTATGGCCAAGACCAAGCTGTGATCCCGGATACGCCCGGACCACCGTACACCCCCTTCACATAACAAGATGGAGGAACAGGAAAGGTCACCAGACCTGACAGACTCGACCCGGTTAGAGACACCCAAGCAGTCAACAGTTAGTAAAGCACAAGACGGCACAATAACTCCGCCCTCTGGATACAAACAATCAGCAATCAAGGTCGTAAAAAAATTGTTAATTGGTAAATTTCCTAAAACCTAATTATTATGAATGATTAACCATTTCCTCCATCCAACTCGAGAAAACAATATTACTATAATTATGATCCAATTACTAATATCATACAAAATAAAATCTAGCTCTAATTAGCCCAATTTATAATTAATTTAATTGAACAATAATAATTTATTACTCAGAAGCTGAATAACCGGATAGAGGAATAATACTAAAATTAGTTAATCTCTGAAATAAAAATACGGCAAGTAGAAGACAAATAAAACATACGGTTTGTATGCATGCAGGCTCAAACAACGTAGACACGAAAAAACACCCCCACATAAATGCCATAGCCCCACGATCCTACCCATCCAGATCCTGCACATGCGGAGGAGAAACCCCCCAGTCACCCGAGTATAAACTCTGCTCATCCACCCTCAATCCCGACAAACTGCTTTCACCTTCTTGATTCAATCCTCAT
The DNA here is from genome assembly GCA_963691935.1 of Nephrotoma guestfalica. Lineage (NCBI taxonomy): Eukaryota > Metazoa > Arthropoda > Insecta > Diptera > Tipulidae > Nephrotoma > Nephrotoma guestfalica. The sequence continues at coordinate 195,333,861 of OY829913.1, read as the reverse complement.
TCAGAACTTCACCATTCCCCATTATGAAGTCCCTAATCCGATGATCATCGTACAATATACAGAACAAAGTGTGTATATGCACATAGAATGGATGACGTCGAGAAGAAAAACGAACGAAACACAACTCTTCATGCATACGACAACCACGCTATACACACTTTACTTTTTTTTTTAGTAGTTATACTTTGTATTCTTACAAGAATCCATTTTGTTAACTTTTTCATGTTTCATTTTTAGTTCATTTGAATTAAAATTAAATATCAATATAGTAAATGGTGTTTAGTTTAAATATAATGTTTAAATTCTATACAGTTTTAATTCAATTTATTGAACTCAATTTATTGAACTCAATTTATTGAGGATCCCGTCAAAATCTTGATTTAACAGTGTATTTTTATATATACACGGGATTTTTTTGGGATCGCAAGTAAATGTTCAAATTAAAATCAGTTTCAATATTGAAAATTCTTCATTTATGTATCCCGTTAATTTAATAAACATTAAATATTAGTTAAAATAATAAAAGTAAACTTAACAAAAATTTAAAAATACATAAAATTTTGGAAATTTTATGTATCAGCCTCAGCCATAAAAACAGCGGCCACCTTGAATATTTAATCTTTTGAGTGATATTCGTAAAATCAATTATTCTTATGTATACCGACAGCCACGCAGTTCGATGGTAAATAAATTGGCTTATTGTCTTGTCACTTAAAAATACATATGCCATCGTCTAAGCTGGTCATTTTATCATAAGAACCTCGCCATTTTAAATTTTAACTTCTTATCATTTACTTGTGGGGGTACATTCCCATCGTACCAATTGAATTAATTTTGATAATTTTAAACTATTAAAGTAGGTATCAAAGAAAAGTAAACGGCCGTTTTGTGGTATCCGTTTAGCTAGTTCTAGCACAGATGCCGGGCCAAATCAAAATTTTTGTTTATTTGCTAGGGAAGTTTCTGTATTTGAACTTTGGTAAATAAAAATTATATGGTTATCATTTTTCCCTCAGTGCGCGAATACCTTGATACCCACGGATACGGCTTGCCCTTCATATATTCCTCTAAGGGATGTTCGGTGAACAATCGGTAATATTTACATCAAACGGAATTGTTTGTTCTTCAAACGTACGTCTACGCCGCCGAATGTCGGCTTTTTCCGTACAAACCCATTCTTCCTTTAAATCAGTATTTTTAATGTTTACATCCGGTGCCGTGTCATTTCTTATAGCTGCAAACGTCGCAGTTTCAAATATCAATTCACTTTGCTCGTCATGATGTTAAATATTTTCTATGGTTTCGTAACTCAATCGATCTTTATTTTTAGATAACTGTGTTTGATTCTTCGTCTGCAATTTCCAGGTCTAGAGGTATGTTATACTAAATATTATAAAAACTCAATTTTTTCATAATTGTCTCTTTATTTTATTTTAGCCAGTCTGTAGAAGTTGCTGTCTAACTTTTAAATAGTTATCGTACTTAGAGGGAGATAGATAGTAAATTGATCTTAAATTATCAATTTATTTATTTTTAGCTGTCTAATTAAAAAGTGCACTCAAAGTATAGGTTCTTATTTTTAAAATAAGTTTCTCTCGTCAATATCTCCCAAGCTGATGAGTTTTATTGTATTAAAAGTTACGTACAACGATTAATTTTAATTTCAGTTTTACACTAAAAGCAGTTTTGGCTTGGATTACAAATGTAATGTTTATCATGTAATATTTTACAAATGTATGGCCTTACGACATCATACTAGTTGAAACGTCAACAAATAAATTTTTTAATTTCCGTAAAAATATGTTTAATAAATCAGAAATAATTACATTTTTAATTTATTTCTATTTAAATTTTTCAAAGTTGAATTTTACAAAAATTCATATTCATATTATCATATATACTATTATATGTATTGTCTTTATCGATTGACATGTTAATGGGTTTCAAACAATTTATTACCGACATTTGCATAAGTTCATAAATCACAGATAATCATTTTCAATCATCAATCCTAAATATTTATACGACGAATTCGTAGTAAAATGTACTCGTATGTCTATGTTTGTTTCTGTATGATCTGCTTATAATAAAGTTACATAAAATATATTTTAAAATAGAAAAGCTACATCTAAAAGTGAACTATATGTAAATTAAATTCGGTTCTACTAAATTCCATAAATTTCAACTCAACCACAAAAAATATCAACAATTTTTTTTTGTTGATTTGACGGGCAGTAACCCAATGGTTACTCCCGTTTGAATTTACATAATTTATTATATTTCGCTGTCCTAATTAAATACAACTGCCCAGTTCTAAAGGTTTCTGCCTTTGTAGTCTTGTATGATTTTTTATTTCTTCACTGAGATATTCCATGTTTAAGTCCCTATGTAAGTTATCATTTCTGATGTACCATGTTGGTTGACAATGCCAGCAGCACTTTGTTTAGAAAACATTGTATATTTTGTGTATTTGTCTTCTTGGTACAACCGCAAAGTTGAATACCACAGGTCCATACTAGTTTATTAATAGCAATTTATTGTGTACTGTAAGCTCAGAATTTCTACCTATTAGCTAATATATTTTCCAAAATTTGTTGTTGAATTCTTTTTTTCTTTTAACGAGCTCTTTTCATCTTCGCTTTCAGTCGAGAGTCATGCTAAGGTATTTGGGAATGCCGATCTACAATGTAAAATGTTAGTGATAGAACTGCTTAGGTAGGTCTCGATGTAATTTAAACTCAAGTCATTGGTGCCAAACTTTGTGGAGTAGCACAAGCTACATCTAAGAAGATACTGGATCATATTTTCTGTTTCCCAAGTCAGTCTGCTATTATGTCCGTTATTCTGTGAACTTGCTCCATCGTATAGTGATTTTCCCTAAACCTAAATTGGTGTGGTGTTGAGCAGTAATTTTTCAAATAGTTTTGAAATGACAGAAAGTAGTGAAATCGGCCTGTACGAGTTTTTGTCGTTTGCTTTGCAACTTTCCACTGTTCTGGCACATATTTTAGTCTGAAAGCAACATTGATTATTTTAAACAATTGTCGTAATCTCTTCTCGGGAATGGCTTTTACAACTTGGCCAATAAACAAATCATAACCTGGGGCTCTGTCGCATTTAAATTGTACTTGATCTCATCTTTCAATTCCTGTAATGGTACAGATCGTATATTATGACCATCAATTTTGCTAAATGTTGTGATGTTTTCATTTGCAGTTTGCCTAGTTAACGGTTGAAAGGTTTATTTCAAGTGAGCCGCAAATAAAATAGGGTTTCGATTGTCACTTTTGGGCCAGGTTCCTTCCTCATTTTTAATATTCATTTTGGTTCTTTTTAATCCTTTTGTTGCTTTCCAAAGAGATTATTCAGTGTCTTTATGTTCGATGAGACCACTTAAGTACTTATTAATACTTTCGTTCTTAATTTATTTTACTGAAACAGTTTATTGCACAGCTAATTGAGGATTTTTGTTTTCCGAGGAGCGTGTTCTTTGCTAGATCTTTCGTGTCTTCCGTTTCTCTCTAACTAATTTCCTGACTTCAAGGGAATAATTTTGATTCCTACGGGATCCAGAATGATTAGTAGGACAATTTTCCCATGCTGCTTGTTAAACAGTACTAGGCAAGTTATCCTTATTAAATATCATTGTGCTGAGTGTCATGATATAACAGGTAAATCAGTCAGTCCTCGAAAATTTCTTTTTTTACATTGAATCAATAAGATCTGGTATTTTATTTATATATCAGCAGACCAATATGTAAGTTTACCTCCAGAATGGAACTCACAGTTGTCGGACATGCTTCGAAAAACTCTTTTCCTTTACGGGTTGTAAGTCTTGATCCCCAATAGATTAGATTTTTTGCATTAATGTCACGACCAATAATGAAATTGGATCCTAATGAACTAAGGAGTTTGCTATAATCTTCTGTGTTTAGATCGTAGCATGGAGGGCAGTAAACAGAGGAAATAATTTATTCATTATTATTATTAGTTAAAACTTTTACGGTTTTAACTTCCATACTTTCTTAAGTTGTTCACAGTGTTTGATATTATTTTTAACTATTACTGATGATCCTCCCCTCAATTTTCCTCCTGAGTAAACAGCATGATAACATTCATAATCACGTATTTTAATAAATGATGTTGCTGTCAATTGACTTTCCGTTATAAGACATGAATCTATTTTTTTAAATTTAGAAAATTGTCTAACTCTGCAACAAGCCCGTTCGCGTTCCTGGTGACAATTCTTAATGTTCTGTTCATTTTAATATAAGAGTGCTGTTGCTCCGTTTGTGGTTTCTTGCTTTTCGGGACGCTTATTGAAAGCTTCTATACCACGTCCTGGCTTTGCTAGCCTAGCATGCTTCCACATATCCTTTCAAGAGGGTTATCAGTAATAGAATTAGATGATTGTTGTACAATTTGCGAGAAGGCTTTCCGCCCTGTATTGAGAAATGATGGATTTGGCTCTGTTTCGGTTTTAATTGGTTCCTCTCTGGTAACCTTAGAGTTTTGAGTAAACTGATTCATTTTGTTTCTTAGCCTCTGGAGTTCTTTGGCCACTGTACTTCCTCTGCAATTCGCAGGATGATGGCCTTTACAGTTTATGCATTTTACAGGGTTGTTTCTACTTTCTTTACACTCTTTCGCGTTGTGTTTTCCAGCACATTTTACGCATCTAGGCTCCCGACCGCAAATTTTTGCGTGTGGTTGAAACCTTGGGATTTTTTGAATTGAGGTATTAGCCTCGTGTTTTTCGTTAGGGTTCTATTTTAACCCTCATATTTAGAACTGCTTTGATGTTAAATTTTTTTCATCTTTCCCTTTTTTATTAAAAGTAAACATGGAGAGTGGGAGGCGTTTTTTAACTTCATTGTTCTCACCTCTCTCTCGTTTTAGGATATTTACTGTATCTTATATTTGCAGTTCTTTTGCCTATAGGACCTCCATTATGTCCTCTTTCGTACACGTTGGATGATGGCCTCTGGCCATAACCTTAATTGCACGGTTGTTTTTATCATCGTGTGCGTAAATCATTCTTTACTTTCCTCATTGAGCTTTGTGGCTAGTGCTCTATTGCGGTCACTGATTTAATTATATAATTTGTATACTAGCAATTTCTGTTATACCGAATACTTGAATTGGCGGAGGAGCTCTTTCTTTCGGTGCAAACTTTTGTTGTTGATTTTCTTGTTGTTGTTTTTGTTGTTGATGTGCTAGACTGGTATTAGTAATTTCAGTTACAGTAGCTTTCCATTGTTCTTCAACTTCAGGCTAGAATTCTGATCTTTGTTTTTTTGGTAGGTCTTTTTTCCTTTTCAGTACCCAAGCTGTTTCTCTCGCGAGTTCTTCTTCATCAGTATGAAACTAGGTGTTATAACTGGTGCATGTACTTGCTTCGTTATAACTGGTTAGAGGGATTTCAGAAATCTCCATTTCCATTTCTTTGAGCTTCTTTAAATCTTCATATTCCTTTTTTAGTTTGTCAACTTTGCTTCTTAGTTGGGTTATAAGTGTCTGATTTGCTGAGCTAGCTGGTCTAGTTGGTGATCTTGACATATTTGAAGTACTTATGAAAGAGTATATCAATGATTGGCTCCCCCAGAATCCATTGAGTCAGGCTCGTTAGATTTGTAATAATAATGAATTATTTATGGAAAATCTGTGTTTGCTTTGTGCCGATAATTAAATGCTTTTCATTATTGGCATACATTACAATGTCAATGTTTAACGATACAGGGTGATGCTTAATGACCGTTTTAGTGGGCATGTTAAATAACTTTTGTATTTATTATTTGATTTAATTCTTTTTACAGTATATTTCATGGACATTTTTTTGGCTTGGACGTGAAAAATGATATATCGCAATTATGGCGATTTTTTGCTTCTGACATTCGCACCGTTCCTAAATAGTTTTCCATAAAGGCTCTCAAAATATCAGGTGTTATGGCTAGCATTTCATTTCGAATGTTGATTTTTACTTCTGGTATGGTTACTGGTTTATTGAAGTTTATACTCCTTCTTTAAAAAAACGCATAGCAAATAGTCGAAACCGGTTAAATTTGGTGAATTGAATTTGTTTTTTTCCGAAATTGTTTGCGCACGAGAGACGTCTCGTAACAAGGCTAGTGTGTCTCTTACAGTACGAGATATAGCTCCACCTTGTTGAGACCACTGCTCTGGACGATTTTACACAAATGGTCTTAAACAATATTGACCAACGATCTTTTCAGATGATACTTCACGCCAAACAGTACACTTAAGTGAATGAGATTTTCTTCAACGTTTTCTCGTAGCTAAATGGCAAAATCAAGCCTATTTTGATAGTATGTCGGTTTTAATTCTTGCACAAGCTGAATTTTATATGGAGACATTCGCGATAGTCCCAGTTGTGTTGAACATCGCCTTGTTGACGTTTCTGGACTATCCTGCACACTCTCCCGGGCACGTTGATTTTCATCCGTGTGTGCCGTAAGTCATCTTCCAGAACCTGAGAGGTTCCTTACGAACCCTTGTTGCTAGAAATTTGCAACGAGATGGTTTATCGTTAGTTTAGATGGTGCAGAATGCATAATAAAATACCGTCGATAAGCTCGATGCGCCAAATTAACGATCGTTGTTTTTTACAATAAAATTCTATTATTTTAATTCGTTGCTTTGTTGTGTATTGTTCTATTATAAATGACCTAAGTACTATTTCCAATTCTGCAAATAAAAATAAAAAAACAGTATTAAAAAAATTTAACATTAAAACTAGAACGGTCTTTTTGCGTTACTCTGTTGAATTTTGCAAATGTAACCTTTCTTTGCAGAGTGACTTCGCAATTTTGATCTTTAGGGTTTTTGCTTGATGCACTACTTAAATCAAGAGTGAGTCTTTTTAAAGTTCTAAGTTATATTTTTAGGGTCTTTCCTAATCGAAAACTATAAAAAATATGGTTTTTTACAAACAAGGAAAGGCTTCTAGGTCAATATTTAATTGTTTGATTCATTATCCGGGTATATAATACTGTGGGAAAAACATAGTAAGACTTTGTTCATAATTTTAAAATTCTTTATATATTTCTCCAAATAAATTTCGTCCCCCTCAAAGTAACCTCCACCCCCTCCCCCTCAATATACTTGTGCCAACGTTTTTTCCAATCCTCGAAACAGTTGTTAATGATTCACGTTTAATGTCTTCAATTGACTCAAAACGGTTTCCCCGGAGCGGTCGAGTTTGCTGAACAGCCAGAAGTCACACGGAGCTAAATCAGGCGAATACGGTGGTCGCGGAACGATATGGGTGGAATTTTTGGCGAAAAAATCACGTAAAACCACTGCAGTATGAGAAGGTGCATTATCGTGGTGCAAAAACCAAGAGTTGTCGACCCATAATTCCGGCCCCTTTTTAGTACTCCTTGTTGACAGTTTGGCCGGTTGGAAGGAATTCGGAGTGCACCACACCTCGATAATTGAAGAAAACTGTCAACATCACCTTGATTTTTGACTTGCTTTGACGTGGTTTTTGCGGCTTCGGCTCACCTTTGGCACGATATTGGGCCGATTGATCGTCTGTTTCCGGGTCGTAAGCATATATCCAAGACTTATCGCCAGTTATAATACGTTTCATGACATCCTGGAGTCGGAAAGCATTGTTTCACAGACGTCAACGCGACGCTGTTTTTCCAAAAAAATGGTTTTCACTGATCCTTCCGATATTTCAAAAATATTCATTATTCGTCGATTCTCGAGCACCAATTCCTTGATTTTATTAACGTGTTGATCATCAGTCGATGTTGATGGCCGTCCTAGACGTGGTTCATCGTCAATACGTTCTCGATCCTCTTTGAACAATTTGTACCAATCAAAAACACTTGCTCGCGACATATAATTATCACCGAAAGCCTTTTACAACATTCTGAACGTTTCGGAACCACACAGTTTATTCCGCACACAAAATTTAATGGAACTTCTTTGTTGAATAATTTCACTCATTGTAAAAATCGCCGAATGCACTTTTTGTACTTCAGAAAGACAAGCGTATACTAAACACTTATTATTATTTTGATGTGATATTTGGCACAGATGTCACTGACAGTCTTATCAAGATAGAAAAAAATAATTATTTTGAACGAAGAAATATTTTGACGAATGGTTTTCCGCGCGAAATTTTACGGTGGCTCTTCGTGTTTAAATCTGATCAGGTATTTTATAAAGCAACCATGACCCATCAGAAACTGGGTAAGATGATAATCCACTTCTCCGTGTCGCCCATTTAGCGACGCTTCAATGCAGGGCATCAAACGATGGGTCCATCTACCTTTTGTTGCCTCACTCCATCTTTTCTGCCATACAGTGTCCGTCTATAAGCCCGTGCTAATTGGCAGTTCTGTGCTTTTGTTCCTGGACCACGACGCAGGTACGTGGTTTGGAGCTCCGACAACACAGAAAAAAATAACTTCGTAAAATTGATAAAATATTAGTATTATTGATAAAAAACGCAACCCATAAGTAAAATTGACAATATTGATAATTTTTTTCATCGGTTCAAGGGGAAAAGCAAATGTGGTAGAAAGTATGAACTGGTTATAGTGTTTATACAAAAATTATGAATATGATAAATAGTTTTTTTTAAATAAGTACTAGTGGTTCATCACTTTGATAAATCGATTTATGCGAATGTTACTAATATTTTCAAACTGTAGTTCAGATTCAGTAATCTATAATAATCCTGTTTGCTTATAATGCAAAATTAATCATTTTAAAGAAACTCCTTATTGATACGATAACCTGATTTCATGAAAACTATATCTTTCGTTTTCTAGTTTATAAAAAATGTATTGTCAACATACAAACCTCTTTCGATTTAATAACTCAATCTTAATGAAAATATAGAATTTGTATTTAATTTTATGAATTTATTTTTTATTTTTAACTTAGATTTTTTTCAAACAAACATAACTTTTAAAATTAATGAAATATTTTTGGTTGATAATTGCAACAATTTACGCTGGATTTCCAGGAGCACCCCTTGTAATAAAAAATTCTGCCGGCACAAGTTTCCAAAAACCTGTAAAGTGAAGTGATTAAGCTATTATCGCAAACTAATAATTATTTTCCATTAAACTCACCAGTTGGTTGCGGCATTTTCGAGTGTTGAGTGGGTTGATAAGCATCGTACAGGTATACACTAGATGATCCAATCTATTTTTGACCAAATGGATGGGGTTGCTCTAATTAGCGATTTTACATGACCTTCATTATTCTCGGATATTTATCTGCATCACCATCTGTAAGTGATAATTTGAATGCATATATTAAAATATCTCGAATTTCTCGATGTTTATTTTACCTGAATATTTAACCTCCAATATGGCGAAGACAACAATTTCAATTTTGCATTTCTTTAGAAGAACCAGCCATTTTTTTCGCTTTTTGGCGCCAGCAAAAAGTTTTTGTTCATTTATTACTTTTTCACTTAACACTTTAGAAACTAACGGGTGATTTTTTAAGAGCTTGAGAACTTTTTTTTAAAAAAAAACGCATACAATTTGCAAAATCTCATCGGTTCTTTATTTGAAACGTTAGATTGGTCCATGACATTTACTTTTTGAAGATAATTTCATTTAAATGTTGACCGCGGCTGCGTCTTAGGTGGTCCATTCGGAAAGTCCAATTTTGGGCAACTTTTTCGAGCATTTCGGCCGGAATAGCCCGAATTTCTTCGGAAATGTTGTCTTCCAAAACTGGAATAGTTGCTGGCTTATTTCTGTAGACTTTAGACTTGACGTAGCCCCACAAAAAATAGTCTAAAGGCGTCAAATCGCATGATCTTGGTGCCCAACTTACCGGGCCATTTCTTGAGATGAATTGTTCTCCGAAGTTTTCCCTCAAAATGGCCATAGAATCGCGAGCTGTGTGGCATGTAGCGCCATCTTGTTGAAACCACATGTCAACTAAGTTCAGTTCTTCCATTTTTGGCAACAAAAAGTTTGTTAGCATCGAACGATAGCGATCGCCATTCACCGTAACGTTGCGTCCAACAGCATCTTTGAAAAAATACGGTCCAATGATTCCACCAGCGTACAAACCACACCAAACAGTGCATTTTTCGGGATGCATGGGCAGTTCTTGAACGGCTTCTGGTTGCTCTTCACTCCAAATGCGGCAATTTTGCTTATTTACGTAGCCATTCAACCAGAAATGAGCCTCATCGCTGAACAAAATTTGTCGATAAAAAAGCGGATTTTCTGCCAACTTTTCTAGGGCCCATTCACTGAAAATTCGACGTTGTGGCAGATCGTTCGGCTTCAGTTCTTGCAATGTCAAAGCATACTGAGCATCTTTCTCTTTGACACCTTGTCTGAAATCCCGCGTGATCTGTCAAATACTAATGCATGAAAATCCTAACCACAAAAAAATCACCCTTTACTAGAATCACACAATATTTTTCAAAAACTTTATAATTTATAATAATTATAATTAATAAAAAAACACAAACTTAGTTAGTGACATCCTGTCGGCATAAAATTTCGATACTGAATACTAGAATAAATGTGCTTTTGTAAACGCCAATATTTCGGTTTTCTGATTTTTACAAAATGTATGAAAATGATAACTTATTTTTGAAAGCCATAACTCGATGACATAAAAAAATGTAAGTCATAAATTCCTGAGTCAAGTTCATAACTCGACTTATGATTATTAATATCTTTACCAATGGTTTTATAATTTATGAACGATTGTAATAAAATGAAAACGAGGTGTATAATTTATGAAATAGGAGGAACTCATTTGCCTTAATGCACGGTTAAATGATACACAATTTAAGAAAACGATCAGCGTGCGCGAATGCTAACTCTGACTCAATTTCTCCTAACTAATTTTAAACAAAACCCCGTACAAACAAATACTTATAAGACTATCAAAGCAAAACTGTAAGATGAAATAGTGATCCATCTTCGAATTACTTTGCAGAAGTTTCGCGTTTTCCAAATAATTTTTTGCAAGTACTTTGTATCTATCTGTTTACTGAGTCCGAGTCTCTTAAGCCAGTCAAATTTGGTTTTAAAGGGTTATTTGTGTGCTTTTAATCCCCGGAAGAAAGTATAGCTAAACATACCTAATGGTTTTTTGTGAGCTAATTTTTTTAAGAATTGATCTTATGATTGAGTGTTTAACAGTTTCGCAATGTCTTGAAAAAAATTTTAAATTTTTCTCTGTAACTACAGACAAACGATGAAATTTTTAAAGTAGGATTCATACAACGATAACTCTTAAATTTTCTCATGTGAGCCTCAATTGTGAACTATAAAAAATTTGAAATTCTGATATTATATAAATGATGTATATGAAAATAAAATTTTCTAGGAGCAATGACGTACTCGTATTATAACAGTATATAAAAAAATATAAATTATTTGTCAAGCCAGTACGTAAATTTTATAGACATAAAAGCAAATTTATACATTTCTTACTTTTTGTATAAAATCGCTAATTTGAAAATCTTATTTTGCACATTTTAATTTAATTTGTCAAATAAAAAACTTTATTTAAAGACTACTGCTTTTTATACAAATAGTTATTGCAAGTCTTACGAATTTTATCAAATAATAAATAAAAAAAAATTATACAAAATTGAAAACCAGTAATTTATCAATTTAACAAAATTTATTTTTTTCTGTGAACGTCCGAAATGCGAGAACCCTGCTGCTCATCCGGTCCTTCTTGTATTTGGCATTATTCGTGCTAGTGTTGCATTAACTCTCCTTGCTCGCTCGCTGGAGGTAATGAGATGTGTCTTATATATGACAATCTGGAATCGATCATCACCTTTAGGTACCTGATGGATGGTTGACTAACAATTTATTGGGCTCCAATATCTAAGGTTACGCTCTCCATTAATTTTCTGCTAGTAATAAGGACAGCTTCTGTTTTATGTTCTGTTAGTTGCAGCCCAGCAGATGTTAACCACTGTTGATTAAGTCTGACAGTCTTACTACAGATCTCCTCAATCTCCTCTCTGTGTTTTGCGACAACGACAATCGCAAAGTCGTCTACAAATTCAATCACCTGTGCATCACTTGGAATGAGCAGTCGAAGTACACCATCGTGCATCAGATTCCAGAGTACAGGACCTAACACTGATCCTTGAGGAACTCCACCAGTCACCTCGTAAGTTTTCTTTTCCTCCTCAGTATCATAAATCAAGGTCCTCTCGCTAAAGTACCTGGAAACAAGTCTCAGCAGCCATCGAGAACCGGATATTTTCTGGTGCGCTGTATCTGCAACATCTTTAACCGGATCCACTGTTGAGCGCACCATTTGAAAGCCATACTGATGCTCTGCTAGGTTTCCCGTTCTAACTATAGCCTCTTGTAACCGATCACATACCACTCTCTCTAGAGTTTTACCTGTCATATCCAATAGGCAGACTGGATGCCTGGAGAATGGAATCATCTGGTAGTTTGTCTCCTTTTAGCAATAATACTAGTTTCTGTTCCTTCCATTTACTAGGGAACACCCCTCAACTAAGCGTGCAGTATATACTTCCGTGAATAAGTTTGGGTATGCTTTAACCGCCGACTGCAACACAATATTCGGAATGTTATCCGGGCCAAGGGCTTTATTGTTAACTACTCTGCCACATACCTTCAGACCCTCCTCCTCAGTAACTGGTGGTCTGTGTGTGTGTGTGTGTGTGTGTGTGTGTGTGTGTGTGTGTGTGTGTGTGTGTGTGTGTGTGTGTGTGTGTGTGTGTGTGTGTTGCTCTATAGCGCAGAGTGATTTTTGGCCAAAATCGGTCCATCGGAAGTGGCAATTTCCATAAGAGCTATTTCGTTTTTTGCAAATATTTTGAGGTTATCATTTAAAAGACATACCAGTCCACATTATTTTATCAACCCTTAAACGGGAATGACTATCTTTTGAGAGTGGGAGCTCCCAGTGATTTTTGGCTGAATTTGGTCTACCAGAAATCGCAACTTCTATAATACAATTTTTGTTTTTTTTTGCAAATATATTGAAAACTATTCTATTCGATTCTAAATTAATTTGGCAACTATCAGTTAATTTAAATTTAAAGAAAAATGATGATTTTTAAAAAAAAACTGTTTCTCAATAAAATATCGGCTCATTTACAGCTCAGATGGATTGATTGATTGGGACACGACTAAAACAACAAGATGGTAAATTAAACTTCAAACAAAAGTAGTTCAGGTCATTTTTTAAGTTTTACATTGCCGAGTTTTGATAAAAATGCCAGACTGACTGGGCTTACTAACTACTTATTTGTTTCTCTATTTTCATTCAGTTTGTTTTTTGGTCGCGATTTTTATTAATGTCGGACGTTTTCTTGTGATTGATCATAATTTAGGTTTCTTCACTTTTACCTTGCCTTTTATTTTCTGCGATCGTCCTTGTAAATGTGGAACATTAGTTTTGTTTGGTCTGTTTTTACCACGCTCAAGTCCTTCTGCTCAATATTACAATAGTAGTTTAGTCAGGAACGCATAAACTATACCGGTTTCGGGACCTTAGTAGATCTGTACGTTACAGCGCATATACGTCTACCTCCGTGAAAAATATTTTTAACAGAGAGCGATTTAGTGAACCTAAGTGAGACAATTCTGGGAATTGATGTTCATTACTGTTATATACGAGTATAGTTTGAAAAAATTGAAGCAGCTCCAAATACGCAATTGATATAGTATTTCTCCTTTGATTTGTAATATATCCTTAGTCAATGGTGTGACTACAGATTTACTTTGTTTCTTGTATTGCTGTGGAATCGAGCTTGCATTGAGGTGCTTATTCCACGATTTGGTAGAGGTTTTCCACGAGATGTAGGCTGAATATTCTATGTTCTTGCTCGAGTTCATTGTGGAGATTCCAAATTTGTATTTATTAGGTTTATATTGGGCAATATATTTTTACAGTAATACAAGTAATCGTGGTTTTCGGTCCTCACTGTGAGCTGTTTGCGAGGAAGGTGTTCTTGAGTTTTTTTGGCCAGATTACCTAGTTTCGGTACTATGTTATAAAGAGTGCGACATCTTTGGTTCGTTTTTTCAATGTCAACTGTCAAGTGACGGAAATTCAGTATTATATTCCCGGTGAACGAAATAATTCAATATATGCTTGATTAACGATGGAAAGTATTGAAAACTTATTTTCAAAGTAGTGAGTCAGTTGTCGAAACTTGCCGAAAAGTGTGTACAAAATTCGGGAGAAATAAATCGCCAACTGAGAACAGTGTGAGAAAATGTGTGAATGAATTTCATTCGACTGGCATGCTAATAGATAATACAGAAGTTCCGCATCGCCGTCAGCTCGTTCGATGGACAATGTTTCTGCTTTATCTGCAAGTGTGTGTCAACAACCAAGCACCTCCACCCGCCATCGTGCACAAGAATTGTACATCAGCGGCCTCATGTAAAAATACTTGTGAATGAAGGTTTACAAAGTCAAATTAGATTAAGAATTTAAGGCAGTTGACGATCCATTGTGTTTTACTTCGCTGAACGAAGAGATCATTTTCATCTCGGCGGTTATGAATTGCCGCAAAACTGCCGTGTTTGGGGCACAAAAAAGTTATACGTGACAATTGAGAAGCCAATACGTCAAAAATGAGTGACTGTTTGATGTGGAATGGTCCCAAAGCACCATTGGGCCATTTTTCTTTTAAGATGTTATCGTGTCATTTTAACTGTCTTTTTTCCCTATAATTTTAGAGGAAGACCTGACCGATGTTTGGTTTCAACAAGGCAGCATCACTGTCCACACAGTAGTACCTGTTGCGTTTTAATTTAATATACCTTTTTAAATGAACGTAAAGTTTCCGCACTCTGTATATGGTGTCACTACTTGTTTGCTTGTGTCTACTGCTGTTCTGCACGCAACCTGAGGAAGAGCAACAAATACTCGAAACTTGTAAAAAAATTGTCACAATAATCGAAAGTGGTTAAAACTTAATTAGGTATTTTATTAAATATTCAATTGAGATAAGTTCGTACATGGAATCGTAAAGATGTCAATACTTCGTGATACGGTTTTTGCCGGAAAAATACATACCAAAATTTAATGTGGCTCATTTCATAGTAAGGTTAGGATTTCGCCTATTGGGTTGATGGGCAATTAATATCGGCATTGTGAGACATTTATTCAACAAATTTGCTCATTTATGGTTTAGAATTTTACTAATAGTTTTAGTGAAATTGGTGACATTTGCGGTTTAGTAGAAGCACTAAAGAATATTAAGTGATTAATAAATAATTGTGGAAATTATTTGTTTTTGTGATTTAATGTTAGTAAAATAAAAGTGGGAGAATTATAGTAGACATATTTCGGGAATATTCTAGTAGTTACGTAAATGTTTGGTATTGAAAACATCAAAGTCTACAACGATATTCACAAGTGATACGAACCGAGTTTGACAGGGGAAATTCGTAACAGTATACTTGCTCTTATGCTGAAAACAAGTTAGTTTTGAAGCGATGTTTGAATATCATCAACATATTGGTCAGTATTCCTATAATCAACTTTTAAAGTTCTGACAAATGAGCAAACTTTAAATTGGAAACCACAATTCTCTAGTCTGGTTGGGAGTCTAAGCACTGGAAAACATATGTCATCGTAAGTTCTATTGTTGAAGGTAAGTAAATTTGAATGATACGGCGTTCCAGATACCTTCGAAAGCACCCGAAGCCATACGCCATCCTAATACGTTAAAAACTTCCTTCCTTGCACTTGCTGTTTTTTTGTCGGAAATATTCGAAAAAATTTATGTGGCTCATTTCTTAGAATTTTTGGTCTAATTTCGAAGGCCAATAATTTTAGATGAAGCGGCGTTTAATATAATTAAAACAGTGCTAAGTTTTGAACGATTGAAATTTTGAAAAATTATCAAACTTGAAATTTAAATACTGCACTTTCTGTTGGTGTAGCCTGCCAATACTCGAATCTTGTTGGTTTTACTTGTTGTATAATTACAATATATTTTCTTCCATTTCGTGTAATTCCAACTTCAATTCTTAGTTTGTGTCCCCAGTTAAATATCGTTCTGTTCAAGAGCAATGTTGTCCCAATCCATCATTTAGATTAGGAGTATTAGGAGTGTTAGGCTCTTATTTCCGCTATATGAACAACTGTTTCTCTGCCGAGATCAGTCTGTTTATCTATTTTACGCTACGAAAAAATTTAAGAGAATAAAATGTTTTTGTAGTTCTCTGGCATAGTTGAAAAATTTGATTTTAGCAACAATTTCTTAAAACGGGTTTAATGATGAAAGAGCTGTTGGAAGATGTTTGTAGGTACGCACACGAATCTAAAATTGTACGCCTCATTTTTTAATTAAATCACATCACATAACATAATAATCATAATTCCTTACACAAAATTTATGTTTAAGGTTTTATGATATTTTAAAACAATGGCATTTCAGTTACAGTGCTACTACGCGCAAAATGTAATAAACAATAAATCATTTCCAGCAAAAATGTCTTGCCAGCACCCATAAACCATAAAACCAGAGAGAAAGTAAAAAAAAATGCAATAAAACAAAACGAAAAAAGCTCGTGTATATATTTCAAATAAAATCCAATATATGAGCTTATAGTACTGTGTATACCCCGGTATACACAGCAATTTTATATCAAATAGCTAGTACACATATTTAAATTAATACCCATCGATTTGTGGAAAATCGTCGAAAATCTACTAAGCGTACACGACAACAACATAGCGGCAGAACATTACACCGTGGTATACACAACCAAAAAATATTGGGGAAAATCATTTAGTTGAAAAACCAATAAATTGAAAATCATTAATAATGTACTGAAAAATTTGTACCTGAAAATTGAAAAATATAACAATAAAAAACAATATAAAGCGGAAGTGGTGAACCTAAAAATAATACACGAAAGTTTCGCAGAACAAAAATTGGAGGTAGCAGCACACCGGCACATGTACAAATTAAAACATAAAATTAATTTAAACAAAACACGTCGGTGTATTACGATTTTTGTTTTACATACAATTTTTTGTTATGTAATAAATCCCAAGTTTGTTATCTAGTCAAAAACCAACAACAAATAGGTAGTACATACACAAACCAAAGTACAACAAAAACCGAAACGAAAAAAACTGAGCTTTTTACTCATTTTAATTTTATTTTTATTCTGCGTGTGTGAATTTTTATGTTTGTTTGTTTTATGTTTGTTGGTGTTTTAGCTAAACAAATAAAAAACACACATACATTTATAATCTACACGGAATATGTATACACACAAAAATGGTTTTCCCGAAACATTTCCAGTTTATTTGTTTTTTGTTTTTGTTATATACCATACATACCTAGGTACTCGTTTAGGTAAGCTCGTTTTTATGTACAAAACTTTTAGATTGTATTTTTGTTGAGAGCTTTTTTTGTGTTTCGTATATAAATGATTAAGTGTAATTTAAAACTAAACAAATGAAGCAAATGTAAATCATTTTTTTTGTTGTTTGCTTTTCCAGCTTTACCTCTATTGCCTTGCTCTTTGGTTGTTGTTGGTTTTGCATAAAATATACGAGTATGATACAAATTTAATCTAAATTCTGGCGCACTGCTATACGTAATGAACGTATAGTACAGTGATGGAAAGAACACTTTTTACTTTGTACACAAAATTATGTATAGTTATAATTGGTATAAGAATTTCGGTATCCGCGAAAGTATGCACATACTCGTAAATTGCATAGTTGTTCATCCAATCTACCAACTTCAACTACTAAATTCAAGTGGAAATATACAGTAGCACAAATAAATTGTTTGCCTGCTTTAAAATAATAACTAATTCCCTAAAGCATTTTAAGGATTTCTGTAAAATTTTTGCTGTTCCGAGAATACAACGGGAGAGTGAGAAACAAACAAATAAAGTGGAAACAACCTTCTGAATTTTTAGGTGTAATATATCCAAGATACACGTAACATACGAGTGTTATATTTTTTTGAGGTATACGGATGATGGCGAAAAATTACATCTCCTAAAGGTATTTTTGGTTTAAAAAAAATTAAAAATTCATTATCGTGCGCTTTCATTCTACGTCATATCTTTATTATTGATTTAGCCGATATAATTGAATTGTAATACATTTTAATTGGAATTAGTGTGGCAGCTTAAACAAAATTTGGATCTGGATGTCAATTTGTTGATATATAAGGCGGAAAACATGTTTAGTATAGTACGTTGAACACTTACTTGCTGATGTATAAAAAATTAAAAACGATAATTTTAATAGAAGATTTCAAGTAACTTCCAGTATGTCCGGATAATCAAATAGTTTGGACATTCTTTGACCCTATATTTTAGAATTTGCTGGCATAATCATAGTCCATTATTGTGTCAAATGTTTTCCAAATTTATTTTTCATAATAACAATAACACTAACAACAACCTAAATTTGGACATTTATTAAAGAGACGATTATTACATTTAAAAAAATTGTAACAACCACAATAATTACTATAGTGATCTATATAGTTACGTGCTATATGAACCTAGCTTTCCAAAAAGTACCAAACCTTAAAAAACGAGCCCTCTTGGGGGTTAGGACAAGCCATTTTTGAAAAGTTCCTCCTTATTCATATAAACACGATTTTTATTTTTAAATTTTTTTCAAATATCCACAACAATCTGACACGACAGCGACCTATATGGTAAGGTGCTATATAGACAAAGCTTTCCAAAAAATAATAGCTCGTAAGAAAAAAAGCCTGGCTGAACTAGGGATTTTCTAAAATTTTCCTTATTATTCATATAAGTACGATTACTGCATCTAAAATTTTCTCAAATATCTACAATAATCTGATAAGACAGCGACCCATATGTCACGCTGCTATATGCACGACGCTTTTCAAAGAGTACCAAATCTTAAGAAATAATAGTCTCGCCGCTCCTAACGGGACGAGTCATTTTTGAAAAATTTTCTTACAAAGACGAGTACATATTACATTTTAATGTGTTTGCTCAAGAATCGGTGTCTGCTGATCTTAAACGTGGACAGATGCATTGCAATTGAAATAAATTTCTCTTCTCGTTTTTATATTCGCAACTAACGGGTGTTTTTTTAGGAGGTTTGTTTTTCCGATAGATGTCGTTTTATTTTATGACAGTTGTTTTGACAGCTCAAAGTGGCATTTCTACTCAGTATTGTTTGGCAAATCATTATGAATAGGTTAACTCCAGAACAACGTTTTCAAATCGTGGAAATTTATTTTCAAAATCAGTGTTCAATTAAAAATGTTTATAGAGCACTTCGTGAATTTTATGGTGCACATAATCGTCCGTCAGAGACCACCATAAAGAACGTAATTACCAAATTTCGGTCTACATTCACTCTTTTGGATGCCAAGCCACCGACAAGAATGAGAAGAGTTCGTACAGAAGAAAATATTGCTGTCGTTGAGGCCAGTGTCGAAGAAAACGACAATTTATCGATTCGTCGTCGTGCTCAGCAAATTGGACTTTGTCCATCGACTTTATGGAAAATTTTACGTAAATATTTGGGTTTGGTGCCATACAAAATTCAATTGGTGCAAGAATTAAAGCCACACGACCATCGTTTGCGCCGTGAATTCAGTGATTGGTCGTTAAATCAATTGAACGAAGATCCATTTTTTTACCGTAAAATTCTCTTCAGTGATGAGGCGCATTTTTGGTTAAATGGATACGTCAACAAACAAAATTGTCACATTTGGAGCAAAGATAATCCACACGCCGTTCTAGAATTACCAA
Source organism: Nephrotoma guestfalica (assembly GCA_963691935.1). Lineage (NCBI taxonomy): Eukaryota > Metazoa > Arthropoda > Insecta > Diptera > Tipulidae > Nephrotoma > Nephrotoma guestfalica. The sequence continues at coordinate 195,314,101 of OY829913.1, read as the reverse complement.
TGCATCCTGATAAATGTACTGTTTGGTGCGGTCTATGGGCTGGTGGGATCATCGGTCCATATTTCTTTAAAAATGAGGAAGGACGACGCGTTACCGTGAATGGAAATCGATACAGAACCATGTTAAATGAGTTTTTGTTGTCAAATCTTGAAGATATGGATATGAATGAAATGTGGTTTCAACAAGATGGTGCCACTTGCCATACAGCACGTGAAACAATCGACTTATTGAAAGAAACTTTCAACGACAACATTATTTCGAGAAATGGTCCGGTGAATTGGCCTCCGCGTTCGTGCGATTTGACGCCACTCGATTACTTTTTGTGGGGATACGTGAAGTCATTGGTTTATGTGGATAAACCTCAATCGATTGACGCTTTGGAAACCAATATTCAACGTGTCATTGCTGACATACGCCCTCAAATGCTTGAAAAAGTGCTGGAAAATTGGACCTCCAGAATGACATTTGTGAAAAATAGTCGTGGTAGCCATATGCCAGAAATTGTGTTTAAATGTTAAATGCCAAAAAATTATCTACCAAATAAAAAAAAATTTTGGTCATTTCATAATTTTATATGTGTTTTATTCAAAAAAAAAATCGGCAACCTCTTAAAAAAACACCCTTTAGAACAGTAATCACGTGAGGCAGAACCGAGGCTTTTTGATTGCTCACTTATGACACATTGTCCTGTAATGATACCCACTACCAAGCTGATATGGTGCCTTCGCAAATATGTGATATGTTTTGATCTTGGCAGATCTAGTCCTCACCACAATTGAATATGCAGCCTTGACGGAAGCACAAACAAACGATTTAGAACTGTCGGCACTTTCAGAATCAAACCATATCTAAAATACTGAAAAATTCAAATTTTTGAATTTGATCGCCTCATAGCTTGTGAAGTTTCAAATGGCAACTAATGACCGTTTGTATCAAAACCATTTCGTAAATAAGTTCTTGAAGCCTATCACACATTTTCACATCCGAGTGACAATAAAACAAATTACAGGGAAATTAATTTGGCTGTCAATGAAGAATGACATACGCAATTGGACAAAAACTTTCATTAGGTGCCAAAAATGCAAAGTACCAAACAAGTAGACAGTCAAATCGGTTCATACAGGGCAAGCAACACTCGATTCGAAGAACTTTACATTTATCTGATTGGACCCCTACCGCCATCGGAAGACCAAATTTATTATTCAACAAAGATCGACGGGTTCAATTATTGGACTGTGGTGATTCCAATCCCAGATATCCGTACATACGTAACCGATAGAGGTGCTCAATTCTAGTCTGCTCGCTTTGATAAAATTTCACGAGTTTTAGGTAACCATTACAAACGCATTGCATATAATCCGGCTTGCGACGGAATTATTGAGCGTTGGCCTCGAACATTAAAGGGTGCAATTATGTGCACCGCCAATACTCAATGGACCAAATCATTGCCTATTGTTTTATTAGGACTATATGTATAGCATTTCGTGAAGATTTTAAGAGCCCTTCAGCGAAATTGGTTTTTGGTCAAAATTTATGACTACCGGCATAAATTACCGGAACATGTTAGTCAATCAGAGTTTGTAAGTCAATTACGAAAGCACTTATAGCACAATATTTAACCATCGCGACAGCTTCACGTCATTCCAAAGAATAGATATTTGTTTTTGATTGCAAAGCAGTTTTAGTCAGAACAAACCCAGTCAATAAGCATAATGAGAAATATTTTACTATATTTTTGTACTAGCCAAAGGCGTAAGAACAAACGTATCCATTAACCGACTCAAACCGATGCTGTATAAGATAGCGGAAATTTCTCAGCGGAAAATAAGAGATTTCGCTATTCGCCGCAAGTGGCAGCACAATCACAAAAGAGAATTTATTTTGTTATATAATTACCAGCGGAAATTTTTTAATCATTTTGTATCTCTTTTTTTCACTAAATAAAACATCCCATCGGAATAAAATATTAAAAGTGATCCTTAAAATGACAAATTGATTGATCTCCGAAGTAAAGGAACTCGGTAAATGAAATCTTGAAATTTAACAATATTCCGTCTTTCCGCCATTCTAAAAGAATGTCCAAAACTTAGGACAAAATTCAAGGATCTGTTCATGCTGGACTAAACTAGGCCATTTCATTACCCATACTTTTCAAAATTTAAATTTTTTTATTAGTTTATTTTCTGTTTTTGGCCAATATCTCAAAATCTTACAATAGTAATCAATACTTTCGATTGTTTTTCTAATAGCTTAGGTTATACGGAGACTACGAGGAAAATTTAGGGAAAATTGATGGATTAGAATTTTAAAAGTACAGACGAACAATGTTGAAGACTCGGTTTCAAATCATCAAAACGAACAAGATTTAAATAAATTCTAGTTAACGGTAATTAGCTCAAATTTTTTAACTCTCTTTATCAATTATACAGCTTTCGGAACCTTTTCGGTTCCATTCTCAAACGAATAATAAACCAATTTTACAAAAAAATATTTTCTATACAAAATAAAATCGAAATCAAGGCTATCTAAAATGTAGCTATTTTTCAGTAGATATCGTTAGCTACTAGATTTTTTATTTTAATTTTAGCTAGGCAACAAATTGTGGCATCGTATCTACAGAAAAAACACTTTACAAAATAAAATTTGACTTTAAAAAACGTAAATTGAAAATAATTGTTTCCATGTTAAATAATATTGGAAATGTGTAAAAGCAGAAAATCAAATTATAAAAATATATCGTATATGAATTGCCAATATAAGCGTAATCGTTAATTTTGTTAATAGAATTTGAACAGGATTTTATATGTAGCAAACAAAATTAGATCTTTTCCTGAAATTTGGTTGTTTTTCTAAAATGTTTACATCTTCCATAACATCGTTATGGTTGTATCTCTAATATGTTCCGAAAGTGCACTTATTTGATTTGAACTTCCCGTGGCACCACGTATACATATGTTGAAAAAAAAACGTTCTCAATATGTATCAATAAACAACATTTCTTGCTGAATTGTCGTAAAGAAAAAATATTTTCGAACACCAGGATTTTAAAAAATGTGTCCAATATTAACCAGGAAGTTTTGGATGTATAAATCAAGAAATTAAAGAAACCATACGAGTAAAAGCTGTCGATGAAACGAAACATCATTTGAATATAATCCGGCAACATATCGAAGATATTCTTCTTGTGATTGAGCATAGCGGGTTTTTTTACAAAGGCGAATGAATTTTTCAATTACCATTTTAATGAAATCAACGTAAGGCAAAAAATCAAATTTGATAAAATTTTATTAGATAGTTTAAATGAATTATATGGAAATTTAATGAACACGGTTAGTGAACATCTCCAATACAGATCTTCCTTTTCATGTCAAAATTATTTTAAGTTTGGGAAATAAATATTGTCCTTCTTCAATTGGTGATTCAGTGCCGTACTTCAAAATTATGTCTGATGTTGAAAGTGCAATTTTTCACTTGAACGATAATGATCGTTATACTATTCGGAACAGTTTTGTAAATATTTTAACAAATTTTAAATATAAATCAAATTCAAATATTTTAACTCGTTTTGAAAATCGTATTTTAAGTTATGTTAAACAATCAAAATCGTTTTTAAAAACTAATCCAAATATTGTGGTAACTCGAGCGGACAAAGGCAGCGTTACTGTCATAACATCGCGAAGTGATTATGTTACAAAAATGGAAGGTTTACTTAACGATAACACAACATATGTAGAATTACCAAAAGATAATTCAGTTCCGATTCATAACTATGGTTATAGATTGGAAAAATTCCAGTAATGTGACCAAAATTATATGGTTTACCAAAAATTCACAAACCTGATATTCCATATAGACCAATTATTAGTTTAATTAATGGTCCAACACATAGGTTATCGTCATTTTTGGGTAATATTTTAAAATTTAGTGTTGGTAATACTAGTTCTAATATTATAAATTCGGAAGATTTTAAACAAAAAATTCAGAATGTCACGCTTCCACAAAATTACCTCTTAGTTTCTTTGGATGTTACGTCTTTATTCACTAATGTTGATAATAAACGTGTTACCAACATTGTGAAAGAAAACTGGAGGAGTATAAAACAAAATTGAAAAACTAAATTGAATAAAGTTCAATTTATGTCGGCATTACAAATTGTTTTGACTAATTCTGATTTTTCTTTCGGCAATACAATTTATAAACAAACTTTTGGTTCTCCTATAGGTTCTCCAATTAGTCCCATAATCGCAAATTTAATGATGGAATTTTTGGAAAAAATGGGTTTAAATTCTTTGAATTTTCAACCTGTATTTTATTTTCGTTCTGTAGACGATATTATTACAGCAATCCCTGAAGGCAAAATTGAAATTTTCCTGGATGTTTTTAACTCTCTAGATAATAGAATCAAATTTACTGTTGAAAAACAAATTGATCACAAAATTCCATTTCCTAAATTTTACTTCTAGGCTTCCTATTTATTACAAAATTAATACAATTAAAATTTTGACTCAAAAAATTCTAAAATTGTCTGAAACTAAATTTTATTACAATAACTTTAAACTTTTTGAAAACACTTTGATAAATAAATTATCATTATCCTATAAAATTAATAAATAAAATGATTTGGAAACAGAGAAATTTTTAACAAAATTATAGAATAAATCCTGAAATTGGAAGTACAAATTATTTATCGTTACCTTACATAAAAAATCTTTTCGAAAAATTAAAACATTTATTTAAAAGTTATAATTTCAAAATTATTGGTCGTTCAGCTACCAATTTAAATGATATTTTGTTTTCAAATATAAAAGATCCGATCCCATTAAAGATAGAGTCAAATTTGGTCTATCAAATAAAATGTTATGATTGTAACGTAATTTACACGGGACAAACAATAGTATGTTATAAAATTAGGAGGAAAAGTACTGCATTCCCGGACGATAGTGGAAATTGGCGGAGGAGGCGATAGCCGAGTCCGGCAACCACGGGAGTCCGGTATTGCACTTTTCCTCCGAATTGTACGAATATAAACCCAAAATAATTTTTAGAATTATTCATTAACTATCATTCAAAATAATATAAAATTATTGCTTAGTTAGCCACGACAGCATAAGACATAAATACATTTTGTTTTTTTTTTCAAAAGTTGTCAAGTTTGTGTACCTATATTTGATTTATAAAACACGTGTGAACGAAATTTAAGGGATATGGACAGTGAAAGCGAATTATCCTTATCTTGTACCCCGCCGGATATAGTGGCAGCAGCTAAGTCAGCTACATTTGATTTACTCCCGCAAAAATCGAAGGAAAAATACGAAAATGCTTATTAAAGCTTTATGGATTATCGTCAATCTAAACACATCAAATCATTTTCGGAAAACGTCATTCTTGCGTATTTCGCTGATTTATCTACAAAATTGAAATCATCCACATTATGGTCAAACAACTCAATGATCAGGTCGATGCTAGTAGTTAAAAATAATGTGAATATTGCAAAGTACCAAAAATTACGTGTCTTCTTGAAACGCAAATCCGACGTGTATAAAGCGAAGAAATCTAAAATATTAACTATATGGAATATGTTCAACAATTCATTTTGTAAGCTTCAGATGATTCGTTCCTAGTTACTTATTAACGCAAGCATGTAGGTATTTACACATTAAATTCAATTATGTTTTCGGATAAAATACACTTCACACTGCAATATTTTTTTGTATGTAATATTATGATTGTTTTTTGTAGGTTGCGTTAATTTTTGGATTCGCTGGTGCTTGTTGACATTAGTGATTTGGGATCTAAACTTTTAGTTAAAATCCCGAATAACAAGACAAATAAACCACGATCATTTATCGTAAACTAAACTTATTTAGAATATTACAGAAAATATATAGCTTTGCGTCCAAAGATTTAAATTCTTTGCTTTTTTTTTAAATACACAAATGGTAAAGGTTTAGTTGGGATACATCAGTTTGGTAAAATGCCACAAATTGTTGCTACTTTTTTAAAATTGCCAGACGCAAAACAATACACAGAGCACTGTTTCCGCCGTTCATCTGCGACAATTTTAGTTGATAATGACGCAGATTTAACATGCTTAAATAGATTTGGAGGATGGAAGTCATCGACTGTTGCTGAAGGGTATATCGATGAATCCATTATCAATAAAATTGAAGTTGCTCATAAGATTTCGATACAACGGATAATGAACCAGCCGATGCAAATAATGTTTATGATTTTAATAGCAATATATCAACAACAATGCTGGGATGCGATACTACTAATCCACCAATGTTCAATAATTGTACTAATTGTACGATAACCGTTAATATTACAAATAAGTAAAATTAAACTCCTATGCTTAACACATAATTAGTTTGGCATAGATTTAACAAATAAAAATTGATTATTATGTATACTGTTAAATTAAAATTAATAAATGCGTTTGACCTTATAAGTGTACTTTTATTTCTTCTAAACAATTAAAAATCCATAGGGAATATATTCCCGGCCTAGGCTAGAAAAAATATTCTCGTACTATTATTACTTGTCGCTTAGCAACAAATACAACATACTGGAATCATGAGCTTTTCGTTTCCAAAAAACAACGGAAAGATATATTTTTTCCTACGATCAGAGAAAAAACAATTTTCACGAAAACGTGACACATATACGTGGTGCCACGGGAAGTTCAAATCAAATAAGTGCACTTTCGGAACATTTTAGAAATACCAACCATAACATTATTTTGAAAGATGTAAACATTTTAGAAAGACAACCAAATTTCAGGAAAAGATCTAATTTGGAAATGCTACATATAAAATCCTGTTCAAATTCTATTAACAAAATTAACGATTACGCTTATATTGGCAATTCATATACGATATATTTTTATAATTTGATTTTCTGCTTTTACAATATTATTTAACATGGAAACAATTATTTTCAATTTACGTTTTTTAAAGTCAAATTTTATTTTGTAAAGTGTTTTTTCTGTAGATACGTTGTCACAATTTGTTGAATAGCTAAAATCAAAAATATATTTTTTCTAGTAGCTAACGATATCTACTGAAAAATAGCTACATTTTAGATAGCCTTGATTTCGTTTTTATCTTGTATAGAAAATATTTTTTTGTAAAATTGTTTTATTATTCGTTTGAGAATGGAACCGAAAAGGTTCCAAAAGCTGTATAATTAATAAAGAGAGTTAAAAAATTTGAGCTAAACTAGTATTTAGCTATAAGTTATGTTCAATGATATTTATCCAAAATTAGTTTCGTTGTGACATAGCGATCAGGCGTAGCCAGACATAAAAACATGTGAAGCTGTTACTTGGGCTACTTATGTAATAATGCTTTTTGGTTGAATATTGTGAACCAGTAAAACACTTAACAATCAAAAATGCTTTCATAAATGTCATATATTTTTAAAAGAACATGATAAAAAGGAACAATTTGCAAAAAAAAGAAACAGCAACATCTAAATACTTAGATACTTTTAAGTCCATTTTATCGTTTTGGGAAATCAGATAATAAAATTGATATCCTACAACGAAAAATAAAATTATTGTTTGTTAAAGTTTTTCCAGTTTTGGTGTTATTTAGTAGGTTGCTGTTAAGGGTTGAAGATTTTTTTTTTTAAATTTATGTTTCCACATATGATGAGACAATAAATTTTATCATATTTTTTTTTGTGAATAATTTTAAAGTTATTCGTATTTTTTATATTTAACATTTAGGGTAAAACAAGCTGTCTTCTCGGTATGATGTCGGGGTATAAAAAATGTAGTATTATAGAAGAGATATACATGCGAAAGTAAATAATAGTATTCAGATGGGCATTTGTAACTCGGATTGTTTGTTTGCCATTTGGGATTTTAAGTTGGATGTGACTTTAGAAATTATTCTATGGATCTAGGTCATCACGCACAAAATGTAAAATATGTTTGGGTGTAAAGGAGAATAAATGGGATGAAAAAATTCGAATTAAATTTTTTTTGTATAATTTGCAATTCTAATTTTAGATTAATTGCCGTAATTATGATTTTAAATTTTTACCAATTTTGGGTTGCTGCTGCATAAAGTGTACAGATAATTTTTCAATGTTGATGGACCTTATAATTTGATAAATTTGTGAAAGCCCATAAAGCTATGTCCAGTACTAGTAAAATGATAAGATCAATTACACTACTATCCTACGAAAATGTCTATTGTCTATACGGTGAATAGAATATAGTCTCATTTATACGTGTACCATGTGCATTGAATTTTATACTGCATACTTGATAACATACGAGATACTCGTATATTAAAAGCTCAGTTATTTTTATCAATCTATATAATATTTTATCCACATATATCGGAATCTTGGTATTGTATATCATCTCTCCTAAAATGTATGTACGAGCATTTATGTTTCATCCTTTCAAAGTATTCAATCTATTCATTAGTCTTCTTATATATAGAAATGGATTTTAATACGGACATGCACCACCGTATATAAAAAAAACTATGTACGTATATTGTGAAAATATTTTATATCGATAAAGATAAAAAAATGCTTGTGATTGGAATTTTATTTGAACAAAAAATTTTATTAAAAAATAAAAAATATTTATTTGGAAACTAAAAATATTTAATAAATTTTTTTTTATCATCATATCGACTTTTACGGAAAACCGTAATAAATTTTTATTAATATTATTTATTTTAGAATGGATAGCTAGAAATAAATTGTTAATTAAATCTAGTGTCTATACACCAGTTAAATAACAAATTGCATTAAAACTATCAGTGTTTTTCGAACGAATTCAATTAAAAATTCATTTCATTCAGTTAAATCGCAACACGAACGTAATTTGGATGATTTTTGTGTGTGGGTAGACCTGGTATGACAGTTGGACGCTATACAAATTATAGAGTCTAATACCGATTGTGATTACAAAATGCAATCGCTTTGCACATCAAGCTTTTTCCCTTTTTTTATTTATATAACTAAGCTACACATACTCGTATACCTCTAGATCGGAGTGAAGTTTCTGCCAAATAAGAAAATATACACTGTGTCCTTTATGGACTTAGAATTTAAAAAAACACTCAAAAATTGAAAATATTTATTTTTGTGAAAAATTTTGAGTGAATTTTGTAATAAGAAATGTTTACAACAAAACACACTGTACGAATCGCACAGAGATGATCGTAGGGGTTCTGAAGTAGTACTTCATGTAAGAAACCTATCTTATTTATTCACATGTTCTGAAATCTCTGAGATTTTTGTTATTCGACAGAGAACATCAATGAGTGTAATACAAAATTTCTTAAACATTTGGAATTATTTAACTCGGCCCCTACGGATCGCACACATATGTTAGAAGCGGTCTTAATTAGTATTTGATGTAACAAACAAATCTTATTTAGCCACATACCGATATCGGACGTAAAACGGTAGATACGGACGTAAAATCGATGAGTGCAGTAAAAATAAATATAATATTAATACACTGTGCTAGTTGAAAAAAGTGACAAACTGGACACCCAGAGGGTAAACCTAATTCGAGTACGTTGAATTCAAAGTCCTATTTCAAAGTAAGTCCCCATTTTTGAGCTATGGCTTTCGACATGTTTTGGCTCTGAGTCAAAAATTTGTCAAAATATACACTCATTTTCATGTTGATAGCTCTTGAACCATTAAAATTTTCATTTTGGTTTCTTTAGGAAAGTTGTTGCGCAAGCCGCAGCAAACAACCTTGCCAAACATATCATATCAGTTGATTTTATGATGGCTTAACTTTTTTAATTTTATTTTTCTTATTCGTTCGTGTTGTCTTCGGGATCTTACTCCTCTTGCAAATTTCAACAAATGTCACCCAAGGGTGCATGTACAAATGCTCAAGCCTTGCCGTAACTTGGTGAAAACGCTCGCCTTGCTCATCGGATTCCGCTGGTGATTGTTCGGCGAATTTCTCCATATGACAATGCAAAAAATGTTTTTTCAATGACATTCGAACGTTTATATTATGAATATTTTGAACTTATTGGATTTAAATTTGTGAGACGCGAATGGATATACGCAGAACAGATTGTTAGTAACTGCTGTTTTGGCAGCATGTATTTGATTCGATTTAAAGCTATATATTTGCTTTGCTTGCTCGCGAAGCGACGGTACAGGGAGCGACGGTCGGCGTAAAGAATTTTAGTGTAACTAGCTGCGACCCCTGAGGGGTAGCTTACAGTAGATCAAAAATAATCTGGGGCTTGGGCTAAGAAAACTGTCGGCTGCAATAGCTTGGAAAGGGTCCTTGGGTCTATAATTTAGAGGTCCCAGGAAAAGCTCGAAGCGAGCGGCAGCAAATGAGAACGTGCTGGTGCTATCCGTCATTGACAGAAGTGAGGAAGATGGGAGCATCACGCCGGATAAGTGGAAGGTTATGTATACTGCACTAAACTCCATGTTTTGAGGGTCCAGAGATAAAATCTGGAATCTTATCGTCCTGTAGAGATTCGGAATGGTACCAGGGTGTGTGAAGTTAACTGTGTACTCGGACCAGAGATCGGTCGACCCCTATAAAAGGTAATGGTAATAACGATGTTTCGGACGCGGGGTGTTTGGTGAGGAGAGGTAGCCTCCTCTCTTTTGATTCTGATGGGAACAACCGATGGCGTCCGAAGGAACGAGCCAGATGGCACTATCCCTATGCAGAGAGTGTAAAGCAGATCCCAATGATTAATATTGTACAAACAAACCTGCATCACACGAAAGCTGTCTCGGCGCAGCTCCCGTTCTCAGACTGAATAAGACACCAAGAATAAGAGACCAACAACAGGATCTGTAGCCTCAGAACGAATGGGTATAAATTATTATATTCAAGTAACTCTGAAAAGATCAGATCGTGTATTTTAGTGAAAAGTAATTTGAATATTTTTTCTTCCTCAATCTAGTAGCGGGGATGTTACACCAGTGAGGGTTGAGGTTGGCTGTGAACAATTATAGCTAGCCTCAGCCTATATGAATTGCGAGAAAGAGATTTCGCCGGATAACCTGGGGAAGCTGATCCGGGAAGCAGGTCAAAGAAGGCTAGGTGTTGTACTTGGATACGCGAGGAAACGCGATTCACACAATCTGGGGAAGCACAGACATTTGCGAGAGGGGTGAGTTATTTTGTGATTACTTATTAAATACTTACCTTTTAGTTTGCAATATTGGAAACAACATTTATTGTTAAAAATCGACAGGAGGTTTTACATGTGACCTTTGCGTCAGAAACAATTTTTCATATGATCAAGAGGTGGGGATTTGCGAGGGAGCACTCATTCTCCGATCATCGATATTTATCATATAACCTCAACGTTAAACCTGTTATCCGAAAACCCTTCAGTAATCATAGAAGAGCAAACTAGAACAAATATGGGGAGGTATTGGAGGAATTATTGCCGCTGGATGGCCCTATGGACATCTATAGAAAAAGCCAAGCAATCTTTCATTTAATGCTGTGTGCTCCCTGATAAAGCCTAAGGGCAGGCAGAAACCGACATGCTGGACCACGGAGTTGGAAACCTATCGAAGGGCGTATATGACAGCCTTTAATAAAGCCAAAAACACAAGGGTGGTTCGGGATTGGAACTCTTATAAGGAGGACCTAAGAAAGAACAAAAAAGAGTCGAGGAATGTACAAAAAGGGTCTTGGAGACTCTTCTTTTGTAGAGTGGAGGAGGTCTGTGAGACTTCCCGCCTTAGGAAAATTCTATCCTCTATCCCAGCCAGTCCTGGTTATTTAATTAGACCGGACGGATCATGGACAGCTTCAAGTGCAGAATCATTGGAGCTTCTCATATAGATCAATTTTCCAGGAAGCTCCTGTGAGACCGCACATCTTGTGGCCGCTCAACAGTTTTAAGCCTTATAAATCAGCGGGCCCGGACCGGATTATACCAGCAGAGATCTAAAGGAAGTCGTCAGTCATCCTTCCCTGGCTGAAGGTTGTCTTCGGAGGATATCTGAAACTGGTCTATATTCCTAAGAAATGGCGTAGTCTCTTTCTTGAAATTAGGAAAAAGTTCACATGCTTCTCCAAAGGACCTGAGGCCTGTAGCTCTATCAACATTTCTGATGAATACCTTAGAAAGGCTGATAGATATTATTTGAACAATAATTGAGCCAAGAAATTGGACAATGTCGCAGCAAAAGTCAGTGGACACAGATTTGTACGATCTAGTACGCACGATTGAGAAGTCATCTTGCAAGAGTTTTGTATGGTAGCATTTCTGAACATTGAGGGTGCATTTAATAATGTAAAAACGGTGGCGGTCCTGAAACGATTGTCATTTATGAAGGTGGACTACCCTATAAGTAGGCTAATAAACCAATTGCTGGTAAGCAGGATTATTACCTCCGAACTGAGGAGGTCCACCAATATAAGACGGGTGGTTAGAGGAACCTCGCAGCAATGGATTGCTATGTTGGAACTGGAGAGAGAAGAGACAGGAGTGGTAGTGTATGCAGATGATGTAGGGATAGATGTCTCTGGCAAATATCTGGTGGTAGTGTATGCAGATGATGTAGGGATAGATGTCTCTGGCAAATATCTGGTTACGATTAAGGATGTTATGCAGAATGCACTTCAGATCGTTACGAAATGGGCCAGCAAATTTGGATTAGGGGTCAACGCTTCCAAGACGGAACTGGTACGATTTACTAAGAAATACAAAATTCCGGTAGTTAGGCCTTCTACCATGAACGACATTAGACTGGCTTTTCCTGACAGAGTGAGATTTTTGGGCATAATTTAGAACAGTAAGCTCAGCTGGAAGCCTAACATTATGGAAAGAGTGAATAAAGCTAATGTACTCAGTTACTCGTGTAGGAATGCCATAAATAAGAGATGGGGTTTGAAACCAGAGCTGGAGCATTAGCTCTATACTACAGTGGTAAGAACTATGCTGATGTACGAATGGGCATATGGTGGCCAGCTATGGAAAAGGTAACATATATAGAGATGATGGAGAAGGTGCCAAGAACGTCCTGTATGCATTTAAGCGGGGCGCTTAGGAATACCGAATGTTTTGGTAAGTAGATGGCAGCCAATGTGGTAACGAGACTCTTGGCTGTCTCTCAAAGGAAGTGTTTTCAGAATGAGCACTCGACGACAGTTAGACCGCTAAGGGAAAAACTGACGAAACTAGGTTATATTAAACAAACGTTGTGCTTCCGGACCATCTGTCCTTCGAGAAGAATCCTGGAGGAACGGATGAATACTGGAAAACGAAGCAGTCCAATTTTTCACGGTCGGCTCTAAACTAGACGGAAATTTAAGAGCTGTGAGGAGTTTAATGTTAATATATCTGTTCGTCTCCCTAACTACTGCATCGTGTACCAAGCTGAAGTGGTGGCATTCGAGGGAGTCGTGACATGGTTGAAGCATAACGTGGTATTCGTGAGGGATATCGCAAATTATGTGGACAGTCAGGCGGCGGTCAGATCACTAGAGGCGGTTTGTCTGAAGTCACGGGTGGTGCTGGGTTGCCGACCATCTCATAATGAGATGAGCGAGTGTTTCAGAATCCAGATATGTTGGGTCCCTGGTCCCTCGGACGTCACGGAAAATTGCAGGGCAGACGAACTAGCTAGGTACGGTACGAATCTCTAGATGCAGGCGGAAAGGTCCGGTCTAGGGAGACCTGTAAAAGCGCTCAAATTAGTGCTCAGTAAAAAGGTAATCGCCTCGATAAATGAGAGGTGGACCAAAACTCTCACGTGCAGGGTAGCAAAACAGGTTTGCAAAAAATTAACTTGCGGCGCTCCAAGGCACTAGTATCCCTGGGAAAACGAGAGTAGGATTGGTCGTAGGGATACTAACGGGACACTGCCTTTTTGGGGAACATGCGAGAAGACTGGGTCTACAGACGAATGACTTTTTTAGAGGTTATATGGACGAAGAGGAGAAAGAGGCTTTAGGTCACTTCCTATGCTCGTGTCCGGCACTATCAGACAGATGGCATAAGAACTTAGGTGTGTACGGTATGGACAGCCTGTTGTAACTCGCGGACTGTGGAGTGCGAGATAGTTTACGCTACATAAGTAGCAGCTACATAAGTAGCAGCTACATAAGTAAGCAAAATTCCCTAACACGATGTAAAAATTGTTTTGAAGAACTTCAACGCACACACCGACAATGCAGGCAGTATTCTTCGTGGTACTATCGGCACAGACTCTCTACTCCTTGCATTAAATAAGAACGAAATACGAATCGCGTATGATTGCAAGACAAAGCATCCTTGTACATATCGATTTTTAGCAGGTGTATGATAGCAAACAGAGAAAGCGCAGGGGAGGTTTAGTATGAAGTGTTACACCGAATAGCCAATTCGCCTGGTTTGTGTAGATGCCGAATCTTGGTGAAATAAAGTTTTTTTTATATCAAAACTCGTAATTTTAGGTAAAATTTAAATTATGGCCTGAACTAATTTTGTTTCAAATTTTGAAACGCTATATACTTTCAAAATATTTCCAAAAACGTAAAAGCTCTTATGGAAGCTGCCACTCTCGGAAGACCGAACTCGGCTTAAAACTACTGGAATCTCCCAATTTATGGAAAAAGCTTAAGAATTAAGTTTCGTTTCGACCAATCAATCCGTATGGGCTGACCAAATTTTTACTGAAAAACAGAAATTTTGGACAACTGATTTTAACAGGTTTGGTTTCAAAATTAATTTAGAATCTGGTATTTCATATCAAAATAGCCTCTATTGAAGCTGCCTGTACCGATGGTGGACCAATTTCAATGAAAATTCACTGAAATCTCCTTATTTATGGTAACAGCTCCATTTGGCCTGTACAGAGACCGAATTTTTGTTGAAAAACTGTTTTTTGTCAAAAATCGTAATTTCCGCTGCAATTTTGGAAAACTAATTTAGATTTTTTAGTTAATAATCATTTTTCTCGCTAATGATCTAGTTTTCAACATATATCTTATCGTTTTTCTCGTAAATGTTATGCCAATCAAATTATTTACAAAAAACTAAAAATGCCTTACGGAAGTTGCCACTTCCGGTGGAGGAATTTGGATTAAAAATCACTGGAATCACGAGCAATCCACATTAATGGAAAAGCCAAAGTACAAGGCTTGATTCCGATCATACAAACCGTCTGAGGACACCGACATTTGTTCTGCATGGAACCATACATACGTAAATACTCGACACACAGAGATCGTTTTAAAATCCACTTTTTTGACTTGAGCGAAGGTTAATTGGAATCATTCCTTTATTTTATTTTACCTCGTAATTTCAGCTTAAATTTTGGCAAATTGGTCTAGACCGCAAATTTAATTTAGAATCTTCCAGTTAATTTTCGATTTTTTCAGAATTGGTATACTTTACAACATATTTGCAAAACATTATAAAGCTCCTATGGATACTTCTACTTTCGGTGGACTGATTTTGGCCAGAAGTAGAAGAGATCTGCCAATTTATGGGATAAAGTTAAGTATACGGTTCCATTCTGATCAATCAATAGCCTCCCTAACCAGAAAAGCAAATTTTTTTATGAATTTTTGTATTTCAATTTTGAGTTTGAGTGGAAATCGTAAACGGCCTTTAACACTTCTTTCCAGGCATTTGGACTCAGGTTATGTTAGTATATGAAATAGGTTGTTAAAGTGTTCATCCAGCCTGCCGAATTGAATTTCCTAACCGGGACAGCAAATTTCTTAGCAAGGTTCCACGAACACCTCAATTAGGTTCGAACTTTCTAACCAAATTGGCAGCCAACCAAATCCTAATCAAATTTGTACAGCATTTTTGAATTTATGTTTTGAGTTTTGAGCAAAAATGTTAAACGGCCATTATCCCGTGTTCCCAGAGATTTAGGCTTAGGTGCTTTGAGCATCTCAAATAGGTTTCAAAATTGTTCATCAAGCCATCTTGATTGGAACTTCTTTACCAAGGCAGCAAATTGGTTAAGAATTTTTGAATTTCTATTTTGAGTTTGAGTGAAAATGGTAAACAGCCATTATCACACCTTCCAAGAGATTTGGACTCAGGTTCCGTGAGTCAAAAACCCCTTTGGGGACATGTACGAAATTATAAACTTTTACAACTAAAATTCTAATTCGAACCGCCATGTTTTCTAATTAGCTTCGGATTTAACAGTGTGGGACTAAAACGGCATCCGCATGTTGATGTTCTGTACAATCATCATTTATGTTATTTTAATTTTTTAATCCATTGCTTTTGGAACTGGATATTGTATTGAAACGAAACGATGCTCAGAGTTTCATGAATACGTTTTTTTCTTATCGAGGTAACGTCCTAATTTTCCATCTACCATGTATAGTTGATGAATTATGTGCAAGTCACTTTATGCTCTTGCCATAAAATTCATCCAAATTTAATCGATTCATCGAAAACGTCATAAAGGGTGGTTAAATTTTAAGGGCCCATGTTGATTTTGAATAAAACACAAATTATTTAGGAAATTATTGTCAATTCTTTTTATTATGATAATATGGTATAGTTGCGGCACACATCCACCCGATGGTCCAAATTTTCGATTACGCTTAGGCATAATTGAGGTTCTATGCCGTTAATGTTCCGAATTATCTCATCCTTTAGCTCTTGAATTGTTGCTGGCTTATCGACGTACACCTTTTATTTCAAATAACCCCAAAGAAAGAAGTCCAACGGTGTCAAATCACATGATCTTGGCGGCCAACTGACATCGCCACCACGTGAGATGACACGGCCATTGAATTTTTCGCGCAAAAGAGCCATTGTTTCGTTAGCTGTGTGGCAAGTGGCACCGTCCTGTTGAAACCACATATCGTCCACATCCATATCTTCCAATTTGGGCCATAAAAAGTTCGTTATCATCTCACGATAGCGAACACCATTCACAGTAACTGCCTGACCGGCCTCATTTTGGAAAAAATACGGCCCGATGATGCCGCCAGCCCATAAACCGCACCAAACAGTCACTCTTTGTGGGTGCATTGGTTTTTCGACAATCACTCTTGGATTATGATTCGCCTAAATGCGGCAATTCTGCTTATTCACGAATTCACTGAGGTGAAAATGTGCCCCATCACTGAAGATGATTTTCTTCGAAAATTGATCATCCACTGTTGCCATTTCTTGCCACCATTCTGACCATTAACGACGTTTGGAACGGTCAAGAGGCTTTAGTTCTTGAGTCAATTGCACCTTATAAGCGTGTAAATGCAAGTCTTTATGCATAATGTTCATCAACGACGAGCGTGAGAGGTGCAATTGTTGGGCACGACGACGAGTTGAGGTGGACGGCTCTTCAGCCACACTATCGCGAACAGCAGCAATATTTTCTGCTGTACGAGCTGTACGAGCATGCACTGGTGTTTTAAAATCTCCTACAGACCCGGTTTGCTCAAATCTTTGCACGATTTTTCCGATTGTACGCACATTTGGACGATTAAATTGACCGAAAAAATCACGAAGTGCACGATATGCAGTTCAAATTGAATTAGTCTGAAATTGAGAAATGTCAAATTAAATGCAGAAAAGAACTTGACGTTTAGATGTGGTTCATATTCAACGTCGGCTCTTAAAATTTAACCACCCTTTAGATGATGAGCGAATGAGAAAATTAGATGTGTTTTATCATTCAACGTTAAAATTAATTTGGGCCTAAACAAAAAAAAAATTGAAGTGACTGTTTGTGTTACATGTGTATTTTATCGGTAATAGAATATAAATTAACTTTAGTGTTTTACTAGTATATTGATTTGCTGAATCCACCAGTTGTCGAGTAAAACCTGGTCCATCTATTTACCGACGTCTACGTAATTACGTGCTATTAAAAATCCCTATTAGGTGAGGTTTATGGTTACAAGTATAAGCCAAGTGCATCATTCATCTAATGTTATTTTTTTTCATATAATCTCTTTTAGTTAACGTGTGATAATGAAGTGTGCGATTGGATAACGAATAACCTACCTAAAACCTTGATTGTGTGTACTATTATTCCGTTGGCTTGAGGACGATGGTGTGACTTTGTATATACCTATATTCGCGCCATCGTATTGAGATGAGAGTGATTTTCAAATATAAAATACGGTTTTACAAAACGAATCATCCTCTCCGAGTGGAAAGCGCTTCTTTCTACGGACATACATATATGAAGCATCCAAATTTAATAATTATACGCCTCAAGAATGGGCGATTTTTTTTTTAAATAATTAAATTTTGTTAAATGACATTATTATAGATAAACATTCGTCATTAATATGTATCGTTATCTACGGTGGCTGTACCTTTAAAAATACAGTAATATAAGTTAAGTAAGTATAATACGGTTTACGAACGAATAATTATTGTTAATTCATTTGATTGGTTTAGTGTAAATAATTTCTGTGGTTGCAATTTCTAATCGTGGAATTAAATTAAGTTAAACTACCCTTTTGAACATTTAAGATTACGCAGGTATCTATATACATCTACCATAGCCATCAGTGCAGCGCTTTACCAGTCGGGTAAGTCATTTTTTATTGTTGTTAAATTATTTATTTTATTATATCGCGACCTTAGATTAATACGGTTGTAACTACGCTCATGTCGTTTTGAAATATTAACGTGCAAAGTTGTACGATCCAAGAATATTATTAATGTTTTCCGGCAGCGGATTGAAAAGATGCCCTGTTGCAAAATTTATTAAATTTAATTAACGCTTTTAAAATTAAATGTTTACTTTTTTCATAATTTAAAATATTAAATTTCAGATACAACCTTTTTGTCAATTCAAACTCTTTAAAATAATTTAACGGGGTTCTAACTACAATAAATCATTATTTTCAAATACCCTCTCTAAAAGTTTTATCAAGGCAGATGCAATGTCGTTTGCAGCCCGGCCTCCTGTATACTCACTTCAGACTGCACAATATACACTTTTCGAAGTTGAAAGATGGGCAGTCAAATTGTAATAGTTTAATTTCGAATGGTAAAATATCTCGCCTATCTCCGATTTGGGACAAATGATTACATTTTCGTGATCGAAGCATAGTGTCGGAATGTAGCATTTCTCGTTAGTCTCTTGTGTGTGCTGCATACTGACCCTCTTTTAATTGACCTTTATTGGTTTTATATAGTTCACAAACTCCGCAACGGTCCGATTTTGGTTTATGAAAATCTATATCGAAATTGGTATTGAAAATATACCGATAAAAGCCTTGCTTCACGTGTGTTGGACTCGTTACATATTGTAATTTACATCGTACATTTTCGTATGGTTTAGGTTGCCTTCTAAATAACGTTTATTGGTCTTCAATCGACAGTAGTGTGATTCCACGACAGGAAATGTTTAGTATTCGAGGTATACTTCGAGGGTCACATAAGGTGATAGAAGAAGACTTGACGTATTAGAAATAATTTTCTCAAAATTTTTGTAAGTTCAGTATTCGAGATATAGTCCATTGAACTCAGAAATTATTCGCTGGCCGGATTAGTGGGTGATATAAGGTGATAGAGGAAGACTTGACGTATTTGAAATAATTTTTTGAGAATTTTTGTATGTTTAGTATTCGAGATATAGTCCATTGAACTCAGAAATTATTCGCTGGCCGGACTAGCGGGTCACATAAGGTGATAGAAGAAGACTTGACGTATTTGAAATAATTTTTTGAGAATTTTTGTATGTTTAGTATTCGAGATATAGTCCATTGAACTCAGAAATTATTCGCTGGCCGGACTAGCGGGTCAGATAAGGCGATAGAGGAAGACTTGACGTATTTGAAATAATATTTTAGAATTTTTGTATGTTTAATATTCGAGATATAGTCCATTGAACTCAGAAATTATTCGCTGGCCGGACTAGTGGGTGACATAAGGTGATAGAGGAAGATTTGACGTATTTGAAATAATTTTTTGAACATATTTGTATGTTTAGTATTCGAGATATAGTCCATTGAATTTAGAAATTATTCGCTGGCCGTACTAGTGGGTGACATAAGGTAATAGAGGAAGACTTGACGTATTTGAAATAATTTTTTGAACATATTTGTATGTTTAGTATTCGAGATATAGTCCATTGAACTCAGAAATTATTCGCTGGCCGGACTAGTGGGTGATATAAGGTGATAGAGGAAGACTTGACGTATTTGAAATAATTTTTTGAGAATTGTTGTATGTTTAGTATTCGAGATATAGTCCATTGAACTCAGAAATTATTCGCTGGCCGGACTAGTTGGTGACATAAGGTGATAGAAGAAGTCTTGACGTATCTGAATTAATTTTTTGAACATTTTTGTATGTTTAGTATTCGAGATATAGTCCATTGAAGTCAGAAATTATTCGCTGGCCGGACTAGTGAGTGGCATAAGGTGAGGAAGACTTGACGTATTTGAAATAATTTTTTGAGAATTTTTGTATGTTTAGTATTCGAGATATAGTCCATTGAACTCAGAAATTATTCGCTGGCCGGACTAGCGGGTCACATAAGGTGATAGAAGAAGACTTGACGTATTTGAAATAATTTTTTGAGAATTTTTGTATGTTTAGTATTCGAGATATAGTCCATTGAACTCAGAAATTATTCGCTGGCCGGACTAGCGGGTCAGATAAGGCGATAGAGGAAGACTTGACGTATTTGAAATAATATTTGAGAATTTTTGTATGTTTAATATTCGAGATATAGTCCATTGAACTCAGAAATTATTCGCTGGCCAGACTAGTGGGTGACATAAGGTGATAGAGCCAGACTTGACGTATTTGAAATAATTTTTTGAACATATTTGTATGTCTAGTATTCGCGATATAGTCCATTGAACTCAGAAATTATTCGCTGGCCGGACTAGTTGGTGATATAAGGTGATAGAGGAAGACTTGACGTATTTGAAATAATTTTTTGAGAATTTTTGTATGTTTAGTATTCGAGATATAGTCCATTGAACTCAGAAAGTATTCGCTGGCCGGACTAGTCGGTGACATAAGGTGATAGAGGAAGACTTGACGTATTTGAAATAATTTTTTGAGAATTGTTTTATGTTTAGTATTCGAGATATAGTCCATTGAACTCAGAAATTATTCGCTGGCCGGACTAGTGAGTGGCATAAGGTGAGGAAGACTTGACGTATTTGAAATAATTTTTTGAGAATTTTTGTATGTTTAGTATTCGAGATATAGTCCATTGAACTCAGAAATTATTCGCTGGCCGGACTAGCGGGTCACATAAGGTGATAGAAGAAGACTTGACGTATTTGAAATAATTTTTTGAGAATTTTTGTATGTTTAGTATTCGAGATATAGTCCATTGAACTCAGAAATTATTCGCTGGCCGGACTAGCGGGTCAGATAAGGCGATAGAAGAAGACTTGACGTATTTGAAATAATATTTGAGAATTTTTGTATGTTTAATATTCGAGACATAGTCCATTGAACTCAGAAATTATTCGCTGGCCAGACTAGTGGGTGACATAAGGTGATAGAGCCAGACTTGACGTATTTGAAATAATTTTTTGAACATATTTGTATGTCTAGTATTCGCGATATAGTCCATTGAACTCAGAAATTATTCGCTGGCCGGACTAGTTGGTGATATAAGGTGATAGAGGAAGACTTGACGTATTTGAAATAATTTTTTGAGAATTTTTGTATGTTTAGTATTCGAGATATAGTCCATTGAACTCAGAAAGTATTCGCTGGCCGGACTAGTCGGTGACATAAGGTGATAGAGGAAGACTTGACGTATTTGAAATAATTTTTTGAGAATTGTTGTATGTTTAGTATTCGAGATATAGTCCATTGAACTCAGAAATTATTCGCTGGCCGGACTAGTTGGTGACATAAGGTGATAGAGGCAGACTTGATGTATTTGAAATAATTTTTTGAGAATTTTTGTATGTTTAATATTCGAGATATACTCCATTGAACTCAGAAATTATTCCATGGCCGAACTAGTGGGTGACATAAGGTGATAGAAGAAGTCTTGACGTATCTGAATTAATTTTTTGAACATTTTTGTATGTTTAGTATTCGAGATATAGTCCATTGAACTCAGAAATTATTCGCTGGCCGGACTAGTGAGTGGCATAAGGTGAGGAAGACTTGACGTATTTGAAATAATTTTTTGAGAATTTTTGTATGTTTAATATTCGAGATATACTCCATTGAACTCAGAAATTATTCGCTGGCCAGACTAGTGGGTGACATAAGGTGATAGAGCCAGACTTGACGTATTTGAAATAATTTTTTGAACATATTTGTATGTCTAGTATTCGCGATATAGTCCATTGAACTCAGAAATTATTCGCTGGCCGGACTAGTTGGTGATATAAGGTGATAGAGGAAGACTTGACGTATTTGAAATAATTTTTTGAGAATTGTTGTATGTTTAGTATTCGAGATATAGTCCATTGAACTCAGAAATTATTCGCTGGCCGGACTAGTTGGTGACATAAGGTGATAGAAGAAGTCTTGACGTATCTGAATTAATTTTTTGAACATTTTTGTATGTTTAGTATTCGAGATATAGTCCATTGAACTCAGAAATTATTCGCTGGCCGGACTAGTGAGTGGCATAAGGTGAGGAAGACTTGACGTATTTGAAATAATTTTTTGAGAATTTTTGTATGTTTAGTATTCGAGATATAGTCCATTGAACTCAGAAATTATTCGCTGGCCGGACTAGCGGGTCACATAAGGTGATAGAAGAAGACTTGACGTATTTGAAATAATTTTTTGAGAATTTTTGTATGTTTAGTATTCGAGATATAGTCCATTGAACTCAGAAATTATTCGCTGGCCGGACTAGCGGGTCAGATAAGGCGATAGAGGAAGACTTGACGTATTTGAAATAATATTTTAGAATTTTTGTATGTTTAATATTCGAGATATAGTCCATTGAACTCAGAAATTATTCGCTGGCCGGACTAGTGGGTGACATAAGGTGATAGAGCCAGACTTGACGTATTTGAAATAATTTTTTGAACATATTTGTATGTCTAGTATTCGCGATATAGTCCATTGAACTCAGAAATTATTCGCTGGCCGGACTAGTTGGTGATATAAGGTGATAGAGGAAGACTTGACGTATTTGAAATAATTTTTTGAGAATTTTTGTATGTTTAGTATTCGAGATATAGTCCATTGAACTCAGAAAGTATTCGCTGGCCGGACTAGTCGGTGACATAAGGTGATAGAGGAAGACTTGACGTATTTGAAATAATTTTTTGAGAATTTTTGTATGTTTAGTATTCGAGATATAGTCCATTGAACTCAGAAATTATTCGCTGGCCGGACTAGCGGGTCACATAAGGTGATATAAGGAGACTTGACGTATTTGAAATAATTTTTTGAGAATTTTTGTATGTTTAGTATTCGAGACATAGTCCATTGAACTCAGAAATTATTCGCTGGCCGGACTAGCGGGTCAGATAAGGCGATAGAGGAAGACTTGACGTATTTGAAATAATATTTGAGAATTTTTGTATGTTTAATATTCGAGATATAGTCCATTGAACTCAGAAATTATTCGCTGGCCAGACTAGTGGGTGACATAAGGTGATAGAGCCAGACTTGACGTATTTGAAATAATTTTTTGAACATATTTGTATGTCTAGTATTCGCGATATAGTCCATTGAACTCAGAAATTATTCGCTGGCCGGACTAGTTGGTGATATAAGGTGATAGAGGAAGACTTGACGTATTTGAAATAATTTTTTGAGAATTTTTGTATGTTTAGTATTCGAGATATAGTCCATTGAACTCAGAAAGTATTCGCTGGCCGGACTAGTCGGTGACATAAGGTGATAGAGGAAGACTTGACGTATTTGAAATAATTTTTTGAGAATTGTTGTATGTTTAGTATTCGAGATATAGTCCATTGAACTCAGAAATTATTCGCTGGCCGGACTAGCGGGTCACATAAGGTGATAGAAGAAGACTTGACGTATTTGAAATAATTTTTTGAGAATTTTTGTATGTTTAGTATTCGAGACATAGTCCATTGAACTCAGAAATTATTCGCTGGCCGGACTAGCGGGTCAGATAAGGCGATAGAGGAAGACTTGACGTATTTGAAATAATATTTGAGAATTTTTGTATGTTTAATATTCGAGATATAGTCCATTGAACTCAGAAATTATTCGCTGGCCAGACTAGTGGGTGACATAAGGTGATAGAGCCAGACTTGACGTATTTGAAATAATTTTTTGAACATATTTGTATGTCTAGTATTCGCGATATAGTCCATTGAACTCAGAAATTATTCGCTGGCCGGACTAGTTGGTGATATAAGGTGATAGAGGAAGACTTGACGTATTTGAAATAATTTTTTGAGAATTTTTGTATGTTTAGTATTCGAGATATAGTCCATTGAACTCAGAAAGTATTCGCTGGCCGGACTAGTCGGTGACATAAGGTGATAGAGGAAGACTTGACGTATTTGAAATAATTTTTTGAACATATTTGTATGTCTAGTATTCGCGATATAGTCCATTGAACTCAGAAATTATTCGCTGGCCGGACTAGTTGGTGATATAAGGTGATAGAGGAAGACTTGACGTATTTGAAATAATTTTTTGAGAATTTTTGTATGTTTAGTATTCGAGATATAGTCCATTGAACTCAGAAAGTATTCGCTGGACGGACTAGTCGGTGACATAAGGTGATAGAGGAAGACTTGACGTATTTGAAATAATTTTTTGAACATATTTGTATGTCTAGTATTCGCGATATAGTCCATTGAACTCAGAAATTATTCGCTGGCCGGACTAGTTGGTGATATAAGGTGATAGAGGAAGACTTGACGTATTTGAAATAATTTTTTGAGAATTTTTGTATGTTTAGTATTCGAGATATAGTCCATTGAACTCAGAAAGTATTCGCTGGCCGGACTAGTCGGTGACATAAGGTGATAGAGGAAGACTTGACGTATTTGAAATAATTTTTTGAGAATTTTTGTATGTTTAGTATTCGAGATATAGTCCATTGAACTCAGAAATTATTCGCTGGCCGGACTAGCGGGTCACATAAGGTGATATAAGGAGACTTGACGTATTTGAAATAATTTTTTGAGAATTTTTGTATGTTTAGTATTCGAGACATAGTCCATTGAACTCAGAAATTATTCGCTGGCCGGACTAGCGGGTCAGATAAGGCGATAGAGGAAGACTTGACGTATTTGAAATAATATTTGAGAATTTTTGTATGTTTAATATTCGAGATATAGTCCATTGAACTCAGAAATTATTCGCTGGCCAGACTAGTGGGTGACATAAGGTGATAGAGCCAGACTTGACGTATTTGAAATAATTTTTTGAACATATTTGTATGTCTAGTATTCGCGATATAGTCCATTGAACTCAGAAATTATTCGCTGGCCGGACTAGTTGGTGATATAAGGTGATAGAGGAAGACTTGACGTATTTGAAATAATTTTTTGAGAATTTTTGTATGTTTAGTATTCGAGATATAGTCCATTGAACTCAGAAAGTATTCGCTGGCCGGACTAGTCGGTGACATAAGGTGATAGAGGAAGACTTGACGTATTTGAAATAATTTTTTGAGAATTGTTGTATGTTTAGTATTCGAGATATAGTCCATTGAACTCAGAAATTATTCGCTGGCCGGACTAGCGGGTCACATAAGGTGATAGAAGAAGACTTGACGTATTTGAAATAATATTTGAGAATTTCTGTATGTTTAATATTCGAGATATAGTCCATTGAACTCAGAAATTATTCGCTGGCCGGACTAGTGGGTGACATAAGGTGATAGAGCCAGACTTGACGTATTTGAAATAATTTTTTGAACATATTTGTATGTCTAGTATTCGCGATATAGTCCATTGAACTCAGAAATTATTCGCTGGCCGGACTAGTTGGTGATATAAGGTGATAGAGGAAGACTTGACGTATTTGAAATAATTTTTTGAGAATTTTTGTATGTTTAGTATTCGAGATATAGTCCATTGAACTCAGAAAGTATTCGCTGGCCGGACTAGTCGGTGACATAAGGTGATAGAGGAAGACTTGACGTATTTGAAATAATTTTTTGAGAATTTTTGTATGTTTAGTATTCGAGATATAGTCCATTGAACTCAGAAATTATTCGCTGGCCGGACTAGTTGGTGACATAAGGTGATAGAAGAAGTCTTGACGTATCTGAATTAATTTTTTGAACATTTTTGTATGTTTAGTATTCGAGATATAGTCCATTGAACTCAGAAATTATTCGCTGGCCGGACTAGTGAGTGGCATAAGGTGAGGAAGACTTGACGTATTTGAAATAATTTTTTGAGAATTTTTGTATGTTTAGTATTCGAGATATAGTCCATTGAACTCAGAAATTATTCGCTGGCCGGACTAGCGGGTCACATAAGGTGATAGAAGAAGACTTGACGTATTTGAAATAATATTTGAGAATTTCTGTATGTTTAATATTCGAGATATAGTCCATTGAACTCAGAAATTATTCGCTGGCCGGACTAGTGGGTGACATAAGGTGATAGAGCCAGACTTGACGTATTTGAAATAATTTTTTGAACATATTTGTATGTCTAGTATTCGCGATATAGTCCATTGAACTCAGAAATTATTCGCTGGCCGGACTAGTTGGTGATATAAGGTGATAGAGGAAGACTTGACGTATTTGAAATAATTTTTTGAGAATTTTTGTATGTTTAGTATTCGAGATATAGTCCATTGAACTCAGAAAGTATTCGCTGGCCGGACTAGTCGGTGACATAAGGTGATAGAGGAAGACTTGACGTATTTGAAATAATTTTTTGAGAATTTTTGTATGTTTAGTATTCGAGATATAGTCCATTGAACTCAGAAATTATTCGCTGGCCGGACTAGCGGGTCACATAAGGTGATAGAAGAAGACTTGACGTATTTGAAATAATTTTTTGAGAATTTTTGTATGTTTAGTATTCGAGACATAGTCCATTGAACTCAGAAATTATTCGCTGGCCGGACTAGCGGGTCAGATAAGGCGATAGAGGAAGACTTGACGTATTTGAAATAATATTTGAGAATTTTTGTATGTTTAATATTCGAGATATAGTCCATTGAACTCAGAAATTATTCGCTGGCCAGACTAGTGGGTGACATAAGGTGATAGAGCCAGACTTGACGTATTTGAAATAATTTTTTGAACATATTTGTATGTCTAGTATTCGCGATATAGTCCATTGAACTCAGAAATTATTCGCTGGCCGGACTAGTTGGTGATATAAGGTGATAGAGGAAGACTTGACGTATTTGAAATAATTTTTTGAGAATTTTTGTATGTTTAGTATTCGAGATATAGTCCATTGAACTCAGAAAGTATTCGCTGGCCGGACTAGTCGGTGACATAAGGTGATAGAGGAAGACTTGACGTATTTGAAATAATTTTTTGAGAATTGTTGTATGTTTAGTATTCGAGATATAGTCCATTGAACTCAGAAATTATTCGCTGGCCGGACTAGTTGGTGACATAAGGTGATAGAGGCAGACTTGATGTATTTGAAATAATTTTTTGAGAATTTTTGTATGTTTAATATTCGAGATATACTCCATTGAACTCAGAAATTATTCCATGGCCGAACTAGTGGGTGACATAAGGTGATAGAAGAAGTCTTGACGTATCTGAATTAATTTTTTGAACATTTTTGTATGTTTAGTATTCGAGATATAGTCCATTGAACTCAGAAATTATTCGCTGGCCGGACTAGTGAGTGGCATAAGGTGAGGAAGACTTGACGTATTTGAAATAATTTTTTGAGAATTTTTGTATGTTTAATATTCGAGATATACTCCATTGAACTCAGAAATTATTCGCTGGCCGGACCAGCGGGTCACATAAGGTGATAGAAGAAGACTTGACGTATTTGAAATAATTTTTTGAGAATTTTTGTATGTTTAGTATTCGAGATATACTCCATTGAACTCAGAAATTATTTGCTGGCCGGACTAGTGGGTCACATAAGGTGATAGAGGAAGACTTGACGTATTTGAAATATTTTTTTGAGAATTTTTGTATGTTTAGTATTCGAGATATACTCCATTGAACTCAGAAATTATTTGCTGGCCGGACTAGCGGGTCACACAAGGTGATAGAAAAATACTTGACGTATTTGAAATAATTTTTTGAGAATTTTTGTATGTTTAGTATTCGAGATATAGTCCATTGAACTCAGAAATTATTCGCTGGCGGGACTAGCGGGTCACATAAGTAGAGAGAGGAAGACTTGACGTATTTGAAATAATTTTTTGAGAATTTTTGTATGTTCAGTAATCGAGATATAGTCCATTGAACTCAAAAATTATTCGCTGGCCGGACTAGTGGGTGACATAAGGTGATAGAGGAAAACTTGACGTATTTGAAATAATTTTTTGAGAATTTTTGTATGTTTAGTATTCGAGATATAGTCCATTGAACTCAGAAAGTATTCGCTGGCCGGACTAGTGGGTGACATAAGGTGATAGAGGAAGACTTGACGTATTTGAAATAATTTTTTGAGAATTTTTGTATGTTTAATATTCGAGATATACTCCATTGAACTCAGAAATTATTCGCTGGCCGGACTAGCGGGTCACACAAAGTGATAGAAGAATACTTGACGTATTTGAAATAATTTTTTGAGAATTTTTGTATGTTTAATATTCGAGATTAGTCCATTGAATTCAGTATAATGGCTATAGTAGGATCGATGGGGAAAGTGGATAACCTAGAAAATACAGAACGTTTTAATTACAGTACCGAGAATAGAAAATGCAACACCAATATTTTTCCGGTAAATTGTACTAATTTCCCCTTTTCATTATCGTAGGAGGCTGATTTATTTTTGGGTATAAATACATTCGTTATTTAACTTTTTTAGTTAGTTTGAGATAAATATTCGCACGAGAAAGTTATTAAAATTATAATTTGTTCAAAATGGCCAAATACACACAACTACTATGGCTCAGAAAAATCGGATTCTGGCATTGTCTGGAACACCTAAATGTCATCGAGGCAGATTGCTGTTGAGATTGGATGCAATTACTCGACTGTGAGCTGTTTTAAAAAAAAATTCATTCCACCGGTGATTTGGAACGCAAAAAAGGAACAGGTCCAAAAAGGAGACAACTGCTCGAGAAGATTCCTAAATATCAGAATGTCAACAGCCAATCGATTTAAAACTGCTATGGATATTCGGGCTGAATTCAACGCAGAAACCGGCAAAGAAATCGTGGTTCATAGGATTCGTAACCGCCTCCGAGAAAAGGATATATGGCCAGGTCCCCGGTAAAAAAAACATTACTTACGACCAAAATGAAACAAAAACGGTTAGAATGGGCTCGAAATCACGCTGGTTGGAGTCTACAGCAGTGGCGAACAGTTATATTCTCCGATAAGAGTAAATTTAACCTTTTTGGATCGGATGGAGTCCAGTACGTCAGGCGCAAATCCGGCGAACGGCTGAGCGACCAGTACTTGAAAAATACAGTGAGTATCCAGCGGGCCAAATAATTTGGGGATGTTTTTTCCTATCATGGAATTGAGAAAATGGCCTTATTAAAGGAACTGTCAAAGCAGAAGTTACTACAAAAAACTTAAAGGACCATTTGTTCCCTTCCATTTGAAATGCAATTTTTTGAGTGCTGAGTCTGTGATTTTTTAAGATGATTCCGCACTTGTCATCGAGCGAAAACGGTAAGCATTATTTTTTTTTCATTTAATAATTTTATATTTAAGACGATAAAAAAAAGAAACAGTTAATTATTATTATTTCTCTTCAGGTAAAGATTTTCTGTGAAAAATGGAATTTCCACTCTTGATTTGCCTGGAAACTCACCGGATTTTAATCCTATTGAAAACTTTTGGCACATAATGGGGATGAAAATCAATAAAAAGATGCCGTCATCATCCAAAAACTCTATTCAATCATCGAAGAAGTATGGTATAAAGAACTGACCCTCGAGTACCTGCAAGATTTAATTGACTCCATGCCAACAAGGATTGCAGCTGTTATTGCCAACAAAGGCGGGGCAACTAAATATTAAATATACATTTTATTACTTCGTAAGACACCTGTTTACCATAAAAATCAAAAAAACTACAATAAAAAGTGACTCAACATTTATTACCTGTTCTTGAAATTGAAATTTAATTTTACTGAAAAATGCTAAACAATTATAATGGATTTAAAAACAATAAAACCATTTAGCATGAAATTTTGTTTTTCCATAAAATGTGTTATATTACAAAGAACCACTGCTAAAACAATTATTTTTTTAAACGTCGCGTCGTACTGGCAAAATACGTCTTTCTGTGTATTTTTATGGGGGTTGCACTTTCTATTCTCGGTACTGTATTTTGTTCGATACTTTTTAATTATTGTAATTAACATTTCATACGATTTGGTTCACTTTTGTAAAATTATTTATTTCCAGACCGATTTTGGCTGTATTCTGGTTATTTGGAGTGATAGTGAAACTAGGTATATCTAAGTAATATTCTAGCGGCTATAAAATATTTTTTCGGCCTGGGATAGCAAAGACACAATCTGTAATATCATTTTTCGGCTGGAAACTTTCGGCTAACTTAATAGGGTAGTTGAATTGTGTGAAATTACTATCACCAGTATTTAGATTATTATTAATTGTCAAATTGTTTAATAATATGACCGTTTTCCTGTTTTCTAATATACAGAGGAATTTATAATGACTTAAACTGGTTTTTAAAAGGGTTATAAGGGGGTCTGGATGGAAAGAAATGGGTATTGCTTGGGTATTTTGTTTTGTATTTTTATATTTTTCTTTGAAAGCAGCTGAATACTATTGCGGAATCTCTCGTGACTCACTCCCACGCCGACCTCATCTAGCGGGTTAATGGCTGCTACGAGATCCAGATTCTACTACATCTGTTAACGGCATATTTCCGAATAGTCTCGTTACAGTATCATCAAGCAAGGCAGTCCTTGGTTGTAAATAACTCACTGCTTGATAGTTGTTGTTTGTTAGTTAGGCATAATATGCGTTTTACTTATAACAGGAAACCTTGTTATTCTGTTTTAGAATTTTTATTTGGAAACTAATTTACCATAACTTATTCGAGTAGAAGCACTGTCAAAATATATCTATTCATTCACAGATACGTGCTTTATCATGCTCCCCCAAGCAAAATAGAGTAAAATTTTTTCAAGTAAAATAAAAACCAAAAGACTTCATAATCAAGGTATTTTGACATATTTCTCGATAATTTTATAAATATAATTTATATTTCTATTATAATAAATTTTTCAAAATTCACCAATAACAAATAATAATATTTAATTTATTAAACAAAATAAACTAAACGAGAGAAATGAAAAAATTATCTTGGAAAATTGATTATTATGACTAACAGAAAAATATTCGAAGAAGCTTTCCATACTCTAATACTCGAACAATGTAAACCAAAAAGTTTTAACAAAATAAATTTTATAATTTACACATAAACAAACTTCTGGGTTTGAAGTACACCTTTTGAGCAGGGAAATGGGAAAATAACAATAGAGCTAAACTAGGATCTTTATAATTTTTGTATTATGTATTTTCTAAAGTTAATAGTTTATTTTGGTACTCTAGCACAAAGATGTTTTGAACAAGAAATTTTTGTTGATTAATGAGTTAAAGTTTTTCAAAATACTATTATGCAAAAGCTCTCACCGAAATTCTACACTGTACAAATAGTTTTTCAGTTCACCATCCTACATTTTTGCGGTCTTATATCAATAAAAATTATAAAAGTTGAAAGGTAGTTTTGAGATGCATTTCTGAGTACACCTGATTTTCCTCGAAACTTTTTGTTATGATTTTGTTTTCCAATCAAATTTTCTACCTGGAAATGATTAATTATTTTGTTATTTAAATTTTATAATTAAAATCAAAATTATTTGTCTGTTTGGAACATATTGATTTTCATTTTGTTATAAATCTGTTGCAATTTTAAGTTTGGAAAATCAAGTGGCATGCAAAATATATTGTCGAAATAAACAACTGTAAAATTAACTGCGATAATTTACGTTTGTTTCTAGCATTTGCTACGGGTAATTTCAATAAATAAATTTCCACTGTATTTGTGTTAGATTTCTGTTCGTTAATCTAATCTGCTCGTTTCCTTCCGTATAATATAGCAAAGTAGAATATAAATAGAACCGAAAAAAGTAAACTACGACAAAAAAAAATGTTAAGATAAATCGAGAAAAAAATGTTTCTTTTAAAAATTTGATATCTTCAATTTATTTTAAGTTGGAAATTTTTTTTCGTTTCTTATCGTTTTGCCTTTTTTTATTCAACTGTGTTGTGTTGTATTATTCGTTAAATCCAATGTGAACAAATAACAACAGAGGAAAAGACTCGAGGAAAAAAACGGTAAAATTGCTCAAATAAATTGAAACTTTTTTTTTTCTATACTTTATTCATCTTAGGAGCTTTCTACTGTACTTTATTTTTCGTTGTGAAAGGAAGTTGTGCTTTAAAAATAGAAATGAATTGCTGTACGTAAAATGTGTGCATGTGTATATCGTATCCATTCACATAAAAATGAAATTGATTTATTTTTACTTTTGTGCTTTTAAAAGCACATGTAGTTCTTCCATATAATGGTACTTTAAAGCGTGACTTGCGAAAAGTATAATAATTATGAAACATGGTATCTCCATAGTGAATTAGATTCTAATTTTAGATGTTATACATTTTTTTTTATCGCCAACAGGATATTTACTATATCATAACGAAATCTTTATATAATTCTTATGATTTGCATCTCATATATAAATATTATCGATTTTAAATTACATAACGTTCTTGATAGAAAAATTCTTATAATCGTGGGTACAAATTGCATAAATTATGATTTTATAACATCTTCTTATGTTGTTTTAGGGGATTTTTTAAATTGAGATATGTAATCCGCCAAAATCAGTGTTGGCAGATTAATTACGTTACATTAACTACGCTATTATTATTACGTGTAAACAATTATATTAATTACGCAAAATGTTTTACGTTACATGGCGTAACAAATCGTCAACCAAACTCGTAAACTGCGTAAGTACATTTTGGGACATTTCTCATATTTGGTATCATTTTGAAGTGAAGAAAATTTCGCTTTATTTGGTAACTCTAATTGTTTAATATTTTCTCCGCGCTTTCTTTTATGTCAAAATTAGAAATTTGCTTAAGTCCAAATACAATTAGAATTTTGTGTAAGTTCACAGTGTAACACAGAGTTGGCTATCGTAGTGAATAGACTAAGGCAATAAGCGAGTTGTTTTATAACATTATAATTTTGGACTTATGCATTCTTCTATATTTTCAAAAAATTTTATTTTCATTTTTATTAAACGAAATTATTTTTTATTAGTCGAAAATTTAATACAGCTCGTGAAAAAACAATCGATTTTAACATGCAACGTTCAGGAAGAGGATTGTTGGCGATTGCAAATAGGACTTAGCTAAATAATAATTCTCAAATATTAGAAACACATGAGATATTACAGAACTGCGAGAACGAAACGTTAGAACAAGCGACACCTTTGCCTATATTTGTTCAGAAAATTGCATTACTGAACCAGGAAATTATATTGAAATTGTATCAAGTGTAAAATTGACCACAACGTTGAAAATACATCCATCTATAAAGATATTTCAAAACATGTAAACCAGGAATCAGCCTGTACTTCAATGGACCACAACGAAGGACATGCGTCCCAGCCGAATGAACAACTTATTTTGTCAGGTTTGTACTAAAATTTAATTTTGTTTTAAAACGTTTTAATAAATATAATGTTAAACCTTTTAAAGATACTCTCTTAATTGCGGCAATATTACGCATAGAGAATGGACTGCCTTTTAAATCTAAATAAAACATGAACGGCGGATGGAAATATGACATAATTAAACTAGCTAAATCTCTAAAGCCTCGATGCAACTGTTCGATGTCAGAAAAGTCAACTTCTATTATTAATTAAAATAAAATTACCGAGAACGTTTAGCGCAATATTTAAAGAATTTTGGGTTTTGCCTTGGGGGAAAAAACTGTGTTTGTAAAGGGGCTAATACAGATAGCAGAAAAGCAAAGAGGATGGCATTTCGCGGCGAAGAAATTCGTTCAAATATTTTTTAAGTAAATCCAATAATACCCCAACATAGGATGTGCAAAAATTTGTTCGTTGGTGCCCTTGGTATGAGCCATAGCACCATTCTAAACTGGATTAATGGCAAAAACGAAGAAGTATGTGAGCCTCTTGTCTCAAATAATGATAAAGTTGAGCTTACTCTGTTCCAAGCACGATCGAAACTTGTAAAAGATTGTTTACGACGTTTCTTCGAATGTTTGGCATAAATGGAATCACACTATTGTCGAGCATCAACCAGCAAGATGTGTTTAGAAACCGAATGGACTAGTAAAATCTGGCTCTATCAAGAGTACAAAAATAACTGATGTTCAAAACACAATATCGCGCCAGCTTCATTAACAGAATTTTGCAATTTATTTGAGCGACTTAATTTATGTTTATATCAGCCAAAAAAAGACCTATGCGACATTTGCGTGGGCCACAAAACTAAAAGTGTTAAAGTTGCTGCTTATCAGGAGCACAAAATAAAAAAAAATTAGCTAGAACTTAAAAGACAAAGGATAAAGACAGCAATATTGAAACTGTGTTCACCATGGACTTACAGAGTGTTTTGCTATGTCCGAAATCGAATGTATCATCACTCTATTATAAAACCAAGTTAATGGTGCACAATTTATAACTTGAAACCCAATGACGGGTTTTGTTTTATCTGGCACGAAGGAGAAGGAGGCGTTGGATCTAATGAATTTTCAACCATTTTATCGCACTTTATTTTGACCGAAGTACTACTAATTGTAAAACATCCCAAAGACGAAATTATATTTTAGAGTGATGGATGTGCAAATCAAAATAGGAACTCCACGCTTTTCAACGCATTTTTGAATATCGCCATGACGTCTCACGGTACACTTGTTCTAAAAATTCTTGAAAAAGGCCACACACAAATGGAAGTCGACTCCATGCATTCTGTCATTGAGAAGCAAATCAAAACTAGATAAATCAATGTCTCAGCTGATTATGTTGGTCAGCTGTTCTGTGTTTTGTAGACAAGCTAGACTAAAGCCTAGGCCGTACACCGTCAAATATTTGGGTCACACACAGGTGGAAGAATCCAACTGAAATTAAATTTTATTTGTTCTATGATGAACTTTCTTACGAATATTTAATCTATTATTTACACAATCTAATATTCTGTGATGAAATGAGATTTAATTGTTTAAACTATTATAATTTTTTTAACATTACGATTGAAACTTTGTTAAGACAGAAATACTACTGTGGGCAAAAAGTAGTAA
Organism: Nephrotoma guestfalica; assembly: GCA_963691935.1. Taxonomy (NCBI): domain Eukaryota; kingdom Metazoa; phylum Arthropoda; class Insecta; order Diptera; family Tipulidae; genus Nephrotoma; species Nephrotoma guestfalica. The sequence goes on along the minus strand of OY829913.1, from coordinate 195,278,758 downwards.
GACTATTTAATTTAAATTTCGCGCGGAAAACCATTCGACGAAATATTTTTTTTCTATGTTGGTATGCCTGTAGTGACATCTGTGCCAAATGTTACATCAAAATAATCATTAGTGTTTAGTATACGCTTGTCTTTCTGAAGTACAAAAAGTGCATTCGGCGATTTTTACAACGAGTAAAATTATTCAACAAAGAAGTTTCATTAAATTTTGTGTGCGGAACCAATTTTGTGGTGCCGAAACATTTGGAATGGTGCAAAAGGCCTTCGGTGATAATTGTATGTCACGAGCAAGTGTTTTTGATTGGTACAAATTGTTCAAAGAGGGTCGAGAACGTGTTGACGACGAACCACGTCTAGGACGGCCATTAACATCAACAGATGATCAGCACGTTAATAAAATCAAGAAATTGGTGCTCGAGAATCGACGATTAACAGTCAGAGACCTTACTGGCATCGTTGAAATATCGGAAGGATCATTGAAAACCGTTTTGAAAGATCCTTGGTTCCAAAATCACTCAATTTTTTGGAAAATAGCGTCGCGTTGTCGTCTGTGAAACAATGCTTTCCGACTACCAGGATGTCATGAAACGTATTATAACTGGCGGTGAGTCTTGGATCTGTGCTTACGACCCAGAAACAGACGATCAATCGGCCGAACATCGTGCCAAAGGAGAGCCGAAGCCTAAAAAACCACGTCAAAGCAAGTCAGAAATCAAGGTGATGTTGACAGTTTTCTTCGATTATCGAGGTGTGGTGCACTCCAAATTCCTTCCAACCGGCCAAACTGTCAACAAGGAATACTATTTGAGTGTTATGCGTCGTTTGCGCCAAGCTATTCGTAAAAAGAGGCCTGACCTATGGGTCCACAATTCTTGGTTTTTGCACCATGGTAGGTAATGCACCTTCTCATACTGCATTGGTTTTACGTGTTTTTTTCGCCAAAAATTCCACCCATATCGTTCCGTAACGACCGTATTCGCCTTCCAAAAATCCCATCTAATATGTTTAAACTCCCTGAATCCCTTTGAATTTTTATTGCCACGTAAGGTGATTATTTGAGCTATTAACAATATATTTCTTCCTTTGAATCATAGATGGATCTGTTATTAGTGTGTCTTTCCCTATCCAAATATCAAGTGAATTTCGCTTTTAAATAATATCGTATGCAACGTTATAGAAAAGTACATTGATATTTATTAAAAATATCGATACTAATGAATATTTATGTAATAATTTACACCTTAAATTATTGTAGTAGGGCCACTAATTAGCAGATGTCAGACCCATAACATAATCTATAGCTGTAGCTGCTTCTAATGGTTGAATTATCTGCTAGAACATAATGTATTTTAAATTATTAATTTGATGACGCAAATTAATTAAATATTTTACATTTATTACAATTTTTTACCGTAACTAATAATTATTTACATTAGTTACGTAAAAAATGCAGAAAATTATTTTTTACGCGTAATTGCACAACTCAGGCCAAAATAGCTTAAGTTCAATTTAGATTCCACTGATTCTAAATCCATTAGATAAAATTTTAATTAAAATTGTATAATTAATTTAAATTATAAAATGTTTAAGTACTTAGAATATAGGATACATACTTACACTGTTAATTGGTTAACTTGCCATTTTCCGTCGTAACTTTCCCATTTGTTGGTGTTCTTATTATATCAACGGTTGCTAAACTTAAATATAATTGTTGATGCGGGTTGCGAATTAAGAATGAAAACAAAACAACAATGCTTATTGTAATTCATGCCGTGCTGAAAAAATAAAGAGTTTTACTCTTGCTAGTTCTGCACAATGGTAGCGATTTTATCATCGTTAATTCCTCGAACTTGATTAAAATTTCACCCATAATACGCCGTAAATGATGCTTGGCCTATTTTACGCCTGCTTCCCACAATCTGCCGAAGTTCTGCGAAGAAGGAGGAATTAAGTTCCAGGTGGTGCCATTCTGAGTCAATAATGCAGCGATTTCCGGAGGTGACAACTCTTGTGTTCTCCTAACGACTAGCTGCGGCGAAGTTGGTTCTGCTCGCTGTATAGCTTTTGGATTTTGCCTCTTCGCGAAGTGAACCTTTTGAACGGTGCAATAATTGCATTTGTAGTGAGTTCGGACACCAGCTCCAAATGTAGTGCCTTCGCGTAGATACGCTAACTTAAATACAAATTAAGCCTTTTCGGTTTGGCGTTTTCGTCACCTTGCAGAAACGGTACTCGAAGGTTTAACATGATGCGATTGAAGATTGACCATCAGGCTGCATTGCTGGCTTGTCGTTGCGTGACAGGGAAAGCACACAACACATTTATCCAATAGTGCTACCGTAAGTTGCTACGACACCTTGAGGGGTCATTACATTATTTTTTTTCCTTTGTTCTTTTTGAATTTTTAGTTTCTTGGTAGTTGAATGAATGATGCATTTTTATTGATGGCATTACCATCTGGTTTTTGGCATTATTACTAAAATCGTTTGTTAATATGGAAACTGGCCTCAATATTTTTTTTTTTTTTGTTCACATCCAGTGTTCATGTAAACGTCGAATGAATGTTATAGAGCGAGACCAATGTGTACACCTTATGCGTGTGTGCAACCGGCAGGGTGGCGCATAGAAACATTTTAGTTGGTGTTTTCTCGTTTTGTTGTGTGCAATTGATGCGCGGTGTGAACGCGAGTGGCGCGCACGAAAATACAACTGAAAAACACCAACGAACAAACTATTCTTCTGCTACTTTTCTGGTGCGAGCATTTTTTTAGTCTAGTTTGGGATTTTATTAGAAAAGCCTAGTCCTGGAATTTAATAAGATAGAGTTGTTTTTTTCGCCAGAAAAATTATACATATTAATTTATTGTAAGAAAAATTAAAATTAAAAAATAAATTGTGATTATTTTTGTTAAGAAGCGGGAAAAAATAAAATACAAAATATTAGATGTTGAATTCTAATTTTGAAATTTTTTACAGCGGGAAGATGCCCAACATTTACAGCTGCATATCGGGGCCAAATTTATTAACGGCGGGGAGACGCCCAACGAATAATATGCGGGTTTCAGCGAGAAGACGCTCAACAATATTAACAGTTTACGAGTGGCCAGACTCGTGGCCATTTGTAATTTTTATTAACGGTGAGGAAACGCCGCAACCCATTTTAGGTTAGGTCCCGCTAACCGAGGGTCAATGGTACCAAATTGTTTTTTGTTTTATTTATTTTTTGAGTTAAAATTAAATTTTTTTTTAATTTCTATTTTAAATTTCAATTTTTATTATATTTTGGTGTAATCGAGCGCCATTGCGGTTGCTTGGCACGCGCGAGCGGCACGTTCAAGTTCAGCGTCCATTTTGCTTAAATTATTATTTTTGGTTTTATTTCGTTAGGAAATTATTTACGTTGAGCGACCATTTTATTTTTATTTTTTTTTGTTGTTTTTTATCCCCCTTTCGCCTTTGATTTTGTTTTTTTCCTTCAAAAATTTTTTTTAAATTAAAAAACTGCACGGCGTTTACTGGCATTGGTTTTTTTTCGTCCTCAATGGCCTCACTTTATTTTTCCGTTATTTTCCTGGTCATGTTACCTATTTTTTTGTTTCTGTGTTTTTATTGATGAAATGAATTACTAAATTATTCGGATTGGTATGATGGGAGGGGGATCTCTTTTCGTATCGGTTCCATAGTTGCAGAACATCCACAAGGTCGGAGTGGCGAGTCCAGTATATGTGTCGTCCATTCGGAGACGACCGTAAAATCTACTCGGTCTCCCCGTGTCACTTTGGCATTCTCCACCTGTCGAAGTGTGTAATGTGGAAGGTCTCTTTCGGTGAAGAGAGGCTTTGTCTGTTGTGGAGCGTTCCTACCCTCTAATGCTGCTTTGTTGTGGCTGGGCATCGACCTCTAGGGGTCGGGGGGCGGTTCTCGTCAGCAGACATTGTACTTGTCATCCGGGGAGATCCGGTCGTTCCGGGGTAGACCCATCTGGTTATTATTATATTTATCTCATTGTTCCTCAAATTTTGGCCGATTTCATTCTGGTGAAAATTTAATTAAGTTTCAGCACTTAATTCCATTTTGAAAGGATTATAAGTTTATTTGAATTGGTTATTCCCTAAGTCTGTTGCGTTATTTGTTTTATCATCTATGGCGGGTTTTTTCAGTTGCCCTACGTTCCTTTGATGTGAAGGTATTCCAAGTTTAGTTTTACCCCTCTTTCTGTAATATTCGTATGCAGCATAGGTGGGCGAACTTGTAATGCTTTTATCTTCTTGTCGATGAAGGTCCATCGCTTTATTTCCAATGTTTCGTTTTGGTACTGGGTTTCCTTATAACTGCTTGTTTGACTCCTTTGGTTCTCGATTACAGGTTAAATTACTTACTATATAGTTATACCTCACTACGTGGGGAGAGCCTACAACGGACTCTTAGTGAACGTGTTTATCAGTGCTGTCATGGACGACCATCTGCAACTACCATCTTAAGAAGCTATACTAGAGGTAAACCCATAAATGAAGTATTGGCGTTGGTTTTAGAATCGAAAGCAGCTAATCCATTGATACAATAAAGTTTCGTTTCAAACTGAATCGATGATATCGCACAAATTAGAAAATACGAGAGAAGGAGTGGCAGCAACAAACACAGAGCTATTGGAGTCGCAGAAAACTACAATAGTCAAATGTTGAGCACGGTAACATTAAAAATCAAAGAAGATGCTTTAGATACGGGAAACTAGCTTACTACATGTGAGAGAGTCACTGCATAACATGATTCCGAGTAAGACAACATAATAACTGACGAGAGAAACAGCGCGCGTGAATACGAAAACCCACAGAGGATTCAAGAACCAAAGAAAATCCTCGGGAGAGGCCCAGCCTAAGAATCCAGTACGATTGATTAAGGTGAGTTCTGCGGAGGAGTTGATCGCTAATTAATAGTGATCCATAAGGCTGCGATGAAATTTTGCGCTAAGGTGGCACGCGTTGGAGTTGAATTATGACGAGGAGGAAAGAATTATAAACAAGATGAGCCAGTAACGACAAGCGTTCAGAAAGGCGAGTCAAAACGATAGATTTTTAAAATATTAACTGGCCGTAAAAATAATGTAGCTGATCTACGACGAAGGAGAAATTACTTCGATTGCAGGCTAACATCACAACTTTTAAATACTTGTCTGACGTGCCGAGGACCAGCGAAAGAACATCTCTAATTTATGATGAGCATGTAGGTAATGTGTTACTGCTCTATGAAGATTTATTTACTTCTATTATGTATTTTGAGGAACAAGAGAATCTTGATAACTCCGTTGAGATAGCCACGAATATCGCATACCGCAGACAACGAAAAGTTATGATTCAAAGACTTCTGTGCAAACAGGATTGGAACCGCTGTGAATACGAATAGAACAGTCTTAGTAATTCCTCTGTTCATTCCGGAAATAAGCGAAGAGAAACAGAACCATTATAATTTGTGCACGTTTACTCCTGATCAAAACAAGTAACTGGTTTCAATCATAGGCCGATTCCACTGCCAACCCCCACGCCAATGTCGATTGTTAGAAATGTGACAACTTCTCAAGTAATGTCTGATTTTCTTCCCCTAACACAAATCATATTAACTCAACCCTTTACAATGACTCCTACCACTGTCATCAGTTTGAGGGCTCCAGTGCTAGCGATCGCGCTAATTTTGGCTATATCCATACTTGCAATAACATTTATCTTCTAGGTTATCAAATGAATCCTCCGACCAGTTACTACCCATTTGATCATCGCCGACCTCTTCCATGTAGCGGAATATAATATAGCGGTGCTTCATCGGGAAATACGGTTAATATTTTCCTATTTTATTTTAATACAGTGGTACTGAAATTGAAGAAAACAGCCTCATTTTACTATGTCGGACTCTCGATTTAACCTTACTCGATATAACAGCCTACTGAGAGCTTCCTTGAATTTTGCCATCATGTGTGGGACTTAACCATTTAATGTCGCACGACATATAGTGACGAGGGGTTATCCATATTCTGATAAGAAATATGAAACCGGCGTTTTAGTACGAGCCAAAGGCCAGGCAGAACTTCTTTGCTTGGGAAGATACATTGGAATAAATTAGAATTCCGCAGGATCCACTATGCTAAGCAGTACCACTTAAGTTCTAGGTCGCTGCTCTTCCATTTATCCTCCCTTCTGTTCCATTTACACGAATTTCGGTTTCTAATAATGCTCGTTATTTTCGCCGAGTCGATCAAACTGCCTCTTGTCGATCAAACTGCCTTCTGGATCCAGCCTCATCTTTAAAAACTGCCCTATTTCTCCCAAAAGTCTATTTTGTCATCATTGCAATCAAAATGGTACCATAACTCTTCGACGTTCCCGGTGTTTGGAAATCTGGGTGCTAGAGGCCACAAACAACCATAGTTCCCAAAACTACCCATGAAGATGCGGCTTGTAACATCGATAGGGAATTGATTCAAGACTGACTTTGAGTATAGAGAAGAAGTCTCGGTAAGTTCCGAATATTCCAAGCCAGTAAATGTTTGACCTCATTCTGATTGCAACTCGCACTACCTATTTTGTCTCCATTCATTCCATGTTGGAAATAACTTTACAATCATTGTTTGGGTTTTGCTAGCGAATCATCTGACTCCAAAATTAACATAAATTGTGACACCCGTGCGGGAAATACTTCCGAAATCATGCCTCGAACCCTTAATCGCCCTCGAACCCTTAATCTAGCTGAAAAATCTGGTTAATATATTATTTCCTACTTTTGACGAGATTTCAAAAAAATCTGGTCAATATTTAGTGTGAGCCAGTAATTTGGGAAGTTAGAAAAATCCTGAAGTTAGGAAAATGTATTTTTTTAACTCGAATTACAGGCAAACGAGTCATAATTTTGGAAAACTGATAACGCTGTTACCCTTAAAACTATCTATTCTCATAAGATTGAGCCTTTTATGGATTCTGGATTTTCAGAACAAAAAATTTCACCTAACAAAAATCTCCATTTCTCCATTAGGAAAATTTGCAAAAAATTCTGGCCAATATTTTGTTACTTAATTTTGACGGGATATGCCGTATGGCATTTATACCATCAAACCGACTAGAAACATCGTGGAAAGCCATGTATATAGATAGCGCGATATTTATATGGGACCCGAATAATCGTTTGGTTGAAGTGGCTTAGACCAGCTTACCCATTCCGTTCCAAATTCACCAATAACCCAATATCCAACCGCTTTTCCTCGCAACTTATCTAATGTGTTTTATTAACCAAGAATCAAATGCGTATAAAGTTGAATTAACGGAGATATTTTTCTTTTTTTCTTTTTCATGATGACATATCGAGAAATTTTTGGTACAAGTGTGTCATGGTGCTAAACTGGTGCTAAATGGTAATGCAAAGATAGAGAAAATGATGCACAAATTAAGTCTTGTGACAAATTCAATTACCAATGCAATGACTTAACACATTTAAATGAAATTAGAGGGAGTAGGCAGCCTAGGGGACGCTTACAAGGAACACATAGAGCAACAAAAGGATAGGGAGAGGATGATACCCGATACGAGACAGATCAGACCAAAAATGCGGTACAAAAATGCTAAGTTTGCCGATCAGATTCTGAAGAAATAAATTAAAATTTAAATAAATTTTTTTCGAAAAGTAAATTTTTGCTGTAAAAATATAAAAAGTTGTAATGTATTATGTAGAAGCAAATGGAAGTAAATATTTATAACGTAACGGTGCGCCACATATTTCGTGGAACCAGCAAAGAGTTCCTCCATTTTGAATATATGAAATGGAAATCGAAAAAAATATAAAAATCAAAAGAATAGACGATGAAGTATTATGATAAAAATAGAACTCGAATTATAAGGCCGGAATAGTCGAGTGGTTAAGGGTGTTGCTTATGGAACCGAAGATCGAGGGTTCGAAACTCGGCCAGGGCACATGATACATTTTGTGGTGTGTGTCACATTTTTGTCTTGTTTACAAGACCGTAGGCGAGGGTAGTAAAATGAAAATAAATTAATCAAAATTAGACAGTGAGATAGTCCAGTGATTTAGGCTAGTGCGCGTGGTGGTGCATAAGAGCGTCGGCTTAAGACTGGGCCAAGTCGAATTGAATGTTATTTTGTTGCGTTTCATTCGCAACTATTATTTTGGTTCAATTGATAAACTTAGTGATCGAGTGTAACCAGGTATTTCAGTGAGTGTGCGTCTTATAAGTAAACTGCAAAATCCGAGACAATGGAAGCGCGACTGAATCCATCTTGGTGAAGAAACAGTGAATAATTTATAATTAACAGTGATAATTTGCGGCATCGTTAGAAGTGCGCCCATTTGTGTTAGAGTGTGTGAGGTACGAGGAAGTGTTCGAAGTGAGAAGCAGCTCAAAACAAAGGGTTTTAGACTAGGACCACCCCTGAATCAGGAACGCAGTCAGCCGAATTCAAGGATGTTGCCAATTTCTCACTTTATTTTTATCTTGAACTTTTGTCTATTATCGTTTTGGCGGTAAAACTACGCCGCGCTGTGTTGCAAGGTCACATATTGTGGTGACCGTTGCAATTTGCGATGGATTATTGAATTTTTTTTAACCTTGCCCTTGTCATCCTGCTGTCACAAGCTTAGCTGTCTACGTGCCAGTAGACTGGCGACAAAATAAATCACAGAAGTGATTAAACAAATGTCTACCCAAGCCACCGCCGCTCCACAAGGCACATTCCATATTTTGCAATCCGGTCACACTTTTTAATCAAGCCTGGATTGCAGTTTAAAGAGCGGGAAAGAGCGGTTATTGGAAATTTCGTATTTTGAAATCCGGTTATATTAAGCAATCGAACCAGGAATACGGGTGAATGAGGTGACACATTGCAACAACTTAAATGTTGGTCTATCATCTGTTGATACCCAAAATCGGTAAGGCTAACCATCAGGGATTTTCGCAAAATAAAGTGAAATTTTTTTATTGTTCATATTCCGGTTCAAAATGATTATAGGTAATGGAAATAGCATATTATGGACGAAACTAACGATAGTTTGCATATGGAAAGCACGGATATCGGAAGAAACGCATTTTGAAATTCGGCCACATTTTGTAATCGAACCGGGAGAGATTGCATTCGAATAAGACGACACATTGCAACAACTTCAACTAAATTCTACTCAATAGTACACCAATAACTCGAAATAACCGAATCTTACAGAATCTGTGACAATAAATTTAATCCGTCCAAAATCGGTAAGGCTATTCATCAGGGATTTTCGCAAAAAAGTGAAATTTTTTTTATTGTTGATATTCCGGTTCAAAATGATTATAGGTAATGAAAATAGCATATTATGGACGAAACTAACGATAGTTTGCATATGGAAAGCACGGATATCGGAAGAAACGCATTTTGAAATTCGGCCACATTTTGAAATCGAACCGGGAGAGATTGCAGGCGAATAAGACGACACATTGCAACAACTTCAACTAAATTCTACTCAATAGTACACCAATAACTCGAAATAACCGAATCTTACAGAATCTGTGACAATAAATTTAATCCGTCCAAAATCGGTAAGGCTAACCATCAGGGATTTTCGCAAAAAAAGTGAAATTTTTTTATTGTTGATATTCCGGTTCAAAATGATTATAGGTAATGAAAATAGCATATTATGGACGAAACTAACGATAGTTTGCATATGGAAAGCACGGATATCGGAAGAAACGCATTTTGAAATTCGGCCACATTTTGAAATCGAACCGGGAGAGATTGCAGGCGAATAAGACGACACATTGCAACAACTTCAACTAAATTCTACTCAATAGTACACCAATAACTCGAAATAACCGAATCTTACAGAATCTGTGACAATAAATTTAATCCGTCCAAAATCGGTAAGGCTAACCATCAGGGATTTTCGCAAAAAAAGTGAAATTTTTTTATTGTTGATATTCCGGTTCAAAATGATTATAGGTAATGAAAATAGCATATTATGGACGAAACTAACGATAGTTTGCATATGGAAAGCACGGATATCGGAAGAAACGCATTTTGAAATTCGGCCACATTTTGTAATCGAACCGGGAGAGATTGCAGGCGAATAAGACGACACATTGCAACAACTTCAACTAAATTCCACTCAATAGTACACCAATAACTCGAAATAACCGAATCTTACAGAATCTGTGACAATAAATTTTATCCGTCCAAAATCGGTAAGGCTAACCATCAGGGATTTTCGCAAAAAAAGTGAAATTTTTTTATTGTTGATATTCCGGTTCAAAATGATTATAGGTAATGGAAATAGCATATTATGGACGAAACTAACGATAGTTTGCATATGGAAAGCACGGATATCGGAAGAAACGCATTTTGAAATTCGGCCACATTTTGTAATCGAACCGGGAGAGATTGCAGGCGAATAAGACGACACATTGCAACAACTTCAACTAAATTCTACTCAATAGTACACCAATAACTCGAAATAACCGAATCTTACAGAATCTGTGACAATAAATTTAATCCGTCCAAAATCGGTAAGGCTAACCATCAGGGATTTTCGCAAAAAAGTGAAATTTTTTTATTGTTGATATTTCGGTTCAAAATGATTATAGGTAATGAAAATAGCATATTATGGACGAAACTAACGATAGTTTGCATATGGAAAGCACGGATATCGGAAGAAACGCATTTTGAAATTCGGCCACATTTTGTAATCGAACCGGGAGAGATTGCAGGCGAATAAGACGACACAGTGCAACAACTTCAACTAAATTCTACTCAATAGTACACCAATAACTCGAAATAACCGAATCTTACAGAATCTGTGACAATAAATTTAATCCGTCCAAAATCGGTAAGGCTAACCATCAAGGATTTTCGCAAAAAAAGTGAAATTTTTTTATTGTTGATATTCCGGTTCAAAATGGTTATAGGTAATGGAAATAGCATATTATGGACGAAACTAACGATAGTTTGCATATGGAAAGCACGGATATCGGAAGAAACGCATTTTGAAATTCGGCCACATTTTGAAATCGAACCGGGAGAGATTGCAGGCGAATAAGACGACACATTGCAACAACTTCAACTAAATTCTACTCAATAGTACACCAATAACTCGAAATAACCGAATCTTACAGAATCTGTGACAATAAATTTTATCCGTCCAAAATCGGTAAGGCTAACCATCAGGGATTTTCGCAAAAAAGTGAAATTTTTTTATTGTTGATATTCCGGTTCAAAATTATTATAGGTAATGGAAATAGCAATGCACGAAACTAACGATAGTTTGCATATGGAAAGCACGGATATCGGAAGAAACGCATTTTGAAATTCGGCCACATTTTGTAATCGAACCGGGAGAGATTGCAGGCGAATAAGACGACACATTGCAACAACTTCAACTAAATTCTACTCAATAGTACACCAATAACTCGAAATAACCGAATCTTACAGAATCTGTGACAATAAATTTAATCCGTCCAAAATCGGTAAGGCTATTCATCAGGGATTTTCGCAAAAAAAGTGAAATTTTTTTTATTGTTGATATTCCGGTTCAAAATGATTATAGGTAATGAAAATAGCATATTATGGACGAAACTAACGATAGTTTGCATATGGAAAGCACGGATATCGGAAGAAACGCATTTTGAAATTCGGCCACATTTTGAAATCGAACCGGGAGAGATTGCAGGCGAATAAGACGACACATTGCAACAACTTCAACTAAATTCTACTCAATAGTACACCAATAACTCGAAATAACCGAATCTTACAGAATCTGTGACAATAAATTTAATCCGTCCAAAATCGGTAAGGCTAACCATCAGGGATTTTCGCAAAAAAAGTGAAATTTTTTTATTGTTGATATTCCGGTTCAAAATGATTATAGGTAATGAAAATAGCATATTATGGACGAAACTAACGATAGTTTGCATATGGAAAGCACGGATATCGGAAGAAACGCATTTTGAAATTCGGCCACATTTTGTAATCGAACCGGGAGAGATTGCAGGCGAATAAGACGACACATTGCAACAACTTCAACTAAATTCCACTCAATAGTACACCAATAACTCGAAATAACCGAATCTTACAGAATCTGTGACAATAAATTTTATCCGTCCAAAATCGGTAAGGCTAACCATCAGGGATTTTCGCAAAAAAAGTGAAATTTTTTTATTGTTGATATTCCGGTTCAAAATGATTATAGGTAATGGAAATAGCATATTATGGACGAAACTAACGATAGTTTGCATATGGAAAGCACGGATATCGGAAGAAACGCATTTTGAAATTCGGCCACATTTTGAAATCGAACCGGGAGAGATTGCAGGCGAATAAGACGACACATTGCAACAACTTCAACTAAATTCTACTCAATAGTACACCAATAACTCGAAATAACCGAATCTTACAGAATCTGTGACAATAAATTTAATCCGTCCAAAATCGGTAAGGCTAACCATCAGGGATTTTCGCAAAAAAAGTGAAATTTTTTTATTGTTGATATTCCGGTTCAAAATGATTATAGGTAATGAAAATAGCATATTATGGACGAAACTAACGATAGTTTGCATATGGAAAGCACGGATATCGGAAGAAACGCATTTTGAAATTCGGCCACATTTTGAAATCGAACCGGGAAAGATTGCAGGCGAATAAGACGACACATTGCAACAACTTCAACTAAATTCTACTCAATAGTACACCAATAACTCGAAATAACCGAATCTTACAGAATCTGTGACAATAAATTTTATCCGTCCAAAATCGGTAAGGCTAACCATCAGGGATTTTCGCAAAAAAGTGAAATTTTTTTATTGTTGATATTCCGGTTCAAAATGATTATAGGTAATGGAAATAGCATATTATGGACGAAACTAACGATAGTTTGCATATGGAAAGCACGGATATCGGAAGAAACGCATTTTGAAATTCGGCCACATTTTGTAATCGAACCGGGAGAGATTGCAGGCGAATAAGACGACACATTGCAACAACTTCAACTAAATTCTACTCAATAGTACACCAATAACTCGAAATAACCGAATCTTACAGAATCTGTGACAATAAATTTAATCCGTCCAAAATCGGTAAGGCTAACCATCAGGGATTTTCGCAAAAAAGTGAAATTTTTTTATTGTTGATATTTCGGTTCAAAATGATTATAGGTAATGAAAATAGCATATTATGGACGAAACTAACGATAGTTTGCATATGGAAAGCACGGATATCGGAAGAAACGCATTTTGAAATTCGGCCACATTTTGTAATCGAACCGGGAGAGATTGCAGGCGAATAAGACGACACAGTGCAACAACTTCAACTAAATTCTACTCAATAGTACACCAATAACTCGAAATAACCGAATCTTACAGAATCTGTGACAATAAATTTAATCCGTCCAAAATCGGTAAGGCTAACCATCAAGGATTTTCGCAAAAAAAGTGAAATTTTTTTATTGTTGATATTCCGGTTCAAAATGGTTATAGGTAATGGAAATAGCATATTATGGACGAAACTAACGATAGTTTGCATATGGAAAGCACGGATATCGGAAGAAACGCATTTTGAAATTCGGCCACATTTTGAAATCGAACCGGGAGAGATTGCAGGCGAATAAGACGACACATTGCAACAACTTCAACTAAATTCTACTCAATAGTACACCAATAACTCGAAATAACCGAATCTTACAGAATCTGTGACAATAAATTTTATCCGTCCAAAATCGGTAAGGCTAACCATCAGGGATTTTCGCAAAAAAAGTGAAATTTTTTTATTGTTGATATTCCGGTTCAAAATGATTATAGGTAATGGAAATAGCATATTATGGACGAAACTAACGATAGTTTGCATATGGAAAGCACGGATATCGGAAGAAACGCATTTTGAAATTCGCCCACATTTTGTAATCGAACCGGGAGAGATTGCAGGCGAATAAGACGACACATTGCAACAACTTCAACTAAATTCTACTCAATAGTACACCAATAACTCAAAATAACCGAATCTTACAGAATCTGTGACAATAAATTTAATCCGTCCAAAATCGGTAAGGCTAACCATCAGGGATTTTCGCAAAAAAAGTGAAATTTTTTTATAGTTGATATTCCGGTTCAAAATGATTATAGGTAATGGAAATAGCATATTATGGACGAAACTAACGATAGTTTGCATATGGAAAGCACGGATATCGGAAGAAACGCCTTTTGAAATTCGGCCACATTTTGTAATAGAACCGGGAGAGATTGCAGGCGAATAAGACGACACATTGCAACAACTTCAACTAAATTCTACTCAATAGTACACCAATAACTCGAAATAACCGAATCTTACAGAATCTGTGACAATAAATTTAATCCGTCCAAAATCGGTAAGGCTAACCATCAGGGATTTTCGCAAAAAAAGTGAAATTTTTTTATTGTTGATATTCCGGTTCAAAATGATTATAGGTAATGGAAATAGCATATTATGGACGAAACTAACGATAGTTTGCATATGGAAAGCACGGATATCGGAAGAAACGCATTTTGAAATTCGGCCACATTTTGTAATCGAACCGGGAGAGATTGCAGGCGAATAAGACGACACATTGCAACAA